>OU343220.1:110092785-110233234 GCA_910596185.1 Chrysanthemum makinoi
CGGATTCTTCTAACACACCAAGAGTTATCATCCAGACACACGAGTCTTCTATTGTTAATCCCAAAACGGACTTTGCACAAACTTATGGTCCTTTACCTTCCATTAGTGAAGTAAACTCACAACCTGAAAATCGAAAAATTCTTTGATATTTTGACATTTTCATGGCTGACCTCAAAATTTTACAACATGAGATAGAATATTGTTCTGAAATCAAAGTTGAACATTTTCAATGCATCTCTGGTAGCGAGAACAAAGAGACATTTTTGAAAAATCTTTTACCTAATGTTAAAACTTGAAAAGTTGTGCAATTACTGGGAAAAGGATTTTCATAAGGAACTTGGGTCATGAAAAGCGTTTCGAGCGAAACATCTATTTCAAACACTAAGCGTAAAAAGAAAATGTTGAGAAAAGATGTTGATCGACTCTTGGAAGATGTTATACGTATTGATGTTCAAAATGTTGTGTTATTGAATTCTTTGTCATATGCATTTGATAATATCTCTACGTCTTTATTTATACGTGGTAAATGTTGAGAACACCGATAATGTGCTTGGTCGAGTCCTTAGGTTGAAAACAAGCGATTGTCAAGCGAACTTTCAAATGCAATACGTCGTCTTAATTGGTGTCAAAAAGATATTCACGATCAACAACTTGCTTTTCAACACAAAATCAACGATTCGTGCAAAACCTTCGATTCTAAAATTGAGCAACCGGATGATCAAAGCGTGTCTTTTAAGTGTCAAATCTCAAAATATGAACAAGAACTTGTAAAAGTTAAAAGGAATATGGTGTCATATTTGATTTACTCAAAAAGACTCGTGATGAAGCATCAAATGAACTTGATAATTATCTTGCACACACTAAGGAAGTTATGCATTTTCTTTGAAATGTTAGGTCCGAAAATCAAGATCGATTCACACTATCATCAAGTTAAGAGAAATGTTAGGAAAGTATGAACAAATTTCGCCAACAATCATTAAAGAGATTAGTAACACTTAGTACTCATGCACCTAGAATCTCTCTTGCCAAATCACAAGTAGCTAGCGTGCTTCCTTCTCTTTAAAGCGAGGAATAGTTGAGCCTTTTCCAAACGTCCGCACTTCACGGCCTAAGAGCACTCAATCGAAGAATAGGAAGTTGCGACCTAAGAAAAGATCAATCAAGAATGCTAAAGTAGAAGAACACCCTAGGACTATGAATAAGACTCCCGTTGCTTCCACTATAGATATTCGTCGGCAAATGTAATAGAAATAGTGATGTAGAATGCTAAACCGTTAAGTACTTTTGATATTGATCCTATGCACCTTGTGTTATTTGTGGTAAAAGTATGAATTCCGATTGCCATGATAAATGTGTTGCTAAAGCTATAATCTCTCGTTTAAGGAATCCTAAGAACTGGAATACCTCTAGGCCAACTAATCTTTCTAAGTGCATGCTTGGTAGACCGCCATCTTTAGATTCTAAGAAGCGCATTCTGTCCTGTAGCTCGGTTTCACCTCCTAGGAATGTAGTACCACCTAGTGAATTCACTAAGACTAAAGCACATAGTAGTTATAGATGGCGAAATGGTGGATATATAACACACTAGGATTTAAATGGATACCTATAGCTATTGATGTTTGTATATCTACTATAAGCGCTATGGAACCCTCTAACATTTGGGTTCCACATCTACTTCTATTCCATCTTGCGTGCATTATTATGCGGGTGTCTGAGATCATTCTCTGGATTGTTGATAGCGGATGTTCCCGACACATGACAGCAATCTTAAACTGTTATCAAACTTTATTGCAAAGTTCATTGCACCTGTCAGTTGGGAATGATCACTTACGCAGCTATCATAGACTCACGGAGATTATGTCAATGGGAACATCGAAATCAGTAGGGTTTACTATGTGGAAGGCCTCAGTCACAATCTGTTTTAGATGAGTCAATTTTGTGATGGAGATTTGAAAGTTGCTTTCAGGGAGAAAACTTGTTTCATTCGTGATCTACGGAAATGACCTTATATGCATTTCGGCGTAATTCTAGTCTCTACACTATCTCTATGCAAGACATGGTTGCTTCCTCTCCCATTTGCTTACTTTCTAAGGTAACATCAACAAAATCCACGGCTATGGCACCGTCTCTCACATCTAAACTTTCAAACCATCACCAACCTTGCTCGACACAAACTAGTTGAAGGACTCCCATGATTCCGGTATTCCAAAGATCACCTTTGCTCAGCTTGTGAACAAGGGAAAAGCACTCGTGCTCATTTTCTTTCAAAGGTGGAACACGACTCTGACATGTGCTTCATCTTCTTCACATGGATTTGTGTGGCCCGATCGTGTGCAAGCGATCAATGGCAAGCGCTACATCTTAGTAATTGTTGATGACTACTCCACGATGGACTTGGGTCTACTTTCTTCGTAGCAAAGACCAAGCTCCACAAATGATCATCAACTTTCTCACAAAAATCTGAGGTTGACTCAAACCGTCGGAATCATCGAGAACGGACAAAGGCTGAATTTGTTAACAAAACCCTTCGTGAATTCTATGAGAAAGTGAGAATTCAGCAACAAACATCTATTGCATTACACGAACAAAGCGGAGTTGTTGAAAGAAACCCAGCGTGTGGAAGGCTGCAAGAACAATGTTAATTAATGCTAAACTTCAGATTACTTATGGGAAGCGTATCTCTTGCATGCTATACTCAAAACCGTTCTATGATCACCAAGCGCCACAACAAAACACCTTTCGAGCTTGTCCATAACAGAAAACCGAATCTAAAACACTTTCATGTATTTGGATCTCTTTGCTATCAGAATAATGATCGTGATGACTTTGGAAAGCTCAAAGCCAAATCTGACATTGGAGTCTTTATCGGATCTTGATAATTCCAAAGGTTTCGAATGGAATCGTCGAACAAAGGAGAATGGAAGCGATTCATGCTCATTTTGATGAACTTCACGGAAATGGCTTCGAGTATATGACTTAGAACCGGTCACAACCGCTTAAACTTCCCTCAAACCCCATCATCATTGAAGAAAGCCCTCGCTTACTCGTCAACAAATGGAAAGTTTATTTGCTCCTACGTTCTGTGGCGATATTGATGAACGTGCTCGGGTGTATCCGTTGTTTCCATTTACAACTGATAATATTCCTATACGATACACCTTTACAACAACTCTTTGTTGAAGATGCTACACCCGTTGACTCCAACACAAAGTTGAACACGCTTCCAACAATGATGAACCGGTGATGATATTCAGATGAAGTACCCCCACCTGCAGATTTTGATCCAAATCGCGTTCTTCATTCGTTTGCTAATGGACTGCACGGATGTCGCGGAATCTTCAACAAACCATTTGAATCCTCGGAATGCGCACATACCAACATCAACCCTCCACACATAGATGGACAAAGACCATCCTCTGGAAAACATTATTGGCAACCCGAATCAACGGTCGTTACGAGACAAGCGTCTTCACACGGGCGGTGAACATTGCATTTATGCACTCCTTTGTCTGCCAATCTGAACCTAAAACATCAAAGACGCAATGACAAAAGACAACTGGATTGAATCCATGCAAGAAGAACTCAACCAATTTAATCGTCTTGAAGTATGGAGGGCTGGTTGAAAGACCAACGGTCTCGTCATTGGTCTAAAATGGATTTGGAAAAACAAATTGGATCTTTGAAGGAACGTCATCGAAATAAGTCACGTCCGGTGGCTAAGGGTTATCGTCAGGAAGAGGGAATAGACTTTGAAGAATCTTTTCTCGGTTGCTCGTCTTGAGGTCGTTCGATATTTCTAGCGTTCGCAGCTCATATGAATATGACGGTCTATCGGATGGATGTCAAAACGGCGTTTCTCAATGGACAACTTAAAGCGGTTTATGTCACCAACCGGATGGATTCGTTGATCCCGAGTTTCGAATCCATGTCTACAAATTGAACAAAGCTCTTATGGTCTCAAACAAGCTCCTCGGGCATGGTACGATAAGCTATCATCCTTCCTCATTGCTAATAATTTCACCAAAGGTTCGGTTGACCCAACTCTTTTTTATACAATATCACGGGGAACATATCTTAATTGTTCAAATTTACGTGGATGACATCATTTTGGGTCTACACATAAAAAGTTTTCAATCGCTTTTGCAAAACTAATGAAGAAAAATTTTGAAATGTCCATGATAGGTTAACTTACATTCTTTCTTGCAAGTTCATCAATCACCCCGTGGTATTTTCTTGAGTCGGTCTAAATATGCCCTTGAATTGTTAAACAAATTTGGAATGAAACACATGACACCTATGCCACACCAATGGCTCATACCAAGAAGCTAGACGTTGATTTACATGGGAAATTGGTGGACCCTACAAAATACCGTAGTATTATTGGGTCTCTTTTGTATCTAACAGCTAGCGTACTGATATTGTCTTTGCCGTTTATCTATGCTCCGTTATCGGTCGCGACCAAGCGAAACCCACCTCTCGAGGCTAAAAGAATCCTCCGATACATAAAGGGAACCATTAACTTGGGGATCCGGTATCCGAAGGATTCTGGTTTTGAACTAATCGCTTTTTCGGGGCTGACCACGCAGGATGCTTAGATTCACAGAAAAGTACTTTAGGAGCTTTACAATTTCTTGGTGATAAAGCGGTGTCATGGCAATCGAAGAAGCGAGGATTGTACATGTTGTCATCAACCGGCGAGAATATGTAGCCATGTCCGCATGTTGTGCTCAAGTCATATGGATGAGAACACAACTCAAAGACTATGGTTACGTATTAGACAGAATCCCGATGTATGCGACAGTCGGGTGCCTTTACTGATCGTACTTGACTCCGGTTCGACACTTCGAAATCAAAGCCCGATCTTTGATACCAGACTTTCATCCACAGGATCCGTGGAAAAAGAATCTTGTTGAATTATATTTACGTAGTGCGATACCAATTGGCCAGGATCCTTCACCAAAGCCTTGCCTCCAGCTAGGTTTAATTGGGTTGGTATAGGATTGGTATAAGGAGTGTTTGACTCAAGAATTGGATGATCATACAAGCAGTGTTAAAACACATTCAAAACACCAAATTATCTTTTTGTAAATATTTTTTAAAAAACAAAATACAAATTATAAAACACGATAAAACAACAAAAATATTCTCTAACTTCTATTTCTTTCAACATTGCAAGTATTTTCTTCCGTCAACACTTTAATCTTTCAAAATTGGTATTTTTCGATCAAGTGTTGAGGGAAAAATATCTGTAAGCTTGTTTCAAAACATTATGTGTTTGCCGTATTTATATTATCTCGTTGAATCTTTTACAAATGGTGGTACATTTTCTGGTTCAAAGACACTCCTCGGACTTTAATTAACAACCTTTCATTATTTTCTCAAGTCAGGGAGTGTCGTCAAATTCTTTCCTAAATCTTAGTTTGGTAACCAAATATGGAAGTTAAAAGCTTTGTTTGAAAAGGAAAAAGGGTGGAGAAGGGACCAAAGCTGTCAAAAGTTAAAATCACTTTTAATAAAACCCTCCCACCTACATTTACTCTTCATTTATTACAAAACTAACATCTCGCCTTAAAATAGATTCAATATCATTGATTTGATCATCATTGTGTAAGTGTTTTGTGATCTAACATGTTTTAAGATAAAAGGTTTTAATTTCATTCAATCCAGCGGTTAAATTCTCATTTGCGAGTGATTTTGGGTACTCCATAAGCGTATGAATACAATCATTGTGTGGAGCGTTGTGGTTAAATGGATTATGTCAAAAGCGTTTCAAATACATCAATGTATCGTTTATTCATCAAAACCACTCTGAAATACGCATAAATGATTTTTTTACAAGTAGAATAGGGTTCTTATATGAATTGGGTGTTTTGAATGTGAAGTGTTTTGGTCAAAATTGATTGTGGGTTATACTCTTGTGTTATTGAATTGATGATTTCAAATTATAACCACCCGGCTCACAGTGGTTAACAATTTGAAATTAGGGTTTAAAGTTCTTAGATTGGGGTATTTTGATTCACTGCAAAATTAAGTGTTAAAACTTGGTCATTATGCTCTCACAACATAGATATACGGAAAAAACTATGGTGCATATTCGCGGCTAGAATCTCGCCGTTAGATTTAGGGTTTGGTACGCGTATGCGGGTTCTCAACTAGCTGTTAAAGCATCCAATGTGTTTGATACGTATAAAATGAATGATATTGTTTAGCATTGTGATATGATGATTTATTTAGGCTTGCGCACTTAATATTGAGAATCAAGGTTGTTGTTAATCTCGCCAAGGATCACCTTACGGCGTAACTTGTTATCGTAGATTAGTCTTCTGGCTAGCTTCTGCGCGCCTAAGGTTCTACATATGGGACTACGGCGTATCACGTGAGATATCGTAAGCAGTGTTTCTCTAGCATAAGGTTCAATACTGGTAGCCTACGGCGTAAGGTTAATATAAGCCTACGCATAAGCTTTGCAGCTTTAGGTCCTCTTTTTCTCTGGTAACACTTCTTAGCGTAAGTTAAGACCCTACTGGCGTAAGTTTATCGCCTCACGCATATATTTCACCGTCTCGCATAACTTTGCAATCCTCGCACTTAAAAGCGAGATCATACGCCGTTATGAATTATTCACGTGTACAAACTTGTAAAAAACTAATCATATCATCGCGATTACTAAAATGTCACTAATAAGCTGAAATCGTTTGATATGTTGTGAACAATAAGTGATAAAATAAACTTTAAAACTTAAAATTAACTAACTCAGCGAAACATTTCGCGTCATTGGACTATTGAATATACAAGTGACTTAGGACTAGTAACAATCATTGACCTTTGTACATAATAACTAGACAATAAGACCTTACGTTGACTAACATTTTATGTATTTCGATATGTTGGTTCTTTTGGCTAATGTTATTGAGATCACGACATGGCTAAACAAATGAATATGGATGCACACGAAGTTCTCTCCATTCGCGATATCTATCCTCATGGCTATCCATGAAGATAGGAAGAATAATCTCCGTGTTGACTTTGACACCCTCTTTTTGCTCAGAATCTGATGTTTGAGCTATTGGTATTCGAGGACTCATCAGTATCCGAACATGCTTTCGCGCTCTGCGTACATTCACAGTCCATCCAACGTGATTCACGGAACACTATGGAAAGGGTCAAAGGACAAGCTTCTTTGTAATGATGACTTCAGATGCAAGCAAGTGCATTACACACAGACTTAAAATTTGTTCTCTAATTCTGATGTCGATCCAGCAAACTATATGCACACTGAAGAGCTCACTCTCCAATTCTTAATCAATATGGGTTTATGGAACGGGCTACTGAGTAATCACCAAGCATTCTCACGTAGAGCTTAAGAGTATTCCTCAACCTTGGAGAACCCTCTACATGATCATCACCAAGTCTGTTTTGCAGTTGCAGTGATGAGCACCCTAAGCTCATGGAGCTGCAAATATTACAGGCATTGGTCAACAAGAAACACGCTTCTTATCGGCTTCGATTTGGGATGACATGATGTCATTTCTCAACAAACTTGGCTCAAAGATTCCCTACATCGGATATAAAATTGTTGATCGGAGAGCACTTGGACTTCATCATGACATTCCCAGAGGCTGGTATTTACCCCACAATCACGACATGTTGGCGGACCCATTATCACGACCGAATCAAGAAGCGTCTACAAAGAAACAAAGTCTTTGTGCTACCATTTCCTTCTGGCGAAGATGTCGAGAAAGCCCGAAGCGTGCAAAAGGTTATCAGGAAGCGGTCGGACAAGGCAAAGTTGGTCATCTCGGCGAAAAATCTTACGGAACACATGTAAGGAGAACCAGAGGAAGTGCAGGGAATGTGGCAAATCTTTGTGAGTCCGGAAGTTCCCCGAGAGGAACCTGCTTCCAAAGAGGATTGTTCCATCTAAGGAGCTGCGCTCCCATCCCAATTCCCAAGCTTCGAACCGCAAAGCTTGTGGTGAAAGCTGTGAGAAGTCGACACGGTGAGATGAAGAGATTACCTTCTGGAATGCGCAGCAAATATCCACTCCTCTGACTAAACCTAAGTCCAATAGTACGAACATGGCAAAGGAAAGACTCTGTGCCGTCTTATGATGCAGAAGCTCGAAGAAGAAGAAGAGCAAGCTGGATCAATCATCACGGGAAGAAGTTTAAATTAGTTAGACAAATTCAAAATTTGAAGAATTTGCAAAATATCAAATGGGTGGCCCGTGGATAAGTGGTATTGTCATTCTTCACCGAATCACGATCTGGTTAATAACCCGATAAGGGGATACGGTGCCACCACTCTTGTGCAACAACAAAAGCGCGTGAAGGAGTCTCTGATGTTAACTTTGAGGAACGAGAAAAGAATAAGGCAGAAAGCGATGAAAAGCTAAAGATGCAGACGGAAGAAAAGGCTATAGCATCAGACATTGATGGCGAAGAAGATTATGATGACTTTCTTCTCGGCCGTTCCAACTGGTTCCAAGGAGGATATGCACCTCAAAGGACTGAAATCTCTCATGTCCCCTCTCATGAGATTCTTCATCTCATCATCACCACCACCATCAAAAAGATCAACAAATCATCATCAATCAATTAGAAGAAACACCTCGATCTTGGATTTCTCCGAGCTCATAAGGATTCTGTTTGTCAAACAAGTCGAGGAAAAGAAGCGTGCTCTACAAAAAGCTAAATTTCTTTCTTTGATCACATCTGACATATGTATGTGAGCATGACAAGATGGAGAGAAAGAAGGGAATTTGTTGAAGTTCATGAAGAGTCATCGTAAGAAGGCTGAGCGAAATGATGAAGGTTACACTAACAAGTACCTTAGGATATCGTTCCTAAAATCCAAAAGGCGGAAACTGACAAGATCATACTCACAAGTTTCTTCTGAAACCTTGTCCAGATGTGACTAGAAATATTTTCCGGACAACTCATTTCTTAACATGTAGCATTGGTTAAAATACACAATGGCCAAAGAAGGCGATCTCTCACGAATGCGAGTTAGCTAAACTTGTGATACAAATGTCAAGCGATGCGGAGCGTTTACTTAGGATGAAGCTAAATTTTTGAAAATCTACTTGATTTTCTTCGGATCATCATGCGAATTGACCGATCAACTAAGCGACCAAGAGATGGCGATGATAAGATAAAGTTACGCACCTAAGCGTCGAAGCAGAGTCACGGTGAAATCTACCTCACATGCCACCTCCTCTACAGAACTTCTTCTCAACAAAGTCTCCTCCACCTCGGTCTTCTCTTGATAAACCTCCGGGCGATTCCGAGTTACCACCCTGACTCATAAAGCGGTGATTACTTTGAGTATCGGTGATGACGATGAAGAGGTCCTTGAGCCGACAACAACCGCTCACCCCGAACAAGTGCGAAACCGGTATCATCATCAAGGCCTTCCAAAGAAGAAAGGCGACTCTGCGCAGGAATCAGTCTCATGGCTGAATGGCGATAAAACGAAGAGTTTGAATGGTTCTCCACGCTTGTCAATCAAACTCCCTACTACGATGAAGGTCAAATTGGTAAGCGGTTCTACATTGAACGCGAAACTTTTGCAGAAAAGTTCATGTGGAAAATGGCCAATCACGGTTAGGCGAATCAAGAATGAAGCATTCCAACTTCTTAAAGACAACTCTGAAAGCGCCCGTCGAGGTGAATATCATCTTGAGAACGCCATTTCAGAGCTATGTCTAACGACATGGGTACGGCTCAATCCAGGAAGCAAACATTGACTTCACACAAAGGACAACCCTCCATACTACCGCAGGTGGACCAAACCCTACGACCATTGGCCAAAGCAGGCGAACCACGGATTCCCTTCCGACACTTCTTTAACAGGGACAGTTTTTTCTCTTACAGGTAGCGATGGTTGGCGAAAATCACGCTACATCATTGAC
This sequence comes from Chrysanthemum makinoi, assembly GCA_910596185.1. Lineage (NCBI taxonomy): Eukaryota > Viridiplantae > Streptophyta > Magnoliopsida > Asterales > Asteraceae > Chrysanthemum > Chrysanthemum makinoi. The sequence continues at coordinate 110,102,699 of OU343220.1, forward strand.
TCTTCCATTCGGCAGTGGCTATTTACTCAAGCATAGCTATGAGGAGCGTGCAAATCACTTGTTTTTCGACAGCGTGCAAACATACGACCAAGATGCATTGTATGGGATTCATCATTGGCTGAGCATGAAGAATCTACTCTGTTGCATGGTTGAAGTCTCAACATGCGTGTATAGTTCTAAGGACATAATGGCCATCGAAACACATTGATCTCAAGTCTAAGTGGGACTACACATTCTTAAAGAATATCATGATCAAGCGACAAGATGAACCGGGGCTATGGATTCTCCGGCGACTTTGAGAACTTGTCCCTCAAGCGACATCGAAGACATGTACCTTGCCAGAATGCAGTGCGTATGAGACAATTCTCGTTGAAGTTCCGTGAATTTATCAAGTCGATTCTCATCTTCATTAGGCGCTTGTGATCAAACGTGTTGAAAGATATCCAGATGGTACATTGAATCTTATCGAGGCAGCGTGTCAACCTCACTCCTCAATGCTTACTCGCCTCGATCTCAATCGGCTACCTCAATATCACATTTCGTAAACAAACCTTCGGAGGTTGTTTGCATGGTGAACTTCAAAGCGCTTAATGGCGTGTAGTGATCTTGAGTCCGGGGATCATACTTTGAAGCTGGTTAGGGACGGATTAGCACTCTGGGTTGAAGGATATCTGCCTGAAAGTGGGGTCTCGTAAGCATTTGAATTCTCGGGAAAGGAGGATGTGAGAAGGATCATCACCATGATTGATGAGCGGTTGTTGAAGGGATCGATTCGAGACGATTGGAGAGCAATGTTGGTGAGTGACCGGGGAGAAACATCACCGCGCTTTCGCGTCTAGCGCCTCACAGGAACATCACTACACTTCCACGGTACCCCGAATTGTTTCCTTCATAATTTTGGATGTATGATTATTTATATACATGGCTTGTGCACACATTCGATTGTACAACCCGTACTTGTAAATAAAGGACCATGTGGTGCGCCCGGTGCCACAATCCTTATAAAAAGGGCGAAAGCTTCTTACTTTTGAGTAAAACCTATCAAACCTTTCACTTTTCAAGGTTTGCTCAAAAGAACAAGTACTTCCCACTTATGTTTTCAAAACCTCATAGTTTAAATCACTTGTTGAGGGGGTAACTTTGAAACTTTGTTCTAAATTGTTCACGATGGTCATTCTTCCCGCCAACTTTCGAAATGGTCATATTTATTCTCAAGCATTTCAAAAATAACACTTTAATATGCCGGGAATTTTGAGGGAGAAATCACGTGATAAGAAATATGTTGTACAAAATGCAAATGAATCACGTGTACCTCGGACTTAACCAGCGAATTGGCGGTACTAAGCGGTAGTAACTGAAAAGACTTGTCTGGACGGGTAATAATTTCAAGCTAGTTATTCGCTAGTGATGTAGCGTGTCCTCATGAAAGGACTTGTCGAATGAGAAAGTACCATTCGAAACTCTTAGTAGACATGAACTCGGCGGGTTTGACAACCTTCCAAGGTTTGTCTACACCTTCAAGGTAGTTATTAGAGATAGTTGTCACCTAAAGCGACAATGTAACTCTTTAACTATGCAACGTAACCGTGTCTCGCGGGGGATTGTCTATCTTGAGTCGATCAATTCAAAAAGTGGGCGCTCTTTCCTCACTGTGCATTTAACCATTAAAACTATTAAGCACATGTGGAGAGGGAGTATTTATGCAAAACATCATCTCTCACAATGGTTCAAACATGTTTTCCATTAACAAACCCTTTGAGAGATATTTTATCATCTGATGGTTTTAATGGCAAACATAGGTTAGTCATGGAGTTATAAAGTGACTAAGGTTAGGAATAAGCGAGTCCTATGATCCGCGAGCGGAAGGATCTACCCAAGGACACTACCATTAGTTAGTGTTAGAAGTCCTTAGGTATGATTGTAAAAAGGAGAAAATGAGAATCGGAGAAAGAAGTAGTTGAAGAATCAAAAAGAAATGTAAAGTAAAGGGTGAAAAGAAAGCATTAGCCCTCAGTTATTCAACTTAGGAAGACAGGGTTCATCATATACTCTTTGGTTGTCACTTACGCCCGTTATTGAAGATTAAAAGTCGTCATGGACCCGGTGGCGCACACTAAACCTTCTTATCCACTCAAGTTTCTCTCAAACGAAGCTTGTTTCATTCTCACAGGGAACCCTACGTAAACTATCGGCTTTCTCTAGAGATTGCTTTGGTATTGAAGAAGGAGACCCTCTCACAGTCTCCGCTTCGGGAAAACCAAAAGCGCTATTGATTCTAGAGCCACGAGATTCATCAAAGATCTCTTAGGAACACTTGACATTTAATCACTTGATGATCAACTAATAAGATCATCGGTGGTTCATATCGAGTCCTTCACAGATCTTAGCATACGTAGAGAACATTTATGAGAGGTTGCATTTGTGATCCTCGGTGATTGAATAAAACTCTGCCAGGTCAACATCAAGCGGCCACGACGGCAGTCGCAACTTCGGCAACTCCGTGGATTGCGCTTAGTGGTCTCAACGGTCTGGTCGTGGTGATGCCCGGTTATTACCTTAGCGACTTCGCCAGTGTAGATGTACCGGTACATCGCGTTATCTCACTTGTGGGACTCCGGTTCAGAGCGGCCTTTGTAGAGGTAGAGTTGTGTTTTCACACTATCGCGTGTTAACACTCTCGAAGTTCAAACTTGTAAGTGCGAAACCAGCTTATTACTAACCGTTTGAAATGTTTTCTTCTTATGGAAGCTCAGGGCGGGATGATCGTCGCGATTCTTCTCATACTCGGCAACATCATCACTAATGGAAGTTCTATCTCAATGCAACGCAACAGTCGAGAATGATTCTTGATCAAACCAAAGAATCTACAAAGTCAAAGACTTAAAGAACTTCATCGGTATTGATTTCCAGCGTCAAAGGCGTGTGAGGCATGTTGAAGAATGGCGTGGAGACTTTGGAGCGTGAAGCGGAGACACAGTAATGATCAGGACAACAACATACTATCACTTTCTCCACAAGAACAATGATCAAAGAAAAAGTTAAAGATGACGTCAAAGCATAAGCGTTTCAAAGATAACTATCTCTATCTACCTTTGGGGAGATGTTGAATCAAGGCAATTCCTCTCACAAGAAGAAGAATGTCGAAGAGCGTCGGCGCTACTATTACATCAACGCCTACCGTTTACATTCATATACTTGAGGGGAGATTGTTGGAATCACTCCTAACAGTATTTCAAGTATTTATATTTCATATGTAATAGGTAGCTTTATTATGGCCTTTATGTTTGTTTAAGGTCAAGCTTATGTAGAAGGCCCATAAGCTTAGGCCCAAGCCCAATAAGGAATAGGGAAGGAGAGGGAGTGTTGCCCTAGCTCCTTGCCTATATAAACCATGTAATAACCTTCATTTGAAGGTTGGTTGTTCAAGTTATTTCTTTCACAAACACTCTACGCATAACCGGTCATATTATCTTGTGTGTGTGTGTGATATCTTGTTCAATCGCCTCTCTATCTTTCTATTAAGCTTGTGTGGTAAACCTTGTGACCTATCAGGTGAAGCTTTAGAAAATTTTCTTAGTGACCCCCCGGATCCTGGAGAGGTTGACTCGGGAAGAGATTTTGATGTTTTCGTCAATTTTGAGGAAGAAGATAACTTAGGATTGAATGCTGAAGACCTCTCTAGTGACGTCGAGATGGCCCATTGGCAAGATAACTCTGGTAATACTTTTTCGCAACCAGACCAACCTAAACACGCATACATCATAGAAACCCATATTATCTTAAGATATCATGCAAAATCGGGTTCATCGACTTCCACCCATTTATTGACACTACTTCCCCAGTCAACATCATGTCAAAAGAATGCTACAACCAAGTTATGAAGAAAGAGTTAGAATATAAGGGGAATAATTTTCTTGGATTTGCAACTAACATCCATGTCTTCGTTGGAACTCATTCATTATTGGTAGACTTTATGGTTCTAGACGACGTAAGTGAATTTGTGGAGGATGGTCTCACGCAGGGAGTAATTTTAGGGAAGCCCTTTCAGGAAATGTCGGGTTTAGATAAAAATGAAAAAGAAGGGTTAGTATGGTTGAAGATTAACGATGACAAGACTATTTTCAAATGCCAAGAACGATCAAGAACTTTAGAAATTAGACCAAGAGGCAGTTGAGCCAAGCTCAACCTTTACACGATATCAGTGAGGAAGACAAAGAAAAAGGCATTAATCACCATTTCCATAAGGGATGAGAATTTGGTAAGTTGGATCCAGCGTGGAGATTGCCATGTCCACGAAATGATCAACAAGCACTGGTAGCCCCGCGCTCTGAGTCTAACTTAAAGACTCGTAAATAAAGAAAAGTGCTCTTTCGAGAGACAACCCGAATTATCCCTTTCTTTTGTTTTATTTCCTTTTCTGTTGGGTTTTGTGTTTTCTAACAAGTTTTGCAGGAAACGAGGAACTAATTGCTTTAACTGCAGTTACGATTCTTGATACGAGAGAATTAACGAGCGTAACTCATCTTAGTGATTACGCCGTAACCAACATTAGCAGCCGAGAATTCTTGACGCATACCAATTCGCGTAATACCATCTCGATTAGTTCTGTGGTAACCTTCATTTGCAGCTCATTCTAGGTTTTGCCGCGATTCTGGTGTAACTCCCTCAAAAAAGTTACTACGTAACTTTTCTCTGCTTAATTCTTTCATTTTAAAACACAATAACCTTGTATTAGTTTTTAAATGAACTTTTATGGTGTGTTCCTGTAAACCCTCACGAGACTTCACTCGTCCACTTGGGACACCAAGTGGTTAAAAAAGGAAACTTGTTGCATTATTAATGCAACAGATGATTCTATGAAAGTGAGTTAGGTTTGTTTTTCATTTTTCATTTTTATTTTTAGAATTATGCTTGTGGTATTGTGATTTGGGTATTGAAGTTTGTTCATGATGCTTATATGAAGGCGCGTCTATGGTTCGTGGGCCTTCCTTCTTTATGGAGCAAATTTCAGGGAATTTCTCGCTCTAATTCTACCTTTCTCTTCACCTTTATTTAAATGCCTAGTAAAAAAGGGACTTTGTACAATTCAAGTGGAGGGACGGGAGTAGAATTATCTCTTGAACTTTATTTCGCCCTCATTTTTCTAGTTTATTTTGAAAAATTATGCCATTTTTAAATTTTTGACATGTTTTTCTTAACCTAACTAGATTAGACCTTAGCCGAGCACATACAACCCTTGATATTATATGGTGAGATTAGCCTTATCCGTTTCCAATATTTTACCCCAAATCCACCAAATTATGAGTGTGCCGGTAGCTTGTAAACTTTAGAACTTGGCCTTTGCACCATTTCGAGACCACAGACAAGGTATGTTGAGTTAGCTTGATGTATTTGGACTTTTCAGTTTTAGAAGGCAATATTATAGGATTATCACCCAAACAGCCTACCATTGTGAGTCTATCGATTAGTCACCTCGACTTTTCGACCCCCATGTGAAAACCTTTTGTTGCACTCATTTTTAGTGCAAGATACCCCTAGATACACCCTTCTGCGCCATTCCTTTCATTTTGTTAACCCGATATATTGTTTCGATACACCTATACACCTTAGCCTACCCTGTAGTTTTTATTTGTGATTGGGAAGTCATCATTTGCCTAAGTTCAAGGTTCGAGTGGAAATGTTCGGAAATCACGCTTTCATCGACAACATTTCTGAAGATCATTGAAGACCCCCCCCCCCCCCCCCCCCCGAATTCCCATTGTTCATCTCCAGTGGGGGTATATTATGTTATGTTATTGTTATGTTGAAAAAAAATAGTTGTTATATTATGCTATTGTAAAGTGCGATGTTATAAGCACTGTAGTATGAGCTTTATTGATTTAGTATCGAGGAGGCCACCTCAGTCACATTTGAATATTAGAGTTGGTAGTTATGCCAACAGTTGGAGAAAGGTAGTGTGCCCATCACGACGTCCTCTAATGACACATCTACCTTGCATTTCTTGATCCGGTTTCTTGACTTCAAAGCTTGAACTTTGGGCGGACGGTAAGTGGTGATGACTTGGTTATAGATTTAGACTACCTGCTTGTTTATTATTTTACACCAATTATATATCCCATGTCTTATCCTACCCTTTTAGTCATGAAGCGTGTCTAGGTGATGCAGCGAACAATATTTGGTGTCTTGACCATGGATTTGGTCATGTATCATTGATTTTGTCCACTTCGCCGTGACATGTTAGTAATGACGAGTCACCCCTTAACCTTTGTTGTGTCTTCCCATATTGCCTTCAAGAATTATTTAGCCCTTAACTCTAGTGGTGGAGATTTGTGTAACCGCCAAGCTTATGATAGAATACATGCTATGACTGTGCGATTGAGTGATCACCCCGAAATTGACACTTAGAATAGTTGAGAGATTTGAGTGTTTGTTCCCCTTTCGTGAGGTGTTCGGTTTGTTTTATTCTAGCATAAGGGATTTGTAAACTCATATTTTCCAGGTTATGGGAGATATCTTTTTAGGAATCTATCTAATAAGGTCTACTTAAGGGCAAGTAGAGTTCAAGTGGGGGGATATTTGATAACATCAAATAGTCCTGAATATTAAGTGTCAATTTCCCCCGATAATTCTCGTTATTTATATCATTTATATGGATTTACGCTTGTTTTCCATTGTTTTCCACTTTCAGGTAAATTACGAGCATTGGAGCTAAAGAGACGCGCAACTGGAAACATATCTAAAGATTTATCACAGTATGCTATGTTGAAGAAGTTACGGCGTAACTCATCTCTCACATTACGCCGTAACTATTGCGTGACTCAGAATGCCAACTTATCAGAAGGTTACAGCGTAACTCTTCCCATAGGTTACGACGTAACTACATTAGGTCAAATGAGGTTCAACGCCGCTGATACTTACGCCGTAACTACTGCATCACTTATGACGTAACCGAGTTTATTGAAGACTACGGCGTAACCACTTATAAAGTTACGCCGTAACCAAGAATCTAGTGCATTTTACGAAGAAATAGAAGGTTACGGCGTAACTCCTATATTGGTTACGCCGTAACCCAGATCTGGCCTATAAATACCCCACGAATTCTAACATTTCTAATCATCCCATTCCACACACAATACTCTGAGAACGTGTGAAAAAGCTCATGGCAGGTTTAGAGGAGCATACGGAGCTGTTTCCAATGGAGAAGTCACTCAATTACGATAAGTATTAGCGTTTTATATTTCTTTTACTTTCAATTCATGTATTTCGTACCTTTGAATATTGAATTGATTTGCATGATTAATATGAGCGGCTAAGAACCTTTTGGTGCTAGCCTTGTTATGATTCCTTAATTATTTTGTTTGCGTTTACTTTACTTCCGTACAATTATTTCTAAGTGTATGCATGCATAGTTCATTGGTAGCTACCCTTGGTTCGGTAGTTTTGAATGGCGGTAGAGGCCAATTGCCTAGGAGATATGACCAACTGACCCTAGGTGAGCGGACTGAGACGGGAAGGGTAAGATATGACCAACTGACGACCCTTTCTACTTGTGCGATTTGACTAACTGATCACCTATCGTTTGGATGAACTTAAGAATTTGGGGTGTAATGTCTAAGTTCCTAACGGCCGGGCACTCACTATTATGAATCTAGCATGTAGCGGTACTTAATGACTTGGCTTAGGGGACCAAAACAACAGGACTTATGACGGTGCGCCTGATTTCTCCTGTGGTGGCATCTTTGTTGATAGGTTAGGGCGAATTGACCAAATGTTGTCCTCTCGACTTTGACCCCACCTGGAGTAATTGGAAGTAGGTAGACGTAGACATAACTAGCTAGGAAGATTAACTAGGTTGGCACCATTCTCCTCTATTGATTTCCCTTTACCATTTATCTGTTTCATTTTATTTCTGCATTAGTAGTTTAATTAATTAAATCCCTATCGAAACTATTATTATTCTGTGACAACTAGACTTAGTAATAATCCATCACGCATAGCTCTTGGGACGACCTCGGCTTTACCGTTTACTACACTACACACGACCGGTTACACTGCCCGTTAGTGCACTAGGGTAGACCATGACACTATAAATATTAAGACCTGGTCAGTAAAACCTGCATCAGTTGTTTCGCTCTCCCTTGCTTGATCGGGAGTCTCAATATGTGTAACGCCCTATTTCATCTTGGAGTGAGCGTAAGCATAATGCCTCGTTCAATGTTCCTACGTATAGGTATCAGAGACCTTAAACTAACCAAAATGAAGATTGAAATGGCCGATCGGTCCATGCAGTCACCCATTGGAATTTTTGAGAATGTATTGGTAAAAAGTAAAAAAAAATTCTCTTCCCGGTGGATTTCATGCTTCCGGATATTCCCGAAGACAACCGAATACCTATCATTTTAGGAAGACCAATGCTTGCTACTGCCCATGAAAAAGTGGATGTCTTGAAAAATTAACTCTCGAAGCTAATGGGGTGGTTGACACATTTAGACCTAATGAACTTCTGTCCACCCCTCAAAACGTTTGCGCAATTGATCCTATTGGTGATTTTGGCGATGCATTGGAAGATTTTCTTAGTGACTCCCCGAAAACTCCTACAAATCTTGGCGAGATAACTTCAGGGAAGGATTTTGATGTGTTCGTAAATTTTGAAGAAGAAGGCTTAGGAGTCAGTGCCGATGATTTCTCTAGCGACGTCAAAATGGTCCATTGGCACAGCAACTCTGAAAAGACGTTTTCACAATCTAACCAACCCCATTTTTATGAGATGGGAGCACGAATCCATCATAGGAACCCCTATTATCTGAAAATTTTATGCAAGATTGGGTTCATTGATTTCCATCCATTCATCGACACAAATCCCCAGTTAATATCATTTCAAAGGAATGCTACAACCAGGTGATGGAAAAAGAGCTTGAATATAAAGGAAACAATTTCCTAGGGATTGCAACAAACATCCGTGTCTTTGTTGGTACTCACTCATTTTTTGGTCGACTTTGTGGTTTCGGATGACGTTAGCGAGTTTGTGGAAGATGGGCTAACCGGGTGATTTTCGGGAAACCTTTTCAAGAACTATCGGGGCTAGATAAATATGAGAAGGAAGGGCTTGTATGGTTAAAAATTGGCGAGGATAAAACGGTTTTTAAAATGCCACGGACTGTTAAGAATTTTAAAAAGTAGACAAAGAGGCAGTTGAGCCATGCTCAGCCACTACTCGACATTAGTGACGAAGATAGAGCCAAAGGTATCGACCACCCTTACCAAAAGATCAAGAATTTTTACTTGGGGTGTTTAGAGCTGGGGACAGGTTACAAACGTGATGGAAATCTGATCAGTTAGATTTAACGTGGAGATTGCCATATCTTCGAAATGACAAACAAGCACTTCTAGCCCCGAGGCTCTGGGTCTAACTTAAAGACTTGTAAATAAAGAAAAGTGCTCATTCGGGAGACAACCCGAATTATCCCTTTCATTTTGTTTTATTTCCATTTCTGTTGGGTTTTGTGTTTTTAACCATTTTTGCAGGATTTCGGGAAAAGTTGCTACATCACGCTGATTGGGGACATGATCTGCCCATAGTTACAGCGTAACTCATCCTTATGGTTACGCCGTAACATACCTTTTGTGCAGCAATATTCTTCAAAGCATTTCCAATTACGGCCTAACCCAGGCAATGGTTACGCCGTAGCCACACTAGTGTAGCATCTGTCAGGTTTTGCTTAATTACGGCGTAACTTCTTATGGGAGTTACGACGTAACTTCCCTCTGTAACGCTTCTTTCATTTTAAACACAATAACCTTGTATTAGTTTTCAAATGAACTTTGTGGGTATGTTCTCTGTAAGCCCTCACGAGACTACACTCGTCCATTTGGGACACCAAGTGGTTTAAAAGGCTTGTTGCATACGCTAAATGCAACTGTGATTCCTACGAAAGTGAGTTAGGTTTCTTTTTCATTTTTATTTTTCTTTTAGAATTATGCTTGTCGGTAGTGTGATTTCAGGGATTGAAGTTTGCTCGTGGATGCTTATGCGAAGGCACGAGTCTTTTCATGGGCCTTCTTTCTTTTTGGAGCAAATTTCAGGGAAGTTCTCGCTCTAATTCTACTTTTCTCTACACCTTTATTTAACGCTTAGTACAAAAGCGACTTTGTACATTTCAAGTGGGGGGACGGCAGTAGAATTATCTCTTGAACTTTATTTCGCTTTCGTTTTTCTAGTTTATTTTGAAAAATTATGCCATTTTAAAAAATTTTACATGTTTTCCTTAACCTAACTGGATTAGACCTTAGCTGAGCACATTATAACCTTTGATATTATATGGTGATATTAGCCTTATCCGTTTCCAAATTTTTACCCCAAATCAACCAAATTATGAGTGTGCCGGTAGCTTATAAACTTTAGAACTTGGCCTTTACATCATTTCGAGACCATAGACGAGGTATGTATAGTTAGCTCGATGTATTTGGACTTTTCAGTTTAAGAAGGTAGTATTATAGGATTATCACCCAAATAGCCTACCATTGTCTGTCTATCGATTAGTTACCTCGAATTCTCGACCCCCATGTTAAACCCTTTGTTGCACTCACCTTTAGTGCAAGATACCCCTAGATATACCCTTCTGAGCCATTCCTTTCATTTTGTTCATCCAATATATTTTTTCGTTACACCGTTACACCTTAGCCTACCCTGTAGTCTTTATTTGTAATTGGGAAGTCATTATTTTCCTTAGTTTAAGGTTCAAGTGGAAAGGTTCGAGAATCACACTCTCGTCGACGACATATCCTTAAAGATCATTGAAGACCCCACAAATTCTCATTGTTCATCTCAAGTGGGGGGATGTTATGTGTAGTTATTATGTTATGTTAAAAAAAAGTTATTGTTATTTAGTGATTGTAAAAGTGCGATGTTATAAGCACTATTGTTATGAGCTTAATATAGATTTAGTATCGAGGAGGCCACCTCGGTCACATTTGAAGAATGAAGTTGGAAGTGTGCCCATCATGACGTCCTCTAATGTCACATCTACCTGATTATATCATGATCCGGTGTCTTGACTTCGAAACTTGAACTTTGGGCGAACGGTAAGTGGTGATGACTTGGTTATAGATTTAGACTATTTGCTAGATTTTATTTTACACCACTTTTATCCCATGTCTTATCCTACCCTTAGTCATGAAGCGTGTCTAGGTGATGCAACGAGCAATCTTTGGTGTCTTGGCCATGGATTTGGTCATGTATCATTGATTTTATCCACTTCGCCGTGACATGTTAGTAATGAAAAATCACCCTTAACCTTTGTCGTGTCTACCCATATTGCCTTCGAGAATTATTTTGTCCTTAACTCTAGTGGTGGAGATTTGTGTAACCGCCAAGCTTATGATAGAATGCATGCTATGACTGTGCAATGAGTGATCACCCCAAAATTGACACTTAGAATAGTTGAGAGATTTGAGTATTTTGTTCCCATTTCGTGAGGTGTTTAGCTTTTTTTAATTCTAGCATAAGGGATTTGTAAACTTATATTTTTTAGGTAATGGGAGATATCTTTTTAGGAATCTATCTAATAAGGTATACTTGAGGGCAAGTAGAGTTCAAGTGGGGGATATTTGATAACATCAAATAGTCCTGAATATTAAGTGTCAATTTCCCCCAATAATGCTCGTATTTTATATCATTTATATGGATTTACGCTTGTTTTCCTCTATATTTTACTTTCAGGTAAATTACGAGCATTGGATCTAAAGAGACACGGATTTGGAGAATTTATTGAAGATATATCATAATATGCTCATTGTGAAGAAGTTACGACGTAATTCCTCTCTCACATTACGCCGTAACTAAAGCGTGGCTCAGAAAACCAACTCAACAGAAGATTAAGGCGTAACTCTCCCAAAGATTACGGCGTAACCAACTATGTCAAATGAGGTTCCGCACCGCTGCAAGCTACGCCGTAACTATTGTCTCAATTACGGTGTAACCAAGATTTATTGAATATTCCTTCCAGAGTTACGCCGTAACCAGCATTTTTAGTGCAAAATACGAAGAATTGGATGTTACAGCGTAACTCTTATCATTAGTTACCCCGTAACCAGATCTGGCCTATAAATACCCCACGAATTCCAGCATTTCAAAGCATCCCATTTCACACACAACACCAAGTGAACGTAAGAAGAAGTCGAAGGCAGATCTAGAGGAGCATACGGAGCTATCTCCAAGGGAGAAATCACTCCCCTACGATAAGCATTAGCATTTTATCTTTTCTTTACTTTCAATTCATTTATTTCGTAATGTTAAACATTGAATCGATTGTTTTAGTTAATATGAGCGGCTAAGCACCTCTGGAGTTGGCCTAGTTATGATTCCTTAATTGTTTTGTTTGCGTTTACATTGCTTCCGTATAATTATTTCTAAGTGTATGCATGCATAGTTTGTTGGTAGCTACCCTAGATAGGTTAGGATGAACTGACCAAATGTTGTCCTAGCTACTTTGACCCCACCTGAAGTACTTGGAAGTAATTAGACATAGACATAACTAGTTAGGATGAATAACTAGGTTAGCACCCCTCTCCTCTATTGATCACAACCCTCGCCTTTATTTGCTTTCAATGTCTTAGTACTAATTAATCATTTCCACCTTAAATCATATTAAAATTTGTGACACCTAGACTTAGTTTAAATCCGCACACATAGCTCTTGGGACGACCTCGGTTTTACCGATTACTACACTACACGCTACTGGGTACACTGCCCGTTAGTGCATTAGGGTAAACCATAGGTGATAAGGATTTAACACATGCACTTTTAAGGGGTCATTTAAGCCCTTAATTGCTCACTTTTATATCCATTACTGCTTAATTTCGTTCCTTTTCACTTTTTAGGTCTCTTGAAGGCAAAATGCTGGAATGATGCTTATTTGGACGAAAAGGCGTGAATATGTGAAGAAAATGGCTAAAGTCAAGATCAAGACACTCAAGCTGCTAGAAGTGCACCCGGCGGCATCAAAAACAAAGAGCGACGCCGTCCCTATATTTGTGACGGCTCAGGAGTAAATTTGCTATTTTGCACCTGACGACGTCAGACTTTGAAGAGTAGGGTGTCACGAAGACTTTTCATCCCAGACGGCCTAGATCCAGATTCAGACAACGTCAGAAGCTAAAGCTGACGGCGTCACAACCACAACATGATGCCGTCCCAAAGTTGACTTGGCCAAGACGAAACCCTAATGGCGGCGATCTGACGGCGTCACAATTAAAAGGTGACGCCGTCGCAGTTGTAACTCTATATATAGAATTCGAATTTTCAGACTTTTAAGAGGTACACTTGTGGAGTAAAAACCTAAAACGATTGTAGCCCATCTAGGACAGTATTTTAGGGTTCTAATACCCTGATTTACATCGAGATAAGTTATTATTCCATTTATTTCATTATGTCTTCGATTGAATGTGTGTATGCTTGCATGTTTAACATGTCCGGCTAATTTACTTGTGTGTTTGCTTAGATCTATGAAACCTAGTTATTAAATATTGATTGGTTGTCTCTTATCTTAATTGTAATTGACTTAGGAGTGCTTAAAGCCATCGTTGTGTTATTAATGCTTGATTAATCTTTGTGAACATTAGTTTATAATTACTAGTGGAATTGTAGGCTAAAAATCCAAAGAAAACCTTAGTTAAGTTTATGAATCCTAGAGATTTTGTAGTCATTAACCTTAGGTAGCTTCAAAGAGTTAGGGATAAAAGCACACCCTACGACCTTAGGAAACACAACGCGTTAAGAATAAGGACATGACAATTCAACCATCAATAAAAGATAACTAGGGAGTAATAATATCTAGGTAAACACATCTTTAATCATCATACGAGCACACTTCAATAGACATAGACTACCCCTTAGATTAGATAATTAGAATAGTAGAGTAATCGGTAGAAGTACCACCCCCCAAATCCAAACCCCAAGATTGTACCTTTTTATTTTCTAAAAAATATAAAAAAGATAAAAAATAATCTTCCTCAACCCCAACCTTAGCGTAGTAATTTCTCACTAGCATTCCTATTCCCCTAGAGAACGATATCAATCCCGAGGCTTACCCTAATACTACACTACAACGATTAGGTTTACTTCCTAGGAATTTTTCCACTTATCTAATTTTCTCTCGTTTTCTGTGCTACTTATAAATTTTTGGAATTTCTCAAGTCTTAATTTTCCAGAAAACCTGCAAATATCCATTCCACAAGCATTATATCCTAGTTTAGTAGAGTCATATATAGTTTTACCGTGGGTTTTACGTGAAGGTTTCGTCTATTTTCTTAAAGTATACAGGTTTTATTTATCAAGAAGAAGATACATAATATTGGATGAGCTTTTCACGCATACATTCTTCTTGGAGAAGAATTTAACCACTACTTCATACGGATCCTACCGAGTTAATCAGGGGAGTATTAGTTTCTTTCTATTTTAATTACCTTCCATTATCATAACTTTGATACTTTCGGGGAACATTGGGGACAATGTTCAGTTTAAGTGTAAGGAGGGAGAATAAAACGGGAACTTTGAAACTATGCTTATCCTTGACTATTTGTCTTGTCCTATTTCATTTGTGTAATAAACCATGAGAAATATCGGTTACGGTAATTTTAGCACCAAATTTAAAATTTTTCATGACATGTAGGAGTGGGTCTTTAGTCTTAATAAAGCATTTCATGGATAGGAAGTTATATGACTAGCACAAAAACCCTTTACCACTTAAATTCCACCCCAAAAATGTGAGGTTCGCCCCTAGATTTGTAGGAATTAAAGCATTCACCTTTAATGCTTCGAGAGTGTACCGGTAGTATAATAGATTCTAGAACTTGTTTTGTGATTCATCCCGAGATCGCTAGTGAGACTACACTTGTGTAGTTAGGAATAACTAAATGATAAGAGGCATTAGGATAACCCTTGTTTGATACCCGTATTATAATTATTTCTTCCACATCGGTTGAGTAATTCTCTCACACCCTTGCGTTGTACTCATATTTAGTACATGATACCCCTAGTTAACCCCTCAAAGCCTATCCTTTTCGCGGTTCTCGTGATGTTTCAGTTTTCCAGAATATCAATGAAGAGCATTGTTTACAATCCACCCCCAAATGTACACCCAAATCGCCATAGCCTACCTTGTATGCACTCACTTTTAGTGCATTATTGTTATCATACTAAACCCTTAGTTCAATTATCTAGTTACTTGCATCAGTTGCTAAGTCGAGTCATATTCTTTGTATACAGTTTTGGGACGATTGGGACTCATGGGTAAAGTTAAATTTTATGGAGTGACAGGAAAGAACGTTAAATTCAAATTCCCTTTATCTACGTAATAACGTACTCCAAGTGTTTTGATCTTTTCAATTCGAGTCAAATTAGTGTTAGAACAATAAAAACTCAAGTGTAGGTATGTGCCTATAAATCAATTATATTTTGATGTTATCAAAGAGGATGGTAGAGTAAATGTGTATGCAAAAAAAAATCGAAAAAATGAGTGTTGAAAAAAAATTAAAAAAACATATGGGCTACCATCCTACATCTATCTTTATATTTATGTTTGTTTGTTTCAAGTTATCTAGAGTTTAGAGAGTCGAGTCTTGGCTTAGCAACGCCATTCTTCTCATGCTTGTAACGTAAAGATTTTTGACTTGCCACCACTAAATCGCCTATCCAACCAAACCCTTTGTTTCCCTACCGCAAGCCTAACGTTACAACCCTTTAAAAGACATCTTAGATAGTTTATCCTAGGTTCTTACGCCAAAGCGATGGAGGTTTGATCTAGTCCCAAGCCTATGGTAATCTATGTACTATGACCGGTTAATGAGTGTTTATCTTCCAATCCCATTTGATATATTCCATATACACCCGAGAGATGAGAGTATCCAGACAGCACTTGTGAGGTGCTATTATATAATTTCCGTGCTTGTTATGACTTTTGCGGGGCTTCTACTTGTTATGAATTATGTTAAACCATTGCTTTATGCCCTCTAACTTATAAATTGATTGGCCAAAAGCACATTTGCTTGAGGACAAGCAAATACCAAGTGTAGGGATATTTAATAAGGATTTAAAACGTACACTTTTAGGGGGTCATTTAAGCCCTTAATTGCTCACTTTTATATCGTTACTGCTTAATTTCTTTCCTTTTCACTTTTTAGGTCTCTTGAAGGCAAAATGCTGGAATGATGCTTATTTGGACAAAAAGGCGTGAATATGTGAAGAAAATGGCTAAAGTCAAGATCAAGACACTCAAGCTGCTGGAAGTGCACCCGACGGCGTCACAAACAAAGAGCGACGTCGTCCCTATATTTGTGACGGCTCGGGAGTGAATTTGCTATTTTGCACCTAACGGCGTCAGACTTTGAAGAGTAGGGCGTCACGAAGAATTTTCATCACAAACGGCCTAGATCCAAATTCAGACGACGTCAGAAGCTAAAGCTGACGGCGTCACAACCACAACGTGACGCTGTCCCAAAGTTGACTTGGCCAAGACGAAACTCTAATGGCGGCGATCTGACGGCGTCACAATTAAAAGGTGACGTCATCGCAGTTGTAACTCTATATATAATTCAAATTTTCAGACTTTTAAGAGGTAGACTTGTGGAGTAAAAACCTAAAACAATTGTAGTCCGTCTAGGACAGTATTATAGGGTTCTAATACCCTATTTTACATCGAGATAAGTTATTTCATCCCTTGATTTCATTATGTCTTCGATTGAATGTGTGTATGCTTGCATGTTTAACATGACCAGCTAATTTACTTTTGTGTTTGCTTAGATCTATAAAACCTAGTTATTAAATATTGATTGATTGTCTCTTATCTTAATTGTAATTGGCTTAGGAGTGCTTAAAGCCATCGTTGTGTTATTAATTCTTGATTAATCTTTGTGAACATTAGTTTATAATTACTAGTGGAATTGTAGGCTAAAAATCCAAAGAAAACCTTAGTGTTAAGTTTATGAATCCTAGAGATTTCATAGTCATTAACCTTAGGTAGCTTCAAAGAGTTAGGGATAAAAGCACACCATACGACCTTAGAATACACAACGCGTTAAGAATAACGACGTGACAATTCAACAATCAATAAAAGATAACTAGGGAGTAATAGTATCTAGGTAGACACATCTTTAATAATCATACGAGCACACTTCAATAGACATAGACTACGCCTTAGATTAGATATTTAGAATAGTAGAGTAATCGGTAGAAGTACCACCCCCCAAATCCAAACCCCAAGATCGTACTTTTTATTTTCTAAAAAATATAAAAAAGATACAAAAAAATAATCTTCCTCAACCCCAACCTTAGCATAGTAATTTTTCACTAGCATTCCTATTCCCCTAGAGAACGATATCAATCCCGAGGCTTACCCTAATACTACACTACAACGATTAGGTTCACTGCCTAGGTGGTTGAAAAACTTGCTCGAAGAAAAGGAAGTTTCCTTTAACCCCGAACGCGCGTTGTACGCGTATCAATAGGTATAACGAGAAATTATAAATATTAAAACCTGGTCAGTAAAACCTACATCAGTGTACATTCCAAATATATCTCTTGAGCCTAACACACCGGGCAATCATGTTCGTGGGTTCAACAATCTCGAAACTCGTTACTTTCATGAAGGACGTGTTGTTGACTCACTTCTAATCTTACAAGAAGGTATCAACACTTCATTCCGCACTATAGGACTAGAAGGTCTTCTCGGGATCAACGAGAAAATTTGTCCGTGGTTTGTTTTGGAATTCTTCCGTAACGAGGATCGTTCTATCTCACTATGGTTTTGGATCAAAAACCAAATTTTTGTTTTGACTCTTGAGCAATTTGCTCACATTCTTCGAATTCCAAATTATGGAAAATGTGCTTTGACTGAAGATTGATCACTTGATTCTCTCTTCAACTGTCGTGAAGAAAACAATCCATATTATTCATACATACCTTCTCCTCAAGTAATAACTCAACTTTTATGCACTCCTCAATCCAATTACTCAAATCCAAACATAATTTATCTGCGTGATCTCTGAGATGATCTCAATGCTCTCGCAATCATTCTACGTGAAAATGTTTGGAGTCTTACAGGAAATCGTGAGATATTTCCCGCATGTTGTGCTCACATGATTTAGTGTCTTCTAACTCAACAACCATACAATCTTTCCTACTTCTTCGCAAGGAGAATTGTAAACCTCCAAGGCAACAAGGACAAACTAATTCCATATGGGATGTTTCTAACACGCCTTTATCATCATGTCATGTACTATCACCCTCAATTTTAAAGCCCTCAATATATACTTGTGAACAAAATGATGGAACCTTTGAACATATCTCTCATCACTTCATTCTTCATTCCTGATTCATCAACTACTAACAACCCACTCGACGATCCATCAAATGATAACGCATGAGCAAAATAGTTTTTTTTTAACAATCCTTAGGCTTTATCTTTTATTTACCTTTGTAACTTGATCATACGTATGAAATAAATTTTTTGTTGATCATTTGATATTCTTACATGCCACTCTTACCATGTCTTGCTTATATACATGTATAGTTACTGTGGAAATTATTCGTTTCAGAATTCGACACCTAAAGCAAAATAGTGCAGGCTCACTGTTCAGTAATCTGTCCTAGATGTCGGATCCCTGGCTTATAACTAGCCGGATCCCTCAAGTGAAGGATCCGTGGGATCCGAGAAAACAGAAGAGCTATTTTATCATCGTTGCATTAATCCAACCCTTCAGACCTTATTATACTAGTTAAACATGATACATTAGGATCACTTTACCTATCCTTAAGCTCAGTTGATCTCATACTCACTCATGAACGACTTAGGATCACATTCAAGGTATTTTCGATTTATCATTAATTCAAAACTCACCATCTTTCCGCTCCAATGTTCACACATTATTCCTCTCATCTTAAAACACTTAGTTTGATATTTCTCTCAATTTTAGTAAAATGATTTTAGTCATCTCGATCTTAAAATGATCTAAAAACTAGTTTTTCACTTCCTATAATTCTTAAGGAATTTTATAAATTTTCCTTAGATCATCATCTGGTCTTTAGGATCATTTGACTCCACTTGAAACCCTAAAAATCTTAGTGTCATCCTTGATCACCCATTGGTGTCCATAAAAACCTCCATTTCTTTCCATAAAAGACATCATTAGCTACCCTCACTCATTGCACTTGATCATTTAAGTCTCATATCATTTAAGACACTTGAGGAGACTGAAACACTCAAGATATGTAGGTACTAGACCTTACTAAAACCTCATCTTTCTTCTCCTTAGCTCTTGAGCACCGGATCCTTAAGTTTAGCCTAGACGGATCCCTCAAGTAAAGGATCCATTGGAACCAGTTTCACAGACTAGACCTCCTACTTGATACAATCATTTCAAACCCTCATTGTTATTTTGAACACTCCACCTCTTAATTGACTACCTAGATCAGTACAACTCTGTGGTTAACTCTTATACATGCAAATCATTGCAAATTTGAAGGATTTTTAGTGGTTTAGGCTTGAATTCACTTACAAAATCTTTTTCTTTATAAACCATTTGTGTTAGAACTTTCAAATCACCATTCACACACTCATTCTCAGTAGCTAAAGCTTTCTCTTTCCACCTTTCCTTCCTACCATTTCACCATGAGGAAAGCTCCAAGTGCTAACTCATCAACCAAAGAACCAAAAACTGCTCGGGTTGTTCATGAAATCTCTTCAACCGAATCATCACCCGTTAATGTCTCAAACACTAGAACCCCCTCACAACCAACTCTACCAATCAAACCAATTCCCAAAAGGATTGTTCCCACAAGACAAACCTTGCCAAACACTACTATACCTCCCAAATCAAACACCCCTACTTCCACTAAACCATCACCTCTAGTACCTAGAGCTATCTCTTTCACCACTCCACTCTCATCCCCACACCTTTAAAACTTAGAGGACTTGCCACCTAGGCCACTCATCCACCACCATTTCCAACAGTTTCCTCAATTGAGAAAATGGTGCCACAACAACCTCCTCACCAAAACTTTGGTGTTGAAACAACACTAGCACCAGTATCTTTTTCTCCATCATCCTCAAATGGTCTATTTTGGACTATGAGGAATCATCAAAATCAATAACCAGATCACATGGAAGTAGATACTTCTCTATCGCCACCATCAGCACATATTCCACCACCTCCAACCTCGTCAAATGTGCCTCCACAAATCTCTCAATCTTTTGTGGAACATCCACCTTCCTCATCAAATCTTCCACCTCAAACCGCTCCATTCCTACCACCACCATTCCCTAGTCATGGCAATGATTTCTTTCATAGTCAACATGTCGAAGGACTAGTCCATGAAGTACGTGACGAATTACGTTTCATGTTCTATCACCTTCTCGAACGTTTTAATGAGGTCAACAAATCTACTTGTCCCTAAAACTTAGGAATCCAAGCACAATGGTGTGTGCTCTCCTCTAGTCTTAGGCAAAACTTAGAATTTTTAGAAAATGTACTACATGTTTATATCATTCTCTTAGTTTTAGAAATATTTGTATCATTTCTCATGTTTTATTGAATTAAACTACATGTTGTATGCTATATAGTTATGAGAATATGTTTGGTGCTATAATACATAACTCATTTGGATGTTAAACATCACTTTTTACATCTACATTTAGGGATGGCAAAAGCACCCGAAACCGATGGGGAAAACCGAAACCCGAACCGGTTGGGTCGGGTTCGGGGGCGGGTTCGCGGGTTTGGATACGGGTTCGGGTAGATATATTCTTTTCTTTTCGGGTACGGGTTCTAGTAATACCCGCCCGTTTACCCGTACCCGTATCCGTACCCGTATACCCGAATTTGTACCCGTTTTTTTGCTAATTTATATAAGGTCCTAATAAGTTTTGAACTCTTAATCTTGTACAATTTTTTTCTACTCTACTCCTTAATAGCATATATCTTAGTAATTACAAACTATTAAATTAACACTTACACTTGACGCTTTAATTCTCACACACATGACACATTAACTCTTTAATCTTCAAACATTACGAATTTTGAAGTCGTTTTCTTTAACTTCTAAAAAATTTGAATATATTAGGGTGTTTTGTTTTTTTTTTTTTAGGTTGAGTTGTACAACGATAATTTTAATTGGGGATAACTGATACCCGCGGGTAAAACCGATAACCCGATGGATAATAATAATCGGGTACCCATCAGGTATTGGGGCGGGTTCGGGTTTGGATATTATAAACGGGTACAGGTACGGGTTCACTAAAACCCGACCCGTTGCCATCCCTATCTACATTGCTGTCAAAAGAATACAGGTACACGGTTCCCTCAAATTTGCCTAGACGGATCCCTCACAGGAAAAATCCGTGGGATCCATGCAACAGAAGCATATTTCCTTACTAATATGAATCTCATTTGCAGGAAACTATACACTATATACTTGTTTTCAAACCTTTTTTTTGTAGATTTTCAAAATACACATGAATACTTTGACACCCTCAAGGGGGAGCTTTTCGTCAAAGCAAAGCATTGCCAACAAAAAAAACGCTTGCAATACATTTACTTAGGTTTTCTATATTACTTGACGTTCTCCTCAAAAAGGAGCACTCGTCAAGGGGGGCATTTCGTCAAAGACGGAACCATTGCTAACATACTTGCAACACACTCGCTTAGCCTTCCTAACTACTTGACGCCCTCAACAAAGGGGAGCATCTGTCAAGTGGGAGATAAGACGAGAATCTTTCTCTCATCTTACTCTTTATTCTTCATTTTGTTATTCTTCACAAGTTTTTTCAAAACAATGTGTTAGTTTCTTTTCGACACTCTTTTTGTTTCGACAAAAAGGGGGAGAAAGAGTAAAAACTCCAATTCAAATTTTTACGAATTTTATTTTCTTCTTAAAATAATCTTATGTTTTGTTATCAACAAAAAGGAGGAGATTTTTAATACAAGTAAGCCATAAAAACGTTTATTTATATTTTATGATCTTCCAATGTTTTCTCGATAACAAACGTGAAATCATTTTAACGAAACAAATAAAATACGTAAAAGGTTTGAGCCAATAGTTTACTAACACACTTTTACTAAACATATTAAAACTATATCAAAACATGTTTAATAAATAAGTTATATAAAACCAAATACATTTTTATATAAACATTAAAGTAATATTGTTTACATCTTATAGAAATGCATATGTATAACAACTAGTGCTTACGTAATATAGAAATGCTTTGTATATATTGTAATGGGTAAAAACCAAAGTCCATGACCCATGACCCATAACCTATGATCCATTGACTAGGTACAATGAATGTTGTTGGTTAAGAACCTAAGTCCAATACCCATACCCATGGAGCATCCATAACCCATGACCCATTGCATGACATCATGCATATGTTGGGTATTATCCATGATCCATGACTCATGACCCAAGATACATAACCCAATGACTAGGTACATTGCATCTTATTGGGTATCAATAATCCATTACCCATAACCCATGGTTCATAACCCATAACCCGGTTTGCAACCCGAAATCCAGACTAAACTGACCTAGCAGCCGGATCCCTGGTTTTGCACTAGCGGATCCCTCAGGAGGGAACGTGGGATAGTAGACAAATTTTGTCTATAAATAGTGAGCCATTTCTCTCTTGCTCACTACCACTTCATATATACTTTCTCCCAGTATTCTAACATTTCTAACATCTGATCCAAAGGATCATTCTATGTAGTTTTATGTTTGTGTTATTCTCTAGGTTCCTCTTAAAGACGAGATCACCACCTCTTGAAGACGTGCAAGCTCAAGTCATGGGTTGCTAAGCTTCGTCATCATCAAGACCACTCAAGTGCATCTTGTTGATAGTTCTTTCCTCCCTCCATAGAAGTGTTGTGTTGAAGGCATTAGTGAAAGGTGCCGAAGGGTTGTGTTGAAGGCATTAGTGAAAGGTGCTGAAGGGTCGTGTTAAAAGCATTAGTGAAAGGTGTACAATCGATATGGTGCATCAATGTACAAGTTAGATAGTTTGGGTTAAAGGGTGTTGATGTCCTTCTAGTGTTGTAACAAGGAGTGTGTCTCCTTTGGGTAGTTGTGTAGTGGTGTAGTGTTTGGTACTGGTTCCTTCTTTGTAATGGAACTTGGTATCTAGCCTTGTACCGGATAAAGTGTAGGCGACGTTGTGATAGGTTTGGTTCTACCTCGTGGAAGAACTCGGTGTCTAGCCTTGTACCGGATAAAGAGTAGGCGACGTTGTGAAGGCTTCTCCGCCACATTAAGGAGCTTGTGTTGTGTAGTGCTTACGAACTCTCGAGTGGGGTACTCGGGGAGTGGAGTAGGGCGAGGAAGGTGTCCTTGTAGCCGAACCACTATAAATACTCGTGTTGTGATTTTGTGTTCCTTACTCTTTATCTTTTGCATTACTTACTTATATGCTTATCTATTACTATCCAACACACATATTAAATAGATTGACATAAGTCGATCTAAATAGTTTAAAACGAAGTTTTAATCGGTAAACTTATTCAATCCCCCTTCTAGTTTTCCACATGGGTGTTTGGACAATAAAAGAAGGCGAAGATACCTTTGGAGTTAACAATAATTTTAACAAGCGTTAGGGTTTTGGACTGTGATGGAGTGAAAATGACCACGTTGGAGAATAAACGCACGAAACCCTAGATCTGAGGATCAAATGCGTAATCAGCTATGACTTTGAGGACCAAAGGTAGTTTACCCTTTTCGTTAACTAAGGAACAATAGTAATGAGATGAATAAAATATTATTTTTTCTCTTAAGCTATGTGAATTTTTGTTTCACTGATGATGTTGAGATCTCAATAATTTTCCCGTAGTGTAATATATAGTTACCTATGTCAAATAAAATTAACCTGATATTATCCTTTCTAAACATGCTCTTAAGGCATTTATTATAGTGGTTTATGAATAGGTATATAAAATTATGAAGAGGTCTAACTTGTAAATCATAGTGAACATTCATTTCAAGCTTGTATGACACGAATAGGTCTAGGACATTGAACCTTTTCATAATTTAATGCATTTGAATATTATGAGTTGTTTGTAAAACTCAATAAGGTTTATACATAGTGGAGATAGCTTTATAAATAAAAAAAGGTTTATAAATTAATGTCATAACACAATTAAAAACATTTAGAAAGGTTTAACATAATGGATGACTTAAAAATCAAGAAAATAGTAAAATCATATAAGATCAAGAGATTGTTAAAGTCTTAAAAAGTTTAAAAGATTAGCAAAGACTATTCAACTTTTATGATTTACAAAAGACAAGTATTTCTCTACACTCAATGTCACACTAGTCTTATCTTGTGCCTCCAACTTTTCCGTGTTTCATTGCTTTTGCCGATCGTTTTTCGCGTTTTAATTAACTTTTATACAAATCTCTACTTGCAAAAGTGATTTTCGATCTTAAAAAACTTAAAATTGAGTAATATTAAATCTCAAAATACTCTTAAAAACTTAAATTTTAATCAATTGTTTACTTTTCAATATAAAAATGGTTTAAAAATATTTTTTGAAATAGTTGTCTTAAAATTAGTTTTTATTCTAGAATTAATGTTGTTTCTAAAATTACTCAATTTTTATCATTTATAATTATTATTTTTTTTTTTAACAAATTAACAATCTCCTTTTCAATACCAATTCATATTTCAAACCCAATTTGTGAAAATGAAATTGCTATGATATTATTGCCATTTTCGAAGATGTTGAAGATTTGCCATTGTCAAATACAAAACTTTACACGAAACACTTAACCAAAAAATCGCAACTATAACTATTTTTCGTTTTAAAGTCCCTGTAAATATACAAAGTTTTTAGTATCACGACCAATTTAGTTTAGTGATAACAATAAAAGTTTTTCTTTTAAATACTTAAAGTACGTAATAAGTTACTAGAACTACATTTAAGTTTATAAAACTGAATTTATAATTATGCCTGTTTTAAGTTTTAGACTCAATTGCAAGTACTATTGATCAATCAAAATATACCGTTATTTTACTATGTTTAAAAGTAAACACAATAAAATCTCTCAAAATCATGTCGTTTTTTTTTATTTTATTTATTTATTTGTTTATTTTTTGCGAAAAAAAAATAAATTGATTCAGATTTTACCAAAGTGGTAGCCAGTCAGCAAAATCGATTTCTGGTTCAACTAGATTTTGTCAAGGGAGGTGATTTGAACACTTTTTATTTTGATTGAGACACTCATTATACAACCATATAAAACACACTATAAATAATATACAATTATATAGTGCACACAATAGAATGCCCCAATCAAAAATGAATTTGCTGATCTTAGATGAGCGTATACAAGATTTAAGCTATCTAAATATTCATGAATCATAACATAAATAATTTCTGATTGCTTTCATTTGGTAGAGCGTTTACATAACATATATGATTAATGCGATTTTTTTTTTTAACTTTTGTTATAATGGCACAAACTTTTAATCATTTAACAAATTGAAATTACCATATTCATATGTTAGTTGATATTTATACTTTCTTAAATTTGTGATGTTTACCAACATTATCACTATTTTATATAAAAGTAAAATTATTTAATAAAACAAATGTTTTTATTTCATGATACAAGTTTAAAAAACCCATAACCAATTTTTAAAAAAAAAATGATACATATGTCTTACGTACATTTATGTCTAAAAGTCCTAAACAATGGAATTTGGAAAAGTTAACAACATAGGTAAGTAGGGTGAGCATAAAAACCGAAAAACCGAATCGAAACCGAAAAACCCAAAAAAACCGAACCGAAAAAACCACCGCATTTGATAAACCGATGGTGGTGGTTTTAAATTTTATAAAAACCGAATATTTGGGGCGGTTTTTGGTTTCATAAGAAAAACCAAACCCAGAAAACCGCCCGCCCCACTTTATATATGTTTTTATATAATTTAATCTATATAAAAGATTTGCTATTTAATTTTAAAGATTTAAGTATACAACTTTATCTATTAAAAAATGTGTTGTTTATTATCTATATATTTAAAATTTGTTTTATTTATAGATACTATATCTTTGTTTTCGAACAATAGTGTTCTTTGAAAATTAAAAAAATTCTCGTAAGCGAACGAAAAGTGCAAAGCCGCAAAGACGTGCATCTTATATTTTAGATTGATGTTTGGTTGTTTTGTACATTTTTTCGAAGCTTTGGATTGCTAGATAATATGCTATTATCGATATTTGTTTAAATATTTTTGCTTGAAAACTTGGAATTGTAAACTTCATATAAAATTAAAACTTGCTTGTTTTCAAGTAAGAAAAAACCGAAACCAAACCGATTCAATGTGAAAAACCGAAAAACCAAAACCAAAAAAACCGAAACCAAACGATTTGTAGTTTCCATAAACCGAAATATACGGTTCGGTTTTTAGTTTTACCATAAAACCGCTCCACCCCGCCCCATACTCACCCCTATAGGTAACAAATTAACATTAGTAGACAATATCATACTTATATTTTTATAAGATTGCCTTTCAAAAAAAATTATAATTATATTTATAATAAAATAATTTAAGATGAAATAATAGAATAAAGTTTTTTACTTTTTACATGTCAATATTATTATCTATATTTTTATTTTAGATTGTCTCAAATTAGTTTTTTATTATTGAAAATAGATTAAAAAAAATAATAAATAAATAAATTTGATAGATATTCTTACTTAAAATTGTTATTACAAACTTTTAGTAACATAATAATTAATTATTTAAAGTTAAAATTGTCAGCTAAAAAATATATATATAATAGTTAGATTTTTCTTAAACCGTATGTTTATTTATTAGTACCTCCGTCTCATATTAATTGTCTACTTTTAACTTTTGAAGTCTTTCTTTTACAACTTTGACCTTAAATATCTTTGTTTGTATCATATAATATTTCATAAAAATTATAGCAATGTAAAATATATTTAAAACTCAATCTATGCATATACTTTGTATCAAATATTATATAACACAAGCATATATATGTAAGGTCAAAGTTATAAAAGAAAGACCCAAAAAAGTCAAAGTGGACAATTAATATGAGACGGAGGGAGTATTTATTTTTATTTTTTTATCGATGAATAGTTATTTTGAGATGGAGTAACGTTTAGTTGAACAAACTAGGACACAATGCATGAGTAAAGATAAGTGAAAGAGGAATGATACCTACATTATATATTTTGATACATGCATCATAATTTATGCATTACAGTTTATACTGTCAAATAATATACTTCATGCATAAAAAAAAATATGATGCGAACATCACCCCTTAAGTGAAAACATAAAAGTTTGGTGGAGTGTTTTAATTTGGTACGGATAGAAAGTATATAGTATAATTTATGTAACCGAAGGAAGAAATGAACACTCTCCCCATCTGTAAGTTTTACGAACACACGTACCCACATCACATTTCCAAGTGTCACAACCTCCTTTTCCCTTTTATTTATGTTGCCTTAATCCTGTTGGCCTACCTTCACCCTTAAAATACCTCCAACCCACCCCACCCCTTAAACTCACACACATTCACTTCACACAGCGCAACACTACACAAACTTAACACCATGTTGCAAACCTTGAACCCTTATCCCTCAACTGCTAAAACAGCTGAGATCATGGCTAGATATAGGCCTATTGCACCAAGGCCTCATACTAGTTTGAATGGTGGTGCTAGTGGTGGTGAGGGTGATGGATCACCTGGCTCAGGTTCTGCAGGTTCCATGTCACCGACTATAAGGCAATCACCTTACTTAAGAAACGTGTGGCCTCATTTGCAATCAAGACCAACAAGGACAAGAAAAAGAGGTAGGACATCATTGGGTCCACCTCCATCAACGAGTACTACTTTCAAAAGACCAAGAACACTACTTCAAGGACTATCACCACCTTTTCATGTCACCACATCTTTGACCCCACAACAAAGAACTACAACCACTTTAGTCACCTTACCATTACTACCTTGTTCTTCTATGTCACCACATCACATGCAACAAACCAATGTCATTGATCTCAACAAGGTGGCTGAAATACCTGAAGAAAAAGATTTTCTTGCCCAGTTAACGAAACCAACATCTAATGTTATCTCACCTAGGCCAATTCGCCTCGTTTCGTCATACATCACGATTCGTGCGGTTAAAGACGATGCTGTCTCGGTCCATAACTCACCGGTTGTAACAAAGAAGGCTGAGGAAGTTGAGAAAGAGCTAGAGGCACAAGTTTTGCCTGCTTTTGTTTCGGACTCGAAAAACAAAGTTAGGCTAGTGAATTCGGCTTATAAAGAGATGGTGGGTCAACCTGAGTGTTCATGGCTCGAGTCTATGGTGACTGGTGATGGAATTGGGGTTGCATGCAAGAGCATTTGTGGTGAAGTGGTGCTTACTTTTAGTGATTCGGATCAGGATTTGATGGTTTCGTCATGTGGGTTTTCGTGTTGGGCAAGGATTGAATGGGGTGTGAATGGAAAGAAGAATTTGGTCAACGCATTTGGTGAAGTAATGCGGTTATCGTGCAAATCAAAGGATTACAAGTTTGCATGGAGGTTCCACACAAGAGAAGCCTCAGAAGGTGCTTCAAATGTGTAGAGGGATTCAGAGTATGCAAGGTGTGAAAAGATGAAGAATCCCAGAAGGAATGTATCTATGTAGAATGTATATCATATATTATTATAAATAGTAGATATAAGTATAAGAATATATATTATATAGTAGATAAGTCCTTTTTTGTTGCAAACAAGGAACAATCAGAGATTGTACATCTTGGTGTTTTATTTAAAGTGTGCCTCTGAAATGGAAACGGGCTTTTTATTTTGTATGTTTTTACAAAGTTAAGAGACTAATTTTGTTCAGTTTTTGGTGGTCCTTTCCATTTGAAATTGTCTGCATATGATTTAGCCTGCAACAAACAGGATTCAAAATAAGTCAGCTATCATGCATCCAGTCCCTAGTTACTCACAGAGAAGAGAAAAATAAATAAAAAAGAAAGGGAGAAATTCTGGCATGGTGAATGGTGAAATTATTTGCAAGATGACTGGCTGATAAAGCAATGGTTGTAAAAGAAAGGATAAACAATGCATTGATTATGATTGCAAAAACGACATCTGGTGTAAAAGAAGGATAAACAATGCAGTAAATGGTTTCACTCTGTTTTTCTTTTGCTACTTTTTCCAACTGTTTTTATGTGACCATTTTTGTCAAAATTGACCCATTGACAAAGTAGATGGGTCAAACTGGCTTGAAAATAAATATATAAGCAAAAGTATCTATGCAACCTCAATGAAGAAAAATAGTATTGTCATTTTAGTAGGGCAGAACTCATTAAGCTTGGATCAGTAAAAAATATGCACCTTCAATATAGGAGTGTGATGCTTTTTGA
This sequence comes from Chrysanthemum makinoi, assembly GCA_910596185.1. Lineage (NCBI taxonomy): Eukaryota > Viridiplantae > Streptophyta > Magnoliopsida > Asterales > Asteraceae > Chrysanthemum > Chrysanthemum makinoi. Next base: position 110,132,134 of record OU343220.1, read on the forward strand.
CCTGTAAAAACAATACAAGATAAATCAGCAACCACAATAACAATGAGTGCGTTTTTCATCGAATATATGCAACCTTGTGCTCACTAAACAAACGGTACATATTATTAAGAAGTTCTTTTCAGATGGATAGATTTGTTTATCTACTACAAGGCTAGATATGTTAGGTACGAAAATAAAGAATATCCAACCTTTCTATGGAGACAACTCTTATGAGGATCGACTTTTTCCCTCAATAGATCGAAATCTCCGAAAAGTGTACTTCTATCACAACACCTCACCTTTCTACAGAATCATTTTTTTTCAAAAACTAACGACGAAAGTACAAACTTCATATCGATTTCACGTCAAATTACGGTCACAAAAATACTTCAAACTTACTGAAAATGGGATTGTAGTGATGAATGCAGGTCAGCTTAATAAAACAAAACAGTATATAAATGATTGCATATTATTGAGATTGTTTGATTAAGCTGATATCTTAATATGATAGTCAAGGCAGGATCCAAAAAAGATGATGCTCAAGGAATGGTTTTAGTATACTTGACAAAAATAAGCCAGGTCAAAACATGTATTTTGTTTTTGTATGTCTATACCTATAGACATTCAAGACATCAAGTTGATCCAACCCGCAAAATTCTTTGTCGTTTTTTAGTTAACTTAATAAATATTTAAAAGCATACCTGATATTCCCAGCCATGTTTCTCAGCAAATGCCTTTGCTGCCTCCTCGCTATCAAAACTAAGTCCTGCTTCACCAACATTAGCGTATGGGTCTCCTGTTGATGTCCAGCCCATCAATGGATTTTCCCACCTAAAATAACATGTAAAGGTGCTTTATTGACCAACTGCAAAAATGTTTGCAGAGAAGCATAACAATGCACTTAAATCTAACCTCAAGAGAATTTATCAGATTGTTTTTTTTTTAACCAAACATCCAACAAGAATCAAATAAAAAATTATTTACATGTGTATAATAAGTAGCAAGTAAAAGTGAAGTGTAAAACTATCCAATTTTAATCCAAGTATAGCAATACACCAAAACTTGGGGATTCTGAGTTACTTTAACGGGTATATAATCTAAACAAACTTTCAGAGGATAAACGTGGTGTATTCATTTGAAGATTCCATAAGCATAATGGTGCAGTTACAGCTGATGTAAAACTGATTCTTTTGTTACAGTACACAAAACAGAATGTATGTACTAGGAATGGGGTATAAATTTAAGTTCCACCATATATAAACAACTACTAGGAATGTAGTCAGAATCTGCAGTAATGCTTTGAAATCAGTATCCCAATAGTCCGCCATGACCCATACATACATGTCGTTAGAGGCTAGTTCCCAAAGCCACACATAAGTAGTTAAAAGCTGTATCTAATACCATATGACTATATGTTTCCATGTGCAGATGCGAAAATGTGAATGCTAGGTGTACAATGAAGCTTGTTAGGCGCATCATTAATAGATTATTGACTACTATAAATTTAACCATTAGAAACTTTAATACATAATAAAATGGGAACTAGTGGTTGAGTATCAAGATTGTATTACCATTTAGTTTGCATGCAATCCATACTCTCAGTTACCATCTATTTTAAATTAAATAAAAAGAAACGATTCAGTCATATCAGCAATGTACGCATAGCTTTCAAGTACGTCAGATCGTTACAAATCTTAACTAAATTTAGGTATACATGTCCCCTCTCATATTATTGCTAAGTTAGTCATTGGATTCTTCTACTCCTGCACCCCCTCAAATGATGCGATCAATGAAATATTGGCTTACATATACCAATGAGTTGGTGAAACGTCAGGTGTATAGCCAATAATATCAAGAGGTTGGTAATAACAGCATTAAGAGTAATAGATGTGTGGGAACTTGATAGAAGGATATTTTGTTCCGGTGTTAACAAACTTTACATCCTAAGAACTTGGACCATCTACAAGAGACATTATTATTATTATTATGCCTCATGACGTATCCAACTCTATTGAAGATGTTCCTATTGGAAAAGAAACCGCTAAAAAATTTATGAAGCAAGTAGACATGTTGAGTTTCTTCAAAACGCAACTCCACAAACAAGTCTTTCACACCTAACTAGCTAGAGAAAGTTAGAAATGAGACCCATCATAGGTTAAAAAGAGAAACATTCCTAAAGTGCATGAACTATAATTGTTCTATGCTCCCTTTGTCAGAACCAAATCTTTCCTGTATTAAATACGTTTAGATCTGACGTAACTACTTTACCAATGTTTTTTTTTTTTCCGACTTTCGATCTTTACTCCTTATGCCATATTCTGGGAGTAAGGTGCTCTTTGTTTCATTAAGATGCTTTGTGTTAAGAGTTGCTAGAATGTCTAGACATGAATCAAATAATGTTGTTTGTTTTTGTTAAATTGCCTTAATGATTTTAATTTGCAATTTATATATAAAACCATCTCATTGTGATGAATAAGTAACTTGTATAAACATAAAACAAGCATTTTTATCATAAATTTAACATCTCCATAAACTATTAAATAAATAATCTTCATAAATATCCTAAACTAACATACTAAAAAAACTATCACACATCCTAAGAGACAATAAGAGGCAACAAGACAAGTCCCCCATGTCTGACTCAAAAAGAAAAAAATAAACAACTCAAAGTCTGACCGTGTCTGACTCGGTAAGAGGTAAGAGGCTAGTAAGCAATTTTTTGTAAAAACAGAAGTCTTCCCAAATTATTGATGCATCCAAGGGTTTAGTAAGGTTGCAAAAATCGCTAGGCGGTAGCGTGGCGGCCGGGTACCGCCTAGCGAAGGATTAGATTTTTTTATATATAAAGATAAAAAGTTTTGAAACTATATGCCTGATTTGGCCGATTTTTTCCGATTTGGCCGATTTATCTCCGATTTGGCCGATTTATCCCTGATTTGGCCGATTTCTATCCATAACCGAGTTGGCCTATTTATCCGATTTTTGTCCGATTTGGCCGATTTATGCCCGATTTGATCGATTTTATCCGATTAATCGGTATGTTGACCGATTTTTGACCAAACCGATTAATAAGGCCGATTAGTGAAAATCGTGGCGGTTAATCCCCGCCTAGGCCGATTTTTGCAACATATTTGACACATCAAAGTGATACAACCATATTCTATGACTAATGAAAGACGGTGTTACTTCGTATGATAGTACATCATTGCCCTTATGACAGAAGTTTTATGTGCATGTAACGTAAACCGTATAGCTACTTTAACATTTTGATATAAGCAGCTGAGTAACTTGGTTTAAACCTCAGTAAAGCTCAACAGTAATAAGTATCCTAAAGATTCACCCATTTCAACACCCCTCTACATCAACATCTCACTTTCCTGATCTATAATATTCTCCCAAAATAGTAAAGATGCAATTGGTAATTTAATGGTGGATGTACTGCTTACAATGAACTACCCAAGCAACAAGGATTTGATAAACATAAAGAGATAAATTAGCTGAGACAACAATGTAACCCCACATATGGAAGATGGACCAGTTCAATTAATGAAGCATATAAGACGTGGCATGGCTTTAAACTGGTCATACTCCATATAAGAGAATTATTTGGATAAAAATAATTTACTAGAAGAGAAAAGGTAGGGATATCTTAGATACTTACTTCTGAGTAGATAAAAAATTGATTTTCCACTTCCCGACTTTTCCAGAGCCTTGTTGAGATGCAGTGCGAGCAGGCGAATAAATCAAGACCTAAATGCAGAATGTCCCACAATAAATCAAGAATATATAAAATTAGTACAATTTTAGTCGTCTTATGATAAAGAGTCATACAGTAACTAAGAATAGAAGACCAATAATAGAATTCGATGAATTGTAGCAACACAATTCAAATCTTTAACATTCAGCAAGAAACTTATATCAGTGTCTTAGTTCTACAATGACACTATTTCAGTATACTTCACTTTTTTTCTATAATTTGAACATTCACGGCACATACATACTTATGTTTGAATCAGCAGAAACTGTCTTAGAGAAGCGAAGCCTCATAGACAAGTAGACCAGGAAGCTTAATAACGCAGTGGAATATAATTTTACTCAACTCTTTGAGTATTAGGTTTGTTATTTCAGGACAAGGATACAATTTATAAAGTTATAAGTTGGTCTCTGCATTGTTTAGCAATCTCCAGCATAGACTTTGATGCATTATTGAGCAACGGGAGCTTAAGGGAGAGTTCATCAAAGTAGCAATGGCAAAAGATGGGCAGAGTTGGTAGTAGTCAAAAAATATCTAACCACGGTCAGCAAAGCAAGAAGAATCACAACATCATTCATATGCTTCAGTCTAATTATGAAGCAAGTGATGAAAAGGTATCCAAAAAAAATTAATTATATTTGAATTGCCATAGTATTTGCCAATTGCTTAAAATGCTCAAATAGGTATTTACTCTTACTTTTAACCAAACTCCCTCCGCCAAGAATTTATGTCAAACATGATCAAGCATCTCGCTAGATTGATCTCAAAAGTCAAAAGACATGTTTTATATCATTTCTTTATGGGAGTTGATTGGCACACTTCCATTTTTTATTTGCAAGGTTTAAAAGTACGGAGGCGAGAGCCTCGAGGCGATTTCCCTTAGCCTCAAAGGCCTCGAGGCGACCGGGCGTAAGGTCGGAATTTAAAAAATATAGAAATTATATATCTAATATCTTATATTAAAAAAAAAAGACTTAACATCAAATAAAGTTCATAATTAATCTATTAGTAAACATTCAAAACACCAAAATAGTTAAATTAGTCTATTAGTAATCATCTAAAACTTGGATTGGTTGAAGCAACTAGTCCCTCGGAATACTTACCAAAGCGATGTTTTGGTTTGACATTTTCGACCCCTCCGGGGTATAAAACCCCACAACACACACATAAACACACTTTTACACACACATTTCTCTCTCTCATCTCTCTCTAAAATTCTGGTGACCGGAAACTTCCACCGCCGTCTTCGGCCAATATTTCACGGAAAATTACACCACCTATGCCAAATGATAGATCGTCGAAAGGAGATCATTTTGACATAGGGTACGCGTAGTGAAACCCACCGACGCGCCCTAGATCTAATTTGAAGTTTCAGACTTTTGGGTTTTGTCGCTGGAGTTGTTCCAATATTGGTCTTATGCCCGCCTCGAGGCGCGCCTCGAGGCGCCGCCTCACACCGTTTTTTTAAACCATGTTTATTTGTACACTCAAATGTATAATCTGTAGAAGCAACATAGGTTGATGTGTGCAAATCAAAAGTGAGTGTGTACAAATCACCCCCCTTTCTTTATACTCTATTTCCATGCATGCTCTTCATGTTCTTTCTTCTATTTTAATATCTAGACTTTTTACTTTTTACTTAAACCAAGAATCATGTCTTGTCTTCCCAAAATACTCGCTAAAACTATTAATTATCTAAACAAAAGTACTGTACAATGCTAACACCGGATAAAACAATGAAAATTGCCCACTAAAATAGTTCGTCAAAAGGTTTAGATCGGCAAAGAACCCCGGCCCCGTGCACCTTTTTAGGGTGTCGACTGACCCTTCCCCATGGACCTTGCCCCAGGTTGGGATTGAACCCATGACCTATTTCCTCAAAGCTCTCCAACACAATTGTTAAAAAGCAATAAATTCAAAATGATCAAAATTCAAAGGTGGATGGTGTACTAGAATTTGGGACACATAATCCTATACTCTTATCGCCCAACAAAGGTGTATGGTGTACTAGAATTTGGGACAAATGATCCTATTCATTATGCGTCCATATGATAGTGTTGAGAATTTATAAGCAATAAATAAGACTAGAAGTTATTTAAACCAAAATGAGATTCGTATACTAGATACAAATCAGACTGATTAAACTGTGGATTAAACCAAAATCAGACTGATACAAATCCACAGTTTTTCTATTCTTATTTAAACCAAAATACGAATAGAAAAACTGTGGATTAAACTGATTGAAGCAAAACAACGGATTATCACGGTTACATCTAAATCATATATAGGCCCAAAGCGACCTCTTTAATTGGGGATCTTTAAAAGCTTATAAGAGTAATTAGTTTTTGTAATCCATATAAACAATTATCGTTCTAGTTTTCTTCAATCGAAACCCCCTACTAACATGTTGAGCAAAACTTGAATCTTCCCACAAGTTCGTCTGCATTAGCCAAATTTTGTACAAAATGTTTAACCAAAAAGTGCCGCTTTTTTTCATTTTATGATGATTCCTTTACTTAAAATCTCAATTGGACTATTTTCTACTAAGATAATAATTATATTTTCATCAAACAAAGATTTTCGATCCTTTTACTCCTTTTCAATCAACCTAGGTTATTCTAAGCTGTATCTTTAATTAAATAAGAGTAGTTTCCTTCGCTAGTAGATTATTCTAGTAACTGAAAATCCAAAAAAAAAAAAAAAAATCGGATAATTTTCAATAACAGTATGTTACTTAACAATAATAATTATGAGTTTACTCCTTTAATTTCTTAGTTTTCACTGAATCACGTGTGTTTCTCGACTTGTTCTTCCTCTACCAACATGCCATAAAGACACTATCTATCGAAAGCCATAAATAATTTCATTTTAGAATATCTAGGTGATTATAGTTAGAGGCGGATCTATGCATTGTGAGGCGGTGCCCGGGAACCACCTTGGACGACGAAATCCTTTGAAGCGGTATAGAAATTTTTTTAGGAACAACCTTAGTAATTATTTGGGAACTACCTTAGATTTTTTTTTTTTTTTGGAAAATACTCTACTTTTAGTATAAAATATTCTTAGTCCAACCCTCAAATAGCCAAAAAAGATTAGCACATTTAATAATTAATGATTAACTTAAAAGAAAAGGCAAAAAGAAAAGTCCATTAATCGGCAGTTGTGGAGGGAATTAGGGAAACGAATAGTCGGATGACGGATACTCGGACAGGATAGTTGACTCACAGATTTCATCCAACAATCCAATTGTAAGTTTTTTATTTTTTAGTTTATTTTTTCTTTCTAGTTTTTACGACTAATTAAAGGGTATAAAGTATGTTATCTAATTCTACTCCTGTATTAGTAGTATTGTTAGATTGTCAGATTAGTTAGACGCAATTGAAACTAAAATTGTAAACGCATTAACTGTTATGTTGTAAATCTATGTTTAATGTTTTCTTATTATCGCATCTTGTTAAATTAGACCGATCCGACCCGAAAAATTGACCAGTTGGTTAGTTCATTTTTTAACTTGACCAAATTAAGGAACCGTGGCTAGATCGCCATTGATCATAGTTGCTGATCAAAATAAACAAGTTTTATAAGCCCTATAATTAAACAACATAGCACAAGTTGTGAATTATGATGACCACGTTTATCATAAACCATAAAATTAGCATGAATTGAGAGCGTATATAATAAGAAAGCAATCATACTCCAATAACTCAAATTATGTTGTTCCTCTACAACAGGAAAATGCCAATACTATACGCATAAATAATTCATTTGCACAAAGTGATCATATTTTTTCATCATTATATATACACGTACAATTTTAAATAAAAAAATTGATAAATATATACCTTACGACGGAGGTGTTCTTGAGGAATACCAGCAATGATTCCAGCGTCGCCAGGTTTAATACCTTCAACCAAAGCAGAAGAATCAGATGAACATGATCTCAATCCCAACGCTGATCGTTTAAACAGACTAACACGTGCTAAAATTTTCGCCATTACAGATCACCTCGCTGTTTGTTAGTTACTTGTAGAAACTTCCAGTTTTTCTTATTTCATTTGAATTCAATTGTTTTTCTTTTATTACTGGGCTAAACATGCTTTTAAATAGCCCAAAATCCTTTCAAACTTATATAAAATGGGCAAATAAAAGAGGTTAGGGGTTTTAATATTAGGCTTATGACCTTATTTGTGTTTCAGTTTATATTTTATAAGTTATAAATTTTTGGGCTTATATAAATTTACTATGATATGATAAACTAATATAAGCTCATAAGTATTATAATAAGCTGAAAATTAAGGCTTATGAAATATAAATCGAAATCAAATAAGCTTATAAGCTCACATATAAGCTTAAACAAACACTCTCTTTGTTTGTTTAAGCTTTGTTTGTTTATATACTAATTTTGTTACTGTATTTTTCAGGTTAATCTTTTAACCTTATTTCACCTTACTTTTTATTTTTTAGATTTACGTTTTCTCTTTTAATCATAATAAGCTAACAGGACCGTTGGGGCATTGGTCCAGTGGGTGGGGCTTTGGTTTTGAGTCAATAGACTTGGGGTCGAATCCCATTCATAGCACTTTGCTCCCAGATAGGTACCCACCTCCGCAAAATTTATGGGCTCACTGGAAAGGCTTTGTAGATAAGAGCTCATGAGTCAGAGAGTCTCGGCTCACTCCAGTTGGTGCCCCACTAGGCCAGGAGAATTGTCCGGAGCTATTCCTTGTGAGGTGGACAATGGCTGATGCCAAAAGGCACCCGGGGTCAGGGTGTTCTTATCAATCTACACCTTTTTTTGGATAATAAGCTAACAGGACAAGAAATAAACCAAAAATATATGCTTTACCTTTCTATATTATAAAGCATGAATGCCTTTTAAAAATAGAAATACTTAAATTTCAGCATTATTTAAAATAGCAATACTAATTAAAACACATTTTCTAACATTGATTTCTCTACTACATAACTTACAAGTCTTAAAGCTTAATGTACAAAATATAATGCATTATTAATATGGTCAAGATATTTAATGTAGTCAATTAATTAAATGATCAATAAATATAATTAATGCAGTTATTAAAACACCCCTTACATAAGAAATACAAATCATCAAACATATTGTACAACCAACTTAAACACAATTCCTGCATTAAATGTCACTAATACAAATAATAAAGCACATTATACAAATATTCAAGCCCGAACGGGCAACAGGCCAAATGGGCTTGAACCCAAACAGGAACGGGTTAAACGAAATTCTTGATATCGGTAAATTTATTGTAAAAAAGAACACAATAAACTAAAATACATGATTCACCGAATTTTTTTATTTCAGAGTACCCGCCACTGTAACGCGCGGGTACCCTACTAGTTTCATATAAGCCAAAAATGTAAAGTACTAAATCCGTAGTAACGTTAAAATAAAGAGACAAATATCCGTGAGAAAGATAAAATTATTTAAAAGGTAAAAGTTTTTTAAAAATTCCACAAGATAGGAGACTTTGATGGATAAAAAATATGTGAAGGAAGTTTTTTTAAAAAGTGTAGAGTTTTGATAATTAAAAAAAAAAAAAAAAAAAAAGGCTTTCCACCAAGACAAAGCATCTTCCAGCAGAGTGCCAGTAGAAAAATTAACATTGTAGTCTTCCGAACAGTCACTTAAGAGAAACACAGTTTCAGATCTTTCGAACCAATGGATAAGGCTAACAGCGCCTTCGGTTCCTTTGAAGAAAGTGGGCTTGCAGTTCATGAATTCTTTGTAACCGCATTTTCGTGTCACAATAGATTCACTTCGGTTAGTCTAATTAAAGGCTTCATTTGAGTGAACAGCCTCAGTAAGTCGTGTAGCAAGAGCGGCATCAACCTCATCAGTGACCAGCTTTCGAGTTGCAACTGGAGTTAAAGTGGGAGCAGGAGTAGATGTAGTTTTCTTCTTTGCCATTTTTCTAAAATTATTAGGAAACATACATCAAAAAATGGAAAATGATATGCATGACTAAATTTTTACCAAAGGCATGTAACTTTAGTTGTGGCAAATCCATTTTTCTAAAATTATTAGGAAACATACATCAAAAAATTTGAATTATTGACATTAACATAAGTGAAAATTATTACTACCTCCGTCCCATAATAAATGTTCACTTTGAACTTTCAAAGTCTTTTATCATTAACTTTGCCCTTAAATATTTATCTTTGTGTTATATAATACTTAATGCAAAATATATGAATGAATTAGGTTTTAAATGTATTTTTGTTTATATAATTTTCATCAAGTATTATATAACACAACCAAAAATATTTAGAGTCAAAATTGAAGAAAAAAAATTTCAAAAGTCAAAAGTGGATATTTTATATGAGACGGAGGGAGTATAAAAACAAATTTCACAATAGCCAAGATCACCACATTAAATCAATGGAATGTAATCATCATAAGTAGGAATCATACAACATCATGACATGTACATATATGATCATATCGATTTGCACAAACTGATATATGTAAAAGAATCACCATACACAAGAGTATAAGAAAACAACCATGCATAATGTCATAAATCAACATCCGTACATAGTGAATACAATAACCGATCAACATAACATTAATAACTTGTTCAATTGTTTGATAAAACAAAAAGATACAAGGCCTTTCTATTAACACCACATGAGGCAGGCTAAAATACTACTAAGCTACATAGGTGCATGATAAGGATTTAAAACATACATTTTTAGGGGGTTATTTAAGCCCTAAATCGACACATTTTATATCCGTTACTGCTTAAAATCGTTCCTTTTCACATTTTAGATCTTTTGGAAGCAAAATGATGGAATGAAGCATATTTGGAAGAAAAGGAGCGAAAACATGAAGAAAATGGCAAAGTCAAGATCAAAGGCCATCCAACACACCGGACGGCGTCCCAACCAAAGGGCGACGATGTCCCTCTATTGAAGACTTGATCAAAAGTGAACGCGACGGCTCAGCGGAATTTCTGGTCCTAAAACCTGACGGCGTCACGCCTAAACTCTGGAAGGCGTCACTTACAAAATCTACACCAGACGCCCAAGATCCAAGATTCAGACGAAGTTGCAATTGAAGACTGATGGCGTCACACATCTCAACTGACGTCGTCCCAATGATGACTTGGCCCAAACGAAACCCTAATGACGGGGACCTGACCGGTGTCACTAGCAAAAGGTGACGCCGTCGCGATTGTAAATCTATATATATAATTCGATTTGTCGGTATTTAGGAGGTAGAATTTCGGAGATCAAACCCTAACTCATTTATAGCCCGACTTGGACAGTATTCTAGGGTCTCATACCCTATTTTACACCACAAGATAAGTTTGCTTATCCAATTTATGATTATGTCTTTCCCATGTTCAATTGATTGTGTGTATGCTTTCTTGTTTAACATGTCTAGCTAAATTAATCTTGTGTTTGCTTAGATCTACGAAACCTGGTTATTGATTGTTGTTAGGTTGTCTCTTGTCTTAATTGGTAGACGCTAGAGTAAGGAAAAATGGCTTCTTCTTTCATTGTTGCGAGCTTGAACGTCCTAAATAGCAAAAAAAGCTTAAGAGTGCACTTAGGCCATTCGTTGTGTTTATTGCGTGAATTTTAGCATTAGCATAGTAGTGTATTCGAGGGAGATGCTATTGTTGGGAATTTAGCAAAGATAGTTTGTACTGCCAAAGTTAAGGGTTAGTGCTGTTAGCCTTAACTGTGGACTGCGAGAAGATTATACTAGCAGTACAAACTGCCAGTACAATTAGTTAGTACTGCTTATAAGATTTTATATTGTCGGTTAGATAATTATAGAAAAGATTCTATAAGATGCATAATGTGTAGAAAGTTATTGTAAACCTAGTAGGGACTCCTTAGCCTATAAAAGGAGGTCTTAGGTTAGATTTAGAGTACGAGTTATTCTAAGAGTCGATCACTTCAAGGTTTTGTAACCCTAATACTTTTGAGTATTCGTATAATATATTGAAGTGTTTTGTGAGTAACAAACTTTGTTTAGTATTCTCTTTGTCATTAAACATTAGATTCCGCATACTGTTTAATCTTTGTTACAAGGCAGCTTGCTATACTATTGTTTGTGTAAGATTTATCTAGCTCAATCAACTTGATCAATTGCCCAACTGGGATCAACAAGTGGTATCAGAGCTTGTGATCTAGAAGTTGTGATATAAAAGAATTAGTGTTCAAACTACTACTGAAGTCATGGAAGATTCAACACACATGGTAACTACATCAAAGGTGTCTATGCTGAAGACAGGAGAGTATGAACTTTGGAGGCTAAGAATGCAGCAGTAACTCAAGATGTTGGACTACTTTATGTGGGACATCATCCTTAAGGGTGATTCACTACCTGCTAAGGGTGCTGATGGGACTGATGTACCCATCAAAATGATCTTAAACATTGAATTTTCTACATTATTTAATATGATCTTAAACAATGGTGTTAGCCTAGTTATAAAATTGTTATTGCCATGATTTAGTTTTCTCGTTTTCATATCGCTTTATGTGCTTATTTTCTTTGCTTATCCCTGGACACCTTCGTTTCGATAGTATTAATGTTTGGTAGAATCTAGGAAGCTAGGAGAATTGACCATCGGACCCTAGACGAATAGGTTGCAAGTAGTGGTAAGAATTTACCATAGGACTACCACTATCATGTGTGCGAATTGACCAAAGGATCACCTACAAAACGGAGATGCTTAAGAAGTTAAGGGAAAACCTAAGTTCTGAGAGGCCGAGTTTCCGTAGAATAAGTCTAGATTGTAGCTGGTACTTAATGACTCTACATAGGTTAACCAACGAACTCTGGTAATCGTATGGTTACGGAATAGGAACCTATGGAACATAGGTTAGATGAATTTACCCGAGGAGTCTAGTGACATTTACCCCCACATGAAGCGATAGAAAACATTAATATGAAAACTTAATTATGGCATAACAAGATTGGTAATTAGGCTAGCATATTTTTCCCTGTTGATTGTTCATCTCTTTTAATTTTCCTTCATTTCATTTCGTTTAATTAGTTTATTATTAATCTATTCAAAACCCCCTTTAAAATTAGTGACATTAGAACTTAAGTTAGATTCGCACTCATAGCTCTTGGGACGACCTCGGCTTTACTGATTAATAAACTACACACGATCGGGTGCACTGCCCGTTAGTGCATTAGGTAGACCCTAGGCAAATGAGTTTATAAATATTAAAACCTGGTCTGTAAATCTAACAACCTTTTCCAGTCGATTTTAGAAGACAACAAGGTCGTGCTAGTGCATTCATTCCATAGGAAAAGTCTTGTAATCATTATACTTCGCTATAATCGTACGGTTACCGTATTGTTTTCATTATGAATTCTACTTTAATCGTTCTGAATATGATTGATGCGCGTACAAGGTGCGTTCGGGGTCAAAGGAAACTTCATTTTTATCGAGCAAGTTTTTCAACACCCTAGGCAGTGAACCTAATCGTTGTAGAGTAGTATTGGGTAAGCCTCGGGTATTGATATCGTTCTCTAGGGGAATAGGAATGCTAGTGAGAAATTACTACGCTAAGGTTGAGGTTGAGGAAAATTATTTTTTTCATCTTTTTATATCTTTTTATAAAGCTAAGGGTAAAATCTCGGGGTTTGGATTTGGGGGTTTGGTACTTCTACCGATTACTCTACTATCTAATTATCTAACTAATGGGTAGTCTATGTCTTTTTGAAGTGTGCTCGTATGATGATTAAAGATGTGTCTACCTAGATGCTATTACTCCCTAGTTATCTTTTATTGGTGGTTGAATTGTCACGTCCTTATTCTTAACGCGTTGTGTTTTCTAAGGTCGTAGGGTGTGCTTTTATCCCTAACTCTTTGAGGCTACCTTAAGGTTAATGACTACGAAATCTCTTGGATTCATAAACTTAACACTAAGGTTATCTTTGGATATTTAGCCTACAATTCCACTAGTAATTATAAACTAATGTTCAACAAAGATTAATCAAGCATTAAAAACACAACGATGGCTTTAAGCACTCCGAAGCCAACTACAATTAAGATAAGAGACAACCAATCAATATTTAATAACTAGGTTTCATAGATCTAAGCAAACACACAAGTAAATTAGCCGGGCATGTTAAACATGCAAGCATACACACATTCAATCAAAGACATAATGAAATCAAGGGAATAAATAACTTATCTCGATGTAAAATAGGGTATTAGAACCCTAAAATACTGTCCAAACTGGACTACAATCATTTTAGGTTTTTACTCCACAAGTCTACTTCCTTAAAAGTCTGAAAATTCGATTTCTATATATAATTTTACAACTGCGATGGCGTCGCCTTATAGGTGGGAAGCCGTCTGATCGCCGCCATTAGGATTTCGTCTTGGCCAAGTCATCACTGGGACGGCGTCACGTTGTGGTTGTGACTCCGTCAGTCTTCAGTACTGACGTCGTCTGAGTCTGGATCTAGGCCGTCTGAGAAGAAAAGTCTTCGTGACGCCCTTACTCTTCAAAGTCTGACGCCGTCAGGTGTAAAATAGCAATTTCGCTCCTGAGTCGTCACATATATAGGGAGGGCGTCGCCCTCTGATTGGGACGCCGTCAGGTGTAAATTCAGCAGCTTGAGTCTTGATCTTGACTTAGCCATTTTCTTCACGTATTCCCTCCTTTTCATCTAAAAATGCATCATTCCAGCATTTTGCTTCCAAGAGACCTAAAAAGTGAAAGGGAACAAAATTAAGCAGTAACGGATATAAAAGTGGGCGATTAAGGGCTTAAATGACCCCTTAAAAGTGTACGTTTTAAATCCTTATCAAATATCCCTACACTTGGTATTTGCTTGTCCCCAAGCAAATGTGCTTTTGGCCAATCAATTTATAAGTTAGGGGGGATAAAGCAATGGTTTAACATTATTCATTACAAGTATAAGCCCCGCAATAGTCATAACAAGCACGTAAATTATATACTAGCACCTCACAAGTGGTGTTTGGATACTCTCATCTCGGGTGTATATGAAATATATCAAATGGAAATGGAAGATAACACTCATTAACCGGTCATAGTACATAGATTACCATAGGCTTGAGACTAGATCAAACCTCCATCGCTTTGGCGTAAGTACCTAGGAACAACTATCTAAGAGGTCTTTTAAAGGGTTGACGTTAGGCTTACGTAGGGAAGCAAAGGGTTTGGTTGGATAGGCGATTAAGTGGTGGCAAGTCAAAAATCTTTATATTACAAGCATGAGAAGAATGGTGTTCCTAAGCCAAGACTCGACTCTCTAAACTCTAGATAACTGAAACAAACAAACATAAATATAAAGATAGATGTAGGATGGTAGCCCGTATGTTTTTTTTTTCATTTTTCCATTTTTTTTTCAACACTTTTTTTTTCTCTTTTTCTATTTTTTTTCTCTTTTTTTTCCATACACTTTTACTCTACCATCCTCTACGATGACATCAAAATATAAGGGATTTATAGGCACATCCCTACACTTGAGTTTTTATTATTCTAACACTAATTTGACCCGAATTGAAAAGATCAAAACACTTGGAGTACATTATTACGTAAATAAAGGGAATTTGAATTTAACGTTCTTTCCCGTCACTCCATAAAATCTAACTTTACCCATGAGTCCCAATCATCCCAAAACTGTGTACAAAAGATATGACTCGACTTAGCAACCATGCAAGTAACTAGATAATTGAACTAAGGGTTTAGTATGATAAAAATAATGCACTAAAAGTGAGTGCATACAAGGTAGGCTAAGGCGATTTGAGTGTACATTTGGGGGTGGATTGTAAACAATGCTCTTCATTGATATTTCGGAAAACCGAAACATCACGAAAACCACGAAAAGAATAGGCTCTGAGGGGTTAACTAGGGGTATCGTGTACTAAAGATGAGTACAACGCAAGGGTGTGAGGGAATTACTCAACCGATGTGGAAGAAGTAATTATAATACGGGTATCAAACAAGGGTTATCCTAATGCCTCTTATCATTTAGTTCTTCCTAGCTACACAAGTGTAGTCTCCCTAGCGATCTTGGGATGCATCACAAAACAAGTTATATAATCTATTATACTACCGGTACACTCTCGAAGCATTAAAGATGAATGCTTTAATTCCTATAGATCTAAGGGCGAACCTCACATTTTTTGGGTGGAATTTGAGTGGTAAAGGGGGTTTTGTGCTAGTCATATAACTTCCTATCCAAGAGACGCTTTATTAAGACTAAAGACCCACTCGTACAAGTCATGAAAAATTTTAAATTTGGTGCTAAAATTACCCTAACCGATATTTCTCATGGTTTATTACACAAATGAAATAGGACAAGACAAATAATCAAGGATAAGCATAGTTTCAAAGTTCCCGTTTTATTCTCCCTCCTTACACTTAAACTGAACATTGTCCCCAATATTCCCCGAAAGTATCAAAGTTATGATAACGGAAGGTAATTAAAAGAGAAAGAAACTAGTACTCCCCTCATTAGCTCAGTAGGATCCGTGTGAAGTAGTGGTTAAATTCTTTCCAAGAAGAATGTATGCGTGAAAAAGCTCCATCCAATCTTATGTTTCTTCTTCTTGATAAATAAAACCTGCACACTTTAAGAAAATAGACGAAACCTTCGCGTATAATCGGCGGTAAAATTATATATGACTATACTACACTAGGATATAATGCTTGTGGAATGGATGTTTGCAGATTTTCTGGAAAATTAAGACCTGAGAAATTCCAAAAATTTATAAGTAGCACAGAAAACGAGAGAAAGTTAGATAAGCTGTTTCTGCTCCTCCTGACGCCGTCAGGTTGCAATCCTGACACCGTCAAGTTATCCTGACATAAACTGGTCTGCTGCGTTTTTTCTGGAAAAATTACACCTTTAAAATCTGGAAAAATTCCTGCAAAACATCCATTATTACTCGATACAAGCATTTGACTCTAACAAACACACATATATATCGTTTTCAATAATCGTAGTTCTCATGTTTACGTTATTTTAAAAACGTGTGTAATCCTCCCTACACTTATCCTTGTTGTAAAATACCTTTATATGTAATTAAGACGAGGTTAAAGACAAACTAAAGTATTTTCACAAATTCAAACATGAGAATAAACAATCAATGAAAAGATATATGACACACAAACAAGCAAACAATTAAGCATGGGTTGCCTCCCACGAAGCTTTTTCTTTATTTATGAGTCTTGTAGCTAGACTCGAAGTCGTGCCCCTACTTTCCCCTAATCTTAGAGCCCCATTCGATTTTCTTAACTTTTCTCTCATCACGAATATATTCAGGGCCTAACTCTAGACAATCGGTGTAGTAAATCTTGTTCTCCCAATCTACTTCAAAATCCGGAATGTTGTCCACATCTAAATCATCAATAACCTCAAACTTTTTATTTTTGTAGGGCATTATATATTTAACACATTCGGTCCCGTTTGAGAACTTGGCTATTCCTTCTTCTTGATCATAAACCATCTTAGATTCCTCGATAAATGGTCTCCCAAGTATCACATCTCCTAAAAACCCATCAATGATGCCCTTAACATTTTCCAAGATCATGAAATCACACCTATATGTGAAGTTACCTATGAAGACATGCAATCCTTTAACCCTCCCAACATAGTTACTCACTTTCCTTAGGTAAAAGGGGTCCCTCATAGGTCCTAACTTTTCGCTCATGATCCAATTGTAGTAGAGCCTAGACATTATGTTCATGGGTTCCTTATAGTCTATGTAAGTGTGATCCCTATATGAGTACCCAATCATGCACGGTATTTTAATGTTTTTAGGGTCACCACTTTTTATGCAAGGCTCGAAAGGTGGTCGCGGGAAGTTAACTACGTTATAGAGACAGGCGGTTTCTTTCCCATTAGGGTATGAATCGAAATACTCCCTTAGTTCCTCCTCCTCCTTACTACCGTCCATAATTTCTAATACCTTATGATCTCTTTCCTCCAATTCATCTTCCGAATCGCTTGAGGTTGAATCATTATCTAAAGTACTAGTGGATTCCTTAAGGGCTTCCTCAAGTGCACTTTCAATTATCCTATTCAATTTATTTAGCTCTCCAATTTCACTAACAATACAAGCTCGAAGTTGGTTGGCAAAGGTTGGATCAAGTGGTGGGTATTTTTTTGATGGTAAGTTGTTGTTTGGTGGGTTATCACCTTCCATGATGAAAAGTGATGGGATAACTAACAAATTCACGAAGAAGGGGTGTAACACCCCAACCCGACAAGGGTCCGAATGTCACATTATGGAGTCATATCAGAACATACTAATAAAATTTTGCAAGCGGAAGTCTTATAAAATAAAATACTAAGTCATATAAACGAATGACTTACAAGGAAAATACAAAATCCAATATGTCCAAAAATGAAATGAAATATCAAAACAATTGCTCTTCAAAATAGGTCCAAAATGATAAAGGAAACTAGGGTCGGTTCACTCAAATGCTCCTACTCTCAGCCCAACAAAGCCCAGCATCCTACTTGGTACCTGCCGCATGGAAAAGAAAATGCGGCTGAGCTTAAAAAGCCCAGTGAACAGATATGACAAAATAAAATCTAAACAAAATAACGATATGAAGGGAATCAAAGGAAACTGATATCAAGGTCATAGCAAATGAACAAAATGAGTCAATTAATTCAAAGGAGACCAAAGCAAAGCAGCGCATCGATGAACATATATAAGTACATATGAATAACCCAACATACAAGTACCGAAACATAATCAAATAGGAGTTGATGAACAGTATCATAATCGAAACAAGTAACCAAACAATGAACAAGCAAACCAACCAGCAGATCAGCTAATTATAAATATAGCAAAACAACAAATCAGATAATCAGATATATATAAGCTAAGCTGAATTCTATAAGCAGGCGGAAGCAACTGAATAAAATACGAGCATGGCAATCACCCAGGTCAGATAATCAACAATTAATGACAAGCAGAAATACCAGCAGAAGTGTAAGCATGTCAGTCACAAGTATAGGTAGGAAATACTGAACGAACATCATAATCAAATGAAGTAACTGAACAAGAATATAGCATGACAACTAAACAAATCAAATAGTCACATAATAGCATGGTAAGCGGATAATCAGATATTAGCATGACAATAGATGAATCAGGTAACCACATACTAACATAGTAGACAGAAAAATCATGTAATCATAATCAGCATGGTAACCAGATGGACCAAATAATCATATAATAGCATATTCAACACTTGAATCCAATAATCATATAATAGCTCAATAAACGGGTGAAGTCATAATTTGAAGCATAAACTTGGAAACAACCGAAATAGAGTGAAAGCATAGTAAATCAAATGAACTGAAGACTGAGTATAATAACCAATTGAACTGAAGCATGAGTCCGATAGTCAGACGAATCACATAAGAATACTGAGTGAATAAGTAGTCAACCGAATGACTGAATAGGCATAGTAAACGAATGAATCAGAATATCAGATAGTCAAATAACCAAAATCATAATGTTGCCACGAGCACCTAATACTGAAGGAGATACTCTAATAGCCAAATCTAACAAATCACATATCATAACCCATATCTGCCAAATCATATGAAATCCGTCAAATCATAAGTGCACAAGGAGGGGAGACCTCTCAAGTACCAAATGGAGTAGCTAGCTCCCAAATGTGAGGGGGTGTATTGCACACACGCACCACATCACCAAAACTAAACTGAGTACCTAGGATGCATCCATATGCTCCCTGCAAAACAAATCAAATATACATATGCCAGTTCGATACTGTACACACGTATTCATAATGGCCAAGTGCACACATATCATATCATATCAAAAGGGATGCCGGGGACTAATCACACCGCCCCAAATAGTGTCATGCCATTGGTGCATCAATGACATGGTCATGGTACCTCCATGACTAGTTAGCTTGGGCAACTGAACATAACGAATCATACCAAAGAATATCCGTAATCTTATCGTATCCAAACCAATCATATCAACATAACTGAATCATATCATATCAACGGATATCAACGGATACCACAACAAGTGTCATAACAAAACGGATAGCAGATCGAATATCATAACAGATAAAATCATATCAAGGAATCATATCAAAGGAATCATAGCAAAGGGAATCATATCAAAGATAAGGAATCAAAGTCAAGGATCGAGAAGTCATGAGAATAAACCCTTAATGAGAAATGGTAGAATATCTGTACCTTAACGCCAATGAAAGGAAAGCAAACGAATGAATGAACACGAAGACACAACGTCACGTCTCCTCCAACGAATCTACACGGAATACGATTCGGATAATGCTTATTAGCTCATTTAAGTCATAACGGATTAATTGTATTAATATTTTTAGAGTTATAAGCATATTCTCATTTTTAGTAATGGACGGAATTAAAATACTTTAGGGTAATAATCGTTAATTAGCCAAACTTAAGGGTTACAAATAATAAATGGCAAAATTAAATGTTTAATATGACAAATATCCTATTTTAAGACTTTATTAGATAATACTTCAAAGTATAGGGTTCGCATGGTAAATATCTCAAAGTTTAAGGTTATTAGTGACAAGTATTTTAAACTTAAAAACTCAATATTATTATTTTGGTAGTCTAGGATATAATATATTAATTCATAATAGTTCAAGGTTTGCATGTGGCAAATTCTTAAACATGAGGGTTTAAAATGAAAGATATCAAATATTAAAACATGCAACCATTTTTAATCCATACGTACGGGTTACATATTCAACATTTATGTTTTCACATTTCAATTTACATTCGACATGCCAACTTCAACCTTGATCGCGGTTCAAACGACTATTCGACACAACTAGATAAACACGTATAATGATTAACCCCCGACTCTATTTTCCCGAAACACTTTCAACACGCTGTACAACGTACCCATAAAATCCGCGAACAACCTCGAAAATGTCCCTTTAACCATGTATAGATGCATTATTATTATGAATTGTTTTTCAAATACTCGCATACATATCTTAGCTTCTTATTCGACCAAGGTTATTATCACAACTTCATGCATGCAACCACAACGAAAACTGATTGCACATCAAATACATGTTCGACCAATATAATCCAAAACCTTTTGACCATGCATACTACCACAATCTGATTTTCTTTTTTTTTATACAGACGCATGTACATCTACTTGCTATTTGACCCATGACCCATATTCAAATGTATGCTCTAATGAAACACCAAAAACATATTAAACGCATTCGAAAAAGAAACAACTGAATAGAGATCTAACATGTTTTGACTAATTCAAAAGTGTCATACGTATTAGTAAATATGGTTATTATATAAAAATGGTTCATGAATAATTACCTCCAAACCATAACGAGTTTAAGTTGCGTTCAAAGTCGAACCCGAAACAAAGAAACGAACACAAATATACAGCGAGACACATGATCGAACCTCAAAGCTACACGTGAAGAGATCGAACTGAACCCAAACATGAACTACACCCCGAACTACACTCGCACCAAAATGAACGAAACCAAAACTTTGGAGACGTACTCACGTACCCGAACAAGATTAATGCCGACGTAAACCCAACAGTCACGCTCACACACAGACTCACTTTTATTCAAGCCAGTGTATTTGAGATTTTGAGTTTTGTTCACTGGTTTTAATTTGTGAATTGCTGAAAAGAGTGATGTACATGATTGTATCTTAACTAACTAGACGTACAAAACGGGATTTAGAGAAGATAGTGGGCCACGTATTATGGTGGTGACCAAGTAATATGTGGGTTTTAATTTTCATACAATTTCAAATCTAGTTTCTTAATATACATAACACATGTGCAACTAGTAGAATTTAACGTAGGGATTTTTATTTTATTTTATTTACTTATTGGTATTTGTGATAATATTGCTATAATTACTAATACGAGTATTAGAATTTTAGGGTATTATAAGGGGATATACTACGAGGAAGCTAAAAATAAGAAAAAATCTTACTTGATAGGAATCAAGCAAAGGAACCTAAACGAGATGGAAATCTAATTACCTATTCTATTCCCCGGCAGCAGCGCCAAAAACTTGATCTTGGCGTACAAGGCGCGTTCGGGATCGAGCAAGTTTTTCAACACCCTAGGCAGTACCTAATCATTGTAGTGTAGTATTGGGTAAGCCTCGGGTATTGATATCGTTATTTAGGGGAATAGGAATGATAGTAAGAAATTACTACGCTAAGGTTGAGGTTGAGGAAGATTATTTTTTTATCTTTTTATATCTTTTTATAAAGCTAAGGGTAAAATCTTGGGGTTTGGATTTGGGGGTTTGGTACTTCTACAGATTACTCTACTATCTAATTATCTAACTAATGGGTAGTCTATTTCGTTTTGAAGTGTGCTCGTATGATGATTAAAGATGTGTATACCTAGATGCTATTACTCCCTAGTTATCTTTTATTGATGGTTGAATTGTCACGTCCTTATTCTTAACGCGTTGTGTTTTCTAAGGTCGTAGGGTGTGCTTTTATCCCTAACTCTTTGAAGCTACCTTAAGGTTAATGACTACGAAATCTCTTGGATTCATAAACTTAACACTAAGGTTATCTATGGATATTTAGCCTACAATTCCACTAGTAATTATATACTAATGTTCAACAAAGATTAATCGAGCATTAAAAACAAAACGATGGCTTTAAGCACTCATAAGCCAATTACAATTAAGATAAGAGACAACCAATCAATATTTAATAACTATGTTTCATAGATCTAAGCAAACACACAAGTAAATTAGCCGGACATGTTAAACATGCAAGCATACACACATTCAATCGAATACATAATGAAATCAAGGGAATAAATAACTTATCTCGATGTAAAATAGGGTATTAGAACCCTAAAATACTGTCCAAACCAGACTACAATCATTTTAGGTTTTTACTCCACAAATCTACTTGCTTAAAAGTCTGAAAATTCGATTTCTATATATAATTTTACAACTACGACGGCGTCGCCTTATAGGTGGGACGCCGTCTGATCGCCGCCATTAGGGTTTCGTCTTGTCCAAGTCATCACTGGGACGACGTCACGTTGTGGTTGTAACGCCGTCATTCTTCAATACTGACGTTGTCTGAGTCCGGATCTAGGCCATCTGAGAAGAAAAGTCTTCGTGACGCCCTTAGTCTTCAAATCCTGACGCCGTCAGGTGTAAAATAGCTATTTCGCTCCTGAGTCGTCACAAATATAGGGACGGCGTCGCCCTCTGATTGGGACGCCGTCAGGTGTAAATTTAGTAGCTTGAGTGTCGTGATCTTGACTTAGCCATTTTCTTCACATATTCCCTCCTTTTCGTCTAAAAATGCATTATTCGAGCATTTTGCTTCCAAGAGACCTAAAAAGTGAAAAGGAACGAAATTAAGCAGTAACGGATATAAAAGTGGGCGATTAAGGGCTTAAATGACCCCTTAAAAATGTACGTTTTAAATTCTTATCAATGATATTGTGTTTTGTTACTAAGATTATGGGCTAATACCTGTAGGTATTAGCCAGGTTTATGATAATATGATATTTTGATTTGTTTATATTGATTGTTTACTCTTTCATTGCATGTTGATTATGTTTATCACTTGATACACTTTTATATGTTTGATTATGTTTTGATCTGGCATTCAACTGATGTTATGTTCATTGATTAAGTCATGTTTCATGTTATTTGGTATTGTGTTAAGTGGATAATAGACTAGACCTATAACTAGGTTTAGATCTATAGACTTCTGTACTGTTTCATAATTACCTATAATATCGTTAAATAGATGATGAACTGGATTTCGGGATAGATATCACATATTGCTATCTTTATGACTAGATCACTAGTACTATAAATTACATCATGTTTCTGATATTGGTTAAGTGAATGATAGTTCTTGAACTATTTTAAGTTTTGTTTCTTTTAGTGGTTAAGTGGATAATAGGCTACTAGTAAAAAGATAACTAGTAGGCCATAAGTTTGTAAAGCCTCAATGAGCTAGGTTGCAGATAGATTATAATCAATGGTGAGAATTTATGCAAGTTTGGTTGATTGTTACAGGATTAACCGACATATAAACCTCGAGTCTAAGGAGAAGTACCACCTAGTTTTCATTAGAAAATCACCAACGAATGTAGTACAATCATTGCACATGTAGACAAATCTGGCAGTTATTTGAGTAACTTGGTTAATACTTTTCCTTACATATTATTTGTTTATCTGCTTGTGTGTATTACTAGTTTTATTTATCACTTTATTAGTTTAGATTAAACCAAACTCGTGCTAGTCTCCCAGGCTGAAAAGCTCCCTATTGTATTAGTTTAGGATCTAATTAGGATAATTTAGATAATTAGAATACCAATAGATTAAGTGTTAATGTCCACTCTTAGTGATCGACACTCTACTTACCAATAAACCTATAATTGATCGGGTACACTGCCCGTTAGTGTTAGTTAATAGGTAAAGTCGGCAAAATATAAATAGTAAAACTTGATAACAACTATACCTACAAACGACACATCAACGGGTAAAGGATTGGAGACAAACAGTAATGTCTTTGCCATTAACACGACTAACTTTCATCTTACACCACAAAAACCGAGGGAGCAGTTCTTCTTGAAGCAAAGAAAGACAACTGGCCTTCGTATAAATACAAGAAAAAACCTACGGAAAATTTTCTTTAAAGGAAGTTTTTAGGGTTTGGGAAAAGATGTGGAAAATGGGAGAGGAAAAGAAACTTTATCGCTTCAAGTTGTAATCTCCCCACCTTTCTAGCCCTATTTATAGGCAAAGAAAACAAATCGGCGAGTTACACTTTACAAAAGCCCATTGGGTCAACACATATTTAAGGCGTGTGACAAGCACCCTGCAAGGAAGCGAGTACAGCTAATGTCAACACATACGTCATGTACAGTCGAAGGGACAAGTCAAAAACATCGCAAAAGAAATGTCAGGATTACGCCGTCTACAGTTAAAAAGATAAAAGAGACGCGTTAAATCCGAAAGATAGCGAATAAACCAAAAGGGATCTTCCTACACTTCCCATGCAAATATTAAATACCCATCTTTCCCAATTCAGCTGACAGCCCTGGTCAAGGTAAAAAAAGCCTGCATCTAGTCATCATCACAAATGACAAATATGATAACAACTTGAAAACAGAGGGCGTGGGAAGGAATCCTGGTAGCGCAGCACGGATTGGGGGGACTCAGTAACAAAAGTCTAGCATCATATCATCAGTGCATGATCTAATACTCTATTGGGAAGACTTGATAGCATATAAATATTGGTGGCCTAAGTCCACTTGATACATGCTCGAATCAAGCCCAAGGCCCATCAACAAACAGTTGATAACAACCCAGCTTAAATTTCAGGCCACGTCGGGCCTGGTGAAACCTATCAGGCCAGACTACTTCTCTCCAACTGTCGCTAATGGTTAAGATGTACCATCTAACATTGTATAGTGGGACGCACGACAAGCACAACTTTGTACAAGAAAAGGAAAACAGGCCACATGTCCTCCTTGTCTGCTCTCTAGATGATTAATACTTGGCTTCCTCACAACCGTTGATTATCTCTAAATCCTACTCGTCTCTCTTTAAATAGATGACAACACACAACTTGACAAGTATCATACACTTGGGCAAATACTGCTTCACAGCAGTAAAGTATGGTCTTTGTTTAAGTGTTACCCGAGCTTCTTAATCCTTATTAATCTCATCAGGTCCTTACCATTCTACACGGGGAACCAAACAACAAAACTATTCCCATCGCATCTCTAAACTGATTTACATACTATATATTAAACGCTTATTAAACACTTATCAATTACATGGATTAATTAGCACAATTAATCCTACTAATGGCTCATGATCACAAAGTTAATTCGGCCGTTTCAATTTTTGTTAATTCCCATTAGTATCTTTGATGCCCATCACTTGTCATTCAAACCCAAATTACCCAAAATTTTCCAACAGATTTTAGCATTTTGTGATTCTCAATCAAGACTAAGACCCACAATTTCTTTTTTGATTAGTCACAAATATACTTCTAGAACAAAAGCTGTTTGGTCATTATATTTGTTATTTCCTAATTTAACAATTTTTATCAGTTATATATTCACTAATGATGTTCATTCAAGCAGTTGATAAACTCTTCTGGTAGTATATTTCTCAAGGTCTTGATAAGCCCTCTAGTTGCATTCCTGATCTTGAAGTTGGCTTATAATCATCCTTTATCTTACCGGGGATTTACATGGCCTACAACAGGCAATACAAATACCCCAACTATATATCCTGGTAAAAAGGAAGTGTATTGATTTATTGGAAATCACATTTATTTTTATTTTTTTTAACAAAAAATCACATTTAATCATGGGTAAATCACCTAGAAATGTAGTTAACTTGTCACTTTTTCCCTTTGTATGTAGCATTCATTTTTTTTCTCATTCTGTCAATAAATTTCTATCGTTAGTCCTTTGTGTGTACCCGTTACCAAAAAAACCTGCATCGTTAGTCCTTTATGCTAACGACCGTTAATAAATAACTTAAAATTTGGTTATCTTACGCTGAACTTGCGTCGTTGGTCCTTTATAGTAACAATCATTAAAAAATAACTTAAAATTTGGTTTTCTTACGTTTCCGTCCGTTTTTTCCGCGTTTTAAATGCGTTTTACGTTTTCGTTCGTTTTAACACGCTTTCGTCCGTTTTTCACGTTTTTATCCGTTTTTACACGTTTTCATTCGTTTTTACACATTTTCGATTTTTTTTCACTTTTCTTCTGTTTTTCCCCGTTTCATTCGTTTTTTCACGTTTTCATCCGTTTTTACACGTTTTTATCCATTTTTACACATTTTCGTTCATTTTTGCGGGTTTTAGTTCGTTTTACATGTTTTCATCCGTTTTAAACGGTTTCGTCCATTTAACACGGGTTAGTCTTTTTTTCACGTTTTCATCTGTTTTACACGTTTTCATCCGTTTTAACATGGTTTCGTCTGTTTTTTTTCACGTTTTCATCTATTTTTACACGTTTTCATCCGTTTTTGCGTGTTTTCGTATGTTTGCAGGTTTTCGTATGTTTTTACACATTTTTGTATGTTTTAACACGGTTTCGTCCATTTTAACACGTTTTCGTCCGTATTCACGTTTTCATCCATTTTTTCACGTTTTCATCCGTTTCTACATGTTTTCATCCGTTTTTGCACGTTTTCGTTCGTTGTTTCACATTTTCGTCTGTTGTTTCACGTTTTCATCCGTTGTTTCACGTTTTCATCCGTTTTTACACGTTTTCATCCGTTGTTTAATGTTTTCGTTCGTGTTTGCATATTTTGTGTAAAAACGGATGAAATCGTGAAAAAAAACAAACAAAAACGTGTAGAGACGAATGAAAACGTGTAAAAATGGAGGAAAACGAGAAGAACGGACGAAAATGTCTTAAAGCATAAAAAATTGTGTAAAAACATACGAAATTGTGCAAAAACAGTCGAAAACGTGCAAAAACGAATGTAAACGTGTAAAAACGGATGAAAACGTGAAAAAACTTACGAAAGCGTGTTAAAACGCACCAAAACGTGTAAAGACGGACGAAAACGTGAAAAGCGAATGGCGTGTAAAACGGATGGCGTGTTAAAACGGATGAAAACGTGAAAACGGATGCGTGCAAAACGGATGTAAACATGTAAAGCGGATGAAAACGTAACTGATGAAAGCGTGTTAAAGCGGACCAAAACATGTAAAGACGGACGCGTGAAAACGGGCGCGTGTAAGCGGATGAAAACATGTAAAACGGATGGCGTGAAAAACGGACAACGTGTTAGAACGGCGAAAAGCGTGTAAGAAGGGATGAAAGCGTGTATAAATGGACGAAAATGTGTTAAAACGGATGAAAACGTGTAAAAATGCATGAAAATGTGAAAAAAGCGGAAGAAAGCGTGTAAAAGCGGGCGAATACGTGTCAAAGCGAATGAAAATGTGCAAAAGCGGGCGAAAATGTGTAAAAGCGGATGAAAACATGTAAAACATATGAAAACGTGAAAAAGCGAGCGAAAACTTGAAAAAGCGGATGAAAGCGTGTAAAAGCGTATGAAAGCGGACAAAAGCGTGTTAAAGCGAGCAGCGTGTAAAAACGGACGAAAAAGTGAAAAAACGGACAGAAACGTGAGAAAACCAAATTTTAAGTTATTTTTTAACGATCGTTAGTATAAAGGACCAACGATGCAAGTTTAGCGTAAGATAACCAAATTTTAAGTTATTTATTAACGGTCGTTAGCATAAAGGACTAACGATGCAGGTTTTTTTGGTAACGGGTACATACAAAGGACTAACGATAGAAGTTTATTGACAGAATGAGAAAAAAAAAGAATGCTACATACAATGGGAAAAAGTGGCAAGTTAACTACATTTCTAGGTGATTTGCCCTTTAATCATCCATGAGATTTATAAAAATAATCCTTGCCACATGATGTTGCTATGTAGATGTGTTGAGGTTGTTAAGTCCATGATGTTGTCCAGAATTGGTGTTGTTATACTGAACATTCTTGGCAGATGGTTCTTAGTCAGTTACATTAAGGTGTCTACGCGCTGTTATGATCCGAGTGCACTGTGCACATAGAGGTACCTAATTTGGTTCCACTATTATCAAACAATCATGCTAATGTTAATACGTTAACCCAATTCATATTAAGCATGATTAATATCAGTTGAACTGTTAATCTTCCTATATATATGTACATTTTCAAGAAATAAATTGCTTTTATTTTTGGTATATGTGTATACATTATACAAATGAAATACACACATCTTGTAAGTATAGAAAAAATGTGGAGCAGAGGCAAAACAGGGGTAATATATGAATACATACAAACGTATGGACAATCCCATGTAGTCCAGATTTGGACTTTAACATAACTAATTTACAACCACATTTTAATTAATCAGGTTTTGTTGGTTATTATGATTTTTAATTTCAAACATTTGCTTGGAAGCAAGAGATGAAGATTTTTAGAGTAAAATTCATTCAATCTCCATCTTCATCAAAACAAGTTTATGATAATATTATAGTACCACAATAAATGCATATATGTTACATATAGTTCATCTACCCCTTCCAAGGTACGTAACTTCCTTGTAAATAATTTTCGTATGATCATATGATTTAAATTAGGATTTTAAGTTTTTTATGGTGTCGTGTGTTGGTTTGATTATATGGATTCAAATGCATACAGCGTCATAATATGAATAATACGGCTAGAGGACGAGGAAATCAGGTTGAGAATCATAACAATCATGTTCATAGCGATAGCAATGATAGTTCATCAAATGCACCAACTTTAAGACCGCACACAGGAGGTGATATCAGATGGGAGGCCATCAATTCTGTGATTGCAAGAGATCGAGAAATTGGGCTTAGCCATTTCAAACTTTTGAAAAGAATCGGGTATGGAGATATTGGCAGCGTGTATCTAGTCGAGCTTAGAGGGACTAACACCTATTTTGCCATGAAAGTGATGGATAAGGCTTCATTAATTAGTCGAAACAAGCTCCTTCGTGCTCAAACAGAAAGGGAGATTCTTGGTCTTCTTGATCATCCGTTTTTGCCAACTTTATATTCTTACTTTGAAACCGACAAATTCAATTGTTTGGTTATGGAATTCTGCAGCGGAGGTAACCTCCATACACTTAGACAAAAGCAACCCACCAAGCATTTTACCGAGGAAGCAACAAGGTAATATAGCAAAAAATTCTTTGTTTTCAGTACTTGCTTATTTTTTGAACGAAAAATACTCTTGCACAATAGTTGTTATTCGTCCTTGTTTGAACTCAAACTCATACCTCATACATACTATCAGGCTTTTGTATTATCGACAATATAATTTAGTCCCTTGATTTGTTATATGTTCATTTGCAGGTTCTTTGCATCACAAATTTTGTTGGCACTCGAATACCTACACATGTTAGGGATTGTGTACAGGGATCTAAAACCTGAAAATGTACTTGTTAGAGAAGAGGGTCATATCATGCTCTCTGATTTCGACCTTTCACTCCGTTGTTCTGTCAACCCAACCCTCGTCAAGTCTTCATCGGGACACAATGCTCCTGGGATGAGTGGTGCTGGTGGTGGTGGCCATCATGGTAGTGGGATGGTGGAGGATGACAATGTGCTCCAGCCTACTACTAATCAACCAACCAACTTTTTTCCAAGAATATTGCCTTCAAAAAAGAACCGCAAATCCAAATCCGATTTTGGGCTATTTGTTGGAGGTTCCCTCCCAGAGCTAATGGCGGAACCAACTAACGTGCGATCTATGTCATTTGTGGGAACACATGAGTACTTAGCCCCAGAGATCATACGTGGTGAAGGTCATGGAAGTGCAGTTGATTGGTGGACATTTGGTATATTTTTATACGAGTTATTACATGGGACAACCCCGTTTAAGGGCCATGGTAATCGAGCTACTTTATTTAATGTCGTCGGACAACCATTAAGGTTTCCTGAAAGCCCACAGGTGAGTCACAATGCTCGTGATCTGATAAAGGGTTTGTTAGTGAAGGAACCTCAAAAGCGAATTGCATATAGAAGAGGTGCAACTGAGATTAAACAACATCCGTTTTTTGAAGGCACGAACTGGGCACTTGTAAGGAGTGCTCATCCTCCGCATGTGCCAGAGCCGGTTGATTTCAGCCAGTTTGCAAGCAAAGACAGTGGTGCAGGAAGTCATTCAACTGATAAGAAAGTTCCAGAAAATCACAAGAGTAGTTCTACCGATCCTGTTTATGAAAACTTTGAGTACTTTTAGTCTTGCAAACAAGAAGAAAGTACACCAAGGACATGTATTATTAACTTGTAAATTATTTTTAGGTAAATATCGGTACGTTAATATTATGAATTTTACCATTAATTTTCGTAATGAAATCATTGAGCCATTTGAGTTATAAAAAATATCTAAATTATTTGGAATCAAGAGTTTGCAATTAGATAGTGTTTGTATGTATATGGTTCGAAGTTAGAACCATTTAAGTTTCCATAAGGGCGGCGCCTGTAACTCTTTTTTTTTTTTTTTTTTTAAAGGCAATAATTTTCTTTTTTTAAAGTTAAGACTAACAAGATGCTAGAAATTATAACAATCTCGATTAGGAGTGATCACAACGACCATCACAAACTACAACAACCATAAACACGACCCTTACTAAACTACATCATATCAACTTTAAAGGCTTAAACAACTATGGTGACTCAAAAATCTCTATTAAAAATGGTCCTTGAATCGACAATGGAAATCTAACGATCAGAGGACAACCCGCCTTCAAACTCTAGCGCAAAACCTAATCACTTAAGGGCATGGATTAAAGATGGGTTAAAAACCCGACCACAACCTTGACACACCACCTTGACACTGAAACAAATCTGCCGAAAACCATGCAAACAAATCGAGTGATGGCACGGCCATATGTAAAATCCGTAGACGTAGAAGAAACCTCATAATTGTAGAACCACCATACGCCAAAATTTTCTCACCTCGAACCTCCTAGAACTACATCAACATGAAATTCTAAACAAACACATGATTCGCACCAAAGACTATACAACGACCCACAAAACCCGCCTCGACTTTGATGACACTAAATCAAACCATCACAACCACACAATATGGACCATCTCACGACCTCACTATCTTAACCATCTCCACGACCACAATCATAGCCCAAAAAAAATCTCACGACCCCACACTTTGAATCATATTTACGACCACAACCATCTCACAAACCACACTTTGAACCATATTCACGACCACAACCATCTCACGACCACACTCCCATATTCACGACCACAACCATCTCACGACCCACACTGAACCATATTCACGACCTCACACCCTCAACCATATTCACGACCACAACCATCTCATGACCCACGATTTGAACCCATCACACAACCTCACTATTTGAACATCTCCTGACCACAAATATAGCCCAAAAACAATCTCACGACCACACACTCTGAACCATATTCATGACCACCATCTCACGACCTCATGATTTGAACCCATCTCACAGCCTCGCTAACTCAAGACCTTATCATCTCAACCGTCTCATGACCTCACCATTACATAACCCACCATCACATGACCTCACAATCTTGACCTCCTGATCTAAACCACACAACCACTTCCGCCCTAAAACAAACGATCTGAACCACCGAGCATACTGAACCAAAAACAATCCCTAACCGCATCGATCCTAAAGAAAATGATCCAGAAAATGGGCAAAAGGAACGAACTAGAAACCTTATTTAATCGAAAACATAAAGTAGCTACAAAGAAGAGGGGCTGGAGAGGGCCTCTCCGGACCGTCGGCCTAAGCTGATGGTCGGAGAGACTATGGCGGCGGCGAGATTTGGGTTAGGGTTGCATTGGTTTTTTAGAGAGAGGTAGGAGGATTATTTTTTAGAGAGAGATTGAATCGAGTCCCTATAGTTGTTTAACAGGAAGTACTTTGGCGCTTGTAACTCTAATTGTTGTCCTAGAGGCATGCCCCTAGAGATTGAACACTCAATGAGCGGCTACCTCTTGACCAACCCTGTCCGGAATTCTTTTCTATTTATATGGTATTCTTGGAGAAAATTATCGTTCATAGTATTGCCAACTATGCTCAATTGTATGAATAGACCTTTCTGATGACTTTTTGGAGGTCATTATTTGGATTTCAACCCATTCTCGTTGATCAAGAAAAAGCCTTTGAAAATAACATCTTTTCAGCCTCATCAAGTTTTTAGCTCTCCTCAAGAAACACCTATTATACAGCCTAATCAAACCTTCGATGTTCCAACCTTTCTATCTATGCCATGTAACTCTTCAAGTCTCGGTTTGATTCCGGCTCGAGAATCTTTCTTTGTACAAAAGCAAACCTACAATCTACCTCATGCACATTTATATCTAAGTTAAACAAAAGATCTGAGTGTCATACGATTTGCAGAAAGGCTTTGATATTTGCTAACATAGTGCAAGAAAAGAAATCAATTTCAAAGAAAAAAGAGAGGGATGCCGGAAAGATCTCAGCTAGAATCAAGAAAAAAAATGTAGAGTTAAAGTAAGGAAGATCGACATTGTGTATGAAGGTGATGACGATCAATTTTGTTCACTATCTCAAGGTGATTCTGAAGATGAAGAATCCATTTCTAGGTTTAGTCTTGGGGCTTCATGTCACTCTAGATGGAAAACCGGCTCGTTCAAAATATGACGTGTTTAGTGACTTTTTGTCCGAGGTTAGCAACAATGACATACCACCTACCCCTTTATGAAGAACAATGGCAGTATAAAGAACAACAACTATTTATCTTTACCAAGGTAGCAAGCTCTTTATTCCCACCGGCAACTGTGTGATCTAGCTGTTTCACTCTCGGTTACAATTGGTTAAAGAATCTACTATAATTTTCAAGTTCATCTATGGTGCTCGGGAGTTAAAGTTGCGCTCAAAAACTCAATTTTAGTTGGTAGTTCTCACTTTGTTGATATCAATTAGTTTTAACTTCACGAGTGGTGGTAGGAGTTTCTACTTTGTTCTCAAGCCATTGTAAATTAGGATGCCATCTTGCATCTTTCAAGTTTGTTTCATCGTTTGGATCTTTTTGTGATGCATTTTCAATACAACTTTTTCCTAAGAAAAATAAAAATAAAAAAAATGTTGGATTTTAACTAGCTTATGTCTGATGAATTATAAAGGATGCATTAATTTTGGTATCAAGCTTTATTTTAATTGTTTAACTACACCAACCTATAATCCACAATGAAAATGAGTTGCTTGTTGACATATTCGTTACATGCTCATTAAGTAGCTTGTTTACTAATAAAATTTTCTCCATATATTTAGTTTAGTAAAAGGTCAGTGTAGTAGTCTATAACTTTGAACTTGTAATGGTAGAATTCAATGTGCAAACCTGATTAGGATATGTTGTGACCCGGCCAATTATTCTTATAAAGTTTTGAGGAGCAGACTAGCTAATAACTTTCAGCAATAGATTTAAATGACACACAGGTCGATTCATAAGTCACTACAAGTGTCTTCGATTCATAAGTCATTACAAGTGCCTACGAGCATAAAAGCTAGAGATTTTAGAGATGTAAAACTAAGGATTTTATGTTAAGCTGCCCATGACTCCATGAGCATATTTGAACGTTATAAGTCTCGGTTGAGACTAAAAATGTCAAAACTCAAAAGTTTACAACCGTATAACCCATGCAAAATTACTAGAATTATTTATCGGGTCCTGATGTTTGGAGATTGGTACAAGGCTACACGATGTCCAATTTCCAAGTCGTTTTCTATAGTGATACTATGTTCTAAGCTTTCGAAACATCAAAGCAGAAGTTAAATTCACACGCAATCCAACCCTAAACTTGTATCAAGTTCGATAGTCCAAAACTGTGTGTCATAAACTAACAAGTCTACTTCGGCACATTTACTTGTGATTTGGTCAGGTAAGTTATACTTGATCTCAAAATTAAAACACGAATTGTGTAAGATTTAACACGTTATCTATAAAAGAAACGATTCAAATTATCCAATTTGTAAAACATGTCAATAGACTCTCAAAAGTGTACTTATAACGCACTTAAAAAATATATAAATATCATCTGAATTTTAATAAAAAAGACAACACTATCAAAGGAATAATCTAACTTTGTACTTAAGCAGATGAATTTTAATAAAAAGACAACACTATCAAAGGAATAATCTAACTTTGTACTTAAGCAGATGTTAATTATTTTCAAAAATAACAAGTAATGAGAACCCATATATGATTGTAAAACTTTTTGGATTAATGTTGTTTTAAAAAGTTGTTTGGAATTTAGATAAAAATGGTTATGATATCCATATTGACTATTACAAAATCAAACACATTTCGACATGTTACCTTACACGCTTGTATCAGCTACAACTACTTGTAGTGATATTGGGCGGTTTTGATTTACTTATTAACAACAGCTCGTGATTTAACCATTACAGAACCACATACTGTCCAGAGATCACACATTGTATCGGAATGTTACAATACAGGGGCAACTTAATGTGAAGCTTTATATTACACACGACCATAAAAACACATTACAGTAGAATCTCATGTCCAAGCAGCTCATCTTTACCTATTTCCAATCATTCACGTTCATCTTAGAGCCATCATAGGCCAGGGTGAAATCCCAGCAGCTGGCAACGCTGGCCTAATGATGGGCGACCGCTTCACTACTGAGAATGCTTCATTGAGCCGTGCAGCCCGGTTCATAACCTGAGATACCTTCTGTACAAGAGCAATTATAAACACACATCAACTTATGTTAAAAAATATACTATATAACATGAGTATATATAGGCATAGGCATATACACACATCAACTTATTACTTCACCTCAAGTGGCAATAATGATTAGATTGCAACGCATGGATAAGATATTTTGTTTCAGTTTATTTGCATGAGTCATCTCCAAAAATAAGTTCCATTTAATACTTAGGTGCAGCAAAGCTGGTTATCAAAATATAGACTAAGATTACTTATTTACCCAATCTTCTAACCTAACCTGCGAGACTTTTACTCCCATATCACAAACATTGCCACCTTCATTTCTCCAAAAATATCCATGATGCCTTATAACTATGAATTCCTTAAATAAACTAAATTTGAATACTCGAACATCTAATTACCAATTAGTACAATTTTAAAAAGTTGAAGCACATCCAAATACTAGTTCCAATACTTCTGATTATCTAGTTCTCATTACTTGATATAACAAACTCACGTCAAGACGCACATTCAAAAGTAAGGACTGAACCAATTGCAAACAATTAGCACACAAACGCCATTGCTTGGAGATTGTAACTTGGTCATAAACAAATTTGTTAACAGATACTAAAT
This sequence comes from Chrysanthemum makinoi, assembly GCA_910596185.1. Lineage (NCBI taxonomy): Eukaryota > Viridiplantae > Streptophyta > Magnoliopsida > Asterales > Asteraceae > Chrysanthemum > Chrysanthemum makinoi. The sequence continues at coordinate 110,167,798 of OU343220.1, forward strand.
GCCCAAAAGGGCAAACTAATGAGCGGAAAAGCATGTGTGAAACACACCTTTTTACCAAAAAAATAGTGATCAATGTCCCAAAGCAAATACAACAATCACCAAAAAGTACGTAATCCTTATACATAGCTGTTTATATTTCATACTTTCAAATAAACAGCATCTACTTTGTTTAACTTCATGTTCATTTCATACATATACCTTAAGTAAGCGAATACCAACTCCCTAAATTTAGTGATCTGTCAGATGATACATGAATATCCATGTGTTTTATTGAATAAAGAATCTCATCACCATTAACCAGATTCTGATAAGCCCGTTAAAAACTAGATATATACAGAGAACTTATCAGAAAATCATGAAATGAAAAGACTTATTTGAAATCGTGATAACTCATTTTACAGCTTCTCTCTCCATATTATTATTCCTCAAATGGACACCAAACCCCTTTGCTCATGTTCAGGTTGTACTTCTCGCCTCTTCACTCGGTGAATTTCGCGGTTATCTTTGCTCGTCCGGCCATTGAGATTGGGTTTGATATTTTAAACTAGCTTCATATGTGTTTTAGAGGTCTTATTAATATACATATGCTACATGTATATATGTGAGTGTGCGTAATAAAACTTGCAGTTTGGATAAAGGTTCAAAATGGGTAACCTTTTTGTCCTTATTTATGAATTTTACAAATAACAATTAGATACACTTTGAATGACTTACGACCCATATGTAACCCTTTCAGTATTTTGCTAGAGCTTTAAAGTTTACCCATATCAAGATGAAATATATCACATAACCACACCTTTAACTCCTTACAAAAACTAATCCTAATTTGTAAATTCTTTTTTTAGGTAAGTAGATATAATAAAAAAATAAAACATGTTTGAATTCCATGGATCGACTGTAACACCTGAAGCCCAAAGTGTCACGTTAGCATCAAAAGGGTTAATACACACTAAGGTTACTCAACCTTGCATTTTTATTCACTTCGATTACTCCAATAAGAGTTTTTTTTTTTTTTTCCACTTAGTTGATCAACTTATATTAACATGAAATTTAGGTTACTTGACCTATAAAATCGTACGTGCAGCTAGCTTATTTAACATGATAGTTACTTAGGGTTTTTTTTACAATAAGATCTTACTAGGCTCGAAAAGACGTGGAGGCTTTTTGTTTTTCTTTTTTTAGTTAGAGGCGGTAAGACCTTGCCCATCTTACCCAATAAGAGGTGGTGCACAAGCCTTATTGCCTCTTAACCCTTCATCCTCACATCCCTTCAAGTGTTCAACCTATAAACACCCTAAAAAGCCTTCCCCCTTCACAGCCGCCGCTGGCCACCTCCAACCTCAGCCGATCACTTCTTGCCGCCGTCATCATCTCCATCTCCAACCGCCGTTATCAATAATAGTTTTTACTATGTTAAATTAAGGATATTTTTTAAGATAATTTAATAGTTTATTAATTGTTTTAAAAGTTATGATATATATAATTTTTTTTTTGGGGGGGGTGTTACCCAGATATTATGATAAAAATGTTTGGTTTCATGTTTACACAAGTTACTTATTCATCGTATTGCTTCATTCAGATTGAGACTTTATGACCACCTCCTAACAGATTGAGACCCAAAACATCTTAACGAAACAAGGACACCCTTAGTTATCGACGACCTGATTTAGCACACTTTTTTTTAGGTGATGTAAATTTCGGTTAAAAAACAGTAGAGTAACCTAAATGAAGAAAACGCAAAATTATATTAACCCGCAACAAAATAACCTCCAAATCCACCAACAACAAAACCATAACCAACTGCGACAAAGAAGTTCTATATTTGATCAAATACCACTAATAATCCCAGTGACATAGATTATAATTAGCAAGTAGAATAACAACATACAACAGAAAACACTAACCTTATCATCCATAGCAACCTTAAGCTGCAAAGTCCTAGTCTTATGCTTCATCTTATACAACCTCCTTCCCAATAACACAACTCCCATCATGGCAGCGGCAACAGACAAACTCCACACAGGACTCGCCTTAAACAAACAATATTTCAACAAATCCATAGGCAGCTTCCACCACACCATGACCCTATTATCCGAAACATCCTTCTTCCCTAACTTTTCATCAGTTTCCGTTTCCGCTTCAACAATATCCGGTCCTAAATTACCGGAAACATTAACTTGACTAGTTTCCCCTTGGACAATAATATCCGACTTGATACTATTGGTGTCGGATTTTCCATCATCAGAACTACTACTACTGGTCCATAATTCATTAACAGGTTTAGTTTTGGTATAAGTATTAACATCACAAACAGGATCAATCCAACTAGGATTATCACTTTCAACCGAAACACGTTCATCATCATCATCAAATACATGTTTTCTACCATCAACTGAAAAGTAATCAAATTGGATTATACCTTCACGGCTGACGTCATGTTCTAACAAACTTGGGTTGTCATGGGTGAGGTCGTCATCATCATGGTCTAGTAACAGTTCCCAATCGTTTAATTCATGATCCATCAGTGGAACCCTAGAAAGAAAGAAATGGTTATTTGGTTTTGGGGGAAATGGATGGATGGATTGAATGAGTGGTGTACTGCCTGACAAGGTATAAGATAGATTGCCCACCTTATATTATTATTTTATTTACTCTTGTTGTTGTTTTGGATTTTGTTTTTAGAATCTACTTATTTGACTCTTTTATACTATTTGACAAATTACTATTTGTTGAGAAAAAAAGAATATCTAGTTTTCTATTATGTGGTTTTAAGTAGCGCCGTAAACGAAAAAGACAAACACGAATGGAGTCATGTTCATGTTCATTTGTAATTTTAACCGGACAACTAAACAAACACAAATGCATAAACGTGCTACTTTTCTTGTTCATGCTCGTTTATTAAAAATTAAATTGTTCATGTTCGTTTATTATGACACTAAACGAACATAAATGAATGCAAACTTTATTAAATTATGCATAATATTTTGTTTTATAAGTGTTGGTTTGTTTAAACCTCAGACGTTTACAAACATAAATGAACATACACGACATTTGTTCATGTCCGTTCATTTAACAAATTAAAAGTAAACGAACTTTTTTACGGAACAATTCATAAATTGTTCAATAAACGTTCAGTTTGTTTACAGACCTAGTATTAATTAGCACATATGTAAAGCTGACTCGGATTTAACCTATACTATAGAAAACTAGAAGGGGGGTTAAATAGTTTTACCAATTAAAATTCGTTTTAATTTATTTAGATCGACTTATGTCAATCTATTTGGATGTGTGTTGGATGTTGATAAACAAACATATAGGAATATAAATATGTAATGAAAAGATAAGGAGTAAGAAGCACAAAACCACAACGCGGGTATTTATAGTGGTCCGGCTACAAGGACACCTTCCTTGCCCTACTCCACTCCTCGAGTCACCTACTCGAGAGTTCGTAATCACTACACAACACCGACTCCTTATGGTGGAGAAACCTTCACAACGTTGCCTACACTTTATCCGATACAAGGCTAGATACCGGGTCCTTTTCACCAAGGAGAACCAATCCTATCACAACGTCGCCTACCCTTTATCCGGTACTAGGCTAGATACCGAGTTCCATTACAATGGAGGAACTACTACCCAACACTACACCAATCACCTAACCCCAAAGGAGATCTACTCCTTATAATAATATCAACAAGGATAACAATATCCTTTGACCTAATACTAATCTATCTTGTACATCGAATCACACCATATAGAATGTACACCTTAGGCACCTTTCATTAATGCCTTTGACTAGATCTTCAAGACACCCTTCACTAATGTATTGTGACTTGAATTCTAGGCACCTTTCACTAATGCCTACAATACGGACGATCGACACCCTTCACTAATGTCTTCGTCTTGACACTTGAGACATCTTTCACTAATATCTTCAACACTACACTTCTTAGAAAAAGAACCATCAACAAGATAACTTCAGTAGTCTTGATGATGAGGAAGCATGACAACTCATGGACTTGAGCTTGCTTGACTTCGAAGTTGGTGATCTCGCCTTTAAGAGGAACCTAGAGGATCACACAAAAACAAAACTACATACATAGATCACTTGGATATGGGGTTAGAGAGTTTTTAACTCAAGGAGAAAGTATGCAAGAAAAGGGGTAAGGAATAAGGAAGAAATGGCTCACTATTTATAGAGAGAAAATGTCCACTGTTCCACGGATCCCACCCTCAAGGGATCCGTCTAGTGTAATGTGAGGGATCCGTGGGACGCTCCTCTTTTCCCATGGGTATTTTGGTTATGGGTCATGGGTCATGGGTTATGGGTTGATCCATGGTTATTTCATTAGATACAATGTACCAAATAGATGCAATGCATCTAATCAAATGGGTATGGGTCAATACCATGGGTTGTAGTTTTTACCCATTTATAATACATACTAGTTATGTATATATTTGACCAATATGTAAACACTAGTTGTTTTACATATGTATTACTAAATCATAAAATCACTTATACTCATAAATATAGCAAGTATCATGTAACTTCATTTAATAAAACTAGAGACATGATATGCATGACTCTAAAAACTAAGAAAATGAACGATACATGTCTTGGAATTACTAGGCTTATCTAAGTAACGCTTGATACTAGGACACCACTAAAATCCTCTAGCTCAAGTTTGTTTAGGTTTAATCTCGTCGAAACGTTCGAGGAGGTGATAGAACATGAAACGTTGATCTTCCCGTACTTCATGTATCAAACTTTCAACATGTTGACAATGATAACAATCTTTGTCATGGCTAGGTAGTGGTGGTGGAAGAAAGGAAATTGCTTAATGCGAATGATCAAGTGTAGCGGGTTGGGGAGCCTCAAACGACAGAGGGATTGGTGGAGGCGCATTTGAAGATGGCTCGACCAAGAATGATGGTGGTGGTAGAAAAGTGTTAACTTCCATGTGGTCGGGTGGTTGATTTTGACAATTTCTCATAATCCAAATGGGATTATTTGATGGTGACGGCGAAAAGGAAACCGGAGCTAGTGTTGACTCAACACCTTGATTTTGTACCATTATTCCTCCTAATGAGGAGAATGTTGCCGGTGGAGGGGGATGAGACGGCCTAGGAGGAAAATCCTCTAGATTGTATAGGTGTGGTGATGAGAGTGGAGTCGTGAATGAGATAGCTCTAGGCACTAATGATGATGGTTTAGTGAAAATGGGATTGTTTGGTTTAGGAGGTATGGTGGTGCTTGGCATAGGTAGTTTTGTGGGAACTATCCTTTTAAGGATTGGTTTGATTGGTTGAGTTGGTGGAGGAGAAATCCTTGCATTTGTGGATTTGACCGGAGATGATTCGGTTGAAGAAATTTCGTGTACAATACGAGCAATTTTCTTGGGTGGTCCTTTGGTGGATGAGTTACCACTTGGAGCTTTCCCCATGATGAGATGATTCAAAGAGATTTGTAAATGTTTCTAAGTGCTAAAAATGATGATGAAGATGATGACTTTAGGAGTCCTAATAATGTGGTTTATAAAGCAAGGGATTTGGCAAGTGCATTCAAGACTCAAGCCACTAAACTTCTTTGGAATGTGATGATTAGCATGCACAAGAGTCAACTTCAGAGTTGTACTGATCTATGAGCTTATTTAAGATGAGATGGAGTGTTCAAGTTAGCAAGATGAGCTTGAAATGATTGTTTTAGCTAGAGTTGACATAAATCTGTCATACGGATCCCACGGTTCCCTCCAATGAGGGATCCGTCTAGGCTAATCCTAGGGATCCGTCTCTCAGCAGCTAAGAAAAGATAACAATGATGTTTGTAAGGTTTAATGCTTATTTCTTCTTGAGTGTTTTAGTCCATCTAAGTGTCTTAAATGAAGAGGTACTTAAATACTTAAGGGTAATGAGTGATGTAGCTAATGATTGCCTTTTATGAAAGAGGTTGGAACTTTTAAGAGTACCAATGAGTGACCAAAGATGACACTAAAGATTTTGAGAGTGTCAAATGGAACTAAATGATCCTAGAGATCAGATAGTAACTTAGGATAATGTCTTGGAGGATATCCTAAGAGTTTAAAATGGAAAAACTAGAATTTGATCAATTTCGACCAATTTTGAGGTAAGGATGATTAGTTTTGAGAGATTTCCAAAGCTAGATGTTTTAATATGTGAGGGATCATGTATGAGTATAATAGCGGAAGAGTAATAAGTTTTGGTGAGACGATAAATCTACGGGTGTTTCGAGTGTGATCTAAATGAGTTAAGTGTGAGTACGAAAAATCTACTTAACTTGATAAGGACTCAATTTGCCTTAAGGCACTATGTCTAGCTTAGTGTGAAGTGATCTAAAGACATGTTTGAAATACAATGATTGCAATTGCATTTTCTGTTTTCCGGATCCCACGGTTCCCTAAGAGTAGGGATCCGTCTAGCACAAACTTTGGGATCCGTCTATCTGCAAAGCAGAACCTTTAAAAAAGGTATGCAATGATTTTTACAATGCATCATATTAAGAGGTTCTAACACTAAGATATCAAATGTAAGATGTTTTATTTCATGAAAGAAATTGGATTACATTTATAAAGCATGGATACTAAGGATTGACCCTATTTAGAAAGAAGGCTAAGTTCCTTGATGGTTTTCGCTAGATGGATCATCAAATTGTTGATGAGTGTTTGCCGATTCAGGAATGAAGAAAGTCTTCATGAGAGATGCGTTTAGAGGTTCCATCATCTTGTTCACAAGTACGTACAACGGACTTTGAAATTGAGGATGGAAGTACATGATGTTATGATAAAGGCGCGTCAAGAACATTCCATAAGGGATGAGTTTATTCTTGGGGCCTTGAAGATTTACAATTCGCCTTGCGAAGAAGTAGGCGAGATTGTATGGTTGTTGTGTTAGAAAACAATACATTATGTGAGCACAACAAGCGGGAAGGATTTATCGATTTCCCCTAAGGCTCCAAACATTTTCACGTAGGATGAGTGCAAGAGGCTTGTACTCTTCTCGGATATCCCGTGTATGGATAATGTTTGGATCGGAGTAATGAGATTTGCATATTATGCGATTCAAGTCTTCCGGGGAAGGTATGTGTGAACAATATGGACTATTTTCTTCACGAAAGTTGAAGAGAGAATCAAGAGACCAATCTTCAGTGAAGGCACATTGTCCATGATTTGGAATTCGGAGGATGTGAGCAAATTGCCCAAGGGTTAAAACAAACTTTTGGTTTTTGATCTAAAACCAAAGAGATAGAGAGCGATCCTTGTTACGAACGAGTTCAACTTGGCGGAAGAATTCCAATATAAACCTTGGACATATTTTCTTGTTAATTTCGAGAAGACATTCTAGTCCTATGGCTCGGAAGGAAGTATTGATACCTTCTTCGAATTGTAGAGGGGTGTCGACAATACGTCCTTCGTGGAAATGACGGGTTTCGAGATTATTGAACCCACGGACATGATTGCCAGGTGTGTTGGGCTCAAGGGAGATGTTAGGAGTGTAGACATCAGTGAGTGAAAAATCAAACTCATATTCATGCGACATAGCGAAACCTATAGGAAAGAGAAGTTAATAGGATGTGACGTATTACGGGTAAAACAATGATTACCTAACATTTTTACAATATGTTTACTAACAATGACATTTATCTCACTTAATGTTTGACATTCTAGTAGAACATTTCTATTAACATCAAATAGTCCTGAATATTAAGTGTCAATTTCCCCTGATAATGCTCGTTATTTATATCATTTATATGAATTTACGCTTTTTTTTCATTGTTTTCCACTTTCAGGTAAATTAAGAGCATTGGAGCTAAAGAGACGCGAAAATGGAAACATAACTAAAGATTTATCACAGTATGCCTATTTTGAAGAAGTTACGGCGTAACTCCTCTCTCACATTACGCCGTAACTATTGCGTGACCCAAAATACCAACTTATCAAGAGGTTACGGCGTAACTCTTCCAAAGGTTACGGCGTAACTCCATTAGGTCAAAAGAGGTTCCACGCCGCTGATACTTACGCCATAACTCTTGCATCACTTACGGACGTAACCGAGTTTATTGAAGACTACTGCGTAACCACTAATAAGGTTACGCCGTAACTAGCGAGATCTAGTGCATTCTGAAGAAATATAAGGTTACGGCATAACTCCTATATTGGTTACGCCGTAACCCGGACACGCCTATAAATACCCCACGAATTCCGGCATTTCTAATCATCCCATTCCATACACAACAATCGAGAGCGTGGGAAAAAGCTCAAGGCGGTCTAGGGGAGCATCTGAGTGTTTCCAAGGGAGAAGTCACTCCATTACAATAAGCTTTAGCGTTTTATATTTCTTTTACTTTCAATTCATGTATTTCGTACCTTTGAATATTGAATTGATGTGCATGATTAATATGGCGGCTAAGCACCCTTTGGTGCTAGCCTAGTTATGATTCCTTAATTGTTTTGTTTGTGTTTACCTTTACTTCCGTACAATTATTTCTAAGTGTATGCATGCATAGTTCTTGGTAGTCACCCTTGGTTCGGTAGTTTTGAATGGTGGTAGAGGCCAATTGCCTAGGAGATATGACAAACTGACCCTAGGTGGCGGTTGAGACGGGAAGGGTAAGATATGACCAACTGACGACCCTTTCTACTTGTGCGATTTGACCAACTGATCACCTATCGTTTGGATGAACTTAAGAATTGGGGGATGTAGTGTCTAAGTTCCTAACGGCCGGGCACTCACTATTTTGAATCTAGCATGTAGCGGTACTTAATGACTTGGCTTAGGGGACCAGGAACTACAGGACTTATGACGGTCTTTGATTTCTCTGTGGTGGCATCTTTGCTGATAGGTTAGGGCGAATTGACCAAATGTTGTCCTCTCGAGAAGTAGGTAGACGTAGACATAGCTAGCCAGGAGGATTGACTAGGTTAGCACCACTATTCCTCAATTGATTTCCCTTTATCCATTTATTTGCTTTTATTTTATTCTGCATTAGTAGTTTAATTAATTAAATCCCTATTGAAACCATTATTATTCTGTGACAAATTGACTTAGTAATAATCCAACACACATAGCTCTTGGGACGACCTCGGCTTTACCATTTACTACACTACACGCGACCGGGTACACTGCCCGTTAGTGCACTAGGGTAGACCATAGGTATAGCGAGACACTATAAATATTAAGACATGGTCAGTAAAACCTGCATCAAGTTTTTGGCGCCGCTGCCGGGGAGTTATATTAGGATTTTTATTTAAGTTTTGTTTTGATATTATGGCTCTTACTATGAATGATTATCTCACCACCTCTAAAAGTAAACAGGGGATCACCATTTCAGCTCTTGAAGAAAATGTCAATTTCGAATTTTGGGGACTCTGTCTTGATGAACTGAAAAGATGCTGCTTTTATGGAACCAAAGACGAAGAAGCACACGAACACATCGCGAAGGTATGTGAGATCTCCGATTTATTCCATGCACCTGGGGTCTCCAGAGATTATGTTATGACGAGGGCTTTCCCTTTTACCCTAAAAGGAAGAGCTAGAGATTGGTTAAAGAAACTTCCATCAGGATCTATCACAACGTGGAATGCATTAAGAAGGCTTTTCTTAAGGAATACCGAACCCCTGCAAAAATCCTTCAACAAGTTGATGAAATTAGGAGGTTTAGCCAAGTCTATGATGAACCACTATTTACAGCTTGGGAAATATTTAACGAAGCCATCCTAAAGTGCCCCGAGCATAAACTCAACAAACACGAGCAACTGCAAATATTCTACAATGGGTTGAACATAAAGACTCGGCAATTGTTAGACTCTAAAGAACCTATCCCATTGATGACTGCTGATAAAGGATGGACAAGAGTTGAGGAAGTTGCGCTCCATTCATCATCATGGAATGAAGACCGGGATGAAGATCCTATCGAGATACAATCAGTGGTAAAGAATCTGGAGGAATTTGAAGTAGATATGCAATCCCTGACTGAAGAAGTCAAGATGGTAAAACACAAGTTCAATAAACCCATTGATGGGAGAGTGACGGATCTTGAAAAGGCTGTGAAGATGCTTGTTAAAGAATCTAGCAAAAAACAAGATGAGAACGAAAAATTGGTTTGGAATCTCAAGCGAGATTACGACAAAGCACTCAGAACACAAGCAGCTGCTATTAGAAGACTTGAAAATCAAGTGGGAAAACTCGCAGAATCTATCAGAGTAAGAGATGAAGGTGACTTACCTAGCACGACAGAAAAAAATCCTCGAGATCTGGCTCACGCTATTACAACCAGAAGTGGATTAAACTATAAGGAACCAGCTTACCCTTCGAACTCGAATGATCTGACTAACGAAACGCCTCAAGATAACGATAAAGAAACCGAGGAGGCTCAACCTTCTGTCGAAAAAGTCCGTCCCTATATTCCACCAATTCCATTTCCGGGAAGAATTAAGAAGGAACAAGAACGAGTGCTATTTCAGAAATTCATGGAGAAAATACAACAACTCAGCATTAATATTCCTCTCGTTGAAGCTTTGGAGTAAATGCCGAAATATGCCAAATTTATGAAGGATCTCCTTACCCATAGAAGACTTTCTGATCGGACGCAGATAACTTTAAATCAAAGATGCTCTGCTGCTCTTTTAAAAGACATTCCTCTCAAAGAAGAAGATCCAGGGAGTTTCACTTTACGTTGTACTATCGGGGGAATTTTATTCAACAAGGCCCTTGCCGACCTTGGGGCAAGCATTAGTCTTATGCCGTTCTCTCTTTATTCATGTTTGAAGTTGGGGGAGCTGAAACCAACTAGAATGTGTATTGAGCTGGCTAATAAAACTACTCAATATCCAAAAGGAATCGCTGAAAATGTTCTTATCAAGATCGATAAATTTTGTCTTCCCAGTTGACTTCGTGGTCCTTGATATGGAAGAAGATGATATCCCGATTTTGCTCGTAAGACCCTTTCTTGCAACCGCACACGCTATGATTGATGTCTTTAACAAGAAGATTTCGTTGGAGATTTGTAATGATAAGATTACCTTCGATCTTGAAAAGTCAATGAGATTTGCTTCTTTCACTGATAACAACCTTGATGATCTCGACCTTATCGAAGCTAACACTGAGAAACATGCCCAATAATGTTTTCTTCCTGACCCTTTGAGATCATTAAAATTCGAAGATAATGATGGGACATCTAGCGATGAAGAAAGCGAAACAGAGGATCTGACCACAAAGAATCAAACGTTATGTTCAGCAAATACCCCGAAAGAAGCTGATACTCCCCCAAAACTTAAGGAGTTACCTCCTCATTTAGAATATGCATTTATCGATGGGGATCGTAATTATCCTGTTGTGATTTCCTCTTTGTTATCGGATGAAGAAAAGGAGTCATTACTACAGGTTTTAAGCAAGCACAAGGGGGCAATTGCATGGAAAGTCTCTGACATTAAAGGAACTAACCCTTCATACTGTTCCCACAAGATACTTATGGAAGATGATTTTAAACCTGTAGTGCAACCACAAAGGAGATTAAACCCTAAAGTATAAGACGTTGTGAAAGACGAAATCATTAAGCTCCCGGATGCGGGTCTAATTTACGCTATTTCTGATAGCCCTTGGGTTAGTCCCATTCATGTTGTGCCAAAGAAAGGAGGAATGACAGTGGTCACCAACTTGAAGATAATGGTGATACCAACTAGGATAGTCAGCGGCTGGAGGGTGTGCATTGATTACAGGAAATTAAATGATGCAACATGAAAGGATCACTTCCCCCTTCCATTTATCGATCAGATGCTAGAAAGACTCTCCGGACATGAGTATTACTGCTTCCTCGATGGATTCTCAGGTTACTTTCAAATTCTTATTGCCCCTGAGGATCAAGAAAAGACAACTTTCACCTGCCCTTACGGAACATTCGCCTACCGAAGGATGCCTTTTGGACTATGTAATGCTCTCGCCACATTCCAACGGTGCATGACTGCTATATTCTCTGATATGTGTCAAGATTTTATGGAAGTATTCATGGATGACTTCTCGGTTTTTGGTAACTCTTTGTCATATTGTCTTAATAATCTATCTAAAATGCTTGCCAGGTGTGAAGAAACCAACCTTGTCCTTAACTGGGAAAAATGTCATTTTATGGTTAAAGAAAGGATTGTTTTGGGGCATAAAATTTCCCAACCGGGATAGAAGTTGATAAAGCTTAGGTTGACGTTATTTCTCATTGCCTTATCCGACCAAACTAAAAGGCATTAGGAGTTTTCTTGGGCATGCAGGATTATATAGACTATTTATAAAAGATTTTTCAAAAGCGCCAAACCTATGACCCAACTCCTCATGAAAGATGCTAAACTTGATTTTAACGATGATTGCAAAAAAGCTTTTGACATTTTAAAATAAAAGCGACTCTTGCCGGTTATTATTGCTCTTGGGGAGCAATTTTGAACTCATGTGCGATGCAGTGACTATCTTTGTGGGTCTTTGTTTTAGGACAGAGGGTGGATAAAAATTTAAACCCATTTATTACGCTAGTAAAACCTTAAATGAGGCACAGGAACATTACACAACCACGAAAAGGAACTCCGGCGTAGTCTATGCCTTTGATAAATTCAGATCTTATTTAGTATTGTTGAAAACTGTTGTCTACACTGACCATTCTGCTTTGAAGTACTTATTTAATAAACAGGTTGCCAAACCAAGATTGATAAGATGGGTACTGTTGCTGCAAGAATTTAAAGTTGAAATCAAGGATAAGAAAGGAGCAGAAAACTTAGCAGCTGATCACCTTTCACGATTAGAAAACCCTGAGCTCGAGGAACTTGACAAAGAAACTATCCGGGAATCCTTCCTCGACGAACATCTCACGGCAGTTAGAATTAAAGATTCCAGTGTCGAACCATGGTACGCAGATTTCGCTAATTACCTAGCAGCCAGAGTATTACCGAGCAACAAAACCTACGATCAAAAGAAAAATTTCTTCTCAGATCTTAAGTATTACTTCTGGGATGATCCGTTCCTTTTTAAATCATGCCCTGATGGTATTATTCGGAGATGCGTATTTGGAGAAGAGCAAAAGCAGTTCGGAACATTGCCACAACGGACTGCGGAGGAGGACACTATGGAGCCGACAGTACTGCTCGAAAGGTTTATGAGGTCGAATTCTTTTGGCCTAGCATTTTCAAAGACACCGCAAGGCATGTTAGGGATTGTGACGCTTGTCAGAGGGCAGGGAACATCTCTTCTCGAAATCAGATGCCACTCAACAACATTATGGTATGTGAGGTTTTTGATGTTTGGGGGATCGATTTTATGGGACCTTTCACTCCATCGAAGAATAAAAGTTATATACTTGTAGCTGTCGATTACGTTTCGAAATGGGTTGAAGCCGAATCCCTACAAACTTGTGACGCTAGGAGTGTCATTCACTTTTTAAAAAGTTATTCTCCAGGTTTGGGATCCCTAAGACCATCATTAGCGATCGAGGGACACACTTTTGTAATGCTATTATGGAGAAAGTTCTGAATAGATATGGGGTACTCCACCGAATGTCTACACCTTATCACCCACAAACTAATGGGCAAACTGAAAACACCAATAGGGCACTCAAACGAATTTTAGAGACATCCGTCAGAAGTAACAGAAAAGATTGGTCCGACAAACTTGATGAGGCATTATGGGCTTTCAGGACAGCCTTCAAAACTCGTATTGGAAGCACCCCTTTTAAGATTATTTACGGAAAAGCATGTCATCTTCCCGTAGAGTTGGAACATAAAGCATATTGGGCTCTCAAAAATGCCAACTTGGAGGCTGATATAATCAAGGAGCACCGATTTTCCCAAATAAACCGTTTAGCGAGTTACGAGGACGAAGCATATGATCAAGCCAGAGCATACAAAGACATGACCAAAAGATGGCACGATAAGCGAATCAAGGATAAAAGATTCGAGGTAGGACATGAAGTTCTCTTTTTTAACTCAAGACTCAAATTATTCCCTGGAGAAATGAGATCTCGTTGGATTGGCCCCTACACAGTAAGTAAGGTATTCCCTTACGGGACTATTGAAGTTCATAACAAGGAAGGAGTATATTTCAAGGTAAATTGACACCGCACAAAGATTTATTATGGGCAGGATGTTAGCAAGCTATCGGGAGATGAATTCTTCGCACCGGTCTAGTAGCCCCGCGGCTCTGAGTCTAACTTAAAAACTCGTTAATAAAGAAAAGTGCTCTTTAGGGAGACAACCGAATTATCCCTTTCTTTTGTTTTTATTTCCTTTCTGTTGGGTTTTGTGTTTTCTAACCATTTTGCAGGAAACGAGGAACTAATTGCTTTGCTGCGATTCTTGTCTGAACGAGCGAGTTACTGGCGTAACTCATCTTGGTGATTACACCGTAACAAACATTTTAGCGGCAAATTCTTGGCGCATACCAATTACGGCATAATACCATCTCGTGGTTACGCCGGAACTACTCGCTTTGACTCATTCAGGTTTTGCGATTCGCAGTAACTCCCTCATAGGAGTTCTGACGTAACTCGTCTGCTTTAATTATTTCATTTTAAAACACAGTAACCTTGTATTAGTTTTTAAATGAACTTTGTGGGTGTGTGCCCTGTAAACCCTCACGAGACTTCACTCGTCCACTTGGGATACCAAGTGGTTTAAAAGGCTTGTTGCATACGCTAAATGCAACCGTGATTCCTACGAAAGTGAGTTAGGTTTGTTTTCATTTTATTTTTTCTTTTTAGAATTATGCTTGTCGGTATTGTGATTTCACGGATTGAAGTTTGTTCATGACGCTTAAACAAAGGCACGGTTCTTTTTCGTGGGCCTTCTTCTTCTTTTTGGAGCAAATTTCAGGGAAGTTCTCGCTCTAATTCTACCTTTCTCTTCACCTTTATTTTAATGCCTAGTACAAAAGGGACTTTGTACAATTTAAGTGGGGGAGACGGGAGTAGAATTATCTCTTGAACTTTATTTCGCCCTCATTTTTCTAGTTTATTTTGAAAAATTATGCCATTTTTAAAATTTTGACATGTTTTTCCTAACCTAACTAGATTAGAGCTTAGCCGAGCACATACAACCCTTGACATTACATGGTGAGATTAGCCTTATCCGTTTCCAATATTTTACCCCAAATCCACCAAATTATGAGTGTGCCGGTAGCTTGTAAACTTTAGAACTTGGCCTTTGCATCATTTCGAGACCATAGACGAGGTATGTTGAGTTAGCTTGATGTATTTGGACTTTTCAGTTTTAGAAGGCAATATTATAGGATTATCACCCAAACAGCCTACCATTGTGATTCTATCGATTAGTCATCTCGACTTTTCGACCCCCATGTGAAACCCTTTTGTTGCACTCTCCTTTAGTGCAAGATACCCCTAGATACACCCTTCTGAGCCATTCCTTTCATTTTGTCAACCCAATATATTGTTTCGTTACACCTATACACCTTAGCCTACCCTGTAGTCTTTATTTGTGATCGGGAAGTCATCATTTGCCTAAGTTCAAGATTCGAGTGGAAAGGTTTGGAAATTACGCTTTCATCGACAAGATTTATGAAGATCATTGAAGACCCCCCGAATTCCCATTGTTCATCTCAAGTTGGGGGATGTTATGTTATTTTGTTATATTGAAAAAAAAATGATTCGAAAAAAAAAAGTTGATTGAGTTATGATATTGTAAAGTGCGATGTTATAAGCACTATAGTATGAGCTTTATTGATTAGTATCGAGGAGGCCACCTCGGTCACATTTGAAGATTGGAGTTGGTAGTTATGCCAACAGAAGAAGAAAAGGTAGTGTGCCCATCACGACGTCCTCTAATGACACATCTACCTTTCATTTCATGATCCGGTTTCTTGACTTCTAAGCTTGAACTTTGGGCGGACGTAAGTGGTGATGACTTGGTTATAGATTTAGACTACCTGCTTGATTTTCATTTTACACCAATTATATATCCCATGTCTTATCCTACCCTTTAGTCATGAAGCATGTCTAGGTGATGCAGCGAGCAATCTTTGGTGTCTTGGCCATGGATTTGGTCATGTACCATTGATTTTTTCCACTTCGCCGTGACATGTTAGTAATGACGAGTCACCCCTTAACCTTTGTCGTGTCTACACATATTGCCTTCGAGAATTGTTTAGCCCTTAACTCTAGTGGTGGAGATTTGTGTAACCGCCAAGCTTATGATAGAATACATGCTATGACTGTGCGATTGAGTGATCACCCCGAAATTGACACTTAGAATAGTTGAGAGATTTGAGTGTTTGTTCCCCTTTCGTGAGGTGTTCGGCTTTGTTTTATTCTAGCATAAGGGATTTGTAAACTCATATTTTCCAGGTTTTGGGAGATATCTTTTTAGGAATCTATCTAATAAGGTCTACTTGAGGGCAAGTAGAGTTCAAGTGGGGGATATTTGATAACATCAAATAGTCCTGAATATTAAGTGTCAATTTCCCCCGATAATGCTCGTTATTTATATCATTTATATGAATTTACGCTTGTTTTCCATTGTTTTCCACTTTCAGGTAAATTACGAGCATTGGAGCTAAAGAGACGCGGAAATGGAAACATAACTAAAGATTTATCACAGTATGCCTATTTTGAAGAAGTTACGGCGTAACTCCTCTCTCACATTATGCCATAACTATTGCGTGACCCAGAATACCAACTTATCAAGAGGTTACGGTGTAACTCCTCCCAAAGGTTACGACGTAACTCCATTAGGTCAAAAGAGGTTCCACGCCGCTGATACTTACGCCGTAACTCCTGCATCACTTACGACGTAACCGAGTTTATTGAAGACTACGGCGTAACTACTAATAAGGTTACGCCGTAACTAGCAGATCTAGTGCATTTACGATGGAATAGAAGGTTATGGCGTAACTCCTATATTGGTTACGCCGTAACCCGGACTGCCTATAAATACCCCACGAATTCCAGCATTTCTAATCATCCCATTCCACACACAACACACTGAGAACGTGGGAAAAAGCTCAAGGCGTGTCTAGGGAGCATACTGATCTGTTTCCAAGGGAGAAGTCACTCCATTATGATAAGCTTTAGCATTTTATATTTCTTTTACTTTCAATTCATGTATTTCGTACCTTTGAATATTGAATTGATTTGCATGATTAATATGAGCGGCTAAGCACCCTTTGGTGCTAGCCTAGTTATGATTCCTTATTTGTTTTGTTTGCGTTTACCTTTACTCCCGTACAATTCTTTCTAAGTGTATGCATGCATAGTTCTTTGGTAGTCACCTTTGGTTCGATAGTTTTGAATGGCGGTAGAGGCCAATTGCCTAGGAGATATGACCAAATGACCCTAGGTGAGCGGACTAAGACGGGAAGGGTAAGATATGACCAACTGACGACCCTTTCTACTTGTGCGATTTGACCAACTGATCACCTATCATTTGGATGAACTTAAGAATTGGGGGGGGGGTGTAGTGTCTAAGTTCCTAACGGCCGGGCACTCACTATTTTGAATCTAGCATGTAGCGGTACTTAATGACATGACTTAGGGGACCAGGAACAACAGGACTTATGGCGGTCTTTGATTTCTCCTGTGGTGGCATCTTTGTTGATAGGTTAGGGCAAATTGACCAAATGCTGTCCTCTCGAATTTGACCCCACCTGAAGTAATTAGAAGTAGGTAGACGTAGACATAACTAGTTAGGAGGATTGACTAGGTTAGCACCACTATTCCTCTATTGATTTCCCTTTATCCATTTATCTACTTTTATTTTATTATGCATTAGTAGTTTAATTAATTAAATCCCTATTCAAACCATTATTATTCTGTGACAATTAGACTTAGTAATAATCCAACACACATAGCTCTTGGGACGACCTCGGCTTTACCATTTACTACACTACACGCGACCGAGTACACTGCCCGTTAGTGCACTAGGGTAGACCATAGGTATAGCGAGACACTATAAATATTAAGACCTGGTCAGTAAAACCTGCATCAATTTCTTTTAGGAAGAAAGCGGTTTTTATTTTGCATGGAAAATCTGTTATCCAGAAGGACGTTCCCTTCTATCAGGTATCCGCCTAGTATAACTACAGGGATCCGCGATGTAAACCATGTTGATGATGAACCTTCTTGGTTTTGGTTTGTGTTGTTCCCCGTTCACTATTGTTTAAAACAGTTTAGAAATATAAAACAAGTTAATAGTGAACAATGACTGAAATTAAAGTAAGTAAAACACACTAGATATTTTTCAACGCCATATTCTTTATTAGAAATCAATCAGAAAGAATACGTTACCCAAGTACTTGCGGAATAGTACTTGGGATTGAAATGACAAAGGTTGGTGACTCCTCTCTAAGCTCAGGCTAAGTCTGAGCACAACTCTTAGAACCCACTGAGCTATCTCAGGGATAAAGTTGTATTTGGAGGAGTGAAAAGATGGCTTGCGTGTATGTGTGTTTTTACAATTCACAAGCTTAACATTTTCACTCCATCTCTTATGCTATTTATACATGTATGAGTTTTAACTCTTTCATAAGTGACAAACTGACTTCATACAGAAGACAAAATACTGATGTATTTTGTCTCTGTTTACAAAGAATATTCTAGGTAAGAGACAAGACTACTTTCCGAAAGTCGGTGATGACACCGAGGCACGATCTTTAGCCATTAGGGAAAGTTGACTTTGGTTGATAAGGACTTCATCTTATCTGATTTAAACTTATCCCGCCTTGTCTCACTCATTCTTGGTCTTCATATCCTTGATCTTCTACTTCATTTGTCTTTAGTGTAAGTAGTTGGAGAGGAGTCTTAGGGATTCAGTGAGTTATTGTCATCACTCACTGAATCCACCATCTTCTTCTTGACTCGGTCTTCACCCTTTAAGTTCCGCCTTATTGAGTGGAGAGACTCTTGTTGCCTCGTCTTGAGTATCCTCGAAGATGGCTTCTTGAGAGACTATGCACTCAGTGACCTGTTAGTGTTTAATGGACTAGACACTTGGGCTATTTTCTATTCAAATCCTAGATTAAAGGGTTTGGGTATTTACTGAACCCAACAGTCTCCCCCCATTTGGATATACAAATAGCCTAAGTGTTTGATCAGTGTAAGTGAGCAAATGGCTTCTTCTTATACTGAATGTACTAATGAATACAATAAGGAACACTGAATATTTTAACAAAAACATACATCGTTTATTGATCAAATTACAAGGTTCCTATTACTAGTACAAAAGATAATTCAAAATGATGTAAGTCGGATAGATTCCCGAGCTTCAAGCTTGACTTTCTTGGTGATGAGTGTTTCCCTGTCAAGATGGTCTCTTATCTTTGCGTTTAAGTTAGTGCGAACCACGATATTCACAGGATTTTGAATTTGAGAGGCCACTGGAATATAGTGATCATTGTAGCTACTCTCTGATCGATATCACTCCACCTTTGGAATCTTTGGGTTTCCATCGACATCAATGAAAAATAGCCCTCTTCGGGCTTTTCAATCACTAGACAGTTCACAAATTTCACTCCTTCAGGCAGCTCCCTATTACACTCCAGTCCAGGCACTTTAATCTCGGGTTGGAACTCAACTCTCTTCCTTTTGCCAGTGGATGATTGTGGTTGAGATCCTTGTGGTGCAATTAAGGCTGAATTCCCGTTGGGTGGACAATCCCTCGATCTTTCATATCTTTTCTGAGCATCTTCATCGGTCCTTAACCACGCATTCTTCTTCTTTTCAATAAGTGGACCAAGCTCATCGAGTTTAGTGATCCCAAAGTCGGTGAATTTTAGGGGATCATGAACCTCGAAGTGTCTTTTATCAACCCCTCGTAAAGCGTTCATGGCGGTGGTTTGGTATTGGGGATGATTCTGACATCTGTGATCCTTTCAGGAAGCCTTCGGCTTGTCATTGTCCAATTGTAATGCTCAATTCGCTTTGCTGATGGCTTCAGTTTTCTTCTTCTTTTCTTCCAACTGTTTTCTCATTTCACCATCCGAGTAGCTGGTCTTCCTTGAACTTTTGTCTGCTGACCTTTTTGAGTTTCTTAGGATCAATTCCATGTTCTCGGCTTCTTGTGACTACCTTTGCGGTGCTTCTCTATTCTTCTTATCTTCTTCAGCTTGTTTCAATCTCTGTTCTTCTTTAGCAAGATATTTACTAAGCTGTTAAGGTGTGAGAAGGTATTCAGTGTCGCCGATTTTGTAGGGAATCTTCTCAGGCTCGGGAGTTGTCATTTTTCCTTTTCCTTTGTCTGGCCCGAGGAAGATGAAGTTGCTACCGGGGGTGGTGGTGTTGTTGTTATTGGTGTGATTCATGTCGGTGTTGTTGTTGTTGATGTTGTTGGTGGTACTGATGAGATGGGTATTGCTGAGACTGGTGGTGTTGATGATAGTGGAGCTGCAGACACTGGTGGTGTTGGCTCCCCCTTAGTGTGAAGAGGAGTTTCTTCAGCAATATTCTCCCCCTCAACTGTTGCCGGAGCGTCAGTGAGGGCAAGAGTTGGTGTTGGTGCAGAGGGGGACGAAGCTGCTTGACCCTTGAAGGCTTGATAAATTTCAGAGATCATAGCTTTGATATCTGAAGTGTCTGTTTGAATGCCAGTGACTTTAACGTCCAAATTTGCTTGAGATACTTCCAAAGAAGTCATCCTAGGCCCAAGATTCCAGGCCAAGGAAGAAGTTGCCTGAGCCAAGGTAGCCACCTGAGTGTTTAGAGAACCCAGTGATGATTGAAGGGATGCTTGAACTTTGTAGACCCCGAATATTAGCTGGAGCATATCTATCGGTTCGGTGAGACGAGATGAATTTTTCACATACACCACAGTGGCCTCGATCGTGGCATTGGTGGGTCTTCTTTGACAACATCCCTGATTTCATCAATGGTAACCCCACATGTCTGAAGATGCTTGAGAAATTTACCCAGGTTTTCATCCAATCTGTGAAGGTGTTGGTACATCAGATCTCTGTGTTCATGAACATTTTCATCATAAGCTTGTACCTCGCCTTGGTCTGCATAATTGGCGCACCTCGGTGTGTTGTTCCCACGGTGTTTCATGACCCGAGTATAACCTCCTTGAAGCTTTGGTGATCCACTGAACAAGTGCCTTTCGATAAGTGGGAGAACATTATCAAATCTTTCAAATTCATCAGTTAAGGAAGAGGAGTCATCATTTTCATCTTTGGAATGGTGATTCAAGTATGCTCCGTGGATCGGGCTAAGGCTCTTGTTCGATTGAACCTCGGCGTCCACTTCTTCCCGGTGATAAAACTTCATCATCAATTTCAGCAAGCTCATCTTTCGAAAAGAGTATTCCAGTAACATCAACAACGATTAACAAGGGGTTGGTGATGGGTTCCATATCGGCGGTGTTATGTTTCCCTCGAGTCTTTGTCCCCGCTTGACCCCTCGGACACGGTGGCGTTTCCTAGTGCCTTCGTTGGAGTCAGGATTGGTTGTGGGTTCCATATCGGCGGGTTGTTCCTTTCCCTCCAAGTCTTTGTCCCCGGTGACCCTTGAGACACCGGTGGGTGTTTCCGTGCTTTTAGCGAGTCGGTGAGTTATATCCCTACCGGCGGGTTGTTTGGTTCCTCTCGAGTCTTTGGGATCGATCGTGTGCCCTCGGACAAAGGCGTGATTTGCTAATGTCATCCTTGGGCGTTGTGGAAGCGCTCCCCTACCGGGTTGTATGTTTCCCTCGGATCTTGGGAGTAGTGGTTGTGACCAAGGGCACCGCTGTGATGTATCGGTGTCCTTCGTTGTCACGGGGGTGAATGTTGCCTGGTCACCAATGGGTGTCAAATCAGTCTTAGGCCTTCTTTGCCTTTTGGCGGTGCTCCGAAGCCTCGGGGCCACGAGACTTGGGTTTGGTCTTAGTCCCAGTCTGAGACTTCCCCTTTTCTTTAAAGGAGCAGGGTTAGGAGACACTGATTCCCTTTGGTTGTTTACAGCAACCATATGGGCCGTCAATTCAATGTTTGTGACAAGGGATGGGTCCTTTTGAAAATTTGATTGGCTCAGGATGCCAGGTAAAGCACAAAATTTTTCTTCCTGAGGATAATTTGTACCCAGTAACACTTGCAAAGCACAAGAGACAAACCTAGGTACGAAATGTATTTTGTCCTAGTTTTGCTCTATAGCTTGGTGTAGGACCTTACTTTTATCAACCTTATCACAAACCAAGCAAACCCAACACAAATACAAGTTTAACCACGTGAAACCAAACACAAGTTATGCGTAAATAAAGAAGGAAAGATTAAGATGTTGGTGACTTGAATGATATGTTATGCGTATGTATGTGAAGAGAATGATGAAACAATATGATGTTTATTTCAAAGGAAAAACACACACACACACACTTTCAAGCACACCCCTCAAATGACCATTTGAGGGGTATTTATAGGTGGAATACATGAAAACCTAAAAGGCTTTCCTATGGGCCTCGTTGGACTTGGATTGGGCTTGGGATATATGAGCATACAAACGGCTAACATACCCTAACGTTTAACCAATTAGCTTAGCCCAATCCACGAGCCCGATGACTATTCTATCACGATATCTAACACACGTTACAAAGTTCCTAAGTGTGAATGACCATCACTTCTAATAAAACTATTAAGGCTAACAATATCCCCCTAAGGGGTGGTCATTCAAATGATGCTCCACTTGATTAGGTCTTTACTTTTCTCGAGCTTGAACTTTGTGTGTAGATATAGAATAGTCTTGAATCTTTGTTCCTTCATGCTTTGTGATCAATTAATGTGGTTGTCTGCCGTTGTCAACTTCGTTGGTTAGGTGTCTCCTCGTCTTTCTCCACCATGCTCACACTTCTACTTGAATTTTGGTTACCAATGATGTAGTTCTCGAGTCTTTACACTTTGTAGATTCTTTGACATTGACGAAGAATCATCTTTAACTTTGAGTTGCCTTTGATTTTGATGAGAACTTTCATGTGTTGTTGTTATGAGCATGTGGCGATGCTACGATCCATCCACTCGAGCTTCCATAAGAAGAAAACATAAAAACAGTTAGTAATAAGCGGATTCCGGCACTTACAAGTTTGAATTTCGAGGGTGTTAACAACATAGTGTGAAAACACGTCTCTAATTCTCACAAGGGCCGTTCCTGAACTGAGTCCCACAAGTGAGATAACACGATATACCGAAGTACACCTACAGTTCAGATGAGTCATTGAGGTACACCGAAGCATCACCCCCGTAGACCGTTTGAGACACACTAAGCGTAATCCACGGGGAGTTACCAAAGTGACCTTGTCGGGTCGCTTGATGTTGACCCTGGCGGGGAGTTTCCATTCAATCACCGAAGATCACAGATGTGAAACTTCTCATAAATGTTCTGGCAGATTGCTAAGATCTGCGTAGGACTCTAGAATATATCACTTGTGTCCTTATTGATGAACAACAAGCGATGTCATGTCATGTGTTCCTATGAGATCTTTTGATGAATCTCGTGGCTCTAGACTCAATTAGTGCATTTTGGTTTTCCTAAGCGGAGACTAGGGAGAGGGTCTCCTTCTTCAATATCAACAATCTCTAAGAGAAAGCCGATAGATTATGCAAGGTTCCCAGTGAGAATGAAACAAATCCTTTTAAGAGGAATTGAGTGGCTAGAAGGTTTAGTGCAGTGCATCACTGGGTCCATGACGTCTTTGTCTTCAATACCAGTGTCATCTAGTGACAACCAGTAGCATATGTATTGAACCGGTTTCGCCCTAAGGTTGATTATGGAGGGCTATTTCTTTTCACCCTTTTTCATTTCATTTCTTTTTAATTCTTCAACCCCTTCTTTCTCCTTTCTCACATTACTCCTTTTTTCAATCATTCCTAAGGACTTCTAATACTAACTATTTGTGATGTCCTTGGGTAGATCCCTCCGGCTCTGGCGGATCATAGGACAAATTTCCTATCCTTAGTCACCTTATAACTCCATGACTGTCCTATGTTGCCATAAAACCATTTTTCTTGAAAATCTCTCTAAGTGTTTATGATTGAAAACATGTTTGGAACACTCTGAGAGTTTTATATTTTCAGAAACACTCCCCCTTCATATGTGCTTATGAGTTTTAACAGAAATCTGCACATAGAGGGTAGAGTTTGCACTTTTTGAATTGATCGGCTCATGATAGACAATTCCCCACGAGACACGGTTACGTTGCCTAGTTAAAGAGTTCCATTGTCAGTTTTTAGGTGACAACTAGCTCTAATAACTAACTTGAAGTTGTAAACACTCCTTGAAAAGGAGGTTAGACCCATGAAGGTGCATATCTATCACAAGTTTCTCGAGATGGTACATTTACTAACATTGATTCCCGTCAATTCGTTGGTTCCGACTGAGTCGAGCTCATTGTGAGATTCAAACACCGATCATTAAACATTTTTGATCACATTTTAATCACGTCTCCTCCCCCTCAAAAATAGCATATTTGATGAGTGTGTAAATACTCATCATTTTTAGTCAAATCTGAACTGCAAAACACTTAAAAATGCTCAGAAATGCATCAAAATACTAAAATATTCCAAAATTACATTTTATATGTTTCAGATGCAAAATGTTTAAAATCTGATGAAAAATGAGCAAAGTTTGCATAATTGGCAGTTTCAGTCCCTCAACTTTCAAAATTTGTCAAAACTAGTCCCTGAGCCAAAATTTCAAAAGAAAAGTCACCAAAGGTCCTTTTAATATCATAACTTGTCAAAATTAGTCCTTTGGTGAAAAATATCAAAAGTTTGAGAAAATTACAAGTTTGGTCCTTCAACTTTGAAAATTGGCAAAAATGGCCCCTGGAAAATTGCAAAATGGCAAGTTTGGTCCTTATACTTTTTGAGAGTGTCACTTTTGGTCCCTTGAAACATCTTTGTGAATTTGGCAGCCTTGGTCCTTGCATTTTCAGAATTTACAAAGAAGGTCCTTGTCATTTAATCCCTTGTCAAATCCAATTTGGACCCTTGCCACTTAAACCTTTGGACCCTTACCCTTTTTGGACCCCCCCTTTATTACTAAGCCTGGTCAATCCCTGTGGTCAAACAAACACCTTCGCGCCTTTTCCTCCTTTCTCCACCCACCTGTTCTCTGCAACTCAGGCTACTCCACCCCCTCCTCACCTATCCATCTCTTTTGTCCCCCCACCAACACCTCAATCCAAATTTCATTTAATGCAACCTTTCTCCTCACACTCAATCTCACAACTGCCAAATTTCCTTTTTCCCGCCAAAAGCCATCTATGGCTAAAAATCTCCCAAGACATCCAAGGGTCAAAAAGTGTGGTGGGAATCAATCAAGGAAGTGAGAGAAGTCATCTAGAGCTATAAAAGAGGCAAGAGAAGAGGAGGAAGAGAGTAGTTAGTTTTTTTTTTATTTCTCTTAATGTCGTTTCTTAGATAAATGTTTTAATTTAAGTTTAAATGTTGTAATTACGGTTTCTATGTATTACATTTATGTGATAGCACCTTTGTGGTGTGCTTTTAATTACCTATCAAAGTTTTTATATAAGTTCAAATATTCCAGTTCTTGTTGAGATTTTCGTTTCAAGGTCCTCTGTCTGGTTGTTGGTTGTTTGTTTTAAGCTTAAAAAAGTTTAGTTAAGGTCTCTATAAGCTTTTTATAAGCTTACCTTTCATTTTCAAGTAAATGTGGTTGATGGTCAACGAAGTCAAACCGGTGTAGTTGGTTTGGGAAATGGTCATTTGGTTGATGCAGTGATGATAAGGGGTTGTGTTAGACTAGGATAAGTTAGAATTAGTTCGGTTTTGGGCTGCACCACTACCGGACAAAGTTGTGAGTTATCTATCTCCCTTTTCATTTTAGTCAAATTGCACATTTTGCTTATAAGTGTATCTGTGTTCACAACTTGTTTCAGCAGTGTTTATATAGTTGTCATATGGTTATGAGAACTTAGTTTGATCCTTAAATCATGTTTGTTTAGCAGTTTGTCCATTTTATTGCATAGCAGTTAGTTTATAGAGGTGTTTGGAATTACTTTGTTATCTGAGATATGGATCTGTAGTACCATTATCTATCATTGTTTCAAGTCTATCTAGTACCTAATAGTTCAACTAAGTCATAAAATTCAGTCCTTGTTCATTAAATAGTCAAAATCATCTATCAAATGTCTTAACTGTCCCTTTGTTGGAATTTTTGATAGCCAAAAGTTTGTTTTGTGTTTAACTTTCATATGTACAACTTGCAGTAGCATCATTCTACCTTAATACATCATTTCCAGTCTACAAATCATGATCAAAGTTGGAATAAGTCAAACTTTCCATTTTTGCTCAAAAGTCAAATGTGCACATTCTCGGTTTTGGCCAAGCTAAGTTGATTTTTCTTAGGTTCATCTTTAAGCCAATTTCAATGAAACTTGATGTTTTAAAATCTCAAACTGGTCTAGTTTCTTGTCCTTATTTTAGTTTAATTTTGTGAATTTTTCTTGAGCTTCAAAAAGCTTATCAAATCGCTACTAAATCCCCTGCGGGGCACATTAGCTGGGGTTATCAAGATATTTGTAGCTCTTGCACAGAGCTTGTTAGAGCTCAGCTAGGTCTGTAAATTGGTTTACAAGTTCTCAACCAGGTCTACTTCTAGTTCCAATTTGTAGTTTGTAGTTGTAGCTTAGTGTGTGGCTTATTTTCTTGCTTCAAGTAGCCCCCTTAAATCTGTTTTTAGCTTAAATTTCATTTCATCAAATCTGTTGTATATAGCTTATCAGTGGTTAGGCTTGTTGAACTTGTTCCATTTCTGTTACTTTAGCTTATTGTAGCTTCCATATCAGTTTGGTAGCTTTTGGATTCCATTTGCTTGTTTAAGTGCTTATTTCAATAAGCACTTGTGCTTCAGTTTCAATTCCTCCCACACAAGCCCTTGTTTTTATATTTTTCCTTTATTCCTTATATTATTTTAGAGTTTTCCTGAAATTTTCAGATTTTTCTAAGTTGTTTTGCTATTTTTCTTAATTTAAATTAGTTTTTAATCATTTTTAATTAGCTTTTAATACAAATAATTAAGAAAAGCTTCTAAAAAATAAGTTTTCATTTTTATTAAGTTTAGATAAATATAAAAAGCCTAAAAAGTATTTTTCCATATTTTTCTTAGTTAAATTTGTATTTTTAGATAATTTAAATAGTTTTAAATAGTATTTAATTCCTAGAAAATAGAAAAATAATCATAAAAATACAAAAATAGTTTTGAAAATTCTATTTTGATATTTTAGACTTTTCCATTTCATAATTTTATTTTTCTAGCTTTATTTCCTAATTTCTTGTATTTTAGATAATTATTTAATAGTTAAAAATAGTTTTTAATTAATAATAATTAGATAATTAGTCATAAAAATAATTTTCCTTTTCTATAAAGTTTCTTATATCATTAGGTTTGTAAAAATGTATTTTTCATATTTTTAGGACTTTTATTTCTTAGATTTCACTTTTTATTTTTGTACGTTACGTAGTTTTTAAATTTAAACGTACGTTTTAGGTTTTAAACGTTCATCACTTTAAAAATAGTGATAGCGTTTATTTAATATCTTTTATCTTTTTAATTTTCTTAATTTGTATTTAAGTCGCTGTTAGTTATTATCTTTTTCAGTAGTGTAATATTCAATCCTAATCCTTTCTGATCACTATCCTTAGTGATCATTCTACCGTCTGATCAAGTGTTTACACACCATTGAGTCTCCGTGGGACTTAACGACCCGGGAATTCACTATATTCTCTGATCTTCATTGCATTTGTGTTTAAGCAGTTTTAAGTCTGTTTAGACTTGACTGTTTTGCGCAGATCAAATTTTGGCGCCGCTGCCGGGGAGGCTTTAGCGTGTGTTTAGCCATTTTCAGACCCATTCTTGTGCATACCCCGTCTTTTGTAAAAATTTTTTGTAAAGTTATCTGAAAATCCAAAAAGTTCATTAACACTTTTTCTAAAGTGTTAAAAACGCCAAAAATATTTTCATCCTTTGTTTTTATCATCATGTTTTTCAAAAATACCAAAAATATTCCTCTTTATCCTCTTACCTTTTTGATTCTTCATTTCTTACCCTCTGTTAACCTTTGATTCTTTCTATGTCTTATCCTCACCCTCTTGGTTGTCAATGGTGTGGTGGTCCTTATAATGGTGGCAATTGCCCCAGTTGTAGCATGGTCGAATCAGGAAACGGGTCTGTCTATAACCAAGATCCCTATTCCTACCATGACACGACCGATTTATTCCATCGGCTACCACCTTTGTGAGACTTCAGCGATTTCTTGTTGTGAGTCTTGTGGTGGTTCACATTCCATTCGATTGTCAATCGGGAAACACGCTTGTCTATGGCGGGTTCCCGATAACAATTATGACCACAACATATACCACTCACAACCACATCGGTTTTATTGTTGTGAGTATTGTGGAGGTCCTCACTCTAGCTCGGATTGTCAAACAGGGAACCCATTTCCTTATAACAATTACGACTCTTAGTATCCGGACCAACCTCCACAGTACCAAATGATTCAAGCGACTCCTCATGAAACTACTGACAGACCTTCTCACGAAGACTCGGAGTTATTAAAAGAACAGGAGAGTCGGCTATGTCCTCCCAAGATAATCCAAATGAGAAATCCATGGAAGTTTTGTTAGCGAAGAGCGGTCGCTAAATTAGATTCCCAAATTGCCTTTGAACAATCTATTAGGGAATCAATTGCAAAAGCGACCAAATCTAGCTCTCGATTCCGTTTCATTCGATGGCGATGATGATGAAGATATCCTTGATATCTTACAATTTTATAACGGTTCATCAAGTTCATCAGTTGAAACTCCTTCCATGAAGAATCGGGGAGAAAAGACTATGATGGAATTACTAGCGGAAGAACAAATGTTAAGTATAAAACATATGTATGCTAGTCCTTCTAAACTCCCTCACCATTTGCTATCACACCCGAAGCTCCCACTCACTCTCTAAACATGGGAGATGAGCTTCTTAGCACTATTCCAGAAATGGAATCGCCTAGTGTTGAGAACCTTGTCTCAATCCCAAGAGAGTCACAGGAATTTCGATCATATGTGTGATTCTTCTTCCCCTCTTGAGTGTTCTTTTGATCATTTTGAGACTTTCTCCGATTTTAGCGAAGATTGTGCTTCATATGGAGACATCGAGTACGTTGAGGCATCACTTCCACAATCGATCTTTGATCCCCTTCTTGAGGAGTTCTCCGGTGAACTCACTCACATCAATCCACTCTTTGATTTCGAAGCCGATCTGGGAGAGACCGAAAGTCTCATTGATAATGATCGTTCACTCACTTCTTATCCCAACAGTCCAATAGAGAATGTTGATCACTTTGTTCTTGAAACATTCAAAGCTACTTTCACCAATCCTCTATTTGAATTCGACTCGAATTCACTTCAATTTCTGAGAATCCACTCTTTGATACTCAGATTGAGGATGGTGATGAGCCTACAATGGAACAAGAGTTCACAATTTCACATCATGTGAATGATTCTCTTCATGAGGAGTTCTCCGGTGAACTCTCTCATATCATATCTCATTTGGAGTATGATTGTTTGGATGGCAAAATCATGATCGGGGAGAGAATCTCAAATTGCATACTTATGACAAATCTTCCCACCCTCCCAACCGAGATGCCTTCCAACCCTAAGAGCTCAACCAACAAAATCCAAATAAGTGCAACTGCACTTAATCCCGAGGAAGAAGATCTAGTTATGATTGTTATCATGATCTTCCTTCTTTTCTTCACCTACTCGGTGACTTCCTCTCTTCTTCACTCCTTCGGAAGTGAGGACACTATCTTTGACCCCGGCATTTTCATTTATCATCTGTGAGCCGGGTCTTTCTCTCTATATCTCATCGGTGTGGAACTTTCACGTACTTCAAATGTTTGTCCAAACATCTTGAATGAAAGTCCGATGGAGATTGTTTCTTCCACTTTGCTTCCCCATGAACCATTGAATTCGGGGTCGAGTCAAGCTAGCGACTCGGAAAACAAAAACAGTAGCACACATTATATGGGTTTTCACCCATATTCCTGTCTTCTTTCTATTTTCTACCACCCTAGTGTGGGGGGGTTGCCCCACATGTTGTGTATATAAGTTTCCAAAAAAAAAAAAATAATAATAATAAAAAAAAAAAATCTCTTTCATAATAATGGCCGTAGTATTTCCCTTTTACGTTCTATGTTTCGGCATAACCGCCGGTACTTTGAATATTGAGGGCAATATTCATTTCTAAGTGTGGGGGGGATTCTCACGAATTTTATCATATAATTATACCAATTCCCCCGTTTTTGGCCAACAATTTTTTTTTGGAGTAAGTGTTCTACACTTACTCATTTGGTTATCAATCCGCCTTGTCTAATAAACAAAAGGATTGGCTAATCCAAGAGCAAGCGGCTCTTGGTAAAGATTTCTCAAATCCGTTTATATGGCTTGCAATTTGCCCAAAATTGTATGGTATTCACTCACCATATCCTAAAAAGTGAAGAGTTGGCTAGCCCGCAAGTTTATGGCTTGTGGTAAAGGCGGTGGAAAATCCATAATTGGTAATCAGCTCACCAAAGATATTTTATCTAAGAGTTGGCTAGTCCGGAAAGTGCGGCTTACGGTAAAGACACATCAAATCCGTTTCGACTTATGATTTGCTCAAAATCATTTGGTTATCAGTGTACCAAGGTTCTTACTTGAACTGAAACATTTGGCTACTCGAGAAGTAATGGCTTTTGGTAAAGAGTTTCAAATCCATTATGTTTTCTCAAAAGATTGCTAGGGACTAGCAATAGTTTAGTGTGAGGGATTGATGAGTGTGTAAATACTCATTATTTTTAGTCAATCTGACGCAAAACACTTAAAATGCTCGAAATGCATCAAAATCGAAAATATTCCAAAATTGCATTTTATATGTTTCAGATGCAAAATGTTTAAAATCCGATGAAAAATGAGCAAAGTTTGCATAATTGGCAGTTTCAGTCCCTCAACTTTCAAAATTTGTCAAAACTAGTCCCTGAGCCAAAATTTCAAAAGAAAAGTCACCAAAGGTCCTTTTAATATCATAACTTGTCAAAATTAGTCCTTTGGTGAAAAATATCAAAAGTTTGAGAAAATTACAAGTTTGGTCCTTCAACTTTGAAAATTGGCAAAAATGGCCCCTGGAAAATTGCAAAATGGCAAGTTTGGTCCTTATACTTTTTGAGAGTGTCACTTTTGGTCCCTTGAAACATCTTTGTGAATTTGGCAGCCTTGGTCCTTGCATTTTCAGAATTTACAAAGAAGGTCCTTGTCATTTAATCCCTTGTCAAATCCAATTTGGACCCTTGCCACTTAAACCTTTGGACCCTTACCCTTTTTGGACCCCCTTTGTTACTAATACCTGGTCAATCCACGTGGTCAAACAAACACCTTCGCGCCTTTTCCTCCTTTCTTCACCCACCTGTTCTCTGCAACTCAGGCTACTCCACCCCCTCCTCACCTATCCATCTCTTTTGTCCCCCCACCAACACCTCAATCCAAATTTCATTTAATGCAACCTTTCTCCTCACACTCAATCTCACAACTGCCAAATTTCCTTTTTCCCGCCAAAAGCCATCTATGGCTAAAAATCTCCCAAGACATCCAAGGGTCAAAAAGTGTGGTGGGAATCAATCAAGGAAGTGAGAGAAGTCATCTAGAGCTATAAAAGAGGCAAGAGAAGAGGAGGAAGAGAGTAGTTAGTTTTTTTTTTATTTCTCTTAATGTCGTTTCTTAGATAAATGTTTTAATTTAAGTTTAAATGTTGTAATTCTGGTTTCTATGTATTACATTTATGTGATAGCACCTTTGTGGTGTGCTTTTAATTACCTATCAAAGTTTTTATATAAGTTCAAATATTCCAGTTTACTGTTGAGATTTTCAGTTTCAAGGTCCTCTGTCCAGGTTGTTGGTTGTTTGTTTTAAGCTTAAAAAAAAGTTTAGTTAAGGTCTCTATAAGCTTTTTATAAGCTTACCTTTCATTTTCAAGTAAATGTGGTTGATGGTCAACAGAAGTCAAACTGGTGTAGTTGGTTTGGGAAATGGTCATTTGGTTGATGCAGTGATGATAAGGGGTTGTGTTAGACTAGGATAAGTTAGAATTAGTTCTGGTTTTGGGCCTGCACCAGCTGGACAAAGTTGTGAGTTATCTATCTCACTTTTCATTTTAGTCAAATTGCACATTTTGCTTATAAGTGTATCTGTGTTCACAACTTGTTTCAGTGTGTTTATATAGTTGTCATATGGTTATGAGAACTTAGTTTGATCCTTAAATCATGTTTGTTCAACAGGTTTGTCCATTTTATTGCATAACAGTTAGTTTATAGAGGTGTTTGGAATTACTTTGTTATCTGAGATATGGATCTGTAGTACCATTATCTATCATTGTTTCAAGTCTATCTAGTACCTAATAGTTCAACTAAGTCATAAAATTCAGTCCTTGTTCATTAAATAGTCAAAATCATCTATCAAATGTCTTAAGCGTCCCTTTGTTGGAATTTTTGATAGCCAAAAGTTTGTTTTGTGTTTAACTTTCATATGTACAACTTGCAGTAGCATCATTCTACCTTAATACATCATTTCGGTCTACAAATCATGATCAAAGTTGGAATAAGTCAAACTTTCCATTTTTGCTCAAAAGTCAAATGTGCACATTCTCAGTTTTTGGCCAAGCTAAGTTGATTTTTCTTAGGTTCATCTTTAAGCCAATTTCAATGAAACTTGATGTTTTAAAATCTCAAACTGGTCTAGTTTCTTGTCCTTATTTTAGTTTAATTTTGTGAATTTTTCTTGAGCTTCAAAGAAGCTTATCAAAGCTACTACTAAATCCCACTGCGAGGGTTAAGCTGGGGTTATGCGTATTGTAGCTCTTGCACTGAGCTTGTTAGAGCTCGACTAGGTCTAAATTGGTTTACAAGTTCTCAACCAGGTCTACTTCTAGTTCCAATTTGTAGTTTGCAGTTGTAGCTTAGTGTGTGGCTTATTTTCTTGCTTCAAGTAGCCCCCTTAAATCTGTTTTTAGCTTAAATTTCATTTCATCAAATCATTGTATATAGCTTATCAGTGGTTAGGCTTGTTGAACTTGTTCCATTTCTGTTACTTTAGCTTATTGTAGCTTCCATATCAGTTTGGTAGCTTTTGGATTCCATTTGCTTGTTTAAGTGCTTATTTCAATAAGCACTTGTGCTTCAGTTTCAATTCCTCCCACACAAGCCCTTGTTTTTCTATTTTTCCTTTATTCCTTATATTATTTTAGAGTTTTCCTGAAATTTTCAGATTTTTCTAAGTTGTTTTGCTATTTTTCTTAATTTAAATTAGTTTTTAATCATTTTTAATTAGCTTTTAATACAAATAATTAAGAAAAGCTTCTAAAAAATAAGTTTTCATTTTTATTAAGTTTAGATAAATATAAAAAGCCAAAAAAGTATTTTTCCATATTTTTCTTAGTTAAATTTGTATTTTTAGATAATTTAAATAGTTTTAAATAGTATTTAATTCCTAGAAAATAGAAAAATAATCATAAAAATACAAAAATAGTTTTGAAAATTCTATTTTGATATTTTAGACTTTTCCATTTCATAATTTTATTTTTCTAGCTTTATTTCCTAATTTCTTGTATTTTAGATAATTATTTAATAGTTAAAAATAGTTTTAATTAATAATAATTAGATAATTAGTCATAAAAATAATTTTCCTTTTCTATAAAGTTTCTTATATCATTAGGTTTGTAAAAATGTATTTTTCATATTTTTAGGACTTTTATTTCTTAGATTTCACTTTTTATTTTTGTACGTTACGTAGTTTTTAAATTTAAACGTCACGTTTTAGGTTTTAAACGTTCATCACTTTAAAAATAGTGATAGCGTTTATTTAATATCTTTTATCTTTTTAATTTTCTTAATTTGTATTTAAGTCGCTGTTAGTTATTATCTTTTTCAGTAGTGTAATATTCAATCCTAATCCTTTCTGATCACTATCCTTAGTGATCATTCTACCGTCTGATCAAGTGTTTACACACCATTGAGTCTCCGTGGGACTTAACGACCCGGGAATTCACTATATTCTCTGATCTTCATTGCATTTGTGTTTAAGCAGTTTTAAGTCTGTTTAGACTTGACTGTTTTGCGCAGATCAATATTCGTGATATTTTTGATATCAACGGATTAAACAACATTTTAGAATCTTTTTGGGAAGACAAACGGATTTGATTTAAGCATGAATATGGAACATTTTAGTTTTATGCTCCCCCTTTAATAAAGCATAATCAATTAAAGGGTTTTAGAGGGAGTTATCTTGAGCACAAAGTATTTTGAAAGATTTTGAAAAATCTTTTGAACAATCTTGAAAAGGTGCTCAAGATGATGATGATTTCTCACCATTTTTTGAATGTAGTGCAGGCGTACACTTAATTTTTCTATAAAAGCACGAGTTTTGATTTGAAAAATAATCAAAAGTCATCATTTTTAGTCCGGGTTTTAAATCTTGAAGTATACGAAAGCCATTATTTGAAGAAATTTTGAGAAACGACATGTTTTAGAAAACAAATAAAGAACTCTCGCTCAAGCATCTGTACATACCCGTATCATTGTTGAATGACATTTCTAGAAATGTACAAAATATCGATTATACAAGAGACATGTCGTGAGAAGAATATTTTTGGATTTTTGATTTTATATTGTTTTTGTATTTTGTGAAAGTTTTATATTTTTATATTTTGCTTTTGTTGGTTTTTCAAATTTTGAATTTTGTTTTTCAAAAATATTTACAGCGAAGCTTTTTGGAAAAATCATTTTCAAGAAGAATCGAGAAGACGTTCTAACTCCTCAGGGGTTAGGCTTCGCATTCCAATTCGTCGAACTAAATACTCTAACCTTTCTTTTGGAAGGGCTTTAGTTAATAGATCGGCGAGTTGGTAATCTGTCTTCACGAAGAATAATTCAACAGTACCATTTTCGACGTACTCTTTGATAAAGTGA
This sequence comes from Chrysanthemum makinoi, assembly GCA_910596185.1. Lineage (NCBI taxonomy): Eukaryota > Viridiplantae > Streptophyta > Magnoliopsida > Asterales > Asteraceae > Chrysanthemum > Chrysanthemum makinoi. Next base: position 110,202,750 of record OU343220.1, read on the forward strand.
TAGCGGACTCGATATGCTTAGTCTTTGAGTGATGAACAGGATTGCATGATATGGCTATGGCACTTTTGAGTCACAATACATAGGTATTTTATCGAAAGTAAAGCCATAATCTGTGAGTTGTGTTCTCATCCATAGAACTTGAGCACAACACGTAGATAGAGACACATACTTAGCTTCAGCGGTTGATAGTGCAGTGCAATCTTGTTTCTTTGAAGACCAACTTACTAACTTTTCACCCTAAAATTGTGCTCCTCCGGATGTACTTTTTGTTGTAACTTGATCACTGCGTGGTCGCATCGAAAAGGCAATTAGATCAAATCCGGATTCCTTCGGATACCAAAGTCCCATGGAAATGGATGTCTTCAGTACCGAAGATCCGTTTAACCTCTTTGAGGTGCGGTTCGGTAGGCTTTGCACGAAACCGTGCTAATAAGCAAACAACAAAATGAATATCCGTCGACTAGCGGTAAGATACAAGAGAGAACCAATCATGCTCCGATATTTCTTCGGATCAATAGGTTTCCCAAACAAATCGGCTCCAATGTTTTGGTGAAGTTACCATTGGTGTTCCGACCGAGTCACAATTATCCATACCATGATTTTTCAAAATCTCGGTTGTGTATTTAGCTTGATTTATAAAAATTCCACGTGGGGATTGATGTATTTGTAAACCAAGAAAGAATTTTAGTTCCCCATCATGGACATTTCAAATTTACTTTTCATGAGATTTTCAAAATGTTTTGAAAGATTCGGATTAGTGGACCCAAAGATGATGTCTTCCACGTAAATCTGAACAATCAAAATGTCGTTTTGCATTTTTGTGTAAACAAGGTAGGATCAACTGTGCCTTTGGTGAAATTGTTTTGGATAAGGAAAGAGGACAGTTCGTCATACCACGCTCTCGAGCTTGTTTCAATCCATAGATTGCCTTTTTGAGTTTGTAGGCGTAGTCTGGATGTTCCATGTCTATGAAGCCTTCTCGGTGACTCACGTACACTTCTTCTTTCAGAGTTCCATTCAAGAACGCGGTCTTAATGTCCATCCGATAAACCGTGATGTTTTTGTGAGCGGCGTAGGCTAAGAAAATCCTGACTGCTTCTAGTCTAGCTACCGGCGAATGACTCTTCAAAGTCTATCCCTTCCTCTTGTCTGTATCCTTTGGCCACAAGGCGAGCTTTGTTGCGAATGACAGTCATTTCTTCATCCCTTTTGTTCTTCCATAACCATTTAAGATCAATGACGCGAACGTCAATGGGTCTTGGAACCATATCCCAAGAGTCATGTAGGCGGTATTGGAGAAGTTCCTCCTGCATCGCTTCTATCCATGCGGGTTCCGCCATTGCCTCGCGAATGTTCTTTGGCTCTATATTGCTAATTGAGCAAAGGTAAATGCACAAGTCGCAATCGGTGGAAAGTTGGCGTCTCGTCTGAATTGGCCTTGAAGGTTCACCAATAACTTGTTCAATCGGATGGTATTTTGTCCACTTCAGAGTAGAAGGATACCGTTGGTTATACGTATGCGAGTTAGATGGCTCTCGTTAGCTTGAAGAAGATTCGGTGATTCCGTTGCAAGCGGATTTTCAAATAAGTCTTCATCTAACGTTGCATCGTTTTGGTTTTGGTTTTGCTCATCAACTGTTGGTAGAACGGGTGCAATAACTGTAGTAGATGTAGATGATGTAGATGGAATTGGTGCATTGGTTTCGACCGTTGTAGATGCATCTTCTGTTGGTGTTGGAGGATGATGTTGGCGGGTGCAGCGGAATGATGGTTTGATGCATTTGTCGAAGTTCCACCATAGTATTCATCGAACATTAATTCGAAGAAATTCTCCCATTCTTGTTCTTTAGGATTTTCAAACGAAGTTGATTGAGCTCTTTAAGGTACGAGTCCTGAACTGATGTGTCGAAGTGCAACCGGTTTAGTGCGGGTTCTAGAGCGAGTCTCTCCGAAGCCATATGTGAAAGTTCGTCAAACTTCACATTCATCGTCTCCATGATCCTCCTAGTTCTCCTGTTATACACCCTGAATGCCCTCGAGTTATCTGAATATCCAATGAAGATTCCAATATCACCTTTTGCTTTCAGTTTTCCAAGATCTTCTCTGTCGTTCGTAGGATAGCACAAAGCGCCAAATACGTGAAAGTAAGAGATATCCGGTTTTCTGTTGTTCACAAGCTCATATGGGGTTTTATTGAATCTAGGATAGATTAGGGATCGGTTCGAGTGAAACAAGCGTGGCAACAAAGCATCACCCAGAAATAACGGTGCACTAGAATAGATTAGCATTGTGCGAGCGGCTTCCACAAGAGTTCTATTTCTTCTTTCAACTACCCCATTCTGCTGTGGAGTTCTAACAACTGATGTCTGATGAGTAATTCCAACATCTTCAAAATAAGCTCTTAACTCGATTAGTGAATTCAATGCGTTGTCGGTTCTTACAACTCTTCTGGAGTTTGAAGAAGTACTTGAATACGTTTGAAAGGTGATGATGATGCACGGTGCTTCGTCTTTTGATCTCGGGAACTTAACCCATGTATATCTTGAATAATCATCGGCGATAACAAGAATATACTTTTTCCCATTAATGCTTTCAACTCTCATTGGGCCACATAAGTCCATGTGCAACATATGCAACTTTGCTTCCGAACTAGGTACGGATTTGGGTTTATATGATTCTCTTTTGCTTTTTCCTTGTTCGCATGATGGACATAAGTGATCCTTGGTGTATTTGAACTTTGGAAGTCCGTTGGACGATGTTGTCTTTGGCAATTTTGTTGATGGTGTCGAAATTGAGATGGGATAACCGTCGTGCCACAACCGGACTGTGTTCCGGATGCACGTGTCATAAGACATATTGGTGATGAAGAGGCCATTTGATTGATGTCGATAGCATACAAATTTGTATCACGATTCGGTAAAGAGATCGGTGCCATCCAAGTTTCTAACGAAGCAAGAATTTTTCCTAAAAGCAACCTCTAAATCGCATCACGTAAGCGCCCGATGAAAACAAATTGTGTCCCAATCCTTCGACATAGTAAACCCGAGTGATCAAATAATTTCCAAAAGGTAGATCTCCATAACCCATGATAGCTGCTACATGATCATTTCCGAAACGTCCGGTTCCCATGAATTTCCACGAAATTGATCGGCTGACTTGATTCGGTCATGTGTTTGGAGCAACCGAGTCGACGATCCAAAGACATATTTCGATAACACGCCAATCACGAAGAAGAAGATTTTGGAAACCGTTTTGAGTTTGGTTCCTTTGGGTTAGAGGTAAAATCCTGATCACACTCATAGAAGTTGTCTATATGTAAGCAGGTGCATCACTCATTCTACCATTCTCGAGTGTGAAAGTTCTACCTGTGGGTTTCCAAATGTCATCCCTAAAGTAAACATTATGCTCCCAATCGGTAGTGTAAAGCCTAAGTCTCGCAACTAGTCTTCCTATTCGTTTAGCATAAGTTCTTTTGGGAACATTCTTCTTAACAAGCTTAACAATCTCATTCTTAGAAACACAATCATCATGAACATTAGATAAAGATTTCTTGCAAGTTAAACAAACAGATTCAACAGATTCATTAAACTTAGCAGATTTTATAGGTTCATTACATTCAGATGAAATGTCTTTCTTATTCAAAAACGGTAAATTCCTAGGGTGTTTTTCTACTTTCTTCTCTTTATTCAAGCGACTACTCTTAGAGGCCAGTGAGACTCTATTGTTCCTTGTATTGCTCTTAGGCTTTAGTCTGCTGCTCCTAGAGGTGCTTCCTAGTCCTGTAGAAGGTAAGGCACACTCATTAGGATTCACAATCTTATCTAGAGAAGTGGTTTCAGCTTTCCTAGTCTCTTTAGAGTGCTTTTCTAAACTTATGACGTTTGTTCCGGATGTTTTAGATGTGGAGGCAGACGCATTAGTGGTACTCATCTTAAAAAGGCCAGGAGCTAAAACTTTTGGTTTCTCGATAACCGCTTTTCCCTTATCAACATTTTGTTTAGGTAGGGCGGGTGGAGTGACTGGTTTTGATGAAACATTTTTCTCATTGACTTTTGGAGGAGGCATAGAAGCAGACATTTTTGGTTTGGAAACCGGTTTGGGAACATTAGCTTTCTCCGATCAATGGTTTTTAATCACGGTATCCACTGCCTTTCCTTTTTGACTTTCCAACTGAGCCCTCAAAAGATCATTTTTCGCTTTCATTTCATTGTAGGCACGCTCATACGACAATTTGTCATACTTGCATTCCTCTGATTTTCGATCAAGTTGTTTAAATTATGAGACATTTTCTTTTGAAGTTTCTCAAGTGCTTTTCATATTTTGAAACAATTTGGAGGTCTCGGTGGAGTCTTTCATGATCTTCAACGAATATGTTTGCAAAATAGTGGACATAATATCAGTAGTCGAACATCTTGAAGAGAGTCATTTAAAGTTTCCAAAACTTTGATTTATTCAACACAGTCGTTAGCTTGCTTTACCAGGGTTTTATGGTCCTTGACAAAGGCAGCTGTTTCTTTCAAAAATGCTTGTTCAAAATGAATTACCCTTGCCGATGGCATTCAGTGAGGGGCAATTTGAGTTTCCAAAAACTTTCTTTGTTCGATGTCAAAACTAGAGAACCAGTTGTTAGGTGTAATAGTGGTTTTAGTTTTAACAGTATGTCTTGAAGATCCACAATTCTAGTTTTTACATTTTCTAAAATACTTCTCGCATCACTTGTGTTAAAAGGATTGTTTGAAGACATTTGTTCAATGTTCAAAAGAGAATTGGAAACAACAACTGGTTTTGAAAGCAGATTTTGAAGCAGTGTTGACTCTTTGTTTGAAACACTTGGTGTGATTGAGAACTTTGACTTTTCCTTTTGATTAACAAAAGTAATTCCGTTAATTTTGTTCCATTTGTTATAATCAATTGGTTTGATTTCCGGATTCTTTTGTTTCATTTTTGATCTACTCTCCTCGGATAGTTCTAACGTTTCAAGAGAATCACGAACAATAATGGGTTCATGTAAAGCTTTTCTATTGTTTAACACATTCGAGATTTCGAGCTTTCTTGAGGAACGAAGAAGGGTCGTTACCAAGTGCCATTCTATTGTTAGTATGAAAACGCGGATTTACTTGATTAGAAAGCATCTTTATAGTTTGAGCAGAATGACCTGTTTTAAGAAGCAAATTTTCCAAAGTTTTTATCTTTTCATTCTTATCAAGAATTTCATCAAGAAGAGAATCTTCTCGTTTTGAAAAATCAGTAATCAACTGCTTCTTCTCTTTTTCAAGATTAGAAAACATGTCTTTTTGTTTGGAAAGTTGGTTATTTAAATCAGAAATTTCCTTGTTTAAAGATTTAATTTTCAAGTTCGAATTCACATCAAGTGTGTTATACTTGATTTGCAATTCTTTTCTTTAGAAACCAAATTTCGATAACCAATTTCTAATTTCGATTCTTTGTTTTTCTGAAATTCAAAGGCTTTTGCGTTCTCCTTGTAACTCTCAAGCTCAGCGGTCAATTTGGCATTCGCGGCCTTAACATCGCGATTGACCTTTTTAACTTTCTCAATTTCAATGCCACAGTTGTTGATTGATGATTCAAAATAAGCTGAGTTTCCTCATCGGTCTCAGTATTTTGTGCCACACAGCCTCCACTAGGATCCACATTTGGAGTTTCTGAGTTAGTATTGCTACAACTCGGATTGTCCATGTATGTATCATAAGTAGGTGCTGATGTCACAGAATCTTGTTCGTCATGAGTAAACACATCAAATATGACATTGTTATAGCATGGATCAATGATTGGTACCTCGGATCTGCGTTGGCGTCATAGACAGGAGGTGCGTCAGAATCGGTGTCGTACTTAGTCTCCTGAAGATTTGCCATGAAGATGCAGTTTGCATTGAGTTCTTCGAGGTCTTCCAAATCATCCATAATAGCCATGAAGTCATGTTCCTCGGCACTCAATTGAAGTCCAGATTGTTCCTTTTGTGCCAACAGAATAACTTTCTGAAGATCGCAAGATCCTTCTTTTTCGGCTTAGTTGGACAATTCCTTGCCATGTGACCCAATCCTTGACGGTTATAACACTTAACACGATTACCACGATTCACATTTCCATAATTCCCAACTCTGGAGGCAACATTCCCATTCGATTACCCACTACTCTATTTCCAACATTCGACCCATCGATTACCCGATTCGGAACCGCTGATTACCCATGCGAAATCTAGTAGCATATCCCTGTTGATTCCCAATAACTCCAACCATTTGACCTTGATTTGCCCATGTTCACACCGGTGCAATTTGCCTGTTGTGAGTGTTTGATGAAATCCTTTGGTTGTTGTTAGTTGGTGTGGAATAGCGACCGTTGAATGCTTTACCCAAGAATACAAATGCTTGTAACAAAGCTTCTTCGGTTCCATTTCAAGATCTGTGATTCCTTGTTCCTGGTAATGTTGTTGTTCAGGTGGATAGTTTTGTTGTTGAGGGATGTATTGTTGCAAGTTGTTGTTAGTGGAAGATGATGAAGCTTGTTGTTGTGTATTCACTGAAGTTTGAGTCTTTGCAATGAGTGCCAATGGATCATGATTCTTTGCTAATCTTTCTTGCCTGACTTCATTCACTTCATTTTGGTTTTGTTTTAGAAAATCGTTGAGTTGATCAAAGTTCACTTGATGTAAGTCCTTTGTTTGGTTGACAATAGTGACATATCGTCCCCATTCTTATGGTAGATTGTTCAGGAACTTGATGTTGCTCACGATAGTTACGGGTGTCAACTTGTTTCGATCGGCTCATTCATTAAAGTACAAAACCTTCCATAGTAGGATTCAATGGATTCTCCCGGAGTAGATGTAAACTTCTCCCATGCAGTTAGCAACTTGTTCTCTGTGTCTTGTTGACTGATTTCTGTTCCATGACAAAGTCGTCTAACACGTTCCCACATAAGCAGTTCTGGCTGTCTACAGCAGCAAAGATGTCTCTTGGTAGACCCAGTTGTATAATATGAATTGCCATGTCAGCTGCTTCGACTTGTTTCGATCCTCTTGAGTATTCAGTGTCTTTTGAAGGCGAAAAATGGTGGGGCGGGAGGTGTTGCATCAGGATTTCCAGGGTCTTGGACTTGTCGAGGTATGAAGGATCCATCATGAATGGATTTGATCATCAATTTTCCATTAGGTTTTGTCTTGATGTAGCGAAGCATTCGACTTGTCCATTGAAGATAACCACCTTTTTCCAACATAGGAGGGCGGTTTTGGCACCGGCTGCATGAATATCTTGTTGAGTAGCCATTGATGAAGGTATGATCTGATAAAGTTGATGTAGGATCGATTCAACGATAGAGGAGTTGAGGTTGATGAAGATTAAAGCTCGGTTGAGGTGATTTTGAAAGTCGTACTCGTAACCTTGGTTCTAAAAATTTTAAGCCCAAAATTTGAAATTCACTATAAAAATCAATTCTAAGGGCGTATGAAAAATTTGAGTTATGACAATTTTGACGCAAAATTTGACGAAAATTTGAATTTAGGCCCAAAATTTGAATTTTTGACCAAAATTTTCACAGTTAAACCAAAATTTGAATCTCGTAAAATTGAGCGTTTAGTCTCCTCAATTTTTTTTTTTTTTTAAAAAACCTTTATCGTAGAAAGAGCTTAGGCGTAGAAACGAAGTTCTGAGTGAGCGAGGCTTAGGCGTAGGATCTGGTGCTTATGCGTAGGATCTTATTCGTAGGAAGCTTATGCGTAGAAACCTTATGCGTAGAAACCTTAAGCGTAGGAACCTTAGGCGTAGAAACCTTATGCGTAGAAACCTTATGCGTAGTAAGTATCTTACGCGTAACCTTAAGCTTATGCGTAGACAAAAAGTTACTCGTAAACCTTACGCGTAATTGTGAAGTTATGCGTAGAGTTAATCGTAAGCTTTTAGCTTATGCGTAAACTATGGTTAAGAACCAAAAATCCTTTACAACTGTCACGCGTAAGAGATATCCACAAGTCGAAGTGTTCCACACACTTATCCAAGTGAGGGAAGCGAAGTAAACGATTATAGCACGAAGATTCTTCACCAAAAAGTTACGAGTAGAAAACTAGGGTTTTGACTTTTTGACTTCTACTCATAAGAAATTTCCAACGATTCAAATGATTTCTTTTGCACAGAAAGCCTTAAAACACTCGAATAACCCAAAAATGTTGACCTTTTTCACCCAAAGTGCTTAGAAAAGTTACTAGTAGAAATGACCAATAACCAAATACGAGCTTAAAATGAAGAAAAACACGTAAAGCTACGAACTTTTTGCAAAAACTGAAACTTTAGCACCAAATAAACCTTAAACCACAAGAATCTTGAATTTTAAAGTGCAAAAATTGAAGCTTTAAGCTTGACAAAAAACGTATAACGAGAGCCTTTTACGCGTAACCCTTCAAAACAAACACAAACACTCCTAAACCATTGTTAGGCGATTGATACCAATTGTAGGACCACTATGATATATCAACCTTATCACTTTACCAAGCAAACCCAACACACATACAAGTTTAACCACGTGAAACCAAACACAAGTTATGCGTAAATAAAGAAAGAAAGATTAAGATGTTGGTGACTTGAATGATATGTTATGCGTATGTATGTGAAGAGAATGATGAAACAATATGATGTTTATTTCAAAGGAAAAACACACACACACACACTTTCAAGCACACCCCTCAAATGACCATTTGAGGGGTATTTATAGGTGGAATACATGAAAACCTAAAAGGCTTTCCTATGGGCCTCGTTGGACTTGGATTGGGCTTGGGATATATGAGCATACAAACGGCTAACATACCCTAACGTTTAACCAATTAGCTTAGCCCAATCCACGAGCCCGATGACTATTCTATCACGATATCTAACACACGTTACAAAGTTCCTAAGTGTGAATGACCATCACTTCTAATAAAAACTATTAAGGCTAACACTTGGTTACGAGATCATCTTGTAAATGATCTCCCCTATGGAACAATGACCCCATTCATCAAGCATTATGCCATCATCAATTGAATAGAGTTAACATGTTCAGTGGATTAGTGGTTCCCGCCGAGGACCTGAATCACAAATGTGAATAGGATCCTCCAAGCCACGGGAAATGAACTCTTGGTGAGTGGGGTCTTGTCCAAAAACGTTCGATCTAAAACAATTTGTTTTAACCCATCCTTCAACGTGGAGGTTCAGGATGGGCTACATATACACCTTTGTTGTAATCTAACCTGTGGAGGTGCAAAAGTTTTATAATCCAGGGTGAATTGTTGCCCCTCGTTGAGACTGAACCTGATGAGATATTCCCTGAGAGGTCTAAGGTTGTTCTCATCAGTAGAAGGTGTCGGGTCAAAGGCCTTGGTTGTAGCCCAAAACTCCCTGAGGAGGTTTTGGTACGAGTAGAGGACACTGAACAAAGGCCGTTTCGGTAGGCGGTTATATAGAAATTTCATAATGTCCTTATAGGCTGGGACATTTTGAGGATATTCAAAATTACCTATGACATTATTTGTTTTAAACTCAACATTGCTAAGATCACCTACTAAGCGTGAAGCGAACTGAAGAGATTGAGTTCTTGCCATTTCCATAAAAAGATTTTAGGGTTTTGAAAAAAACTTCTTGACAAGAACAATCAAAGGTTTGAATCTCTTAAGTTGTGATGAAAAATCTTTTGTAAATGTTTACAATGAAGGTTTTTCTGAAAGAGGTTTGAAGAACAAAATGATTTCTGGATTTGAAAGAAATTTTGACAGTTTTGTTTGCGAAATCAATTGTGTATGTTTTAATGTTTATGAGAAGGGTATTTATAGAGTGGTGAGAGGGTGGTTTTGCATAAGCGTGGATATGTAAAGGCGGTTTTGAAAACGTTTGAAATTCCACATTTAATGCCACCCACCACTACCCGATAAATCCCGTATTTCAAGGGAACAGTTGTAGTGCACAGTAAAAGTGCACTTTTGCAGTAATAAAATATCCCATTGGATATTTTATGTGAGAGGAGGCATTTAATGCCAAGTGGGGGTGAGGTAAGTTTGTGAGGGACCTTTGATGTGGTTGTGATATGACAAAGAGACATATATTCTTATATTAAATTGGCATAGTTACCAACCTAGGACATGTAAGTAACTGATACTTGGATCATTTAGTTACTCATTCAATGCTCAGAATCAACTGTCAGGATCCCTGAATGAGTCTTACTCATTCAGTGAGTGGTTTATTTTGGGTGTTGGGGAGGATGAACCATTTCAGAGAACTTCTGAGATTGGTTTTGGATACCGACTTTCAATGTCAAGCATTCCCAATTCAACTTTCAGTCTCCTGAAGGTAGGTTCATCCAAGGGTTTGGTGAAGATATCGGCCAGTTGATATTCAGTAGGGATGAAATGAAGTTCTATGTCTCCTTTCATTATGTGGTCCTTGATGAAGTGATATCGATATCAATGTGTTTGGTTCTTTGGTGGAGGACAGGGGTTGTTGGAGATTGCAATAGCACTTGGTGTTATCACGAAGATGGGCACCATTTTGTAATGGATGTCATAGTCACTGAGTTGAGTTTTCATCCATAATACATTGGCACAACATCTGCTGCAGACTACATATTCAGCTTTGAGGACATAGCCAGCGATTGTTGCTTTTAGCACTCCAACAAACCAGTTTTCCTCTAAGAAATTGACAGGACCACGGTACTTTTTCTGTCCATGTTGCACCACATAATCAGAATCGAGTAACCCCGAGATCAAACCACAGCATTTTGGATAATAGAGTCCAAGGTTTGGGGTTCCTTAGTACTGAGTATTCTTTTGGCTCTTTGTGAGGTGAGATTCTTTGGGATTGGGTGATATCTTGCTATTAAACAGACTGAGAATTGTATGTCGGTCTAGTAGCGATTAGATACATCATGAGCCAACAATCCCTCTAAAATGGGTTTGATTGACTGATTTGCCAGTGAGATCAGGTCCAAGGTTGTTAGGTGGAACCATTGGAGTCTTCATGAGGCACAGGATATCTCATATTTCTTCGAGATTTCTGGTGTATTTCTCTTGACTGATGGATATTCCTCTATCAGTTTACGATTTGTAGTCCAAGGAAGTATGTGAGTTCACCCATCATGCTCATTTCAAACTTCTTTGTCATCAGTTTTTCAAACTGTTTGCAAAGTTTTTAGTTTGTTGAGCCAAAGATGATGTCATCAACATAAACTTGGACGAGTATCACATCCTGTTGTGTTCTATAGACAAACAGTGTGTTGTCTATATTTCCTCGACAAACTTGTTTTGTATCAGGAAGGCTGAGAGAGTTTCATACCATGCCCTAGGAGCTTGTTTAAGACCATAAAGGGCTTTGTCAAGCTTGCAGACATAGTCAGGGAATTTACTACTCTCAAAGCCGGAGGTTCTTTGAACATACACATCTTCCTTTAGATCACCATTTAAGAATGCACTTTTAACATCCATTTGGTAGACCCTGAAGTTCATGTATGTTGCATATGCAAGGAAGATCCTGATTGCTTCCATTCTTGCAATAGGAGCAAATGTCTCATCATAGTCAATGCCTTCTTGTTGACTGTAACCTTTGGCTACAAGTGTGGCTTTGTTTTTAATGACAGTGCCGTTTTCATCAGTTTTGTTTCTGAAAACCCACTTCATTCCTATGACTACTACATCCTGAGGACATTTGATCAAGGTCATGACCTTGTTTTTATCAAACTGTTGCAGTTCTTCTTGCATAGCCGGAACCCAGCTTGGGTGCTTTAGAGCCTCAGTGACACTTTTGGGTTCTATTTCTGATAGGTAATCAGCATATAGACATTCATTGGCTGAAGCTGCAGTTAACTTAGCAGCCATGATTCTAGTGAGCATGCCCTCAGTGGGTTCACCAATGATGTTTACAAGCTCAATGTCCTGAGATCTAGTCCACTTACTTTGTGGTCTTGGATCTGAGCTTGAAGAGGTCACTAGAAGCTCAGGAGTGAGTTCAGTTTCAGGAGCAACAAAATCATTTAGAGCATCTGTTGAGATGTCTTGTTCAGGTTGGGGTTGTTGAATCAGAGGATCCTGAACATTTGGTTCAGTATTACCTATCCCAGTAGGGACTGATTGATTATCAATGAATTCACTGATAGTTGGTTGGGTTAGGTTGTGAGGTAAGACATAATATGAGATGTCAGCATCAGCTTGGTATGAGGAATTGAATTCAGTGTTGTACTTATCAGGAGGATATCTTGATGAGTCATCAATTCCTATTTCCTCCACTGAGGTGTTGGTGAACCTGATGCTTTCTGAACTTTCATCAAAGGTGACATGAAAGGTTTCCTCAACTTGTTGTCTCCTTATGTTAAAAACCCTGAAGACTTTGGAGATCAGTGAGTAGCCTAGGAAATATCCATCATCAGCTTTTGCATCAAACTTGCCTAGATGATCCTTGTGGTTATGAATAAACATTGGACATCCAAACACATGAAAATAGCTGATGTCAGGAAGTCTACCTTTGAAGATCTCATATGGGGTTTTATTATGTCTTTTGACAATGATTTACCTCTTTTGAGTGTAACAGGCAGTTTTGACTGCTTCAGTCCAGAAATGCTTTGAGAGGGCTGGGCCATTTAGCATGGTTCTAGCAACCTCAAAGAGAGTTCTGTTTTTCCTTTCAGCGACCCCATTTTGTTCAGGGGTATAAGGAGATGAGAAATTTTGAGAAATTCCTTTTTCATCACAGAAACTCTCAAGTTCTTGATTTCTGAACTCAGTACCATTGTTAGTTCGATTTGTTTAACGGTAATGTCATTCGGTTTTCAATCTTCTGATGAATGACATTATTGTATCAGCTACCTGACTCTTTTTGGAAAGAAAGTATACCCAAGTGTATCTTGAGAATTCATCAACAATGACAAATGTATACTTCTCATGCCTGGATAGATGGGGACAGGTCCAAAGAGATCCATGTACAGGAGGTGAAGGCAGCTTTTGATGGAGAAATTTTGTTTGGTTTTGAATGATGCTCTGTGGTGTTTACTTTTTTCACAAGCAGAGCATGGTTTGTCTTTAGCAAAAACCAGTGATGGTAAGCTAAGGACCTTGTTTTGTTTTGCCAAGTTGTTGAGGTTTTTGAAGTTCAGGTATGAGAGTCTCTTATGCCACAGCCAATTGATAGTTTCAGTGGCCTTAGCAAAGAGGCAAGTTCCATCTTGAGAGAGTGTTGACATGTCTAACACATAAACATCATCTCTCCTAGGAGCTATCAACACAATTTCCTTGTTGGCATTGAAGACGGTACCTTGTTTGTTATTGAATTGCACATTGTACTTAGCATCACACAGTTGACTGACACTGATGAGATTGTATTTTAGACCATTGACATAAGCTATTCTAGAGAAAACTATTCCATTGCAGTTTACTGAACCATAACCTTCAGTGGGACATGATGAGTTATCACCAAACACTACTTTGGGTCCTGGTTCCTCTATATACTTGTGCAGATACTCCTTTACACCAGTCATGCTTCTTGAGCATCCACTGTCTAGATGCCAAATAGGCTCCCTGGCGTGTCTATGCACAAGTAGTAAACTGAATTAGTTTCTCTTAGTGACCCACTTACTAGTTGGCTTGGGTCTCAAGGTCTCTTTGAATTTGGTAATTGACTCATGGTCAGTGGTTGAGTGCATTGTGCTACCACAGGTTTTGCATTTAGAGACTGAGGATGACTCAGGGATTTTGGGTTGGTTTGTACCTTTCCTTGCATGAATGACACTGTCATGTTGAGATGTCTCATGAGCTGGATTACCGCATATATCACAGCATGTGTTCATAAGATAATTATCCTGATGATGATCATTAAACCCACAGTGAGGGCACAGAGGAAAAGGTTTTGCTCTATTCTTGGGAGCTGTTTTGGAGGATGAAGCATACTGATGACCAACTTTGGTATAGTTTGCTTGACTGACATACTGTAGGTGGTCTGCAGTCATGTGATCATCCTTTTGGCGATCATGCAAAAAGGATTCTATAGCAGTTGTCAGTGGTATGGCTGGTGTAATGACACAGCTCATACTTTTGCTTGGGTTTGTTGGTGGATTTTGACTTTGATGAGCTAGATGAGGCTGACTTAGTTTCCTTGATTGAATCAGGAGCTTTTTAGATGGATTCCATCTTTTCAGTTAGCTTCCTCACAAGCTCAGTTAGTTGTTGAATTTGGTCAGCTTCAGTGGGAACAGAGGATGTTGAAGTCTCAGTAGGAGTAGACTCTTGTTGAGTTGGTTTTGTTGGTATTTTCAGGATGGTTCTATCAAGTCCAGACCTTTCTTTTGGTGAGTGAGGATTGAATTGTAATGGAGTAAGCTCAGAGCTTGGTGCAGCACCCTAAAGAGGTTTCAGTGGTGGAAGCGGTGCTTGAGATTCTACTTCAGACTCAGAGATGTGTTCAGTACTACTGGGCACATCAAGGAGTCCAAGCATGCTCTTTAGAGATTGGCTTTCAGGCTCTAGAATCCTTCCAGAATCAAAATTTGGAAGCTTACTCTCAGGATTGACCCTTTCAATCCAATCACTCGGTTTGGGAGTAGTCAACATATTGGTAATCATACCACCAGACACAAATGGCTTAGGACCCTGGTCTTTGTTGAGAGAGTCAGGAAGATGATCTTCACCTAAGACTCTCTTCTTGCTACTAGGGGCTCCCACAGCATCAAAGACCCTGGGATTCTTGGCAGTCCAACTATCAAGAATATCATGAACCTTTTTGAGTTCGTCTTGAAGAGCCTGATTTCTTTTAACTAGTTCAGTGTTTTGAATTTGCAAAGTGACAGCCTCAAGCTTAGCTTGTTTTAAAAGAAGCAGTTCATCCCTACACTTGTTTAATTCAAAACTCAGCTTGTTGTATTTTGAAAAAATATTTAGTCTTTGCTCCTCTACGAACTTAAGGTCAACATTAAGATAATTCATGTAAGACTGCCAATCAGAGTCATCATCCATAGAAAGTAGAATATTTACCTTCTTCATTGTGATATTGACCCATTCTCCATTCCTGGCATGATTCTTTCCAACAGCTTGCTTGTCCTCTTCTGAGAGGGCCATCAGTGCACTGACATGCACCATTTCATCATCTGATGACACTGGCTCTTCATCCCAGTCGAAGGTCTCAGCAACAAGGCCTTTGTTTTTACCCTGCACATTTTGAACACTTTTTGTTGTTTCTGAGGGACTGGCCTCGAGCAATGCAAGCTTAGCTTTGACTTTCTTATACTTAGCTTCAAAATCAACAGTTTTGTTTTGATCAGATTTGTTTACAAAGTTTTGATGAGACTGATAGATTTTTGGTTGAAATTTGCTAAAGCCTAAGGACTAATTTGACCCTGATGGTTTATAAGAGGGTTCAGAAATTGTTTTTGAAAAACAGTCTTTTGCAAAATGACCTCTTTTGTGACACTTAAAGCATTCAATGTCCTCATTTGCTTTGGCATTTGAAAAACCTTTGTTTCTTTTTATAAACCTTCGAGAGTTAGCAAGGAGTGCCCTTTCCTGAAATTCA
This sequence comes from Chrysanthemum makinoi, assembly GCA_910596185.1. Taxonomy (NCBI): domain Eukaryota; kingdom Viridiplantae; phylum Streptophyta; class Magnoliopsida; order Asterales; family Asteraceae; genus Chrysanthemum; species Chrysanthemum makinoi. Next base: position 110,218,274 of record OU343220.1, read on the forward strand.
GTGTTTAGGTCATTTAGGTACTCCTCACTTGATCTCTCATCAGGCTCATCATCATAATTTTCCTGAAAATCTTGAACAACATTGTTAGAATAAAAAGCAGTTGATATTGGTGATGAGGTGGTGGTCAGAGACTTCTTGACTTCCTGAGACTTCTTTAAGTCAGGGTATCGTCTGTTGATGAGGTTTTCCTCATAGACAAATTTCCCATAAATTTCAGGAAGCTCAAGATTCTGGATATGATTAGCATTCCTAAGTCCCTGAGAGAAATTCAACCACTTCTCAGGGAGACTATTGACAAAACCAACATTGATTTCATGTTTGGATAACTTAACACCATCATTTGATAGTTCATTCAAAAGAGTTTTGTACCGGGTGTAAGTTTGAGAGAGTGTTTCTGAGTCCTTAGCCCTGAAGGTGTTATACTCAAGTTTCAGGTCCATTATCCTGTTTTCCTTGGTATCAGATGGGCCTTCATGACTATGAACTAGGTCATCCCAGGTTTGTTTAGCTGTACTACAGCTTATAACTGACTCCATAATATCGTCAGGAAGACAAGATATTATGATACTTTTGAGTCTTTGGTCCTGGTTGACCACTCTCCTTTCATCCTGGGTCCACTGAGCTTCAGGTTTAGGCAAACCTTCAGCAGTCTTTGGGACAAATGGACCTTCATTTATACACTTGATATAATAAGGTTCCATCCCAATCAAATAGCAAAGCATTCGCTTTTTCCATTTGTTGAATTTTCTAACTTCAAGTCTAGGGCAACTTGAATAAGCTCCACCCTTTTATCGACTAGTTGGGGTACATCAATTTCAGCCATTTAGGATCCTAATTTAAAAACTTTTAGAGCGGCCAAAAAAGGTTTTATAATTAGCCTTGCTCTGATACCACTTGTTGTTCCCCGTTCACTATTGTTTAAAACAGTTTAGAAATATAAAACAAGTTAATAGTGAACAATGACTGAAATTAAAGTAAGTAAAACACACTAGATAAGTTTCAACATCATATTTTTTATTAGAAATCAATCAAAAAGAATACGTTACCCAAGTACTTGCGGAATAGTACTTGGGATTGAAATGACAAAGGTTGGTGACTCCTCTCTAAGCTCAGGCTAAGTCTGAGCACAACTCTTAGAACCCACTGAGCTATCTCAGGGATAAAGTTGTATTTGGAGGAGTGAAAAGATGGCTTGCGTGTATGTGTGTTTTTACAATTCACAAGCTTAACATTTTCACTCCATCTCTTATGCTATTTATACATGTATGAGTTTTAACTCTTTCCTAAGTGACAAACTGACATCATACAGAAGACAAAATATTGATGTATTTTGTCTCTGTTTACAAAGACTATTCTAGGTAAGAGACAAGACTACTTTCCAAAAGTCAGTGATGACACTGAGCCTGATCTTTAGCCATTCAGGGAAAGTTGACTTTGGTTGATAAGGACTTCGTCTTATCTGATTCAAACTTATTCCGCCTTGTCCCGCTCATTCTTCAGTCTTCATATCCTTCAGTCTTCTACTTCAGTTTGTCTTCAGTGTAAGTAGTTGGAGAGGAGTCTTAGGGATTCAGTGAGTTATTGTCATCACTCACTGAATCCACCATCTTCTTCTTGACTCAGTATTCACCCTTTAAGTTCCGCCTTGCGGAGTGGAGAGACTCTTGTTGCATCGTACTGAGTATCTTGAAGATGGCTCACTGAGAGACTATGCACTCAGTGACCTGTTAGTGTTTAATGGACTAGACACTTGGGCTATTTTCTATTCAAATCCTAGATTAAGGGGTTTGGGTATTTAATGAACCCAACAGTTTGAGATGAGATAAGATGAAGAAGAAGATGAAGTTTTGAATGAGAGTTAATTTTTCAAAGTGGAAGATTTGAAAAAGTGAGGATTTGATAGAGTTGATGACGGAGGGGTTTTTATGGGGAAAGAGGAATTTTTGAGATTTGTGTTTTGTTTTATTATTAGAAGGATATGATTTTTGGATTAAATGAAATAAAACACAAATTTTATAAACCTCGACTTTAGACGAAAAAAATAACACGTATGAGAAGGGCTTCCTAATGAAGCTACATGTAATACATGAATATGCACAAAAGATAATCATATAAATACCTATGTAAGCATACTTATTTATCAAGCTAATGTCATTTAGAGATAAGTGGAAAGTCATACCTCTAATACACTTAGGAATGTCTTTACAAATGACACAACAAATGTCAATAGACAATTCCGGCTCCTTTGTGTTTAAGATACCTTCTTAGGGAAGGTATTCTTATTACCAAGTGATTCCAATAGCTTGGTAGATATGAGCTTTAACTAAGCAACATGACAAACAAGATTAGTGGAATTAAATGAATAGTAAATAATAAAAAAATGTTGTCATCTAATCAACATCCAAACAAAGAGTTTTTAAAAAAAATATGGTGTTTGTTTTTATGAAAAACATTCTTTGTAGTTTTCAATTAACCACGGATCGTATCAAGTTTTTGAAGTACAATATACTTTAAGAAACTTGGTAACGAAGCTCTGATACCAATTGTGGAAAACTAGAAATGGGGGTTGAAAAGTTTTACCAATTAAAATTCGTTATAATCTATTTAGATCGACTTATGTCAATCTATTTGGATGTGTGTTGGATGTTGATAAACAAATGTATAGAAATATAAATATGTAATGAAAAGATAAGGAGTAAGAAGCACAAAACCACAATGCGAGTATTTATAATGGTTCGGCTACAAGGACACCTTCCTTGCCCTAATCCACTCCCCGAGTCACCTACTCGAGAGTTCGTAATCACTACACAACACCGACTCCTTATGGTGGTGAAACCTTCACAACGTTGCCTACACTTTATCCGGTACAAGGCTAGATACCGGGTCCTTTTCACCAAGGAGAACCAATCCTATCACAACGTCGCCTACCCTTTATCCGGTACTAGGCTAGATACCGAGTTCCATTACAATGGAGGAACTACTACCCAACACTACACCAATCACCTAACCCCAAAGGAGATCTATTCCTTATAATAATATCAACAAGGATAACAATATCCTTTGACCCAATACTAATCTATCTTGTACATCGAATCACACCATATCGAATGTACACCTTAGGCACCTTTCACTAATGCCTTTGACTAGATCTTCATGACACCCTTCACTAATGTCTTGTGACTTGACTTCTAGGTACCCTTCACTAATGCCTATAATACGGACGATCGACACCCTTCACTAATGTCTTCGTCTTGACACTTGAGACATCTTTCACTAATGTCTTCAACACTACACTTCTTAGAAAAAGAACCATAAACAAGATAACTTCAGTAGTCTTGATGATGAGGAAGCATGGAAACTCATGGACTTGAGCTTGCTTGACTTCGAAGGTGGTGATCTCGCCTTTAAGAGGAACCTAGAGGATCACACAAAAACAAAACTACATACATAGATCACTTGGATCTAGGGTTAGAGAGTTTTTAACTCAAGAAGAAAGTATGTAAGAAAAGGGGTAAAGAATAATGAAGAAATGGCTCACTATTTATAGAGAGAAAATGTCCACTGTTCCACGGATCCCACCCTCAAGGGATCCGTCTAGTGTAATGTGATGGCTCCGTGGGACGCTCCTCTTTGCCCATGGGTATTTTGGTTATGGGTCATGGGTCATGGGTTATGGGTTGATCCATGGTTATTTCATTATATACAATGTACCAAATAGATGCAATGCATCTAGTCAAATGGGTATGGGTCAATACCATGGGTTGTAGTTTTTACCCATTTATAATACATATTAGTTATGTATATATTTGCCCAATATGTAAACACTAGTTGTTGTACATATGTATTACTAAATCATAAAATCACTTATACTTGTTTTAGTGTTTTATGTGAAAACGTAAGTGTGTTAAAAAACTATTTGCTCAAACTATTTACGTATTTTATTTGTTTCGTTAAAATGATTTTACGTTTGTTATCGACAAAACATTAGAAGATCGTAAAATATAAATAAACGTTTTGACGGCTTATTTGTATTAACATATACTATAAGTTATGTTGAGTTACATATCTATATTTTGTTCAAAAAAAGTTACATGTCTATGTTGATTCTATATATTATCCCAACCTTTATAATAGAGGTTTTTTAATGATAACATAGATGATGACGTGTAATGTGACATGCTAAAAAGAAATGTGACATGACATTGATGGATATATTGAATATGGATATAACTTGAAATACAAATTTAAATACCTTCCTTATCTAGTGCACACATTTTATTTCACACCCTTTAACTGTTGAACTTTCAATACTATTTATATTTGAAATATAATAACAATCGACATAAATATGTACAAAACACATACGAATTCGTATTTTTAATCCGCAAAATTATATCCATTATGTTAGTTAGTCTCACCACGAGGACCCACCAGTGATTAAGCTCTGGCGTAAGAGTAAGTACCGGATTGGAGAATATGTCACACCCCCAAAATGGTTTGCAGTGGAATAATAACCGGGGCGTGACGTTCATGGTACAAAGTTACAGTTATGTCGAACTACCTACGCGAGTTGTTTTAAAGATACATTTGATTAAATAAAAGCAAGTTCAATATTAAGAAATCACATGTTTACATGGTTTCAAATATGAAATAGTTCAACGTTAAATTGAAAATCCTTGGTTGTGTCAAAACACTTCTTGATGAAATGCTATGTGTAACACCTCCAAAATCTCGATTTAGCGCGTGAATGCTAATCGGGGTATTACGTAGAGGATCATAGTCATTATCATAGAAAACGACTCAAAAGAGGCGTTTTATAAATCCTTGGCATTCATTTAATAATTCAAATACGAAAGAGATTTTCAGAGTTTTACATATCGCAAAAGTTATAGGATAGTTTAAAATGAATGATAATTTACTTAACATCAAAAACTAATAGTTATTGCCCACTCCGTGCCTTGAATGCTTCTTCAATTACCTGAGATAAACATGCTAAAAAGTCAACAAAATTGTTGAGTGAATCCATAGCGTTTAAGTATAATAATCAGTTTTGAACACTAATTCCAGTCTTGTAATTGTATGGAAATACAATTATAATAGATATCAATGATATTGCAGTTCAGTATATTGCCCTAAGTCTCATGACACTCAAACGTTAACGTGTGTGATATCATAGAAAATGATATAAATAATATGCACCATACTTGGTGTAAATAAGGGGACCTCGTGTAGGAATTTGCCATATTCCATTGTTTACTCAAATATAGTGCATTTGGGCCATTTCGCTAACTCAAATGGGTTGTCAACTGCCAATAGATCTATTCACTGTATTCGTATTCACTCGCAAGTGATTAATGGTTCATGATATGAGGGACTTTTTGGCAATAATGGTAACTTAGGCAATATCAATTAGTCATAGCATACAGAAAACATTTGTGTTCAGATTTGTAGCATGTATCTAAAAGTGGGACTATGAGCTCACCTCATTGATCGACAAAGTAAGTGATGTCTAATGCAATGTAAAAACGGCTCCAATACACGACCTGGATAATATGGAAATATGAGATTCTGATACTTTCAAGTTTGACTTGGTGCGAATAATAGAAATAGTATTGAGAAATGGACTGGATTATGGCAAGGATGGATTGAGATGCTTAAAGTTCAAATTCAATGTTATTTTTTATAATATTAACTTGATCTTACGTATTTATCATCCGTAGGTATCGTTTCTTCAAAAGTTAGTGGACAATCCTTTAATTTATATCAAATTTACCTTTTCAACCCTAATAGTATAATATTTACATTTTTAGTACAAAACGTTAATATATTTATATTTTTAGCTTAAACTATTCAAATATGACATTTTTAATACTCGTGATTCTCAAATATTCGTTTTACACTCTCAGATTATCAAAATGACAGGTTTGACACCAACTTTGTAAGAATTTACACTTCTAACCCTAACGTTATATATTTTGTGTTTATAGTCCAAAATAATATATATTTTCAATTTAACCCTTCAAGCTTTCAAACTTTACATTATATCCACAAAAGTTTCCTTATATTTGGTCTTCACCCTTAGTTTGCCACCTTGACAGTTTATACCCTTAACTTTCATAAAGTTGAACTTTTAACCCATCGTTCGTAAAAATTTGCATTTTTAGTCCAAATTCATAATTTTCAAAGGTTATCATTTCTGTTTAATAAATACCTTCTAAACAGCTTGTTTAAGCTTACAAAACAGAGTATTTTCTCGATTTAGCTTATTTTGGAGTCATTGGGCTTTAAGGGTCCATTTAAGGCCCGCTAAGGTTTTTAAAGGTCCAATGGGTTCAATTTCGTTTGGGCTTTCACATGAACTTAAAATAGATCATTTTCCACTTACCTAGACTGCTTATAACTGCTTATTTACTAAAGTGCTTATTATGTGCTTGTTGGGCCTTAAGGCCCCTTAACCATTTTTAGTATTACACAAACTGTCGCGAGGGTGCTTAGCTTTGAGGTTCAAGGAAGCGTTTAATGAGCTTGTTAAAGTGATTCATTTGTGTAGCTTATTTGTTTAGCTCATGATGAACTGAATAGTGCCTTTCATTTGACCTAGTACGCGTTTGAAAATGGTTTTAGCAACCTATTCCTAATCGTTAAGAGCACTTCTGCTCATGCACTTGATATAGGTTTTATAATGGAAAAGGTCACGGGGGTAACATTAGAAACGTGTTATGAAAATGGTGTACACATTGTCATTTGTTACAAATAAACATCCTACTCCAATCCATGCCTTACCAAGAATCAAGTGACTACAATATAGGTGAACATGGATAACAAGAGCATGTAAATAAAAAGAGAAAGCTAGCCACGATCGACGGGTGATCGGTACGGATGACCCTGAGAGATGTTTATCTTTCGCTCCCGTAGTAAGTTGCCTAACTAGGTTTTTTCTCTAGGTATGTTGTTGACTTTGGGTTGGTGTGAGGGTTGGGTTGCTCTGAGGGGATGCACTAAGTATAGATAATTGGGTGTCACATTCGGTTGGGCACATGGTTATGTTTACTTGGGAGTTTGTGTTAGGTGGTAGAGTACTCTGATTTCTAGGAATGTTACTATGCTGGAAAGAGTAAGTAGAATGAAATGCAATTATATGAAAACTAGCCATCTTCCTTTCTTCTGTAAACTGTTCCAGGGCATGCTACCACAGCTGACGTGACCTGAATATACTGTAACCCTTCCCCTTGTTGTACCCGAGAACCTTGTTTGTTGGTGGATATCGGTGTAGTGAAGTTATCTACCCGCGATTGTGCCCTGGGCCCTTCTGAGCTACCATAACCTCTACTTTCTTGCGTGAACTAAACTTGAGGGCTTGGCCTGAGTGTTTGAAGTTCCTCATGAGATCTTGGAGGTCCTTTTGAGAAGAGAGTTTTATGCAGGTTGACATCGTCATTTGCTGCATGCATCTCTGCTGATGGCCTTCTTGTAAGGTTCCTTGACTGCCAGTGTTCTTCATTTTTGAGTATTTTCTTACCTTCCTCTGTGTGACTGAGGTCTTCCACCCAGGTGGGGCTGAGGTGGTCATTGGTTATGTCCGAATTTTGAGGGGGTTGTTCACCAGACATTTTGGCTAAGGAACTAGTGATTTTAAGGAAAAAATATTTGGATTTTTGGGTAAGAAATGAGTGAAAATAGGTGAAATTTTTTTGAATATTTGTAGCTATTTTGTATCATGTCCTACTGATGGCTTCATGTTTACATATGGTATGTAAATCAGATTAGAGATGAGATGGGAATGGTTTTGTTTGGTTTCCGTGTTGAAGTAAAGACTCGATGAGATTGATATGGATCAAGAAGCTTGGGTAACACTTAAACAAGAACAATGTTGCATCTGTTGTGAGGCATATTTGTCCAAGTGTGTGAAAACTTATGTGATTGTGTGTGTTGCTCTCCTTTTATAGAGAGTCTTGTAGGGTTTAGAGATAAACTCTTGTGGGAACCAAATGTTGATCATCCGAGAGCGCACAAGGAAGACAGATGTCATTCGTTCCTTGGTTCGCAGGAGAGTGCTCGCTCTCTCTGTTTTGCTGAACGTATGTTTCCCACTGTGCTACGTCCGACTCATAATGATTAACCATTAGCGACAGTTGTAGTTGTCTCTTTGTGCATGTACTATGCTACCTAAGAAGAGCCGCACCTAGTTTGGCTTGGGCATATGCTGCTCTAGTCAGGCTGAGTTGTGAACTATTTTGGGCTTGATCCAAGCATGTGAATAGTGGGCCTTAGGCCACTAATAATGATACGTTATTAGTGTATACACGGTTTAAGATCAATGGTTGTAAAATGGGTTAAAATGGGGGCGTTTGGTATAATCCACACTTTTTTGTAAAACTCACTTACGGGCATTATAAAGGTCAAAATTTTGTATTTATATAAAATTTATGATGGTTTAATCATTTTCGAAAGTTTCGTTAAATTTCGAGTCTTGGAAGTTGGCTTTTTAAAAATAGAGCAAGTTATAGATTTGATGTAATGTTGATGCAGGACCCGTATGTCCATATGATATTTAGCATATGGTTGTATGATCATTTTAGAAAATTTCTGACTGAGCATGTGACCATATGGAATTTCAACATATAGTTATATGGTTGCATCCGAATTTTAATAAGGAGCATATGGCCGAGCCATCTTCGAAAATCATATAAATTAACCGTAGCTTCGTTTGGGACAAGCCACCTATCGTTGAAAGATAATCGAGTCTACTTTATTATAAAATACTTTCGAAGTTGGTTTTAAATAAAAGTATATCGAGTACTTGCTTTGGTTATACCTTGTGCAGTTTTTTTATTGTTTTTTCTCGAGTTTGGTTTGAGGCGCTTCATCATGGTTAAATATTATGTGACTTACGATTTATTCTTGTAAGTTCTTTTCTTGTCTCTTTCTTTTTCTTTTTAGTCCCAAGACAAATGTCACCACCCACATGACCGCATACAAGCCCGGGTCGTTCATAAAGGTTAATTGTGATTCTAGATTATTCTACACCAATCTAGAAGAATCAAAAGAGTATTGAAGGTGCTAGGTCTTGGAAACCATTGGAATGTGTTGGAAGCATTCTAAAAGGCACATCTTGGACTTCTTCAAAAACTCATTTGTACATAATTGCCTTAGATTTAGTAATATAAATAATGGTGCTCTTAATCAATATAAGTATTGTAACACCCCAACCCGGCATCGGGTCAAAATGTCACATTATGGTGTCATACAAAGTATATAATAAACGCAAGCAAAAATCTTATTAAATAAAAATACCAAATCATATAAATGAATGACTAAAAAGAAATACATGATCGAACATGTCTAAAGAAATGAAATATCAAAACAAATGTTCTTCAAAATGAGTCCAAAATGATAAGGGAAACTAGGGTCAGTTCACTCAAATGCTCCTACTCTCAGCCCATCAAATCCTAGCATCCCACTTGGTACCTGCTGCATGGAAAGAAAGCGTGCGAGCTTAAAAAGCCCAATGAACAGATATGACAAAACGAAAGCTAAACATAATAAAAATACAAAAATGATTCAAAGGAAACTGAGAACGATATTGTAACGAATGAGCACAATGAGTCTATGAGGAACCTGCAAAACACAATATTCAGATATCCAAAAGGAACATAAATCAAAGGAGACCAAAGTAAAGCAACACATCAGTGGACAAATATAAGCACATGTAGATATCCTAAACATACAAGTACCGAAACATAATCAAATAGGAGTTGATGAACAATATCATGATCAAAACAAGAAACCAAACACTGTACAAGCATATCAGCCAGAGGAACACCCCTGTCACACCCCCAAAATACCTGTTTTGCAGCGGAATGGAATACCTGGGGCGTGACTGCCATAGCATCACAGTTACAGTTATATTAAACGATCTAAAGTTTCGTTTTAAAAATACATCGTTTGATTAAGTAAAATATTCAGAGTTTACAAAGTATAGGTCCCAAAAGATTTTCAAATTACCAAATTGAGTATGTTACAATCAAACGATGGTTAAGTGCATAAAATATATGTGAGACGCGTCAGCTCAACGACTCCATGCAAGCCATGATGATATGCTAATACCTGAGATAAAACATGCTTAAAACAGTCAACCCAAAGGTTGAGTGAAATCCATAGATTTAATTAATTCGTTTGAACATAATATTCGTAGTGTGAGTTACGTTGTTTCACACTCATCGTTGAAAACAAAACAACATTTATTTCACTAAGTTCATGACAACCAAAGCGTAAACCTCGTACCAATAGAAATTGGTAAAATCGTTTCATCGCAGCCCTAGTAGGTAAACTTGCCAATTTACCTTATTGATTAGAATATAGTGCGTTCGATTCCCCTAACTGGTCATAAGAACGGGTGTGTTAATTCTAATAGGCCTATTCACAATATTCGCGCTCACCTGCAAGTGACTAATGGTGCATGATGTAGGGACTTCAAACATGGAAATAGATTACTTAGTGACAATAAAGCATTTGCATATAATGTACAGTTCAAAGCATTTGTGTTCGATTAAAAATATAGCATGTATCTCCCCCAAGAGTTTGTAAAACCATTAAGTAATAGAAAGTGGGGCTATGAACTCACCTGATGCAATGATTATGATGACAAGAGTGGATACACTGAAATGAAGCGAATAATCTAACTGCAACCTATATGAATGATATGATCTATTATAAGTCATGAATTTATATCTTACATGCAAGTCCACATGTAATCTATACCACTTGTGCATTTTTGAAAATAGAGTTTATCGTCGAAATACATGTTTATGTCATATTGTCAAGTTATAACATACTTTACGAATATATATGTTGTAACGACATTCTACGATAGTCGTCTAGTGATTAATTGTGAGAATAAAGTTTTTTGGCAAAAATAAACACTTTGTTAAGTTTCGAAAAAATGGCTAAATGGCCTCGAAAAGCTAGTCGTAAAATAGTGAATATCGAGTGTTAGGAAACAAACTCGGTGAACTTGGAGAGTGTGGAACATTGTTTACAAAAGTCTAGAACTGAATCTCGGCTCATTCGGACCCGATTCTATAGAAAAATAGCAGTGAAGTGGGGTGATCATGTGAGATTATGTAGTTTTTGACAATTTTTGGAAAAGTTTGAGAGCTCGTAAGTTACACGTTATAACTCCGTTTGACAAACGGTTGGACATTTTAGAAAATAGACAAGGTGAACTAAAGTTTACTCAAATATATAATTTTTCACAAACCGACTCTTTCATAGAGAAAAACGGGTCTAAACATGGGTACTCGTAAAGATAGTTTTGACGTGTGCAAAAGCTGTTAAGAAAAATATGGATTTCGTCGTACTTTGAAAGCTTGTATCTTGGTCGTTATAGGACCGTTTTCTACGTTCTATATATTCTCGGAATCGTGATAGTATTTATTATTATATTTTTGATAAGTCGACTCTTCTAGTTTAGGTTTACAGCTCGTTTTTGACCTTTGAAAATTCCTGGACAACATGTATATTTTCTGAAAAATAGTTTTCGTCGTTAAAATTAGAATTAACATAACGTTTTCGTTATAAACCCGTTTTAACCCATTCAAGCGGCCATTGTTCGTTTTTTAAGTCTATTTTCTGAAAATATAAGCCAAAATAATCCACAACCCACTGAAATTTCCATATTTTACAAAATAGGACAGCCCTTAATTATTTGTTGTCGAAAATGATTTTTCTAGTTCAAAGCTTGTATTAAACCCTTCCAATCAACACCAAAGCTATTCTAAACCTATCATACACCTTCCTAGGGTGTCATGGGTTCCTAAACTTCACCAAAATTGATAGGTTCAATTAAATCACTAGTTATTAAATTTTAGGTCCAAATAATTAGAAAATCTCATATAAAGTGGTATGAAACATATGTATTACTTGCATGGTTGTTTTTAAAAATTAAAATAGAGCAAGTATGGATATTGAAAGAGTAGGACAAATTATTTAGAACTTACTTGAGTGATGAATGGATTGTTGCAAATATATAATCAACCTAGATGTTTATATTTCAAAACCTTAAAATATAAGACTAATAGAGATTGTAAAACACTTGATCTTGAAAAAATGATGGATTGTTCTTTGATCTATTGGTCGAAGCTTGATGGATCCACATGGATGATGAGGAGAGAGTTTTCTTTCAATTTTGCTTCTAAAAATATTTTGTATGTGTTTTATTTATTTTAGCTTAAAACTTAAGAAGTAAGTTTTACAAATATCTAGCTAAGGGTTTTATGGTAGTACTTTTGGTAAAGTTGGCAAGTCACTATGGTGACTAAGGGGAGGGGTGGTCAACCATGGGGATAAGGGTGAATGATTTTAGTAGTTTTTGTATAAAAATGAATTTTTATGATAGATATTTAGTTAATTAAGATAGGATATTTAGTTATTATGTATAGAGTTAGCCAGAAATAGATTTTAATAGAACAAAATAAAATATATCGAAGTCATAAAAATTATAAAAATGCATTTCTCGCAAGTATCGGGTGATTAAATAATTATCGTATCGAATTACGTAGACGTCGTATATATATATGTATATAACAATATATATACAAAATAAATTCAAAACATAGGTAAACTAATAATAAATTTTATAGAATTAAAATGAGTATGAAAATATATCAGGACAATTGTCGGAGGTGTCGGATCAATCGATCAAAATAAATTATCGTGCGATAGCGTTCATTTAATAGATAAATATACGTTAATGGAATATGCAAACCCATGCATGAACTAATATGAAAATGATGTTACTGATGATATGTAGACTAACTCTAGTCTATATGAAATGTTCTCAATGATGTTCCATGAATACGCAGCTTAACCCTCGCGGCTACGCGAATTCGATACTCGTAAACCTAGTTTACGAAAAATGATGAATAGTGAATCATGATTACGATTTTTTCCCCAGCATGAATAGTGTTTCGTGAATAGTAAAATTTTAAAATAAACTCTCAAAGTCTCAAACCGACTTCAAAATGGATGAATAGTAATCTGTGAATAGTATTTTCCCAAGATGAATAGTGAAATTTTCAAAGTTTGATAAATGACCTGAAATTACGATTTGTCACAACCCCAACCCGACAAGGGTAGAAGTATCACACTTATGGTGTAAAATCAGAACATACATAAAATAAACGCAAGCAGAAGTCTTAAATAAATACCAAAAGATAACAAGTCAACATGACTTGAACGTAACATGAATTCCAAAAGATAACCAAAAGAAAGAACATAATAGGTTTAAGTCTCAATAATAGAAATAACAATGGTATCAAAGTCTATGATGACTAGGGTCAATCCACACTCAGCTCCTACTCTCAATCCAAAGATAGCCCACTCTAGCTTAACAACCTGCCGCAGGAAAAGAAATGCGGCTGAGCTTAAAAAGCCCAGTGAACAGATATACAAAGAAAAATAATGAAACTGAATTGAGAACAAAATTGGAAGCATTAGACAAATCATAAGGTATATAAAAGGTATAGAGTAGGGTAAAGGAAAGTCAGCAATCTACCACGAGCCAACAAACCATATCATACAATAGTAGCAATAGTAACCATAGTAACCATAGAGGAGTGACCTCTCAATATGTGAAGGACGTGTATTGCACACAACATCAATCACCAAACATATCAGATACAAATAACAAATCTAGGAGCATCCATAACGCCCTACAAAAGTATTAGTGGCCATATCTTCAATACACAATATAGGGACGGTGTGGCACATCACTCAACCACACTGGATTCATGCCATTCGTGCATCAATGACACGGACATGGAACCCCCATGCCTAGTTAATGGCCCGGGTATCAAACTGAAGGGTCAAAAGCAAGGTCCAAAGTGTAGCAATATATAAGTCATCATAAACAAAGGTTCAAAATCAATGATTCACAATTCAAAGGTTCATAGCAATGGTTAATTCAAGGTTCATAGCAATGGTTCAATAGAAAAGGTTCAATAACAAGGGTTCAATAACAAGGTTTCAATTCAAAATAGCAAAAGATCAAAAGGTGCATAGAGATAATGAGAAACCTTATAAGAAAGGTCAAAATATATGTACCTTATTCAAAGCAAGCAAATAGGAAAAGAAAAGTCACGAGATGATCACTCCCGCTTCACGGAACCTATACGAATTATAATCACATATTACTTATACATTCATTAATGTCATAACTTCTTTTTACATATTTATCATGAATCGTATTAATATTTCTTAGTTATTAAGCGTATTCTCATTTTTAGTAATAGACCGAATCAAAATACTTTAGGGTAATAATCATTAATTAGCCAAACTTGGAGGTTACAAATAATGAATGGTATATTTAAAGGTTTATTATGACAATTATCCTAATTTAAGGTTTTATGTTAGGAATTGGAAAATCCATAGTGAAGTATCGGTCACCCCAAATATAATCTAGCATAAGTTAGCTCGTAGACATATCGTTTGTTACGTTATTTGTTAGTTCATTAGTTAGTTATTAGCGTAGTTTAGTTTAGTGCAACACCGTGGAGGAATGATGGGTCTTTACCCTTTGTATGCCTGATACACCGTCCATCAGTAGGGACGTATTAGTTTGTAAGGATAAATACCCTTCCCACTAAGAGGAAGGGTGTGCTTCTCATTAATCTAACCTTGCATTGTGTTATTATTTCTCTCTAGAAACACCCTCTCCTCTCTTCATCTCTCTAAAATGGCTTTCTTGTTTAATCATCTACCTAGACCACCTGAATCATCTACAAACATAAAATATATGATCCTACAATTGGCATCAGAGCCTAGGTTTTGTTGTTTTGATGATTTGTATGGTTTTTTATGTGGTTCATATATGCGGTTTGTGTAGTCTTGTATGCGGATTGTTATGGTTCATTGAAGCGGTTGTGTGTTTATGTATGCGGTTTGATATGGTTGTGCAGGTAA
>OU343220.1:110233334-110610656 GCA_910596185.1 Chrysanthemum makinoi
TGAAATGCTTCCTGAAGATAATGGATTACCTCTTTCGTTATATCAAGCCAAGAAAATTATGTGTCCAACGGAATTAGAAGTTGAAAGAATACATGTGTGTCTGAATGATTGTATATTATGCAGAGATATGTATAAAAATATACACAAATGTCCTATTTGTAAAGAATCGATGTACAAAAGTGAAACAAAAATAAACGATAACGAAATGAAATATGGCCCCGCGCAAAATTATTATGGTATTTGCCCATCATACCGAGACTGGAACGATTATTTGCGAACGGGAAAGATGCAAAGTTGCTGCTTTGGCATTCCAATTAGCGTAAAAAGGATGGAAAATTAAGGCATGTGGTTGATTCACCTAAATGGAGAAAGATTAATAATAAATATGATGAATTTGGTGGCAAGATTAGAAATACACAATTTGTCTTAGTTCGGATGGAATTAATGCATTCAGAAACATGAGTATTAACCACAGTACTTGTAGGACCTAAGATATATCAACCTTATCACTTTACCAAGCAAACCCAACACACGTTAACCCAAGTTATGCGTATAAAACGTGAAACACAAACACAAACAAAGCTTAGAAATAAGATGAGAAAGATGGTGACTTGAATGATATATGAATCCGTGTATGTTATGAGTATAAGATGAAACACAATAAAGTTGTATATTCCTTGAGAGAGAAAATACACACACACACACACTTTCAAGCACACCCCTCAAATGAGACTTTGAGGGGTTTATATAGTTCCTTACAACAATACCCTAATGGGCTTGGCAAGGGCCACGAATTGGACTTGGATTGGGCTTGGGATACATAAGCTTATAAACGGCTAGCATAGCTTATCTTTTAACCAATTAGCTTAGCCCAATCCACGAGCCCGATGACTATTCTAGCACGATATCTAACACACGTTACAAAGTTCCTAAGTGTGAATGACCATCACTTCTAATAAAAACTATTAAGGCTAACAATCTCCCCCTAAGGGGTGGTCATTCAAATGATGCTCCACTTGATTAGGTCTTTACTTTTCTTGAGCTCGAACTTTGTGTGTAGATATAGAATAGTCTTGATTCTTTGTTCATTCATGCTTTGTGATCGTTAATGTGGTTGCGCACGTTGTCAACTTCGTTGGATAGGTGTCTCTACGTCTTTCTCCACCATGCTCACACTTCTATTTGACTTTTGGTTACCAATGATGTAGTTCTCGAGTCTTTACACTTTGAGTTGCCTTTGATTTTGATGAGAACTTTCATGTGTTGTTGGTATGAGCATGTGGCGAGTCTGCACGATCCATCCGCCCCGGAGCTTCCATAAGAAGAAAACATAAAAACAGTTAGTAATAAGCGGATTCCGGCACTTACAAGTTTGAATTTCGAGGGTGTTAACAAAGATAGTGTGAAAACACTTCTCTAATTCTCACAAGGGCCGTTCGAACTGAGTCCCACAAGTGAGATAACGCGATATACCGAAATACATCTACAGTTCAGATGAGTCGCTGAGGTACACCGAAGCATCACCCACGATCGAGACGTTTGAGACACACTAAGCGTAATCCACGGGGAGTTACCGGTGACCTGCTGTCAGGGCGCTTGATGTTGACCCGGCAGGAGTTTCCATTCAATCACTGAAGATCACGTAGTGAAACTTCTCATATATGTTCTGGCAGATTGCTAAGATCTGCGTAGGACTCTAGAATATATCACTTGTGCCCTTAATGATGAACAACAAGCGATGTCATGTCATGTGTTCCTATGAGATCTTTTGATGAATCTCGTGGCTCTAGACTCAATTAGTGCATTTTGGTTTTCCTGAGCGGAGACTAGGGAGAGGGTCTCCTTCTTCAATACCAACGATCTCTAAGAGAAAGTCGATAGATTATGTAAGGTTCCCAGTGAGAATGAAACAAATCCTTTTAAAAGGAATTGAGTGGCTAGAAGGTTTTGTGCAGTGCGTCACTGGGTCCATGACGTCTTTGTCTTCAATACCAGTGTCATCTAAGTGACAACCAATAGCATATGTATTGAACCCGGTTTCTGCCCTAAGGTTGAATATGGAGGGCTATTTCTTTTCACCCTTTCTCATTACATTTCTTTTTAATTCTTCAACCCCTTCTTTCTCCTTTCTCACATTACTCTTTTTTCAATCATACCGAGGACTTCTAATACTAACAATGGGTAATGTCCTTGGGTAGATCCCTCTGGCGGATCATAGGACGAATTTCCTATCCTTAGTCACCTTATAACTCCATGACTGTCCCATGTTGCCATAAAACCATTTTACTTGAAAATCTCACAGAGTGTTTATGATAGAAAACATGTTTGAGACACTACGAGAGTTTTATATTTTCAGAAACACTCCCCCTTCACATGTGCTTATAAGTTTTGACAGAAATCTGCACAGAGAGGGTAGAGTTCGCACTTTTTGAATTGATCGACTTTAAATGAACTAGACCGATTCGAGACACGTTTACATCACTAGAGAACTAGCTTGAAATTATTACCCGTCCTGGTCAAGTCCATAGAAAGTTTCTCGAGATGGTACATGATTCCTCGTCAATTCATTGGTTTCGTCTGAGTCGAGCTCATTTTGAGATTCAAACAACGATTTTGATCACATTTTAATCACGTCTCCTCCCCCTCAAAAATAGCATATTCGTGATGAGTGTGTAAATACTCATCATTTTTAGTCAAATCTGAACTGCAAAACACTTAAAAATGCTCAGAAATGCATCAAAATACTGAAAATATTCCAAAATTACATTTTATATGTTTCAGATGCAAAATGTTTAAAATCTGATGAAAAATGAGCAAAGTTTGCATAATTGGCAGTTTCAGTCCCTCAACTTTCAAAATTTGTCAAAACTAGTCCCTGAGCCAAAATTTCAAAAGAAAAGTCACCAAAGGTCCTTTTAAAATCATAACTTTTCAAATTAGTCCTTTGGTGAAAAATATCAAAAGTTTGAGAAAATTACAAGTTTGGTCCTTCAACTTTGAAAATTGGCAAAAATGGCCCCTGGAAAATTGCAAAATGGCAAGTTTGGTCCTTATACTTTTTGAGAGTGTCACTTTTGGTCCCTTGAAACATCTTTGTGAATTTGGCAGCCTTGGTCCTTGCATTTTAGATTTACAAAGAAGGTCCTTGTCATTTAATCCCTTGTCAAATCCAATTTGGACCCTTGCCACTTAAACCTTTGGACCCTTACTCTTTTTGGACCCCCCCTTTATTACTAATACCCTGGTCAATACCTGTGGTCAAACAACACCTTCGCGCCTTTTCTCCTTTCTTCTCCACTGGTTCTCTGCAACTCAGGCTACTCCACCCCCCCCTCCTCACCTATCCATCTCTTTTGTCCCCCACCAACACCTCAATCAAATTTCATTTATGCAACCTTTCTCCCACACTCAATCTCACAACTGCCAATTTCCTTTTTTCCCGCCAAAAGCATCTATGGCTAACATCTCCCAAGACATCCAAGGGTCAAAAAGTGTGGTGGGAATCAATCAAGGAAGTGAGAGAAGTCATCTAGAGCTATAAAAGAGGCAAGAGAAGAGGAGGAAGAGAGTAGTTAGTTTTTTTTTTATTTCTCTTAATGTCGTTTCTTAAATAAATGTTTTATTTAAGTTTAAATGTTGTAATTCTGGTTTCTATGTATTACATTTATGTGATAGCACCTTTGTGGTGTGCTTTTAATTACCTATCAAAGTTTTTATATAAGTTCAAATATTCCAGTTACTGTGAGATTTTCAGTTTCAAGGTCCTCTGTCCAGGTTGTTGGTTGTTTGTTTTAAGCTTAAAAAAAAGTTTAGTTAAGGTCTCTATAAGCTTTTTATAAGCTTACCTTTCATTTTCAAGTAAATGTGGTTGATGGTCAACAGAAGTCAAACTGGTGTAGTTGGTTTGGGAAATGGTCATTTGGTTGATGCAGTGATGATAAGGGGTTGTGTTAGACTAGGATAAGTTAGAATTAGTTCTGGTTTTGGGCCTGCACCAGCTGGACAAAGTTGTGAGTTATCTATCTCACTTTTCATTTTAGTCAAATTGCACATTTTGCTTATAAGTGTATCTGTGTTCACAACTTGTTTCAGTGTGTTTATATAGTTGTCATATGGTTATGAGAACTTAGTTTGATCCTTAAATCATGTTTGTTCAACAGTTTGTCCATTTTTATTGCATAACAGTTAGTTTATAGAGGTGTTTGGAATTACTTTGTTATCTGAGATATGGATCTGTAGTACCATTATATCATTGTTCAAGTCTATCTAGTACCTAATAGTTCAACTAAGTCATAAAATTCAGTCCTTGTTCATTAAATAGTCAAAATCATCTATCAAATGTCTTAACTGTCCACTGTTGGAATTTTTGATAGCCAAAAGTTTGTTTTGTGTTTAACTTTCATATGTACAACTTGCAGTAGCATCATTCTACCTTAATACATCATTTCCAGTCTACAAATCATGATCAAAGTTGGAATAAGTCAAACTTTCCATTTTGTCAAAAGTCAACAATGTGCAACATTCTCAGTTTTGGCCAAGCTAAGTTGATTTCTTAGGTTCATCTTTAAGCCAATTTCAATGAAACTTGATGTTTTAAAATCTCAAACTGGTCTAGTTTCTTGTCCTTATTTTAGTTTAATTTTGTGAATTTTTCTTGAGCTTCAAAGAAGCTTATCAAACTGCTACTAAATCCCCTGTGCAGGGCCTGTTAACTGCACAGGGGTTATGCAGTATTTGTAGCTCTTGCACAGAGCTTGTTAGAGCTCAGCTAGGTCTGTAAATTGGTTTACAAGTTCTCAACCAGGTCTACTTCTAGTTCCAATTTGTAGTTTGTAGTTGTAGCTTAGTGTGTGGCTTATTTTCTTGCTTCAAGTAGCCCCCTTAAATCTGTTTTTAGCTTAAATTTCATTTCATCAAACTGGTTGTATATAGCTTATCAGTGGTTAGGCTTGTTGACTTGTTCCATTTCTTGTTACTTTAGCTTATTGTAGCTTCCATATCAGTTTGGTCGCTTTGGATTCCATTTGCTTGTTTAGTGTTATTTCAATAAGCACTTGTTATCTTCCATTTCAATTCCTCCCACACAAGTTCCTGTCACATTTTTATAGTTGCCCTTTTTTTTATTTTTTTCCTTTAGAGTTTTCCTTTATTGTTGTTAGTGTCATTTTTCCTGAAATTTTAATTTTTTAATTTGTTTTGCTATTTTTCTTGATTTAAATTAGTTTTTAATCATTTTTAATTAGCTTTTAATACAAATAATTAAGAAAAGCTTCTAAAAAATAAGTTTTCATTTTTATTAAGTTTAGATAAATATAAAGCCAACAAAAAAGTATTTTTCCATATTTTTCTTAGTTAAATTTGTATTCTTAGATAATTTAAATAGTTTTAAATAGTATTTAATTCCTAGAAAATGAAAAATAATCATTAAAAATACAAAAATAGTTCTGAAAATTCTATTTTGATATTTTAGACTTTTCCATTTCATAATTTTATTTTTCTAGCTTTATTTCCTAATTTCTTGTATTTTAGATAATTATTTAATAGTTAAAAATAGTTTTAATTAATAATAATTAGATAATTAGTCATAAAAATAATTTTCTTTTTCTATAAAGTTTCTATATCATTAGGTTTGAAAAATGTATTTTTCATAGGTTAAGGACTTTATTTCTTAGATTTCACTTTTTATTTTTATGACGTTACGGATTTTTAAATTTAAACGACGTTTTAGGTTTTAAACGTCATCACTTTAAAAAGTGATAGCGTTTATTTAATATCTTTATCTTTTAATTTTCTTAATTTGTATTTAAGTTCGCATTAGGTATTATCTTTTCAGGAGTGTAATATCACTCCTAATCCCTTCTGATCACTATCCTTAGTGATCATCTACCGTCTTGATCAAGTGTTTACCACCATTGAGTCTCCGTGGGACTTAACGACCCGGGAACTTCACTATATTCTCTGCTCTCATGCCTTGGTGTTTAACAGGTTAAAGTCTGTTTTAGGGACGTGACGGCTTTGATTGTGGGCGCATGAAATTTTGGCGCCGCGCCCCCGGGAGCTTTTCGTGTGTTTAGCCATTTTCAGACCCATTCTTGTGCATACCCCGTCTTTTGTAAAAATTTTTTGTAAAGTTATCTGAAAATCCAAAAAGTTCATTAACACTTTTTCTAAAGTGTTAAAAACGCCAAAAATATTTTCATCCTTTGTTTTTATCATCATGTTTTTCAAAAATACCAAAAATATTCCTCTTTATCCTCTTACCTTTTTGATTCTTCATTTCTTACCCTCTGTTAACCTTTGATTCTTTCTATGTCTTATCCTCACCCTCTTGGTTGTCAATGGTGTGGTGGTCCTTATAATGGTGGCAATTGCCCCAGTTGTAGCATGGTCGAATCAGGAAACGGGTCTGTCTATAACCAAGATCCCTATTCCTACCATGACACGACTGATTTATTCCATCAGCTTACCACCTGTGAGACTCAGCAGTTTTACTGTTGTGAATGTGGTGGTTCACATTCCGGTTCTTTTGTCAATCGGAAACACGCTTGTCTATGAGCAGGTTCCTGATAACAATTATGACCACAACATATACCACTCACAACCACATCGGTTTTCTGTTGTGAGTATTGTGGAGGTCCTCACTCTAGCTCGGATTGTCAAACAGGGAACCCATTTCCTTGTAACAATTACGACTCTTCGTATCCAGACCAACCTCCACAGTACCAAATGATTCAAGCGACTCCTCATGAAACTAACAGACCTTCTACTGAAGACTCTGGAGTTTATTAAAGAACTTAAGGAGGAGTCGGCTTATGTCCTCCAAGATAATCCAAATGAGAAATCCATGGAAGTTTTGTTAGCCGAGAGCGGCGCTAAATTAGATTCCCAATTGCCTTGAACAATCTATTAGGGAATCAATTGCAAAAGAAAAAAGACCAATCTAGCTCTCGTTCCGTTTCATCCATTCACGATGACGATGATGATGAATATATCCTTGATATCCTACAATTTTATAACGGTTCATCAAGTTCATCAGTTGAAACTCCTTCCATGAAGAATCGGAGAAAAGACTATATGGAATTACTGCGAAGAACAAATGTTAAGTATTAAACATATGTATGCTAGTCCTTCTAAACTCCCTCAGTCTGTTGTTATCACACCCGAAGCTCCCCTCACTCTCTAAACATGGGGATGAGCTTCTTGAGCACTATTCGAAATGGAATCGTCTAATGTTGAGAACCTTGTCTCAATCCCAAGAGAGTCACAGGGAATTTCTGATCATATGTGTGATTCTTCTTCCCCATCTTGAGTGTTCTTTTGATCATTTTGAGACTTTCTCTGATTTTAGCGAAGATTGTGCTTCATAGGAGACACGAGTACGTTGAGGCATCACTCCCACAGTCTGATCCCCTTCTTGAGGAGTTCTCCGGTGAACTCACTCACATCAATCCACTCTTTGATTTCAAAGCCGATCTGGGAGAGACTGAAAGTCTCATTGATAATGATCGTTCACTCACTTCTTATCCCCACAGTCCAATAGAGAATGTTGATCACTTTGTTCCCGAAACATTCAAAGCTACTTTCACCAATCCTCTATTTGAATTCGACTCTGAATTCACTTCAATTTCGGAGAATCCACTCTTTGATACTCAGATTGAGGATGGTGATGAGCCTACAATGGAACAAGAGTTCACAATTTCACATCATGTGAATGATTCTCTTCATGAGGAGTTCGCCGGTGAACTCACTACATATCATATCTCCGCTGAGTATGATTGTTTGGATGCAAAAAATCATGATCGGGGGGAGAGAATCTCAAATTGCATACTTATGACAAATCTTCCCACCCTCCCAACCGAGATGCTTCCAACCCTAGAGCTCAACCAACAAAATCCAAATAAGTGCAACTTGCACTAATCGAGGAAGAAGATCTAATTATGATTGTTATCATGATCTTCCTTCTTTTCTTCACCTACTTGGTGACTTCCTCTCTTCTTCTCCTTCGGAAGTGAGGACCTATCTTTGACCGGCATTTTCATTTATCATCTGTGACGGTCTTTCTCTCTATATCTCATCGGTGTGGAACTTTCCGTACTTCAAATGTTGTCCAAACATCTTGAATGAAAGTCGATGGAGATGTTTTCTTCCACTTTGCTTCCCACCATGAACCATTGAATTCGGGTGAGTCAAGCTAGCGACTCGGTAATCAAAAACAGTAGCACACACTATATGGGTTTTCACCCATATTTCTGTCTTCTTTCTCTGTTCTACCACCCTAGTGTGGGGGTTGCCCACCTGTTGTGTATATAAAGTTCAAAAAAAAAAAAAAAAAAATAATAATAATAAAAAAAAAAAATCTCTTTCATAATAATGGCCGTAGTATTTCCCTTTTACGTTCTATGTTTCGGCATAACCGCCGGTACTTTGAATATTGAGGGCAATATTCATTTCTAAGTGTGGGGGGGATTCTCACGAATTTTATCATATAATTATACCAATTCCCCCGTTTTTGGCCAAAAATTTTTTTTGGAGTAAGTGTTCTACACTTACTCATTTGGTTATCAGTCCGCCTTGTCTAATAGACAAAAGGATTGGCTAATCCAGGAGCAAACGGCTCTTGGTAAAGATTTCTCAAATCCGTTTATATGGCTTGCAATTTGCCCAAAATTGTATGGTATTCAGCTCACCATATCCTAAAAAGTGAAGAGTTGGCTAGCCCGCAAGTTTATGGCTTGTGGTAAAGGCAGTGGAAAAACCATAATTGGTAATCAGCTCACCAAAGATAATTATGATAATTTATCTAAGAGTTGGCTAGTCCAAAGGTACGGCTTCGGTAAAGACACATCAAATCCGTTTACAGCTTATGATTTGCTCAAAATCATTTGGTTATCAGTGTACCAAGGTTCTTACTTGAACTGAAACATTTGGCTACTCCAGAAGTAATGGCTTTTGGTAAAGAGTTTCAAATCCATTATGTTTTCTCAAAAGATTGCTAGGGACTAGCAATAGTTTAGTGTGGGGGATTGATGAGTGTATAAATACTCATTATTTTTAGTCAAATCTGAACTGCAAAACACTTAAAAATGCTCAGAAATGCATCAAAATACTGAAAATATTCCAAAATTACATTTTATATGTTTCAAATGCAAAATGTTTAAAATCTGATGAAAAATGAGCAAAGTTTGCATAATTGGCAGTTTCAGTCCCTCAACTTTCAAAATTTGTCAAAACTAGTCCCTGAGCCAAAATTTCAAAAGAAAAGTCACCAAAGGTCCTTTTAATATCATAACTTGTCAAAATTAGTCCTTTGGTGAAAAATATCAAAAGTTTGAAAAAATTACAAGTTTAGTCCTTCAACTTTGAAAATTGGCAAAAATGGCCCCTGGAAAATTGCAAAATGGCAAGTTAGGTCCTTATACTTTTTGAGAGTGTCACTTTTGGTCCCTTGAAACATCTTTGTGAATTTGGCAGCCTTGGTCCTTGCATTTTCAGAATTTACAAAGAAGGTCCTTGTCATTTAATCCCTTGTCAAATCCAATTTGGACCCTTGCCACTTAAACCTTTGGACCCTTACCCTTTTTGGACCCCCTTTATTACTAATACCTGGTCAATCCACTTGGTCAAACAAACACCTTGCGGCCTTTTCCTCCTTTCTTCACCCACTGTTCTCTCAAGCTCAGGCTACTCCCCCCCCCTCCTCACCTATCCATCTCTTTTGTCCCCCCACCAACACCTCAATCCAAATTTCATTTAATGCAACCTTTCTCCTCACACTCAATCTCACAACTGCCAAATTTCCTTTTTCCCGCCAAAAGCCATCTATGGCTAAAAATCTCCCAAGACATCCAAGGGTCAAAAAGTGTGGTGGGAATCAATCAAGGAAGTGAGAGAAGTCATCTAGAGCTATAAAAGAGGCAAGAGAAGAGGAGGAAGAGAAGTAGTTAGTTTTTTATTTCTCTTAATGTGTTTCTTAGATAAATGTTTTAATTTAAGTTTAAATGTTGTAATTACGGTTCTATGTATTACATTTATGTGATAGCACCTTTGTGGTGTGCTTTTAATTACCTATCAAAGTTTTTATATAAGTTCAAATATTCGGTTCTTTGTTGAGATTTTCAGTTTCAAGGTCCCTCTGTCAGGTTGTTGGTTGTTTGTTTTAAGCTTAAAAAAGTTTAGTT
This sequence comes from Chrysanthemum makinoi, assembly GCA_910596185.1. NCBI lineage: Eukaryota > Viridiplantae > Streptophyta > Magnoliopsida > Asterales > Asteraceae > Chrysanthemum > Chrysanthemum makinoi. Next base: position 110,243,513 of record OU343220.1, read on the forward strand.
AAGGTCTCTATAAGCTTTTTATAAGCTTACCTTTCATTTTCAAGTAAATGTGGTTGATGGTCAACAGAAGTCAAACTGGTGTAGTTGGTTTGGGAAATGGTCATTTGGTTGATGCAGTGATGATAAGGGGTTGTGTTAGACTAGGATAAGTTAGAATTAGTTCTGGTTTTGGGCCTGCACCAGCTGGACAAAGTTGTGAGTTATCTATCTCACTTTTCATTTTAGTCAAATTGCACATTTTGCTTATAAGTGTATCTGTGTTCACAACTTGTTTCAGTGTGTTTATATAGTTGTCATATGGTTATGAGAACTTAGTTTGATCCTTAAATCATGTTTGTTCAACAGTTTGTCCATTTTTATTGCATAACAGTTAGTTTATAGAGGTGTTTGGAATTACTTTGTTATCTGAGATATGGATCTGTAGTACCATTATCTATCATTGTTTCAAGTCTATCTAGTACCTAATAGTTCAACTAAGTCATAAAATTCAGTCCTTGTTCATTAAATAGTCAAAATCATCTATCAATGTCTTAACGTCCCTTGTTGGAATTTTTGATAGCCAAAAGTTTGTTTTGTGTTTAACTTTCATATGTACAACTTGCAGTAGCATCATTCTACCTTAATACATCATTTCCAGTCTACAAATCATGATCAAAGTTGGAATAAGTCAAACTTTCCATTTTTGCTCAAAAGTCAAATGTGCACATTCTCAGTTTTTGGCCAAGCTAAGTTGATTTTTCTTAGGTTCATCTTTAAGCCAATTTCAATGAAACTTGATGTTTTAAAATCTCAAACTGGTCTAGTTTCTTGTCCTTATTTTAGTTTAATTTTGTGAATTTTTCTTGAGCTTCAAAGAAGCTTATCAAACTGCTACTAAATCCCCTGTGGCAGGGCTTTTAACCTGCACAGGGTTATGCAGTATTTGTAGCTCTTGCACAGAGCTTGTTAGAGCTCAGCTAGGTCTGTAAATTGGTTTACAAGTTCTCAACCAGGTCTACTTCTAGTTCCAATTTGTAGTTTGTAGTTGTAGCTTAGTGTGTGGCTTATTTTCTTGCTTCAAGTAGCCCCCTTAAATCTGTTTTTAGCTTAAATTTCATTTCATCAATCTCTTTGTATATAGCTTATCAGTGGTTAGGCTTGTTGAACTTGTTCCATTTCTGTTACTTTAGCTTATTGTAGCTTCCATTCTCAGTTTGGTAGCTTTTGGATTCCATTTGCTTGTTTAAGTGCTTATTTCAATAAGCTTGTGCTTCATTTCAATTCCTCCCACACAAGCCCTTGTTTTTATATTTTTCCTTTATTCCTTATATTATTTTAGAGTTTTCCTGAAATTTTCAGATTTTTTCTAAGTTGTTTTGCTATTTTTCTTAATTTAAATTAGTTTTTAATCATTTTTAATTAGCTTTTAATACAAATAATTAAGAAAAGCTTCTAAAAAATAAGTTTTCATTTTTATTAAGTTTAGATAAATATAAAAAGCCAAAAAAGTATTTTTCCATATTTTTCTTAGTTAAATTTGTATTTTTAGATAATTTAAATAGTTTTAAATAGTATTTAATTCCTAGAAAATAGAAAAATAATCATAAAAATACAAAAATAGTTTTGAAAATTCATTTTGATATTTTAGAATTTTCCATTTCATAATTTTATTTTTCTAGCTTTATTTCCTAATTTCTTGTATTTTAGATAATTATTTAATAGTTAAAAATAGTTTTTAATTAATAATAATTAGATAATTAGTCATAAAAATAATTTTCCTTTCTATAAAGTTTCTCTATATCATTAGTTTGTAAAATGTATTTTTCATATTTTTAGGACTTTTATTTCTTAGATTTCACTTTTTTATTTTTTATACGTTAATAGTTTTTAAATTTAAACGTACGTTTTAGGTTTTAAACGTTCATCACTTTAAAAATAGTGATAGCGTTTATTTAATATCTTTTATCTTTTTAATTTTCTTAATTTGTATTTAAGTCGCTGTTAGTTATTATCTTTTTCAGTAGTGTAATATTCAATCCTAATCCTTTCTGATCACTATCCTTAGTGATCATTCTACCGTCTGATCAAGTGTTTACACACATTGAGTCTCCGTGGACTTAACGACCCGGGAATTCACTAATTCTCTGATCTTCATTGCATTTGTGTTTAAACGCTTTTAAGTCTGTTTAGACTTGACTGTTTTGCGCAGATCAATATTCGTGATATTTTTGATATCAACGGATTAAACAACATTTTAGAATCTTTTTGGGAAGACAAACGGATTTGATTTAAGCATGAATATGGAACATTTTAGTTTTATGCTCCCCCTTTAATAAAGCATAATCAATTAAAGGGTTTTAGAGGGAGTTATCTTGAGCACAAAGTATTTTGAAAGATTTTGAAAAAAATCTTTTTGAACAATCTTGAAAAGGTGCTCAAGATGATGATGATTTCTCACCAGTTTTGAATGTAGTGCACTGAAGCGTACACTTAATTTTTCTATAAAAGCACGAGTTTTGATTTGAAAAATAATCAAAAGTCATCATTTTAGTCCGGGTTTCGTACTGAAGTATACGAAAGCCATTATTTGAAGAAATTTTGAGAAACGACATGTTTTAGAAAACAAATAAAGAACTCTCGCTCAAGCATCTGTACATACCCGTATCATTGTTGAATGACATTTCTAGAAATGTACAAAATATCGATTATACAAGAGACATGTCGTGAGAAGAATATTTTTGGATTTTTGATTTTATATAGTTTTTGTATTTTTTGAAAGTTTTATATTTTTATATTTTGCTTTTGTTGGTTTTTCAAATTTTGAATTTTGTTTTTCAAAAATATTTACAGTGAAGCTTGTTGGAAAATCATTTTCAAGAAGAATCGAGAAGACGTTCTAACTCCTCGTGGGAGGTTAGGCTTCGCATTCCAATTCGTCGAACTAAATACTCTAACCTTTCTTTTGGAAGGGCTTTAGTTAATAGATCGGCGAGTTGGTAATCTGTCTTCACGAAGAATAATTCAACAGTACCATTTTCGACGTACTCTTTGATGAAGTGATAGCGGACTCTGATATGCTTAGTCTTTGAGTGATGAACAGGATTGCATGATATGGCTATGGCACTTTTCGAGTCACAATACATAGGTATTTTATCGAAAGTAAAGCCATAATCTGTGAGTTGTGTTCTCATCCATAGAACTTGAGCACAACACGTAGATAGAGACACATACTCAGCTTCAGCGGTTGATAGTGCAATGCAATCTTGTTTCTTTGAAGACCAGCTTACTAACTTTTCACCCAAAAATTGTGCTCCTCCGGATGTACTTTTTGCCGTAACTTGATCACCTGCGTGGTCTGCATCTGAAAAGGCAATTAGATCAAATCCGGATTCCTTCGGATACCAAAGTCCCATGTGAATGGATGTCTTCAGGTACCGAAAGATCCGTTTAACCTCTTTGAGGTGCAGTTCGGTAGGCTTTGCCTGAAACCGTGCTAATAAGCAAACAACAAAATGAATATCTGGTCGACTAGCAGTAAGATACAAGAGAGAACCAATCATGCTCCGATATTTCTTCGGATCAATAGGTTTCCCAAACAAATCGGCTCCAATTTTTGGTGAAGTTACCATTGGTGTTCCGACCGAGTCACAATTATCCATACCATGATTTTTCAAAATCTCAGTTGTGTATTTAGCTTGATTTATAAAAATTCTACAAGGGGATTGATGTATTTGTAAACCAAGAAAGAATTTTAGTTCCCCCATCATGGACATTTCAAATTTACTTTTCATGAGATTTTCAAAATGTTTTGAAAGATTCGGATTAGTGGACCCAAAGATGATGTCGCCCACGTAAATCTGAACAATCAAAATGTCGTTTTTGCATTTTGTGTAAACAAGGTAGGATCAACTGTGCCTTTGGTGAAATTGTTTTGGATAAGGAAAGAGGACAGTTCGTCATACCACGCTCTCGGAGCTTGTTTCAATCCATAGATTGCCTTTTTGAGTTTGTAGACGTAGTCTGGATGTTCCATGTCTACGAAGCCTTCTGGCTGACTCACGTACACTTCTTCTTTCAGAGTTCCATTCAAGAAAGCGGTCTTAATGTCCATCTGATAAACCGTGATGTTTTTGTGAGCGGCGTAGGCTAAGAAAATCCTGACTGCTTCTAGTCTAGCTACCGGCGCGAATGACTCTTCAAAGTCTATCCCTTCCTCTTGTCTGTATCCTTTGGCCACAAGACGAGCTTTGTTGCGAATGACAGTCATTTCTTCATCCCTTTTGTTCTTCCATAACCATTTAAGATCAATGACGCGAACGTCAATGGGTCTTGGAACCATATCCCAAGAGTCATGTAGACGATATTGGAGAAGTTCCTCCTGCATCGCTTCTATCCATGCGGGTTCTGCCATTGCCTCGCGAATGTTCTTTGGCTCTATATTGCTAATTGAGCAAAGGTAAATGCACAAGTCGCAATCGGTGGAAAGTTGGCGTCTCGTCTGAATTGGCCTTGAAGGTTCACCAATAACTTGTTCAATCGGATGGTATTTTGTCCACTTCAGAGTAGAAGGATACCGTTGGTTAAACGTATGCGAGTTAGATGGTTCTCGTAAGCTTGAAGAAGATTCAGCTGATTCCGTTGCAAACGGATTTTCAAATAAGTCTTCATCTAACGTTGCATCGTTTTGGTTTTGGTTTTGCTCATCAACTGTTGGTAGAACGGGTGCAATAACTGTTGTAGATGTAGATGACGTAGATGGAATTGGTGCATTGGTTTCGACCGTTGTAGATGCATCTTCTGTTGGTGGTGGAGGATGATGTTGAGCGGGTGCAGCGGAATGATGGTTTGATGCATTTGTCGAAGTTCCACCATAGTATTCATCGAACATTAATTCGAAGAAATTCTCCCATTCTTGTTCTCTAGGATTTTCAAACGAAGTTGATTGAGCTCTTTGAGGTACGAGTCCTGAACTGATGTGTCCAGAAGTCTGCGGGTTTAGTGCGGGTTCTAGAGCGAGTCTCTCAGAAGCCATATGTGAAAGTTCGTCAAACTTCACATTCATCGCTCCATGATCCTCCTAGTTCTCCTGTTATACACCCTGAATGCCCTCGAGTTATCTGAATATCCAATGAAGATTCCAATATCACCTTTTGCTTTCGTTTTCCAAGATCTTATCTGTCGTTCGTAGGATAGCACAAAGCGCCAAATACGTGAAAGTAAGAGATATCCGGTTTTCTGTTGTTCACAAGCTCATATGGGGTTTTATTGAATCTAGGATGGATTAGGGATCGGTTCTGAGTGAAACAAGCATTAGCGGCAACAAAGCATCAGCCCCGAGAATAACGGTGCACTAGAATAGATTAGCATTGTGCGGGCAGCTTCCACAAGAGTTCTATTTCTTCTTTCAACTACCCCATTCTGCTGTGGAGTTCTAACAACTGATGTCTGATGAGTAATTCCAACATCTTCAAAATAAGCTCTTAACTCCTGATTAGTGAATTCTGTGCCGTTGTCAGTTCTTACAACTCTTACTGGAGTTTGAAGAAGTACTTGAATACGTTTCAGAAAGGTGATGATGATGCCTGGTGCTTCGTCTTTTGATCTCAGGAACTTAACCCATGTATATCTTGAATAATCATCGACGATAACAAGAATATACTTTTTCCCATTAATGCTTTCAACTCTCATTGGGCCACATAAGTCCATGTGCAACATATGCAACTTTGCTTCCGAACTAGGTACGGATTTGGGTTTATATGATGCTCTTTTGCTTTTTCCTTGTTCGCATGATGGACATAAGTGATCCTTGGTGTATTTGAATTTTGGAAGTCCGTTGACGATGTTGTCTTTGGCAATTTTGTTGATGGTGTCGAAATTGAGATGGGATAACCGTCTGTGCCACAACCATGACTGTGTTCCAGATGCACGTGTCATAAGACATATTGGTGATGAAGAGGCCATTTGATTGATGTCGATAGCATACAAGTTTGTATCACGATTCCCGGTAAAGAGATCAGTGCCATCCAAGTTTCTAACGAAGCAAGCATTTTTCCTAAAAGCAACCTCTAAATCTGCATCACAGAACTGCCCGACTGAAAACAAATTGTGTCCCAATCCTTCGACATAGTAAACCCGAGTGATCAAATAATTTCCAAAAGGTAGATCTCCATAACCCATGATAGCTGCTACATGATCATTTCCGAAACGTACGGTTCCCATGAATTTCCACACGAAATTGATCAGCAGCTTCAGATTCCCGGTCATGTGTTTGGAGCAACCCGAGTCGACGATCCAAAGACATATTTCGATAACCTGCCAATCACAGAAGAAGAAGATTTTGGAAACCGTTTTGAGTTTGGTTCCTTTGGGTTAGAGGTAAAATCCTGATCACACTCATAGAAGTTGTCTATATGTAAGACAGGTGCATCACTCATTCTACCATTCTCGAGTGTGAAAGTTCTACCTGTGGGTTTCCAAATGTCATCCCTAAAGTAAACATTATGCTCCCTATCAGTAGTGTAAAGCCTAAGTCTCGCAACTAGTCTTCCTATTCGTTTAGCATAAGTTCTTTTGGGAACATTCTTCTTAACAGACTTAACAATCTCATTCTTAGAAACACAATCATCATGAACATTAGATAAAGATTTCTTGCAAGTTAAACAAACAGATTCAACAGATTCATTAAACTTAGCAGATTTCATAGGTTCATTACATTCAGATGAAATGTCTTTCTTATTCAAAAACGGTAAATTCCTAGGGTGTTCTTCTACTTTCTTCTCTTTATTCAAGCGACTACTCTTAGAGGCCAGCGAGACTCTATTGTTCCTTGTATTGCTCTTAGGCTTTAGTCTGCTGCTCCTAGAGGGGCTTCCTAGTCCTGTAGAAGGTAAGGCACACTCATTAGGATTCACAATCTTATCTAGAGAAGTGGTTTCAGCTTTCCTAGTCTCTTTAGAGTGCTTTTCTAAACTTATGACGTTTGTTCGGATGTTTTAGATGTGGCGGCAGACGCATTAGTGGTACTCATCTTAAAAAGGCCAGGAGCTAAAACTTTTGGTTTCTCGATAACCGCTTTTCCCTTATCAACATTTTGTTTAGGTAGGGCAGGTGGAGTGACTGGTTTTGATGAAACATTTTTCTCATTGACTTTTGGAGGAGGCATAGAAACAGACATTTTTGGTTTGGAAACCGGTTTGGGAACATTAGCTTTCTCCGCAGTCAATGGTTTTTTAATCACAGTATCCACTGCCTTTCCTTTTTGACTTTCCAGCTGAGCCCTCAAAAGATCATTTTTCGCTTTCATTTCATTGTAGGCACGCTCATACGACAATTTGTCATACTTGCATTCCTCAGATTTTCGATCAAGTTGTTTAAAATATGAGACATTTTCTTTTTCAAGTTTCTCAAGTGCTTTTTCATATTTTGAAACAATTTCGGAGGTCTCAGACTGGAGTCTTTCATGATCTTCAACAGAATATGTTTGCAAAATAATGGACATAATATCAGTAGTCGGAACATCTTCGAAGAGAGAGTCATTTAAAGTTTCCAAAACTTTGATTTGTTCAACACAGTCGTTAGCTTGCTTTACCAGGGTTTTATGGTCCTTGACAAAGTCAGCTGTTTCTTTCAAAAATGCTTGTTCAAAATGAATTACCCTTGCACTGATGGCATTCAGCTGAGGGGCAATTTGAGTTTCAAAAAACTTTCTTTGTTCGATGTCAAAACTAGAGAACCAGTTGTTAGGTGTAATAGTGGTTTTAGTTTTAACAGTGTCTTGAAGATCCACAATTCTAGTTTTTACATTTTCTAAAATACTTCTCGCATCACTTGTGTTAAAAGGATTGTTTGAAGACATTTGTTCAATGTTCGAAAGAGAATTGGAGACAACAACTGGTTTTGAAACAGATTTTGAAACAGGTGTTGACTCTTTGTTTGAAACACTTGGTGTGATTGAGAACTTTGACTTTTCTTTTTGATTAACAAAAGTAATTCCGTTAATTTTGTTCCATTTGTTATAATCAATTGGTTTGATTTCCGGATTCTTTTGTTTCATTTTTGATCTACTCTCCTCAGATAGTTCTAACGTTTCAAGAGAATCACGAACAATAATGGGTTCATGTAAAGCTTTTCCATTGTTTAACACATTCTGAGATTTCTGAGCTTTCTTGAGGAACGAAGAAGGGTCGTTACCAAGTGCCATTCTATTGTTAGTATGAAAACGCGGATTTACTTGATTAGAAAGCATCTTTATAGTTTGAGCAGAATGACCTGTTTTAAGAAGCAAATTTTCCAAAGTTTTTATCTTTTCATTCTTATCAAGAATTTCATCAAGAAGAGAATCTTCGCGTTTTGAAAAATCAGTAATCAACTGCTTCTTCTCTTTTTCAAGATTAGAAAACATGTCTTTTTGTTTGGAAAGTTGGTTATTTAAATCAAAAATTTCCTTGTTTAAAGATTTAATTTTCAAGTTCAATTCACATCAAGTGTGTTATACTTGATTTGCAATTCTTTTTCTTTAGAAACCAAATTTCGATAACCAATTTCTAATTCTGATTCTTTGTTTTTCTGAAATTCAAAGGCTTTTGCGTTCTCCTTGTAACTCTCAAGCTCAGCGGTCAATTTGGCATTCGCGGCCTTAACATCGCGATTGACCTTTTTAACTTTCTCAATTTCAATGCCACAGTTGTTGATTAATGATTCAAAATAAGCGCGAGTTTCCTCATCAGTCTCAGTATTTTGTGCCACACAGCCTCCACTAGGATCCACATTTGGAGTTTCAGAGTTAGTATTGCTACAACTCGGATTGTCCATGTATGTATCATAAGTAGGTGCTGATGTCACAGAATGCTGTTCGTCATGAGTAAACACATCAAATATGACATTGTTATAGCATGGATCGGTGATTGGTACCTCAGATACTGCGTTGGCGTCATAGACAGGAGGTGCGTCAGAATCAGTGTCGTACTTAGTCTCCTGAAGATTTGCCATGAAGATGCGGTTTGCATTGAGTTCCTCGAGGTCTTCCAAATCATCCATAATAGCCATGAAGTCATGTTCCTCAGCACTCAATTGAAGTCCATATTGTTCCTTTTGTGCCAACAGAATAACTTTCTGAAGATACGCAAGATCCTTCTTTTTCGCCTTAGTTGGACAATTCCTTGCCATGTGACCCAATCCTTGACAGTTATAACACTTAACCTGATTACCCTGATTCACATTTCCATAATTCCCAACTATTGGAGCTGCAACATTCCCATTCTGATTACCCACTACTCTATTTCCAACATTCTGACCCATCTGATTACCCTGATTCGGAACTGCCTGATTACCCATGCGAAATCTAGTAGCATATCCCTGTTGATTCCCAATAACTCCAACCATTTGACCTTGATTGCCCATGTTCACACCCGCTGTGCAATTTGCCTGTTGCGAGTGTTTGATGAAATCCTTTGGTTGTTGTTAGTTGGTGTGGAATAGCGACCGCTAAATGCTTTACCCAAGAATACAAATGCTTGTGACAAAGCTTCTTCTGGTTCCATTTCAAGATCGTGATTCCTTGTTCCTTGTAATGTTGTTGTTCAGGTGGATAGTTTTGTTGTTGAGGGATGTATTGCTGCAAGTTGTTGTTAGTGGAAGATGATGAAGCTTGTTGTTGTGTATTCACTGAAGTTTGAGTCTTTGCAATGAGTGCCAATGGATCATGATTCTTTGCTAATCTTTCTTGCCTCACTTCATTCACTTCATTTTGGTTTTGTTTCAGAAAATCGTTGAGTTGATCAAAGTTCACTTGATGTAAGTCCTTTGTTTGGTTGACAATAGTGACATATCGTCCCCATTCTTCGGGTAGATTGTTCAAGAACTTGATGTTGCTCACGATAGTTCTGGGTGTCAACTTGTTTCTGATCAGCTCATTCATTAAAGTACAAAACCTTCCATAGTAGGATTCAATGGATTCTCCCGGAGTAGATGTAAACTTCTCCCATGCAGTTAGCAACTTGTTCTCTGTGTCTTGTTGACCGATTGCTGTTCCATGACAAAGTCGTCTAACACGTTCCCACATGTCGAAAGCAGTTTCACAACTGTCACAGCAGCAAAGATGTCTCTTGGTAGACCCAGTTGTATAATATGAATTGCCATGTCATCTGCTTCGACTTGTTTCGATCCTCTTCGAGTATTCAATGTCTTTTTGAAGACGAAAAAATGGTGGGACGGGAGGTGTTGCATCAGGATTTCCAGGGTCTTGGACTTGTCGAGGTATGAAGGATCCATCCTGAATGGATTTGATCATCAATTTTCCATTAGGTTTTGTCTTGATGTAACGAAGCATTCGACTTGTCCATTGAAGATAACCACCTTTTTCCAACATAGGAGGACGGTTTTCGGCACCGGCTGCATGAATATCTTGTTGAGTAGCCATTGATGAAGGTATGATCTGATAAAGTTGATGTAGGATCGATTCAACGATAGAGGAGTTGAGGTTGATGAAGATTAAAGCTCGGTTGAGGTGATTTTGAAAGTCGTACTCGTAACCTTGGTTCTAAAAAATTTTCGCCCAAAATTTGAAATTCACTATAAAAATCAATTCTAAGGACGTATGAAAAATTTGAGTTATGACAATTTTGACGCAAAATTTGACCCGAAAAATTTGAATTTAGGCCCAAAAATTTGAATTTTTGACCAAAATTTTCACAGTTAAACCAAAATTTGAATCTCGCGTAAAAATTGAACGTTTAGTCTCCTCAAATTTTTTTTTTTTTTTTTTTTTTTAAAAAAACCTTTATGCGTAGAAAGAGCTTAGGCGTAGAAACAGAAGTTACGAGTAGACCAGGCTTAGGCGTAGGATCTGGTGCTTATGCGTAGGATCTTATGCGTAGAAAGCTTATGCGTAGAAACCTTATGCGTAGAAACCTTAAGCGTAGGAACCTTAGGCGTAGAAACCTTATGCGTAGAAACCTTATGCGTAGTAAGTATCTTACGCGTAACCTTAAGCTTATGCGTAGACAAAAAGTTACTCGTAAACCTTACGCGTAATTTTGAAGTTATGCGTAGAGTTACTCGTAAGCTTTTAGCTTATGCGTAAACTATGGTTAAGAACCAAAAATCCTTTACACTGTCACAGCGTAAGAGATATCCACAAGTCGAAGTGTTCCACACACTTATCCAAGTGAGGGAAGCACTGAGTAACAGTTATAGCACGAAGATTCTTCACCAAAAAGTTACGAGTAGAAAACTAGGGTTTTGACTTTTTGACTTCTACTCATAAGAAATTTCCAACGATTCAAATGATTTCTTTTGCACAGAAAGCCTTAAAACACTCGAATAACCCAAAATGTTGACCTTTTTCACCCAAAGTGCTTAGAAAAGTTACGAGTAGAAATGACCAATAACCAAATACGAGCTTAAAAATGAAGAAAAACACGTAAAGCTACGAACTTTTTGCAAAAAACTGAAACTTTAGCACCAAATAAACCTTAAACCACAAGAATCTTGAATTTTAAAGTGCAAAAATTGAAGCTTTAAGCTTGACAAAAAACGTATAACGAGAGCCTTTTAAGCGTAACCCTTCAAAACAAACACAAACACTCCTAAACCATTGTTAGGCGATTGATACCAATTGTAGGACCACTACGATATATCAACCTTATCACTTTACCAAGCAAACCCAACACACATACAAGTTTAACCACGTGAAACCAAACACAAGTTATGCGTAAATAAAGAAAGAAAGATTAAGATGTTGGTGACTTGAATGATATGTTATGCGTATGTATGTGAAGAGAATGATGAAACAATATGATGTTTATTTCAAAGGAAAAACACACACACACACACTTTCAAGCACACCCCTCAAATGACCATTTGAGGGGTATTTATAGGTGGAATACATGAAAAGCTAAAAGGCTTTCCTATGGGCCTCGTTGGACTTGGATTGGGCTTGGGATATATGAGCATACAAACGGCTAACATACCCTAACGTTTAACCAATTAGCTTAGCCCAATCCACGAGCCCGATGACTATTCTATCACGATATCTAACACACGTTACAAAGTTCCTAAGTGTGAATGACCATCACTTCTAATAAAAACTATTAAGGCTAACACTTGGTTACGAGATCACTGTAAATGATCTCCCCTATGTCGACAATGACCCCATTCATCAAGCATTATGCCATCATCAACTGAATAGAGTTAACATGTTCAGTAGATGAGTGGTTCCCGCCGAGGACCTGAATCACAAATGTGAATAGGATCCTCCAAGCCACGGGAAATGAACTCTTGGTGACTGGGGTCTTGTCCAAAAACGTTCGATCTAAAACAATTTGTTTTAACCCATCCTTCACTGTGGAGGGTTCAGGATGGGCTACATATACACCTTTGTTGTAATCTAACCCTGTGGAGGTGCAAAAAGTTTTATAATCCAGGGTGAATTGTTGCCCCCCGTTGAGACTGAACCTGATGAGATATTCCCTGAGAGGTCTAAGGTTGTTCTCATCAGTAGAAGGTGTCGGGTCAAAGGCCTTGGCTGTAGCCCAAAACTCCCTGAGGAGGTTTTGGTACAGAGTAGAGGGACACTGAACAAAGGCCGTTTTCAGTAGGCAGTTATATAGAAATTTCATAATGTCCTTATAGGCTGGGACATTTTGAGGATATTCAAAATTACCTATGACATTATTTGTTTTAAACTCAACATTGCTAAGATCACCTACTAACTGTGAAGCGAACTGAAGAGATTGAGTTCTTGCCATTTCCATAAAAAGATTTTAGGGTTTTGAAAAAAACTTCTTGACAAGAACAATCAAAGGTTTGAATCTCTTAAGTTGTGATGAAAAATCTTTTGTAAATGTTTACAATGAAGGTTTTTCTGAAAGAGGTTTGAAGAACAAAATGATTTCTGGATTTGAAAGAAATTTTGACAGAGTTTTGTTTGCAGAAATCAATTGTGTATGTTTTAATGTTTATGAGAAGGGTATTTATAGAGTGGTGAGAGGGGTGGTTTTTGCATAAACGTGGATATGTAAAGACGGTTTTTGAAAACGTTTGAAATTCCACATTTAATGCCACCCACCACTACCCGCAGTAAAATCCCGTATTTCAAGGGAACAGTTGCAGTGCACAGTAAAAGTGCACTTTTGCAGTAATAAAATATCCATTGGATATTTTATGTGAGAGGAGGCATTTAATGCCAAGTGGGGGTGAGGTAAGTTTGTGAGGGACCTTTGATGTGGTTGACAGTATGACAAAGAGACATATATTCTTATATTAAATTGGCATAGTTACCAACCTAGGACATGTAAGTAACTGATACTTGGATCATTTAGTTACTCATTCAATGCTCAATATTAACTGTTAGGGTCCCTGAATGAGTCTTACTCATTCAGTGAGTGGTTTATTTTGGGTGTTCAGGGAGGATGAACCATTTCAGAGAACTTACTGAGATTGGTTTTCAGATACCTGACTTTCAATGTCAAGCATTCCTAATTCAGCTTTCATTCTCCTGAAGGTAGGTTCATCCAAGGGTTTGGTGAAGATATCAGCCAGTTGATATTCAGTAGGGATGAAATCAAGTTCTATGTCTCCTTTCATTATGTGATCCCTGATGAAGTGATATCTGATATCAATGTGTTTGGTTCTTTGGTGGAGGACAGGGTTGTTGGAGATTGCAATAGCACTGGTGTTATCACAGAAGATGGGCACCATTTTGTAATGGATGTCATAGTCACTGAGTTGAGTTTTCATCCATAATACATTGGCACAACATCCTGCTGCAGCTACATATTCAGCTTCAGCTGAGGACATAGCCACTGATTGTTGCTTTTTAGCACTCCAACAAACCAGTTTTCCTCTAAGAAATTGACATGACCCTGAGGTACTTTTTCTGTCCATGTTGCAGCCAGCATAATCAGAATCAGAGTAACCCCTGAGATCAAACCCTGAGCATTTTGGATAATAGAGTCCAAGGTTTGGGGTTCCCTTCAGGTACTGAGTATTCTTTTGGGCTGCTGTGAGGTGAGATTCTTTGGGATTGGGTGATATCTTGCTATTAAATAGACTGAGAATTGTATGTCTGGTCTAGTAGCAGTTAGATACATCAGTGAGCCAACAATCCCTCTAAAATGGGTTTGATTGACTGATTTGCCAGTGAGATCAGGTCTAAGGTTGTTAGGAGGGACCATTGGAGTCTTCACTGAGGCACAGTCAGATATCTCATATTTCTTCGAGATTTCTGGTGTATTTCTCTTGACTGATGGATATTCCTCTATCAGTTTACCTGATTTGTAGTCCAAGGAAGTATGTGAGTTCACCCATCATGCTCATTTCAAACTTCTTTGTCATCAGTTTTTCAAACTGTTTGCAAAGTTTTTAGTTTGTTGAGCCAAAGATGATGTCATCAACATAAACTTGGACGAGTATCACATCCTGTTGTGTTCTATAGACAAACAGTGTGTTGTCTATCTTTCCTCTGACAAACTTGTTTTGTATCAGGAAGGCTGAGAGAGTTTCATACCATGCCCTGGGAGCTTGTTTAAGACCATAAAGGGCTTTGTCAAGCTTGCAGACATAGTCAGGGAATTCACTACTCTCAAAGCCAGGAGGTTGTTGAACATACACATCTTCCTTTAGATCACCATTTAAGAATGCACTTTTAACATCCATTTGGTAGACCCTGAAGTTCATGTATGTTGCATATGCAAGGAAGATCCTGATTGCTTCCATTCTTGCAATAGGAGCAAATGTCTCATCATAGTCAATGCCTTCTTGTTGACTGTAACCTTTGGCTACAAGTCTGGCTTTGTTTTTAATGACAGTGCCGTTTTCATCAGTTTTGTTTTTGAAAACCCACTTCATTCCTATGACAATGACATCCTGAGGACATTTGATCAAGGTCATGACCTTGTTTTTATCAAACTGTTGCAGTTCTGGGTGCTTTAGAGCCTCAGTGACACTTTTGGGTTCTATTTCGATAGGTAATCAGGCATATAGACATTCATTGGCTGAAGCTGCAGTTAACTTAGCGACCATGATTCTAGTGAGCATGCCCTCAGTGGGTTCACCAATGATGTTTACAAGCTCAATGTCATGAGATCTAGTCCACTTACTTTGTGGTCTTGGATCTGAGCTTGAAGAGGTCACTAGAAGCTCAGGAGTGAGTTCAGTTTTAGGAGCAACAAAATCATTTAGAGCATCTGTTGAGATGTCTTGTTCAGGTTGGGGTTGTTGAATCAGAGGATCCTGAACATTTGGTTCAGTATTACCTATCCCAGTAGGGACTGATTGATTATCAATGAATTCACTGATAGTTGGTTGGGTTAGGTTGTGAGGTAAGACATAATATGAGATGTCAGCATCAGCTTGGTATGAGGAATTGAATTCAGTGTTGTACTTATCAGGAGGATATCTTGATGAGTCATCAATTACTATTTCCTCCACTGAGGTGTTGGTGAACCTGATGCTTTCTGAACTTTCATCAAAGGTGACATGAAAGGTTTCCTCAACTTGTTGTCTCCTTATGTTAAAAACCCTGAAGACTTTGGAGATCAGTGAGTAGCCTAGGAAATATCCATCATCAGCTTTTGCATCAAACTTTCCTAGATGATCCTTGTGGTCATGAATAAACATTGGACATCCAAACACATGAAAATAGCTGATGTCAGGAAGTCTACCTTTGAAGATCTCATATGGGGTTTTATTATGTCTTTTGACAATGATTGACCTGTTTTGAGTGTAACAGGCAGTTTTGACTGCTTCAGTCCAGAAATGCTTTGAGAGGGCTGGGCCATTTAGCATGGTTCTAGCAACCTCAAAGAGAGTTCTGTTTTTCCTTTCAGCGACCCCATTTTGTTCAGGGGTATAAGGAGATGAGAAATTTTGAGAAATTCCTTTTTCATCACAGAAACTCTCAAGTTCTTGATTTCTGAACTCAGTACCATTGTTAGTTCTGATTTGTTTAACAGTAATGTCATTCTGGTTTTCAATCTTCCTGATGAATGACATTATTGTATCAGTGCCTGACTCTTTTAGAAAGAAAGTATACCCAAGTGTATCTTGAGAATTCATCAACAATGACAAGTGTATACTTCTCATGCTGGATAGATCTGGGACTGACAGTTCCAAAGAGATCCATGTACAGGAGGTGAAGGCAGCTTTTGAGGGAGAAATTTTGTTTGGTTTTGAATGATGCTCTGTGGTGTTTACTTTTTCACAGGCGAGCATGGTTTGTCTTTTGCAAAAACCGGTGATGGTAAGCCAAGGACCTTGTTTTGTTTTGCCAAGTTGTTGAGGTTTTTGAAGTTCAGGTATGAGAGTCTCTTATGCCACAGCCAATTGATAGTTTCAGTGGCCTTAGCAAAGAGGCAAGTTCCATCTTGAGAGAGTGTTGACATGTCTAACACATAAACATCATCTCTCCTAGGAGCTATCAACACAATTTCCTTGTTGGCATTGAAGACGGTACCTTGTTTGTTATTGAATTGCACATTGTACTTAGCATCACACAGTTGACTGACACTGATGAGATTGTATTTTAGACCATTGACATAAGCTATTCTAGAGAAAACTATTCCATTGCAGTTTACTGAACCATAACCTTCAGTGGGACATGATGAGTTATCACCAAACACTACTTTGGGTCTTGGTTCCTCTATATACTTGTGCAGATACTCCTTTACACCAGTCATGCTTCTTGAGCATCCACTGTCTAGATGCCAAATAGGCTCCCTGGCGTGTCTATGCACAAGTAGTAAACTGAATTAGTTTCTCTTAGTGACCCACTTACTAGTTGGCTTGGGTCTCAAGGTCTCTTTGAATTTGGTAATTGACTCATGGTCAGTGGTTGAGTGCATTGTGCTACCACAGGTTTTGCATTTAGAGACTGAGGATGACTCAGGGATTTTGGGTTGGTTTGTACCTTTCCTTGCATGAATGACACTGTCATGTTGAGATGTCTCATGAGTGGATTACGCATATATCACAGCATGTGTTCATAAGATAATTATCCTGATGATGATCATTAAACCCACAGTGAGGGCACAGAGAAAAAGGTTTTGCTCTATTCTTGGGAGCTGTTTTGGAGGATGAAGCATACTGATGACCAACTTTGGTATAGTTTGCTTGACTGACATACTGTAGGTGGTCTGCAGTCCTGTGATCATCCTTTTTGCTGATCATGCAAAAAAGGATTCTATAGCAGTTGTCAGTGGTATGGCTGGTGTAATGACACAGCTCACACTTTTGCTTGGGTTTGTTGGTGGATTTTGACTTTGATGAGCTAGATGAGGCTGACTTAGTTTCCTTGATTGAATCAGGAGCTTTTTAGATGGATTCCATCTTTTCAGTTAGCTTCCTCACAAGCTCAGTTAGTTGTTGAATTTGGTCAGCTTCAGTGGGAACAGAGGATGTTGAAGTCTCAGTAGGAGTAGACTCTTGTTGAGTTGGTTTTGTTGGTATTTTCAGGATGGTTCTACCAAGTCCAGACCTTTCTTTTGGTGAGTGAGGATTGAATTGTAATGGAGTAAGCTCAGAGCTTGGTGCAGCACCCTAAAGAGGTTTCAGTGGTGGAAGCGGTGCTTGAGATTCTACTTCAGACTCAGAGATGTGTTCAGTACTACTGGGCACATCAAGGAGTCCAAGCATGCTCTTTAGAGATTGGCTTTCAGGCTCTAGAATCCTTCCAGAATCAAAATTTGGAAGCTTACTCTCAGGATTGACCCTTTCAATCCAATCACTCGGTTTGGGAGTAGTCAACATATTGGTAATCATACCACCAGACACAAATGGCTTAGGACCCTGGTCTTTGTTGAGAGAGTCAGGAAGATGATCTTCACCTAAGACTCTCTTCTTGCTACTAGGGGCTCCCACAGCATCAAAGACCCTGGGATTCTTGGCAGTCCAACTATCAAGAATATCATGAACCTTTTTGAGTTCGTCTTGAAGAGCCTGATTTCTTTTAACTAGTTCAGTGTTTTGAATTTGCAAAGTGACAGCCCCAAGCTTAGCTTGTTTTAAAAGAAGCAGTTCATCCCTACACTTGTTTAATTCAAAACTCAGCTTGTTGTATTTTGAAAAAATATTTAGTCTTTGCTCCTCTACGAACTTAAGGTCAACATTAAGATAATTCATGTAAGACCGCCAATCGAGTCATCATCCATATAAAGTAGAATATTTACCTTCTTCATTGTGATATTGACCCATTCTCCATTCCTGGCATGATTCTTTCCAACAGCTTGCTTGTCCTCTTCTGAGAGGGCCATCAGTGCACTGACATGCACCATTTCATCATCTGATGACACTGGCTCTTCATCCCAGTCGAAGGTCTCAGCAACAAGGCCTTTGTTTTTACCCTGCACATTTTGAACACTTTTTGTTGTTTCTGAGGGACTGGCCTCGAGCAATGCAAGCTTAGCTTTGACTTTCTTATACTTAGCTTCAAAATCAACAGTTTTGTTTTGATCAGATTTGTTTACAAAGTTTTGATGAGACTGATAGATTTTTGGTTGAAATTTGCTAAAGCCTAAGGACTAATTTGACCCTGATGGTTTATAAGAGGGTTCAGAAATTGTTTTTGAAAAACAGTCTTTTGCAAAATGACCTCTTTTGTGACACTTAAAGCATTCAATGTCCTCATTTGCTTTGGCATTTGAAAAACCTTTGTTTCTTTTTATAAACCTTCGAGAGTTAGCAAGGAGTGCCCTTTCCTGAAATTCATGTTTAGGTCATTTAGGTACTCCTCACTTGATCTCTCATCAGGCTCATCATCATAATTTTCCTGAAAATCTTGAACAACATTGTTAGAATAAAAAGCAGTTGATATTGGTGATGAGGTGGTGGTCAGAGACTTCTTGACTTCCTGGGACTTCTTTAAGTCAGGGTATCGTCTGTTGATGAGGTTTTCCTCATAGACAAATTTCCCATAAATTTCAGGAAGCTCAAGATTCTGGATATGATTAGCATTCCTAAGTCCCTGAGAGAAATTCAACCACTTCTCAGGGAGACTATTGACAAAGCCAACATTGATTTCATGTTTGGATAACTTAACACCATCATTTGATAGTTCATTCAAAAGAGTTTTGTACCGGGTGTAAGTTTGAGAGAGTGTTTCGAGTCCTTAGCCACGAAGGTGTTATACTCAAGTTTCAGGTCCATTATCTTGTTTTCCTTGGTATCAGATGGGCCTTCATGACTATGAACTAGGTCATCCCAGGTTTGTTTAGCTGTACTACAGCTTATAACTGACTCCATAATATCGTCAGGAAGACAAGATATTATGATACTTTTGAGTCTTTGGTCCTGGTTGACCACTCTCCTTTCATCCTAGGTCCACTGAGCTTCAGGTTTAGGCAAACCTTCAGCAGTCTTTGGGACAAATGGACCTTCATTTATACACTTGATATAATAAGGTTCCATCCCAATCAAATAGCAAAGCATTCGCTTTTTCCATTTGTTGAATTTGCCAACTTCAAGTCTAGGGGCAACAGCTGAATAAGCTCCACCCTTTTTATCGACTAGTTGGGGTACATCAATTTCAGCCATTTAGGATCCTAATTTAAAAACTTTTAGAGCGGCCAAAAAAGGTTTTATAATTAGCCTTGCTCTGATACCACTTGTTGTTCCCCGTTCACTATTGTTTAAAACAGTTTAGAAATATAAAACAAGTTAATAGTGAACAATGACTGAAATTAAAGTAAGTAAAACACACTAGATAAGTTTCAACATCATATTTTTTATTAGAAATCAATCAGAAAGAATACGTTACCCAAGTACTTGCGGAATAGTACTTGGGATTGAAATGACAAAGGTTGGTGACTCCTCTCTAAGCTCAGGCTAAGTCTGAGCACAACTCTTAGAACCCACTGAGCTATCTCAGGGATAAAGTTGTATTTGGAGGAGTGAAAAGATGGCTTGCGTGTATGTGTGTTTTTACAATTCACAAGCTTAACATTTTCACTCCATCTCTTATGCTATTTATACATGTATGAGTTTTAACTCTTTCCTAAGTGACAAACTGACATCATACAGAAGACAAAATATTGATGTATTTTGTCTCTGTTTACAAAGACTATTCTAGGTAAGAGACAAGACTACTTTCCAAAAGTCAGTGATGACACTGAGCCTGATCTTTAGCCATTCAGGGAAAGTTGACTTTGGTTGATAAGGACTTCGTCTTATCTGATTCAAACTTATTCCGCCTTGTCCCGCTCATTCTTCAGTCTTCATATCCTTGATCTTCTACTTCAGTTTGTCTTAAGTGTAAGTAGTTGGAGAGGAGTCTTAGGGATTCAGTGAGTTATTGTCATCACTCACTGAATCCACCATCTTCTTCTTGACTCAGTATTCACCCTTTAAGTTCCGCCTTGCGGAGTGGAGAGACTCTTGTTGCCTCGTACTGAGTATCTTGAAGATGGCTCACTGAGAGACTATGCACTCAGTGACTTGTTAGTGTTTAATGGACTAGACACTTGGGCTATTTTCTATTCAAATCCTAGATTAAGGGGTTTGGGTATTTAATGAACCCAACAGTTTGAGATGAGATAAGATGAAGAAGAAGATGAAGTTTTGAATGAGAGTTAATTTTTCAAAGTGGAAGATTTGAAAAAGTGAGGATTTGATGGAGTGGATGACGGAAGGGGTTTTTATAGGGAAGGAGGAATTTTTGAGATTTGTGTTTTGTTTTATTATTAGAAGGATATGATTTTTGGATTAAATGAAATAAAGCACAAATTTTATAAACCTCGACTTTAGACGAAAAAGTAACACGTATGCGAGAAGGGCTTCCTAATGAAGCTACATGTAATACATGAATATGCACAAAAGATAATCATATAAATACCTATGTAAGCATACTTATTTATCAAGCTAATGTCATTTAGAGATAAGTGGAAAGTCATACCTCTAATACACTTAGGAATGTCTTTACAAATGACACAACAAATGTCAGTAGACAATTCCGGCTCCTTTGTGTTTAAGATACCTTCTTAGGGAAGGTATTCTTATTACCAAGTGATTCCAATAGCTTGGTAGATATGAGCTTTAACTAAGCAACATGACAAACAAGATTAGTGGAATTAAATGAATAGTAAATAATAAAAAAATGTTGTCATCTAATCAACATCCAAACAAAGAGTTTTTAAAAAAAATATGGTGTTTGTTTTTATGAAAAACCTTCTTTGTAGTTTTCAATTAACCACGGATCGTATCAAGTTTTTAAAGTACAATATACTTTAAGAAACTTGGTAACGAAGCTCTGATACCAATTGTGGAAAACTAGAAATGGGGGTTGAAAAGTTTTACCAATTAAAATTCGTTATAATCTATTTAGATCGACTTATGTCAATCTATTTGGATGTGTGTTGGATGTTGATAAACAAATGTATAGAAATATAAATATGTAATGAAAAGATAAGGAGTAAGAAGCACAAAACCACAATGCGAGTATTTATAATGGTTCGGCTACAAGGACACCTTCCTTGCCCTAATCCACTCCCCGAGTCACCTACTCGAGAGTTCGTAATCACTACACAACACCGACTCCTTATGGTGGTGAAACCTTCACAACGTTGCCTACACTTTATCCGGTACAAGGCTAGATACTGGGTCCTTTTCACCAAGGAGAACCAATCCTATCACAACGTCGCCTACCCTTTATCCGGTACTAGGCTAGATACCGAGTTCCATTACAATGGAGGAACTACTACCCAACACTACACCAATCACCTAACCCCAAAGGAGATCTATTCCTTATAATAATATCAACAAGGATAACAATATCCTTTGACCCAATACTAATCTATCTTGTACATCGAATCACACCATATCGAATGTACACCTTAGGCACCTTTCACTAATGCCTTTGACTAGATCTTCATGACACCCTTCACTAATGTCTTGTGACTTGACTTCTAGGTACCCTTCACTAATGCCTATAATACGGACGATCGACACCCTTCACTAATGTCTTCGTCTTGACACTTGAGACATCTTTCACTAATGTCTTCAACACTACACTTCTTAGAAAAGAACCATAAACAAGATAACTTCAGTAGTCTTGATGATGAGGAAGCATGGAAACTCATGGACTTGAGCTTGCTTGACTTCGAAGGTGGTGATCTCGCCTTTAAGAGGAACCTAGAGGATCACACAAAAACAAAACTACATACATAGATCACTTGGATCTAGGGTTAGAGAGTTTTAACTCAAGAAGAAAGTATGTAAGAAAAGGGGTAAAGAATAATGAAGAAATGGCTCACTATTTATAGAGAGAAAATGTCCATCGTCCACGGATCCCACCCTCAAGGGATCCGTCTAGTGTAATGTGATGGCTCCGTGGGACGCTCCTCTTTGCCCATGGGTATTTTGGTTATGGGTCATGGGTCATGGGTTATGGGTTGATCCATGGTTATTTCATTATATACAATGTACCAAATAGATGCAATGCATCTAGTCAAATGGGTATGGGTCAATACCATGGGTTGTAGTTTTTACCCATTTATAATACATATTAGTTATGTATATATTTGCCCAATATGTAAACACTAGTTGTTGTACATATGTATTACTAAATCATAAAATCACTTATACTTGTTTTAGTGTTTTATGTGAAAACGTAAGTGTCTTAGAAAACTATTGGCTCAAACTATTTACGTATTTTATTTGTTTCGTTAAAATGATTTTACGTTTGTTATCGACAAAACATTAGAAGATCATAAAATATAAATAAACGTTTTGACGGCTTATTTGTATTAACATATACTATAAGTTATGTTGAGTTACATATCTATATTTTGTTCAAAAAAAGTTACATGTCTATGTTGATTCTATATATTATCCCAACCTTTATAATAGAGGTTTTTTAATGATAACATAGATGATGACGTGTAATGTGACATGCTAAAAAGAAATGTGACATGACATTGATGGATATATTGAATATGGATATAACTTGAAATACAAATTTAAATACCTTCCTTATCTAGTGCACACATTTTATTTCACACCCTTTAACTGTTGAACTTTCAATACTATTTATATTTGAAATATAATAACAATCGACATAAATATGTACAAAACACATACGAATTCGTATTTTTAATCCGCAAAATTATATCCATTATGTTAGTTAGTCTCACCACGAGGACCCACCAGTGATTAAGCTCTGGCGTAAGAGTAAGTACCGGATTGGAGAATATGTCACACCCCCAAAATGGTTTGCAGTGGAATAATAACCGGGGCGTGACGTTCATGGTACAAAGTTACAGTTATGTCGAACTACCTACGCGAGTTGTTTTAAAGATACATTTGATTAAATAAAAGCAAGTTCAATATTAAGAAATCACATGTTTACATGGTTTCAAATATGAAATAGTTCAACGTTAAATTGAAAATCCTTGGTTGTGTCAAAACACTTCTTGATGAAATGCTATGTGTAACACCTCCAAAATCTCGATTTAGCAGCGGAATGCTAATCGGGGTATTACGTAGAGGATCATAGTCATTATCATAGAAAATGACTCAAAAGAGGCGTTTTATAAATCCTTAGCATTCATTTAATAATTCAAATACGAAAGAGATTTCCGGAGTTTTGCATATCGCGAAAGTTATAGGATAGTTTAAAATGAATGATAATTTACTTAACATCAAAAACTAATAGTTATTGCCCACTCCGTGCCTTGAATGCTTCTTCAATTACCTGAGATAAACACGCTAAAAAGTCAACAAAATTGTTGAGTGAATCCATAGCGTTTAAGTATAATAATCAGTTTTGAACACTAATTCCAGTCTTGTAATTGTATGGAAATACAATTATAATAGATATCAATGATATTGCAGTTCAGTATATTGCCCTAAGTCTCATGACACTCAAACGTTAACGTGTGTGATATCATAGAAAATGATATAAATAATATGCACCATACTTGGTGTAAATAAGGGGACCTCGTGTAGGAATTTGCCATATTCCATTGTTTACTCAAATATAGTGCATTTGGGCGCCATTTCGGCTAACTCAAATGGGTTGTCAACTGCCAATAGATCTATTCACTGTATTCGTATTCACTCGCAAGTGATTAATGGTTCATGATATGAGGGACTTTTTGGCAATAATGGTAACTTAGGCAATATCAATTAGTCATAGCATACAGAAAACATTTGTGTTCAGGTTTGTAGCATGTATATAAAAGTGGGACTATGAGCTCACCTCAGTGATCGTAGACAAAGTAAGTGATGTCTAATGCAATGTAAAAACGGCTCCAATACACGACCTGGATAATATGGAAATATGAGATTCTGATACTTTCAAGTTTGACTTGGTGCGAATAATAGAAATAGTATTGAGAAATGGAATGGATTATGGCAAGGATGGATTGAGATGCTTAAAGTTCAAATTCAATGTTATTTTTTATAATATTAACTTGATCTTACGTATTTATCATCCGTAGGTATCGTTTCTTCAAAAGTTAGTGGACAATCCTTTAATTTATATCAAATTTACCTTTTCAACCCTAATAGTATAATATTTACATTTTTAGTACAAAACGTTAATATATTTACATTTTTAGCTTAAACTATTCAAATATGACATTTTTAATACTCGTGATTCTCAAATATTCGTTTTACACTCTCAGATTATCAAAATGACAGGTTTGACACCAACTTTGTAAGAATTTACACTTCTAACCCTAACGTTATATATTTTGTGTTTATAGTCCAAAATAATATATATTTTCAATTTAACCCTTCAAGCTTTCAAACTTTACATTATATCCACAAAAGTTTCCTTATATTTGGTCTTCACCCTTAGTTTGCCACCTTGACAGTTTATACCCTTAACTTTCATAAAGTTGAACTTTTAACCCACGTTTCGTAAAATTTGCATTTTTAGTTCAAATTCATAATTTTTAAAGGTTATCATTTCCATTTAATAAATACCTTCTAAACAGCTTGTTTAAGCTTACAAAACAGAGTATTTTCTCGATTTAGCTTATTTTGGAGTCATTGGGCTTTAAGGGTCCATTTAAGGCCCGCTAAGGTTTTTAAAGGTCCAATGGGTTCAATTTCGTTTGGGCTTTCACATGAACTTAAAATAGATCATTTTCCACTTACCTAGACTGCTTATAACTGCTTATTTACTAAAGTGCTTATTATGTGCTTGTTGGGCCTTAAGGCCCCTTAACCATTTTTAGTATTACACAAACTGTCGAGGGGTGCTTAGCTTTAGGGTTCAAGGAAGCGTTAAATGATCTTGTTAAAGTGATTCATTTGTGTAGCTTATTTGTTTAGCTCATGATGAACTGAATAGTGCCTTTCATTTGACCTAGTACGCGTTTGAAAATGGTTTTAGCAACCTATTCCTAATCGTTAAGAGCACTTCTGCTCATGCACTTGATATAGGTTTTATAATGGAAAAGGTCACGGGGGTAACATTAGAAACGTGTTATGAAAATGGTGTACACATTGTCATTTGTTACAAATAAACATCCTACTCCAATCCATGCCTTACCAAGAATCAAGTGACTACAATATAGGTGAACATGGATAACAAGAGCATGTAAATAAAAAGAGAAAGCTAGCCACGATCGTACGGTGATCAGGTACGGATGACCCTGAGAGATGTTTATCTTTCGCTCCCGTAGTAAGTTGCCTAACTAGGTTTTTTCTCTAGGTATGTTGTTGACTTTGGGTTGGTGTGAGGGTTGGGTTGCTCTGAGGGGATGCACTAAGTATAGATAATTGGGTGTCACATTCGGTTGGGCACATGGTTATGTTTACTTGGGAGTTTGTGTTAGGTGGTAGAGTACTCTGATTTCTAGGAATGTTACTATCTTTGGAAAGAGTAAGTAGAATGAAATGCAATTATATGAAAACTAGCCATCTTCCTTTCTTCTGTAAACTGTTCCAGGGCATGCTACCACAACTGACGTGACCTGAATATACTGTAACCCTTCCCCTTGTTGTACCCGAGAACCTTGTTTGTTGGTGGATATCGGTGTAGTGAAGTTATCTACCCGCGATTGTGCCACAGGCCCTTCGAGCTACCATAACCTCTACTTTCTTGCGTGAACTAAACTTGAGGGCTTGGCCTGAGTGTTTGAAGTTCCTCATGAGATCTTGGAGGTCCTTTTGAGAAGAGAGTTTTATGCAGGTTGACATCGTCATTTGCTGCATGCATCTCTGCTGATGGCCTTCTTGTAAGGTTCCTTGACTGCCAGTGTTCTTCATTTTTGAGTATTTTCTTACCTTCCTCTGTGTGACTGAGGTCTTCCACCCAGGTGGGGCTGAGGTGGTCATTGGTTATGTCTGAATTTTGAGGGGGTTGTTCACCAGACATTTTGGCTAAGGAACTAGTGATTTTAAGGAAAAAATATTTGGATTTTTGGGTAAGAAATGAGTGAAAATAGGTGAAATTTTTTTGAATATTTGTGGCTATTTTGTATCATGTCCCCACAGATGGCGACATGTTTACATATGGTATGTAAATCAGATTAGAGATGAGATGGGAATGGTTTTGTTGTTTGGTTTCCCGTGTTGAACGGTAAAGACTCGATGAGATTGATATGGATCAAGAAGCTTGGGTAACACTTAAACAAGAACAATGTTGCACTGTTGTGAGGCAGTATTTGTCCAAGTGTGTGAAAACTTATGTGATTGTGTGTGTTGCTCTCCTTTTATAGAGAGTCTTGTAGGGTTTAGAGATAAACTCTTGTGGGAACCAAATGTTGATCATCCGAGAGCAGACAAGGAAGACAGATGTCATTCGTTCCTTGGCTCGTACAGGAGAGTGCTCTGCTCTCCTGTTTTGCTGAACGTATGTTTCCCACTGTGCTACGTCAGACTCATACGTATTAACCATTAGCGACAGTTGTAACAGTTATCTCTTTGTGCATGTACTATGCTACCTAAGAAGAGTTGCCAGACCTAGTTTGGCTTGGGCATATCTTTGTTCTAGTCAGTGCTGAGTTCGTGAACTATTTTGGGCTTGATCCAAGCATGTGAATAGTGGGCCTTAGGCCACTAATAATGATACGTTATTAGTGTATACACGGTTTAAGATCAATGGTTGTAAAATGGGTTAAAATGGGGGCGTTTGGTATAATCCACACTTTTTTGTAAAACTCACTTACGGGCATTATAAAGGTCAAAATTTTGTATTTATATAAAATTTATGATGGTTTAATCATTTCTGGAAAGTTTCGTTAAATTTCGAGTCTTGGAAGTTGGCTTTTCGAAAATAGAGCAAGTTATAGATTTGATGTAATGTTGATGCAGGACCCGTATGTCCATATGATATTTAGCATATGGTTGTATGATCATTTTAGAAAATTCTGCATTGAGCATGTGACCATATGGAATTTCAACATATAGTTATATGGTTGCATCCGAATTTTAATAAGGAGCATATGGCCAGGCCATCTTCGAAAATCATATAAATTAACCGTAGCTTCGTTTGGGACAAGCCACCTATCGTTGGAAAGATAACTGAGTCTACTTTATTATAAAAATACTTTCAGAAGTTGGTTTTAAATAAAAGTATATCAGAGTACTTGCTTTGGTTATACCGGTTGTGCAGTTTTTTTTATTGTTTTTTCTCGAGTTTGGTTTGAGGCGTTTCATCATGTCGGTTAAATATTATGTGACTTACAGTTTATTCTTGTAAGTTCTTTTCTTGTCTCTTTCTCTTTTTCTCTTTTTTAGTCCCAAGACAAATGTCACCACCCACATGACCGCACATAAGCCCGGGTCGTTCATAAAGGTTAATTGTGATTCTAGATTATTCTACACCAATCTAGAAGAATCAAAAAGAGTACAGAAGGTGCTAGGTCTTGGAAACCATTGGAATGTGTTGGAAGCATTCTAAAAGGCACATCTTGGACTTCTTCAAAAACTCATTTGTACATAATTGCCTTAGATTTAGTAATATAAATACAGGTGCTCTTAATCAATATAAGTATTGTAACACCCCAACCCGACACGGGTCAAAATGTCACATTATGGTGTCATACAAAGCATATAAACGCAAGCAAAAATCTTATTAAATAAAATACCAAATCATATAAATGAATGACTTAAAAAGGAAATACATGATCGAACATGTCTAAAAGAAATGAAATATCAAAACAAATGCTCTTCAAAATGAGTCCAAAATGATAGGGGAAACTAGGGTCAGTTCACTCAAATGCTCCTACTCTCAGCCCATCAAATCCTAGCATCCCACTTGGTACCTGCTGCATGGAAAAGAAAATGCGGCTGAGCTTAAAAAGCCCAGTGAACAAATATGACAAAACGAAAGCTAAACATAATAACAATACAAAAATGAATCAAAGGAAACTGATAACAAAATCGTAACGAATGACCACAATGAGTCTATGAGGAACCTGCATAACACAATATTAACAGATATCCAAAAGGAACATAAATCAAAGGAGACCAAAGTAAAGCAACACATCAGTGGACAAATATAAGCACATGTAGATATCCTAAACATACAAGTACCGAAACATAATCAAATAGGAGTTGATGAACAATATCATGATCAAAACAAGAAACCAAACACTGTACAAGCATATCAGCCAGAGGAACACCCCTGTCACACCCCCAAAATACCTGTTTTGCAGCGGAATGGAATACCTGGGGCGTGACTGCCATAGCATCACAGTTACAGTTATATTAAACGATCTAAAGTTTCGTTTTAAAAATACATCGTTTGATTAAGTAAAATATTCAGAGTTTACAAAGTATAGGTCCCAAAAGATTTTCAAATTACCAAATTGAGTATGTTACAATCAAACGATGGTTAAGTGCATAAAATATATGTGAGACGCGTCAGCTCAACGACTCCATGCAAGCCATGATGATATGCTAATACCTGAGATAAAACATGCTTAAAACAGTCAACCCAAAGGTTGAGTGAAATCCATAGATTTAATTAATTCGTTTGAACATAATATTCGTAGTGTGAGTTACGTTGTTTCACACTCATCGTTGAAAACAAAACAACATTTATTTCACTAAGTTCATGACAACCAAAGCGTAAACCTCGTACCAATAGAAATTGGTAAAATCGTTTCATCGCAGCCCTAGTAGGTAAACTTGCCAATTTACCTTATTGATTCGAATATAGTGCGTTCGATTTCCCCTAACTGGGTCAATAAGAACGGGTGTGTTAATTCCAATAGGCCTATTCACAATATTCGCGCTCACTCGCAAGTGACTAATGGTGCATGATGTAGGGACTTCAAACATGGAAATAGATTACTTAGTGACAATAAAGCATTTGGATATAATGTACAGTTCAAAGCATTTGTGTTCGATTAAAAATATAACATGTATCTCCCCCAAGAGTTTGTAAAACCATTAAGTAATAGAAAGTGGGGCTATGAACTCACCTGATGCAATGATTATGATGACAAGAGTGGATACACTGAAATGAAGCGAATAATCTAACTGCAACCTATATGAATGATATGATCTATTATAAGTCATGAATTTATATCTTACATGCAAGTCCACATGTAATCTATACCACTTGTGCATTTTTGAAAATAGAGTTTATCGTCGAAATACATGTTTATGTCATATTGTCAAGTTATAACATACTTTACGAATATATATGTTGTAACGACATTCTACGATAGTCGTCTAGTGATTAATTGTGAGAATAAAGTTTTTTGGCAAAAATAAACACTTTGTTAAGTTTCGAAAAAATGGCTAAATGGCCTCGAAAAGCTAGTCGTAAAATAGTGAATATCGAGTGTTAGGAAACAAACTCGGTGAACTTGGAGAGTGTGGAACATTGTTTACAAAAGTCTAGAACTGAATCTCGGCTCATTCGGACCCGATTCTATAGAAAAATAGCCGTGAAGTGAGGTGATCATGTAGATTATGTAGTTTTTGACAGTTTTTGGAAAAGTTTGAGAGCTCGTAAGTTACACGTTATAACTCCGTTTGACAAACGGTTGGACATTTTAGAAAATAGACAAGGTGAACTAAAGTTTACTCAAATATATAATTTTTCACAAACCGACTCTATCATAGAGAAAAACGGGTCTAAACATGGGCACTCATAAAGATGGTTTTGACGTGTGCAAAAGCTGTTAGAAAAATATGGATTTCGTCGTACTTTGAAAGCTTGTATCTTGGTCGTTATAGGACCGTTTTCTACGTTATATATATTCTCGGAATCGTGATAGTATGTATTAATTTTTTTTTGATAAGTCGACTCTTCTAGTTTAGGTTTACAACTCGTTTTTGACCTTTCAAAAACCCTTGACCGCAAGTATATTTTCTGAAAAATAGTTTTCGTCGTTAAAATTAGAATTAACATAACGTTTTCGTTATAAACCCGTTTTAACCCATTCAAGCGGCCATTGTTTCGTTTTTAAGTCTATTTTCTGAAAATATAAGCCAAAATAATCCACAACCCACTGAAATTTCCATATTTTACAAAATAGGACAGCCCTTAATTATTTGTTGTCGAAAATGATTTTTCTAGTTCAAAGCTTGTATTAAACCCTTCCAATCAACACCAAAGCTATTCTAAACCTATCATACACCTTCCTAGGGTGTCATGGGTTCCTAAACTTCACCAAAATTGATAGGTTCAATTAAATCACTAGTTATTAAATTTTAGGTCCAAATAATTAGAAAATCTCATATAAAGTGGTATGAAACATATGTATTACTTGCATGGTTGTTTTTAAAAATTAAAATAGAGCAAGTATGGATATTGAAAGAGTAGGACAAATTATTTAGAACTTACTTGAGTGATGAATGGATTGTTGCAAATATATAATCAACCTAGATGTTTATATTTCAAAACCTTAAAATATAAGACTAATAGAGATTGTAAAACATTTGATCTTGAAAAAATGATGGATTCTTCTTTTGATCTAAGCTTGGTCGATCCACATGGATGATGAAGAGAGAGTTTTCTTTCAATTTTGCTTCTAAAAATATTTTGTATGTGTTTTATTTATTTTAGCTTAAAACTTAAGAAGTAAGTTTTACAAATATCTAGCTAAGGGTTTTATGGTAGTACTTTTGGTAAAGTTTGCAAGTCACTATGGTGACTAAGGGGAGGGGTGGTCAACCATGGGGATAAGGGTGAAGGATTTTAGTAGTTTTTGTATAAAAATGAATTTTTATGATAGATATTTAGTTAATTAAGATAGGATATTTAGTTATTATGTATAGAGTTAGCCAGAAATAGATTTTAATAGAACAAAATAAAATATATCGAAGTCATAAAAATTATAAAAATGCATTTCTCGCAAGTATCGGGTGATTAAATAATTATCGTATCGAAATTACGTAGACCGTCGTATATATATGTATATAACAATATATATACAAAATAAATTCAAAACATCGGGTAAACTAATAATAAAATTTTATAGCATTAAAATGAGTATGAAAATATATCAGGACAATTGTCGGAGGTGTCGGATCAATCGATCAAAATAAATTATCGTGCGATAGCGTTCATTTAATAGATAAATATACGTTAATGGAATATGCAAACCCATGCATGAACTAATATGAAAATGATGTTACTGATGATATGTAGACTAACTCTAGTCTATATGAAATGTTCTCAATGATGTTCCATGAATACGCAGCTTAACCCTCGCGGCTACGCGAATTCGATACTCGTAAACCTAGTTTACGAAAAATGATGAATAGTGAATCATGATTAACGATTTTTCCCCAGCAATGAATAGTGTTTCGTGAATAGTAAAATTTTAAAATAAACTCTCAAAGTCTCAAACCGACTTCAAAATGGATGAATAGTAATCTGTGAATAGTATTTTCCCAAGATGAATAGTGAAATTTTCAAAGTTTGATAAATGACCTGAAATTACGATTTGTCACAACCCCAACCCGACAAGGGTAGAAGTATCACACTTATGGTGTAAAATCAGAACATACATAAAATAAACGCAAGCAGAAGTCTTAAATAAATACCAAAAGATAACAAGTCAACATGACTTGAACGTAACATGAATTCCAAAAGATAACCAAAAGAAAAGAAAACATAATAGGTTTAAGTCTCAATAATAGAAATAACAATGGTATCAAAGTCTATGATGACTAGGGTCAATCCACACTCAGCTCCTACTCTCAATCCCAAAGATAGCCCCAGCTCCTAGCTTAACAACCTGCCGCAGGAAAAGAAATGCGGCTGAGCTTAAAAAGCCCAGTGAACAGATATACAAAGAAAAATAATGAAACTGAATTGAGAACAAAATTGGAAGCATTATACAATTCATAAGATATATCAAAGGTATAGAGTAGAGTAAAGGAAAGTCAGCAATCTACCACGAGCCAACAAACCATATCATACAATAGTAGCAATAGTAACCATAGTAACCATAGAGGAGTGACCTCTCAATATGTGAAGGACGTGTATTGCACACAACATCAATCACCAAACATATCAGATACAAATAACAAATCTAGGATGCATCCATACGCCCCTACAAAAGTATTAGTGGCCATATCTTCAATACACAATATAGGGACGGTGTGGCACATCACTCAACCACACTGGATTCATGCCATTCGTGCATCAATGACACGGACATGGAACCCCCATGCCTAGTTAATGGCCCGGGTATCAAACTGAAGGGTCAAAAGCAAGGTCCAAAGTGTAGCAATATATAAGTCATCATAAACAAAGGTTCAAAATCAATGATTCACAATTCAAAGGTTCATAGCAATGGTTAAATTCAAAGGTTCATAGCAATGGTTCAATAGAAAAGGTTCAATAACAAGGGTTCAATAACAAGGTTTCAATTCAAAATAGCAAAAGATCAAAAGGTGCATAGAGATAATGAGAAACCTTATAAGAAAGGTCAAAATATATGTACCTTATTCAAAGCAAGCAAATAGGAAAAGAAAAGTCACGAGATGATCACTCCCGCTTCACGGAACCTATACGAATTATAATCACATATTACTTATACATTCATTAATGTCATAACTTCTTTTTACATATTTATCATGAATCGTATTAATATTTCTTAGTTATTAAGTGTATTCTCATTTTTAGTAATAGACCGAATCAAAATACTTTAGGGTAATAATCATTAATTAGCCAAACTTGGAGGTTACAAATAATGAATGGTATATTTAAAGGTTTATTATGACAATTATCCTAATTTAAGGTTTTATGTTAGGAATTGGAAAATCCATAGTGAAGTATCGGTCACCCCAAATATAATCTAGCATAAGTTAGCTCGTAGACATATCGTTTGTTACGTTATTTGTTAGTTCATTAGTTAG
This sequence comes from Chrysanthemum makinoi, assembly GCA_910596185.1. NCBI lineage: Eukaryota > Viridiplantae > Streptophyta > Magnoliopsida > Asterales > Asteraceae > Chrysanthemum > Chrysanthemum makinoi. The sequence continues at coordinate 110,276,762 of OU343220.1, forward strand.
TTATTAGCGTAGTTTAGTTTAGTGCAACACCGTGGAGGAATGACGGGTCTTTACCCACTGTATGCCTGATACACAGTCCATCAGTAGGACGTATTAGTTTGTAAGTATAAATACCCTTCCCACTAAGGGAAGGGTGGTGCTTCTCATTAATCTAACCTTGCATTTGTTGATTATTTCTCTCTCTAGAAACACCCTCTCCTCTCTTCATCTCTCTAAAATGGCATTCTTGTTTAATCATCTACCTAGACCACCCGAATCATCTAAACAACATAAAATATACGATCCTACAATTGGCATCAGAGCCTAGGTTTTGTTGTTTTGATGATTTGTATGGTTTTTTATGTGGTTCATATATGCGGTTTGTGTTGTCTTGTATGCGGTTTGTTATGGTTCATTGATGCGGTTTGTGTTGTTATGTATGCGGTTTCATATGGTTGTGCAATGGTTAATGTGTTTGCTGATGATTAGATGTTGTTGGTGTTTTCGTGATGAATCTGTTATGTTAAGCAGTTTTTTTTATGAATTTTGGTGCTATTTGCATTGCTGCTACTGTCTATGATGTTCTTGGAAGAGGTTTGTGGTTAAGTTATTCATACAGTTTTGTCACTGTTAGGTCTAGATTCAATGTTCACTAGGCGGTTTGTATCAAATTGCTTTTGAGCGATTTGTCAAAGGTATGTCCTGGTTCAGTGTATCTTTTGCGATTTGTCACATGGTCGAAAGCGACTTGTCATTCTGATAATAGTACAATACGATTTGTCAACATATTCCTGAGGCGTTTTGATGAAATTCAGTGAGCGATTTGTCCTTTCAATACCTGAAGCGATTTGTGTGTTTTGACATGTATAAAATCAAGCAATTTGTTGAAAAGTCAAAAGCGATTTGATGATGACAAGGGTAGGCGATTTGTGTAAAATATCATGGATGCGTTTGAACAAACTGACTGCGACTTGATCAATGAATGTAAAGAAGACAAGGAATGTTGCGATTTGGGGACACAAGAAATCACTAATGTTTAATTTGTTTGAACATATCTTAGCAAAATCATTACAACAACAATCAAGACACATCTTAACAAAATCATTACAACAACAATCAAGACATATCAAATATATAATCGCTCTAAGATCTCAGATTATTTCTTTTCGTATGTTACTAGTACAACAAGGTCATGGAACTTTAAGTCATATTCACGAAAAGAACATATCTTCATCAATCATGTTTGAAGACCAAGCCTTAATATTATTCGAACAGGAAGAATCAGAGTCACAACATTGAATATTAGGTTCCTTTCTTGTTCGATTTTAAGTCACACATGAACGAGTAACAATTTCTCAACTGATCTCATTATTTACTTTTCGTTATACTAATTAAACATCAGGACTCTTGGAGGTCCATGAAATGAAAGTAAATATCTTCATCGATCTAGGTTTGATTATAATATCCGAAATAAATTGAAGATAGAACAAAACCTATATTAGTTTCATACTCCTTCATGTTCGGTCAAAATGAAATACGAATGGAAAATAAAGTTTGATCTCAGATCCTTGTGTGCTTTTCAAATATAATCCGACCATTAAAGGGCAAGCACACAAAGTTTTTCATCATTGATCTTTGCCTTTGTGAAGTTCTACTTCAACTCTATGTTCGACAAATGAAAAGAAATTAACAATTAATGTTAATCCTTATTTCATTCTTTCGATTCAAACAGAAAGTACAAAATCAATTAAAAGTAAAACCTACCTTGAATCCGAATCAAAACCGAATCCATGTCACATGCCATCCCTGTGGCATACTTGTTTGAAACCCATTAAGCTCAAACCATCCCTGTGGCGAGCAAGAAGATGTTATTAACAATGAGATGAAGAGGTCTCTTATCAGGTTTTGTTAAAGTTAATATCATGTATGAGGAATGGAGGCGTCTTGTTGGTGGAATATGTGGGATGGAAGGATTTATTTTTGATGACTGCGTTTATGTTAGGATTAGGGTTAGAGTGTTGGTGGTACGTCATTCCTGAGATGGGAGGCATTTTGTATGTGAGAAAGATTAGGGATAGGATACTTTTGTGTGCGTTTTATACCAATACTAATTAGGGTTTTACTAATGCTGGGTCAGTAATGTGATTAGCTTGGGCCATTTTTATTTGGACATGGACTGGAATTGGATATTGGATTAAGAATGGGCCTCGATAGTTTTATTTGTTTTACCCGGCAAGTGGACGTGAAGTGGACGTGATATCTGACTTGAGTTAGATTTATTTGTTTTAGCGTTAATAGAGAAAGTGTTATGGATCGTGTGTTATTATTTGAGTTAGATTTGGACTTGGGTTTTCTTTTGATGTCATGGGCATTTTATTGCTTATATGATTAATGGATATGCGTTTTAAGATGAATTGGGCTTGACTGATTTGGATCGAGAGAAGATTTGATTCCAGATTGCTAATTTGTATTGAATCGGGTCAGGTTAAACTTGGATTTGTTGGACCGGTTGATAATGAGATTTGATGATATGAGATTTACTGAAGAGATTTGTCGATGAGATTTGAAAATGAGACTTGTTGGGCTATGAGAGATTAATTATGAGACTTGATGTTGATGTGAGTTGATGTTGAGATTCGTTGTGTTACGCAATTTGATACTTTTGTTTATACATTCTCACGAAGAATATTATGTCTCGGCTTGAATTGGTTATTGAACAAAGTTGACTACGGGGTTGTTTATACGGTATTTCGTATTTGGATTTGCAGTGAGATTTTTCGGGCGCGTTTACTTATTTCGTCTTCTTTCTTTCTACCCTTCCGCGAAGATGACTTGTTTGGGCATTTATTGAGTGTGATAAAGACTTGGCTGTTTAGTTACAGTTGTGATTCTTTCTTGCTTTACCCACAACGTAACTATCACTTCGGTGTCTCACGTAGTTGAGGATACGTCGAGAGGTTTTGTAAATTGGGTACACCGTTTCTTGTTCACAAGGATTAGTACAAGCTTAAGTAGCAAATCTGGGGAATTTTACGTCATGGTCAAGTTTGGTATATCGGGTTTACTTCACCATGTGGTCACAGCAATAACCGACAGAATATGTGGATGATGTGTTTACCAAAGGCTGAATGGTTGAGATGTGATTAACAATTCCCACAGAATATTCGATACCACTAAATGCTAATGATACTTCACAGTTTAAGCAAAATCTTTCAATAATCTTCAGCTTCTGTCATGACTTTTCAAGATGTTTGCTTATGACAAGAACTTTTCGTGCAGATAGTTGTACACATTAATGATGCTTCCGAAATTTCGAAACCATCATGGGGGAGAAACGTGTACTTTGATGTTCAACCTAAGAGGGGAAGTAGTTTATACTACTCGACTGAGTATGGTTTGTGAAGTTGTCTACATATGGGCAAAGAATTGTTGATGAGGTTGTTGATGTTGTGAATGAACCGTTGATGAACTGCTGCATGTTCCCCTAAAACAGATATTCACCAAAACCAAAGTTGTCATAGCATGTTCAAACTAACATTGTTTACGGTTTAGTCTTGATTTTGAAAATTCCCGCGAAAGAATCTATTTCTTGGTTTAAATCATAGGTTTGTAAAATCCCGTAATAATGGAAACATCCTGGTAATAGTAAAGTGCATTTCCGGATCTATCTTACGGTTTATTCTTGGTTTTGTACCCGCGAAAGAAACTATTTCTCGGTTTAAACCATAGAATTGTAAAATCCCTTCATCATAGAACCATCCTGGAGAAATCAAAGTGTATTTCGGAATCTTATATGATGCTGATGATACGGTTTCTGCTTCAAAGAAGGGATAAAATGGTGTACTTCATGAATTGGGTGATTGTTTGGATATTCTTCCTGTCTGTTTGGTTATTTCAAAGTTTTACGAGGTTATGTGCTTTTAACCATGGTCGGGATGAAAACCATTATCATAGTTCATTTAAAACGTCAAAGGAGGCTAGATTTGAGCTTTTAACCAGAAGATGTGACAACGGGGTTAATTAACTATTATTTATTTTAGGTTGAAGTGAAATATCACGGGCGAGTGTACTTAGTATCTGAAGGTATCAGGGATGGTTGGATGAAGATTCTTCAAGATCCTTATTCGAGCTTATTATTAAAAACGAAGACTTGGAAATCTAGTTATTGTTGGATGAATTTTTCCTTTTCTTTTACCACTTGGGGGAATTGGGCTCTTACCACCACAAAATAACTATCACTTTAAGGAGTTACGTTGTAGTGCTTAGTGTCACATTCAATTGTAGATTTTCAAGAGGTGATGTACGTCTTATACTTGATGGTTGGTTGGATGAAGAGTATAGAGTACTTAGAGATTCAATGGAGGATGAACTCTCGGCACCGCTCTTTGTTACATATGTGCAAGTTTAAGTCACGAGTTCGGGTAGTTTTACTTCAGGGTCAAATTCATCATATTGGGTTTTCTCCATTAGCTGTCACGACAAAGAGCCTACTGAATGATATTCGGATTGATTACAAGTTTTCCAAGAGAGGTTGAAAAGAGAGAGATTATGACGTTTGAACACAACAGTTCAAGCCTCGTACCCTAAAGAAAAGAAAAGTGTACGCTTCAGTGCGCTTTATCTTCTGAACAAGAGAAGTCTTCTCATTTATGACCATTCTCATCAACATGCTTCATACTTTTTCCAAGCGCTTCAGTCATCAAGTGAACCGAACTAATGTTGATTGTCTTCTTATTCCACTTGCTCAATTATAATGCCAATGGCGACATCATATGCTACCTTTGAGGGGGAGAAGTGTGAATAGAATACATTTTGATGATTTTCACTTATTCAATCAAGAATGGCAACTCCGTATGCAATTCTTGAGGGGGAGAAGAAGTGTGAATTTACTGCATGGTTGATTGATATCTGAGAATAAATGGTCAAACGGCTCCAAACTCATGTAAGATCCGAGCTTCTTCTTATCGGGTCATCTTCACATGAAGTTTTCTTCTAAGATCCGTTGGTTGACATCTTCACACGGGCTGATATGATTAATGACAAAGTGCTTCCAGTTGCGGGGTTGATTTCCTTGATGAAGATCTTTCTGTTCTTGTTTGATTGGGAGGGATTTGTGATAAGGGGATTTGCTATTTGTAAGTTAACGGGAATGCATTTAGTGAGTTGAAGATGTTGACTTTCTATTCCCCAATTGGACAATCTTGAAGAAGGTCGAGTCTACAGTCAGTTCTACATTTGCTGCTACATGTTAGAAGACTAAAGACGAGTTGCATTTAACGATCTAAAGACTTCTTCTTAATTCAAGCATTTATCTAACAGATTGTTGGTTTAGGGGAGATCACTAATTGGGGGAGAGTGATAAGTCAGATTCAATCCCAAATTAGTCTTGCTCACATTCTTCAGCAAATTGATTCTCACAAACACTTCAAGCGATCTTCTCAAAAGATTTCAAGTATTTGGGCTTATAATATGTTGCTGATTCTGAAGTATCAAAACCAGCAAGGGGGAAGGAGACACACATCTAAATGCGAGTAATCTTGATGAACTTAATACTTCTAAGAGATTGAAGATATCCCGGGAAGACATATGTCATTACCGTAGAGAAACTCAAGGTTTGACTCATGGCGTTTAGTGCTCTTATTCCAACTACGTAGGGGAAGAGATGTAAGAGACAGTTTCTGAAGATAAAAGAGGCACACAAGTGTGGGGGCATTTGGGTACTTCGGGTTCTTGAGCTTCATACACAATCATCAGGAAAGATAAATGTGCATTGGGTGGTGCTATCATTTATTCTTTGGAACTTTATTTGTGTATTCGGGCTCTTGAGCTCTATTCTAAGAGACGGGCTGCATCAATTCAACTACTCGGGGGAAGTGGTCTCTTGAAACCTTTTGGAATGGATTGCTTTAGACTTCAGTGGAATGAAATTCGAGAAGAGCTATTTATGTGTGGGATGATTCTTTGCTGTTCTACTTGATGATATATCCTCGAACGGAGAATCTCGATTATCGTTCTTAAAAGGAGCAGCGGAATTTAAGATAACGGTGTGCTCCTCTGTGCACCTGGCTAAGGCAAGCTTGAAATAGAGCTTCGAATCTTCTCATTTAATGGATTTTCGGTTTGGGGGAAGCTATCAAAGATTCTCTTTCTTAAAGGCTCATGTTATGTCTATTCTGGAGCCTCGGAAGCTTTGGTGGTGAAATTTTAAGAAATGATGGTCTCTATCTTCTACAACGATGATGATCGATATCCTTATCTCGGTACTCGTATCATCATCCTTCTTAAACTATATCATCAACTCTATCTTTGTATATATTTATCAGAAAAACAAAATACAAAAATATGAAACCAACAAAAACAAAATAGAAAAATATAAAATCAACAAAAACCCATAAAAATCTATTTTTTTTAAAAGACCAAAAATATTGCTTTTATCAAGACATGTCTTCTGGTATCAATAACATATGCGGTCTTAGAAATGTCATTCAACAATGGCACGGGACCATAGATGAAGTTCGAGCAGAAGGTGTAAATATTTCTTTTCAAAACATGTTTCAAATAAAATGGCTTGCAGTTACTTCAAACTGTAACCCGCACTAAAACCATGGCTTGCTATTATTTCAGATAGCAACCCGTTCTTCAAGAAAGGAAAGTGCTGCGCTAAATCAATTTTCAAATATTTCGTGCACTTATCCTAAAACAAAATGAGGAAAGTATGTCGAAGGACTGCTGTTCCTACTCAAATATTTTTCCTTCTAAAAATTCTTGAAAAAAAAATTTGTTTTAACTAAAATGGTGGTAAATGAGTTGCTTGTAAATCAATCAGATTCAGAGTTTTCGTAAAAATTGAAAACTCAATCAATGACTTCAGCGCTTTTAAACTTTTCAGAAAATAAGTCATTAATTGAGGGGGAGAATGCTTTCAAATCTATATCATCTAACGAACTTATCTAATTATCCTATATACTTAAATGTAAAACATGTTAACCTACGTTGAAGGACTAGTTGCCTAGGATATGATTGTTAGGATTAGATGATTAGAGTTTGATAAACACATTATTCCCATGCCTTACATGATCTGATTGATATGTTGGATTGACTTTTATTAGTCGATTGCTATTTGGGTGATGTCGACCACCATATATCTGTTTGTATGTCTACTAACGTATGCAGATATAATGGAATATAAGAATGTTCCCGATCCGGATCCCACAAATTCATATGATTGGATGCCGAAAGGAAAGGGTAACTATATCTTGGGTCGACAAAAGAAGAAACGGAGCTTAATCAGATCTCTCCATGGATAGTTGGCACGATAGATGCAACTTCAGAGGTCTCACTGCTTCAGCAGACGGTTTTCTTTCATCCTTTCAGCAACAACAGAAGCAGCTCAACCACCTAACGTATCTTGCGCAGGAAAAGTAGTGAATTTTTAAACAATTTTGAAAATATTGTTTTGAAAATAAATCGGACTTAAATCTTGGAAATCACCGGACTTCATTTTATCAAATCTTAAGTCACTCAATTGAGGGGGAGAGTGATTTAAAATAAAATATTTTCAAACGATATTTCTTCATAAAAGTTACGATTTGTACGTAATAAAGTGGTGATCTAAAGATTTAATGTTATGTCTTGGTATGATTTTCTTTAAAACTCAAAGATCTTTCAAAATGAAATTTTTTCTGTTCTTGTTTGATTGTGAAATTGTTTTATTTTACTTAAAGATCTCTTAAAAACTATCATACCTGACACTAACAATCTTTAATGTCTATAATTGGTCCTCTTCAGTCAATTTCAAAAATTAAATCTTGCCATGGCTTTCTCCAAAATTTCCTAAATGATTTAAATCAATTGGGATCACAAATCTCAATTGGTTTGAAATTTTTGATCGGGGGAGAAATCGTGATTTAAATCTCAAATCGGTTTTAAAAATGGTGATTGTTTCAAAAGCACTCCTTCCTTCATGTGCCAAACGATTTCAAATACATAATGCACATGATTGTGGAGGAGCATTTAACCAAAAACCAGAAGAGTATTTAAACAAAGCCACATATTCTCCCATGTTTTCCAAACCTTATTAAATCACCTGAGAACCAAAATCTCAAAGGGTTTGATATTTTTGATCGGGGGAGAATTTGTGATTTAATATGAAATTTGATAAAAGATGATCGTTTTGATTCAAAGTGCAAGTTCTCTCTAATATGTGTCAAACTCTTTCGTATATCGATGCACATATTGAGGGGGAGCGAATGGTTTCTATTGGCAATCGTGAAAAGTACTTCAAAAACCTCTTGCCTCTATGTGCAAAATGATTTTCAAATATCCAACGCACATATTGAGGGGGAGAATTTACCAAGAAAATCAAAAGGCTTTTTCTAAGGAAATTGTGATCAAAGAAATTATTTCAAAAGAACTCTTGCCTCCATGTGCTAAACAACTTCATAATCATATGCACATGTTGAGGGGGAGCATTTCGGAATGATCAAAACAATTAAGGTACAAAATGCTTTGATATTATATCACAAGTACCTTGATTGATTTTCCAAACGATTTTTCAATTGGTTTCAAGAAGGAAAGAACAATACCAAAAGACCGACCAATTAACTTTATGCATGGTGATATAAGGATGGTTAGGTTAGGTATTCATTCCCACGATCCCGCCAGAGCCGGAGGGATCTATCCAGGGACAATCCACTAGATAGTGTAGAAGTCCTTAGGTATGATGAAAAAAGGAGAAATGAGAATTTGGGAAGAGTGCGGACTGAGACAGAGCTAGTACTGGAATAAACCCGACAAGGTTCTAGTTATGAAGTCTCGGTAAGCACTGAAGGGGTTGAAGAATGAAAAAGAATTGAATGTGAAAAAGGGTGAAAAGAAATAGCCCTCCATTAATTCAACCTTAGGGCGGAAACCGGGTTCAATACATATGCTACTGGTGTCTACTAAGGTAACACTGGTATTGAAGACAAGACGTCATGGACCCAGTGACGCACTGCACCTAACTTCCCAAGCTACTCAAGTTCCTCTTAAAAGGGCTTGTTTCATTCTCACGGGGAACCTACATAATCTATTTATTTTCTCTTAGAGATTGTTGATATTGAAGAAGGAGACCCTCTCCCCAGTCTCCGGCATAGGAATCCAAATGCGCACATTTGAGTCTAGAGCCAAGAGATCATCCACAATATCTCATTAGGACACAAAATTAATGAAGACTTGCTATTTCACACAATGTGGAAAGTAAGAATATATTAAGAGTCCTACGCATTATCCTTGTGGTATTGCCAGAACATCCGAGTGATAGGTTAAATATTCACGATGAAGATGGAAATCCTTCTAGAGCCAACATCCAACAAGCTCTTGGTGGGTGACATGTGAGATCTTTCCAAAAGATCAAGCTTGTGACAACTGGATAGAAACAATGGGGCGATTCACTCTTGAATCAACCTTGGTCCAGGAAATGAATTGACGAATACTTTTGGAAAAACCGTTCGATGTGCAAATATCTTCTTTTCTCTAGCACATCGAATGTGTATTCATTTTCAAATTCAAAAAGTATCTCTGATGGAAAAAATACTTTTGGAAAAACCGTTCGATGTGCGAATCTCTTCTTTTCTCTAGCACGTCGAATGTGTATTCTCTTTCAAATACAAAAGGTATTTTTGATTGAAAATTGATCTTTCTTATAAAACCTTCGCCGTATTGCAAAACTCTTTCTTCAAGCAATACGAGATTGTTTTCAAATCAAATTTTCATCAATCAGTGAATCTCAATTCGCTGGTTCACTCACTCCATGTTGTCTTCTTTGAGACGTTCTGGTTTGAGAACGGCTAGAGCAGCTTCGAAACCCTGTCAAGGAGATTCTTTGGAATTTTATCTGATCACAGGCAGTACTTGTACTGATCAACGAGGCACCGTGGGCCGTGTACCTCAATTCAACGAAAGTGATCAAAGACACTTTCGTGTGTTTTATTGTTAAATGGTGTTTGCAGGTACATTTGGACGGTTGCAGCTGATCGATATTGAGAAGTCAATTCATAGTCGCATGCTCACAGCATCCACACTTAATTTACAGAAATCATGACAAGTTCCTATCTTCATAACCTGGCTCAGATATTTTTATACTATGCTTCTGCTACGCTACTGCAAATATCTTGAACCAGTAAAAGCTTCCGCTACTCTGATGAAATGATGTCATGATCCAGAAAGTGTGAGCATGTCGGTCCGAAAGTCACAACATCACATGAAGGCAACACTACAAAGGGTGATCCAAAGATTCACTGTGGCTGATGATCTCAAAGAAAGCTCGAAGATCATCAAAGATGTGGATCAGTTCAAAGACCTCCACCGAAAGTACAATGTAATCGGACTATGAAGAGTCACTGCTAAAGCACAAAGATTGCGGATGTGAAGAATTGAAGTCTACGATCTCAAGACTGAAGATTAAATAGAATGCTAGGATGCAAAATGTAAATCATGGGGTGACCTCCCTTAGGGGGAGATTGTTAGGAATTGGAAATTCCATAGTGAAGTATCGGTCACCCCAAATATAATCTAGCATAAGTTAGCTCGTAGACATATCGTTTGTTACGTTATTTGTTAGTTTATTAGTTAGTTATTAGCGTAGTTTAGTTTAGTGCAACACCGTGGAGGAAGGACGGGTCTTTACCCACTGTATGCCTGATCCACAGTCCGTCAGGAGGACGTATTAGTTTGTAAGTATAAATACCCTTCCCACTAAGGGAAGGGTGGTACTTCTCATTAATCTAACCTTGCATTTGTTGATTATTTCTCTCTCTAGAAACACCCTCTCCTCTTTTCATCTCTCTAAAATGGCTTTCTTGTTTAATCATCTACCTAGACCACCCGAATCATCTAAACAACATAAAATATACGATCCTACATTGTATTAAATCATAATTCGAAGTATAGGGTTCGCATGGTAATTATCTGAATGTATAGGGTTTATAATGTAATTAGCTTAAAGGTTTATTTTATTTTATTTTATAACATGCACATTGATAATAATATGCTTATAACATTTTCTTAGTACACGATTAGTCTAACATCGAGCTAGCTCGCGGTCCAAAATACTTACTTTTACGACCAAACAAACATGCCAACGGACTCACCCCCTACTCACCTTCCCGACACACTTTCAAACATACAAAACGGTTTACGCATGAATTCCGCGATCACCCTCAAACGTACCCCCATATGACCATTTACATACATATACCATATTACAATTTGAATCATTTACTGGTCTCGTTTTAATTACCACACGTACATGAAATTTATCCAAAGCTTAACATGAAATCACATCACCCTTTTATGAATCAGTACCACGGTACCACCACTCGAATGCGAGTTGACAACTTAACCCAACAACTATGGACATTTGCTGCTAAAACATGATAGAACATGCACGCTTATGAATATGTGATTATGTGATGCTGAATTAATTAACTTTGTATGCATTTGTTAGTTATATATTGAATAATTTTGAACGAGATACGATTCTTTGAAGTTATTATTGTTATTTCATGTGATATGTATATATATTCGATTATGGCATGTTAGTCGATTCAAAACAAGGTCAAGAATACATTCGAAAGAAATAATCAAGAGAACAATTAAATGAGGTCGAAGAGTTTCCCCTTGTAGCGCGATTGCAAGAAAGAAACATGGACAAAAAGGTGGAGGATGGGTCGTATACACCTCATCCGATCAGCAACCAACCTCTCGAAAAACCCATGATCACGAGCTCATCAAGGACCACGAATGAAGCCTTTGTTGCCTTCCTTGATCGACCGAAAGTGGAGCAGAAAATAAATGGCAGTCGTGCCTTTTGTTTTGGTGCTAGGGTTTTTTTTGAACTTTTGTGATTTTGTGAAAGTGTGACAAAAAGAATGAGATATACGGTACTTTATTGTGGCCGAGTATGGGGAGTTGTTAGGAATTAGAAATTCCATAGTGAAGTATCGGTCACCCAAAATATAATCTAGCATAAGTTAGCTTGTATACATATCGTTAGTTATCAGTTTATTAGTTAGTTATTAGTTTAGTTTAGCGTAGTGTAACACCGTGGAGGATGGACAGGTCTTTACCCACTGTATACCTGATCCACAGGCCGTTAGGAGGTCGTTTACTTGTAACTATAAATACCCTTCCCACTAAGGGAAGGGTGGTGCTTTTCTCATTAATCTAACCTTTCATTTGTTATTTCTCTCTCTAGAAAACACCCTCTCCTCTCTTCATCTCTCCAAAAATGGCTTTCTTGTATAATCATAATCCTAGACCACCCGAATCATCTAAACAACATACAATATACGATCCTACAAATGGTACCAGAGCCTAGGTTATGTTGTTTTGATGATTCGTATGGGTTTGTAAGCGGTTTGTGTATGCGGTTTGTTTGATTTCTTATGCGGTTTGGTTATGCTTGATGTGGTCGTGATGATGTTTGATGTTGGTGCTTTGTCTGATGTTTTGTTGCTGCTGTCTTACATTGATGTTACTGGTTGTATGTTGATATGTATATGTACGCTGGTTTTATTGACAGTTTGATGTTATAGCTGCTGGACTGTTTTCTGTGCGTCATTTATGCCTTTTTGGGATTGCAGATTTGTGTTATTGTATGCTGGCTGAGGACATTCAATGTTGCGTTTTGTGTGCTTTTTCTTCGTTGCAGTTTGTCATCAGTTTCTTAGATGAGGTTTGTCAATAATCTGTCCAGGTTCAATGCATCTGATGCAGTCTGACTTTGGTCACTGCGATTTGTCCAGTTTCGGTTACAAAACTTTGCGATTTGTTACTTGATGCGTTTTGACGCATTAATTTCTATGTGATTTGTCCAAAATCAAGTCATGCGATTTGTTCAAATGTGTTGCTGTTTATAATGTCAAAAATCTGTGCGGTTTGTCATCAAACTATGATGCGATTTGTGTTGATTCTTTTTGAAAAAGATGCGACTTGACCTTGAGTGCGATTTGTCAAAAATTTAAGGTTGCGATTTGGAGTGAAGTTTAAAAGATGATGCGGTTTGTCCATGAACATGACTGAATAAATACCAAGACTCTAAACTCAGCATCTAGACTCAACAAGAATCTAATGACCAACTTCAAAACTTGACTCAAACAACGATTCTGAATGAATATTTTTACCAACATATCTCGACAACTAACAATATCATCTCAGATCAAAACTCATGGTCAAATAAACTAATCAAATAAATCTCAGATCTAGCTTCGTGACAGTAACATGTTACATCAAGCTTTCCAAGAGCCTTACACACGAATAGAAATCCTCATCGACCTATCTTTTTGATCAAAGCCTCATTTTTGTCGAAACTAAATGACATGGAAAAATAACAAGGATGTTATTTCCTCTATCTTAGTTCGGTTTCAACATAATAAACAAACATGGTTCAAATCGAAAATCAAATCAAAAGTTGTGAGTGATCTCTGATTCGTTCAAGTGTTGGAAGAATTAATAACATAATTCGTATTCTCGAACTTATCACTTCATTGATCCAAGTTTCAATCAATTGGTCCAATATCCGAATATAATTGAAAAAATTCAAAACCATTTAGGGTTTCAAATATTTTTCATGATTCGTTTATAAGAAAAGTAAAACATCCAAGACAATCAAAAACATTTGTAATACCTACCTGTGACCCAACAATTTTTCCTTAAAGCCGATTCATGAATCTAAAACCATCCTTGTACCTCAATCCATCCCTGTGGCGAAGTCATAATGTTCTATGTTGTTAAAGATGGTATGCGTGTGATTAATGGTTTGAGCAGGAGATTTGAGAGATGTGTTGGGGGCAGATAAAATATTGATATTAGGGTTTGAAGTGATGGTAGGAGTGAGATTAGATGTTAGGTGTTAGATGTTCTTGTGATAAAGGGGGGCAGACAGAAAAATGATGGAGAGAAAGATTAGGGTTACTAGTTTTTAGGTATAGTGTGATTTATATACCGAATATAATTAGGGTGAGGTTACGGAAATGGATAGTGTATGTTTATGGGTTGCAGGTGTGCAATCACATGGACTTATGTGGGCCGTGAGGTGTCATGTGTTGGATACGTTGGGCTAATATGAGTTTTAGGTTTATGTGTACGTGGGGAATATTATAGCTGTTGTGAACATTGGTTTTGGGATGACATTGGTTTTGAATGTGTATTTATGGACCAGGTTTGATTATATGAGATTTATGAGACTTATGAAATTTGTATAAAATGGTAGTTTGAATCGGGTGTTAATTGATTATGGGCTTAAACGGGATAATGTGTGTTTCGAATGTGATTTGATATTGGACTGGTATTGATACTGGATGATAACTTGGAAGATTTTCGGGCCTTATATTGTTATTAGTCTGGTCAAGCATAATGGTTAGATTGTGCTCAATCATAATATGAACCATGGACGTGGATGTTGATTGCTAATTTGTCTTGAATCGGGCAAAATGTCACGTTGATTGGGTATGGTTTTGAACCTGGTCAAGATAAACTTGATTATTTGGACTTGTTGATATCTATTATTGGATATGGACGACGAGTTGTTAGTTGATGATGCGATTTGTGATAATGAGATCTGATGATGAGATTTGGGGTGATGATGAGATTTGATGTGTTGTGAGGCTTGATACTTTGGTTTATACAGTTTCACGAAGGTTATTTTTTCACGGCTTAAATTTTTATTGGAACTAGGTTGTCTACTGGGTTGTTTGGACGGTATTTCTTATTCGGATTTGAAGTGAGATTTTCCGGGCGCGTTTATTTATTTCGTCTTCTTTCTTTCTACCCTTCCGCGAAGATGACTTGTTTGGGCATTTATAGAGTGTGATAAAGACTTGGCTATCTAGTTACTCTTGTGATTCTTTCTCACTTAACCCACAACGTAACTATCACTTCGGTGTCTCACGCAGTTGAGCATACGTCAAGAGGTTTTGTACATTGGGTACACCGTTTCTTTTTCACAAGGATTAGTGCAAGTTTAAGTAACAAATCTAGGGAATTTTACTTCATGTTCAAGTTTGGAATATCGGGTTTACTTCACCATGTTGTCACTGCAATTGCCGACAGAATGCGTGAATGATGTGTTTACCAAAGTGTTTATTGGATGGTTGATGATATTGTTGATGTTGGATAATGAACCGTTAATGAACCGCTGCATGTTCCCCTAAAACAGATATTCACCGAAACCAAAGTTGTCATAACACGTTCAAACTAACATTCTTTACGGTTTAGTTTTGATTTTGTAAAATCCCGCGAAAGAAACTATTTCTCGGTTTAAATCATAGATTTGTAAAATCCCGTGACAATGGAAACATCTTGGTAATTGTTAAGTGCATTTCCGGATCTATCTTACGGTTTATTCTTGGTTTTGTAAAATCCCGCGAAAGAAACTATTTCTCGGTTTAAACCATAGAATTGTAAAATCCCGTGATGATGGAACCATCCTGGAGAAAGGAAAGTGTATTTCGGGATCTTATCTGATGCTGGTGCCACGGTTTCTACTTCGAAGAAGGGATAAAAGGGTGTACTTCATGAATTGGGTGATTGTTTGGATATTCTTCATGGCAGTTTGGTTATTACAAGGTTTTACGGGGTTATGTGCTTTTAACCATGGTCGGGATGAAACCATTATCATAGTTCACTTAAAACGTAAAAGGAGGCTAGATTTGAGCTTTTAACCAGAAGATGTGACAACAGGGTTAATTCACTATTATTTATTTGAGGTTGAAGTGAAATATCACGGGCGAGTGTACTTAGTGTCTGAAGGTATTGGGGATGGTTGGATGAAGATTCTTCAAGATCCTTGTTCGAGCTTATTACCAAAAATGAAGACATGGAAATCTAGTTATTGTTGGGTGACTTTTTCCTTTTCTTTTACCACTTGGGGGAATTGGGCTCTTACTACCACAAAATAACTATCACTTTAAGGAGTTACGTTGTAGTGCTCAGTGTCACATTCAATTGTGGATTCTCAAGAGGTTATGTACGTCTTATACTTGATGGTTGGTTGGATGATGAGTATAGAGTACTTAGAGATTTAATGGAGGATGAACTCTCGGCACCGCTCTTTGTTACATATGTGCAAGTTTAAGTCACGAGTTCGGGTTAGTTTACTCAAGGTCAAATTCATCATATTGGATTTTCTCCATCAGCTGTCACGACAAAGATCCTACTGAATGATAATGGGGTTGATTATAAGTTTGCCAAGAGTAGATGAAAAGGGAGAGATTATGACGTTTGAACACAGCAGTTCAAGCCTCGTACTCTAACGAAAAGAAAATTATACGTTTCAGTGCACTTTATCTTTCGAAGAAGAGAAATCTTCTAATGACGTTTGAACACAACATTTCAAGCCCCGTTCTCTAAAGAAAAGAAAAGTGTACGTTTCAGTGCGCTTTATCTTCGGAAGAAGAGAAATCTTCCTATTTATGACCATTCTCATCAACATGCTTCATGCTTTTTTCATGAACGATCAGTTATCAAGTGAACCGGACTATCGTTACTAGTCTTACTCCACTTGCTCAATTAAAATGGCGATGGCGACATCATTTGCAACCTTTGAGGGGGAGAAGTGTGAAGAGACTACATTTTAAAGATATTCACTTATTCAATCAAGAATGGCAACTCCGTATGCAATTCTTGAGGGGGAGAAGAAGTGTGAATTTACTGCATGGTTGATTGATTTATGAGAATAAATGGTCAAACGGCTCCAAACTCATTTAAGAACCAAGATTCTTTTTATTGGGTCATCTTCACATGGAGTTTTCTTCTAAGAGTCGTTGGTTAACATCTTCACACGGGCTGATTTGATTAATGACAAAGTGCTTCCAGTTGTGGGGCTGATTTCCTTAATGAACATCTTTCTGTTCTTGTTTGATTGGGAGGGATTTGAATTAAGGGGATTTGCTATTTGTATGTTAACGGGAATGCATTGGTGAGTTGAAGATGTTGACTTTCTATTCTCAAATTGGACAATCTTGAAGAAGGTCGAGTCTACAGTCGGTTCTACATTTTCTGGTACATGTTACAAGACTAAAGACGACTTGCATTTAACGATCTAAAGACTTCTTCTTAATTCAAGCATTCATCATAAAGATTGTCGGTTTAGGGGAGAGCACTAATTGGGGGAGAGTGAAAAGCCAAAGTTAATCCCCAATTAGACTTGCTCACATTCTTCCGCAGCAAGTTGATTCTCGCAAGAGTTCAAGTGTTCTTCTCAACAAATTTCTAGTATACGGGCTTATTATTTGTTGCTGATTCTGAAGTATCAAAACCAGCAAGGGGGATGGAGACATGCATCTAAACGCGAGTAAACTTGATGAACTTAATACTTCTAAGTGATTGAAGAAATCCCAGGAAGAAAAATGTCATTACCACAGAGAAACTCAAGGTTTGACTCATGGCGTTTAGTGTTCTTATTCCAACTATGTGGGGGAAGAGATGGAAGAGTTAGTTTCTTGTGATAAAAGAGGTACACAAGTGTGTGATGATTTTGATGCTATCGCAATCATCAAGGGAGAGAGATTGTGTACATTGGGGACGCTCAGCTGTTTCACTTGAGTGCTTAATCAGTGATTCAGAGATATAATCACTCATTCCGGAGTTGACATCCGTAGAGATAATCAGTGATTCGGCCTGCTTCTTCAATGTTATCGGTTATTCTCTCTTTGGGCATTCGGGTACTTCGGGTTCTTGAGCTTCACACACTTCCTTCAGGGGGAGAGAAAAGTATACATTGGGGTTATTCTTTGGCTATTGGACTTAATCTGCTACTTCGATGGTATAAGCTTCTCTGTCTTCGGGTATATGTGTATTCGGGTTCGTGAGCTCTAGTCTAAGTGACTGACTGCATCAATTCATCTACTTAGGGGAATTGTTCTCTTAACACCTTTTGGAATGGATCGCTTCAGACTTCAGTGGAAAAGGAATTTGAGAAGAGTCATTCAAGCGTGGGATGATACGTTGTTGTTCTTGTTGATGATATAACCCCGAACGAAGAATCACAAAGATCATTCTTAAAAGGAGCAGCAAGATCGATGATAATGGTGTGCTTCCTTGTGAACCTGGCTAAAGCAAGCTTGAAATAGAGCTTTGAATCTGCTCAACATAAGGATTTTCGATTTGGGGGAAGCTGCCAAAGTCTCTCTTTCTCAAAGGCTCATGTTCTATCTTCTATTCTGGAGCCTCGGAAGCTTTGGTGGTGGAAGTTTAAGAGATGACGAATTCTATCTTCTACGACGTGTTGTTCGATATCCTTATCTCGGTACTCGTATCATCATCTTCTTAATCTATATCATCTCCTCTATCTGTAAATATTTATCAAAAAAAAAATAGAAAAATATAAAACCAACAAAAACCCATAAAAATCAAAAAATTTGAAAAAGACAAAAAATATTGTTTTCTCAAGACTTGTCTTCTGGTATCGATAACATATGCGGTCTTATAAATGTCATTCAATAATGGCACGGGACCATAGATGAAGTTCGAGCAAGAGGTGTAAATATTCTTTTTCAACACATGTCTAAAACTATGGCTTGCAGTTACTTCAGACTGTAACCCGTGCTTAAACTATGGTTTGCTATTATTTCAGATAGCAACCCGCTCTTCAAGGAAGGAAAGTGCTGCGCTAAACCAGTTTTCAAAAATTTCGTGCACTTATCCTAATACATATTGAGGAAAGTATGTCGAAGGACTGCTGTTCCTACACAAATGTTTTTCCGTCTAGAATTCTTCAGAAAAATATTTGCTCTATTTCAAAATGGGGGAAAATGAGTTGATTGAAAATCAATCAGAATCAATTTTTCATAAAATTGCAAAAACTCAATCATTGACTTCAGCGCTTTTAAAACTGTTCAAGAGAAAGAGTCATTGATTGAGGGGGAGAATGTTTTTCAAATTTATATCATCTATCGGGCTTATCTAATTATCCTATATGCTTAACTGAAAATGATGTTAACCTACGTTGAAGGACTAGATGCCTAGGATATGATTGTTAGGATTAGATGATTAGAGTTTGATGAACGCATTATTCCCATGCCTTTACATGATCTGATTGATATGTTGAATTGACTTTTATTAGTCGATTGGTGTTTGGGTGTTGTCGACCACCATATATCTGTTTGTATATCCACTAACATATGCAGATAAGATGGTTTAAAAGAATGTTCCCGATCCGGATCCCACATATGAAGATGATTGGATGCCGAAAAGAAAGGTAACTATATCTTGGGTTGACATATGAAGAAACGGAGCTTAATTTGACTTCTATGGAAAGTTGGCATGAAAAAATGAAACGTAAAAGGTCTCACTGCATCAGCAGATGGTTTTCTTCATCACCAAATGAAGAAACGGAGCTTAATTTGACCTCTATGGAGAGTTGGCATGATAAAATATAACGTAAGAGGTCTCACTGCATCAGCAGATGGTTTTCTTCCAAACCTCCAGCAACAACAACAAAAGCAGCTCAACCACCTAACGTATCTTTGTGCAGAACAAGTAGTGGATAACATTTTTTAAACAATTTTTTAAATAATATTGTTTTGAAAAATGAAAAATATTGGTTTTGAAAATAAATTGGACTTAATTTTGAAAATCACCGGACTTCATATTATCAAAACTTAAGTCACTCAATCATCGACTACGGTCATCGATTGAGGGAGAGAGTGATTTAAAATAAAGAATTTTCAAATAATATTTCTTCATAAAAGTCCGGTTTGTACGAAATAAAGTGGTGATCTAAAGATTTAATGTTATGTCATGGTATGATTTTCTTTAAAACTTAAAGATCTTACAAAATGAAATTTTTTCTGTTCTTGTTTGATTGTGAAATTGTTTTATTTTACTTAAAGATCTCTTAAAAATTATCATACCTGACACTAACAATCTTTAATGTCTATAGTTGGTCCTTATCAGTCAATTTCAAAAATTAAATCTAGCCACGTCTTTCCCCAAAATTTTCCAAATGGTTTAAATCAATCGGGATCCAAAATCTCAATTGGTTTGAAATTTTTGATCGGGGGAGAGATCGTGATTTAAATCTCAAATCGGTTGTAAAGGGTGATTGTTTCAAAAGCACTCATTCCTTCATGTGCCAAACGATTTTAAAATACATAATGCACATGATTGTGGAGGAGCATTTAACCATAAACCATAAGAGCTTTTAAATCAGGCACATATTCTCCCATGTTTTCCAAACCTTATTAAATCACTTGGGATCCAAATCTCAAAGGGTTTGATATTTTTGATCGGGGGAGAATTTGTGATTTAATATGAAAATTGATAAAAGATGATCGTTTTGATTCAAAGTGCAAGTTCTCTCTAATATGTGCCAAACTCTTTCGTATATCGATGCACATATTGAGTGGGAGCGAATGGTTTCTATTGGCAATCGTGAAAAGTACTTCAAAAACCTCTTGCCTCTATGTGCAAAATTATTTCTCATATCCAACGCACATATTGAGGGGGAGAATTTACCAAAAAAATCAAATGGCTTTTTCTATGGAAACTGTGATCAAGAAATTATTTCTAAGAACTCTTGCCTCCATGTGCTAAACAATTTCAAAATCACATGCACATGTTGAGGGGGAGCATTTCTAAATGATCAAAACAATTAAGGTACAAAATGCTTTGATATTATATCACGGGTACCTTGATTGATTTTCCAAATGATTTTTCAATTGGTTTCCTAAAGGAATGAACAATACCAAAAGACCGACCAATTTACTTTATGCATGGTGTTATAAGGATGGTTAGGTTAGGTATTCGTTCCCACGATCCCGCCAGAGCCGGAGGGATCTACCCAGGGATAATCCACTAGATAGTGTAGAGTCCTTAGGTATGATGAAAAAAAAAGGAGAAAAATGAGAATATGGGAAGAGTGCCGACTGAGACAGAGCTAGTACTGGAACAAACCCAACAAGGTTCTAGTTATGAAGTCTCAGTAAGCACTGAAAGGGTTGAAGAATGAAAAAGAATTGAATGTGAAAAGGGTGAAAAGAAATAGCCCTCCAATAATTCAACCTTAGGGCAGAAACCAGGTTCAATACATATGCTACTGGTGTTTACTAAGGTAACACCGGTATTGAAGACAAGACGCCATGGACCAAGTGACGCACTGCACTAAAACTTCTAAAGCTACTCAAGTTCCTCTTAAAAGGGCTTGTTTCATTCTCACGGGGAACCTACGTAATCTATCGACTTTCTCTTAGAGATTGTTGATATTGAAGAAGGAGACCCTCTCCCTAGTCTCCGGCATAGGAAACCAAATGTGCACAATTGAGTCTAGAGCCAAGAGATCATCCACAATATCTCATTAGGACACAACAATATTGAAGACTTGCTTTTTCACACAATGTGGAAAGTAAGTATATATTAAGAGTCCTACGCATTATCCTTGTGGTATTGCCAAAACATCCGAGTGATACGTAAAAGTATTCACGATGAAGATGGAAATCCTTCTAGAGCCAACATCAAACAAGCTCTTGGTGGGTGACATGTGAGATCTTTTCAAAAGATCAAACTTGTGACAACTGGATAGAAACGATGGGACGATTCACTCTTGAATCAACCTTGGTCCAGGAATGGAATTGATGAATACTTTTGGAAAAACCGTTCGATGTGCAAATCTTCTTTTCTCTAGCACATCGAATGTGTATTCATGTTTTCAAACACAAAAAGTATCTCTGATTGAAAAAATACTTTTGGAAAAACCGTTCGATGTGCAAATATTCTTTTCTCTAGCACATCGAATGTGTATTCTTTTTCAAATACAAAAAGTATTTCTGATTGAAAATTGATCTTTCTCATAAAACCTTCGTCGTATTGCAAAACTCTTTCTTCTAAGCAATACGCGATTGTTTTCAAATCAATTTTTCATCAATCAGTGAATCTCAATTCGCTGGTTCACTCACTCCGTGTTGTCTTCTTTGAGACGTTCCGGTTTGAGAACGACTAGAGCAGCTGCGAAACCCTGTCAAGGAGATTCTTCTGAATTATACCTGATCACAGGCAGTACTTGTACTGATCAACGGGGAGCTGTGGGCCGTGTACCTCAATTCAACAAAAGTGATCAAAGACACTTTCGTGTGTTTTATTGCTAACTGTTGTTTGCAGGTACATTTGGACGGTTGCAGCTGATCAGAATTGAGAAGTCAATTCATAGCCGCATGCTCACAGCATCCACACTTAATTGAAGAAATCATGACTAGTGCATATCTAAATAACCTATCTCTGATATTTTTATACTATGCTTCTGCTACGCTGCTGCAAATATCATGAACCAGTAAAGCTTCCGCTACTCTGATGGAAAGATGTCATGATCCAGAAAGTGTGAGCATGTCGGTCCAAAAGTCACAACATCACATGAAGGCAACACTATAAAGGGTGATCCAGAGATTTACTGTGGCTGATGATCTCAAAGAAAGCTCGAAGATCATCAAAGATGTGGATCAGTTCAAAGACCTCCACTGAAAGTACAAAACTATGCAGACTATGAAGAGTCACTACTCAAGCACAAAGATTGCAGAATTGAAAAATTAATGTCTACGAGCTCAAGACTGAAGATTAAATAGAATGCTAGGATTTGAAATGTAAAACATGGGGTGACCTCCCTTAGGGGGAGATTGTTAGGAATTAGAAATTCCATAGTGAAGTATCGGTCACCCCAAATATAATCTAGCATAAGTTAGCTCGTAGACATATCGTTAGTTATCAGTTTATTAGTTAGTTATTAGTTTATTTTAGCATAGCGTAACACCGTGGAGGAAGGACGGGTCTTTACCCACTGTATACGTGATCCACAGGCCGTCAGGAGGTCGTTTACTTGTAACTATAAATACCCTTCCCACTAAGGGATGGGTGGTGCTTTTCTCATTAATCTAACCTTTCATTTGTTATTTCTCTCTCTAGAAAACACCCTCTCCTCTCTTCATCTCTCCAAAAATGGCTTTCTTGTATAATCATAATCCTAGACCACCCAAATCATCTAAACAACATACAATATACGATCCTACAGGAGTACACAAAAGGAAACTTCAATCAATCACATAATAGATTTAGGGACATGCCATATTCACTTCAATCACTAACTTGGTCTTATTTCTCGACTCGATACGTTTGACACCATATGTAAAAGTTGGCTAGGGACAATTACAAGAAATAAAACGTGTGACACTAAAATAGATGTGTATAAATTAATTTAGCGTAAGTTTTATTTCCTTATAAATTTTATTGTTCGGATGTTAA
Organism: Chrysanthemum makinoi; assembly: GCA_910596185.1. Taxonomy (NCBI): domain Eukaryota; kingdom Viridiplantae; phylum Streptophyta; class Magnoliopsida; order Asterales; family Asteraceae; genus Chrysanthemum; species Chrysanthemum makinoi. The sequence goes on from OU343220.1 coordinate 110,300,006, forward strand.
CGATATAAATATTTAAGTTGTGGTCGTAATGTATACATTTTAATAATTAACGTCTTTTCTAAGTTCGAGATTAAAGGGGTATTCTAGGTATTTTAACGCGTTCGAAAATGTGGGTTTTACAAACTGAATAGAATGTAAGCATGGCAATCACACAAGTTAAATAATCAAAAATTAATATACATAACAAATATCATCACAAACGGAAATACCAACAGAAGTATAAGCAAGTTAGTCACATGTATCAGGTAGGAATACTGATCAAACATCATAATTAAATGAAGTAACTGAACAAGAATATAGCATGGAAAACTAAACAAGTCAATTGAACAGATAACATAAGTTGAAATTCCATCATTAAACGATAAAATGAACAGAAGTGTAAGCATTGCAGACCAACAAGTCAGGTAAACATCAATTACTATGCCGAACCCATATCATAAGCAACGGAAAATACCAAACAGAAGTACAAGCATGATAGTCACAAATAGCAGATAGGACTATTGAATGATAATCATAGCCCACGGAAATAACTGAACGAAGGTATAACATGGTAGGATGAGTCAAATTATTACATAATAGCATGGCAACCGGATGAATCAAATATTCACATAATAGCATGGTAAATGGATAATCACATATTATCATGGTGACAGATGAATCAGATAATCACATATTAGCATGGTAAATAGATGAATCATGTAATCATATATCAGCATGGTAAACTGACGAATCGAATAATCACATAATAGTATGGTAAACGGATTAAGTGGTAATCTGAAATATAAGCTTGGTAGCCAGAAGAAATGGAGTAAGAGTATAGTAAATTAAATGAACTGAAGTATAGTATGGTAGTTGGATGGATCACATAAGGATACTGGGTGAATGTGTAATCAAATGAATAACTGAATAAAGTATGGCATAGCACCCAAATGAATAAGAATGTCAGAAATCACATAGTCACAAAATCATAATACTGCCCACGAGCTAAAATACTAAAGGGGATACTCCAATAACCACATATCAAATCACAGATCATAATCCACATATGTCAAATCATATCAAATTATACATGGGAGCTGCAGACTCCAGATGTACCAAACTGTGAGGGGGTGTATTGCACACACTCGCCACATCACTAAATCGAATCAAAATAACTATGATGCATCCATACACTCCCTGTAAAATAAATCAAATATACATATGCCAGTTCGAAACTATACATACGTATCCATAATGGCCAAGTGATCACATATATCATATCATATCAAAAGGGAACGCCGTGGACTAATCACACCGCCACAAATAGTGTCATGCCACTAGTGCATCAGTGACATGGTCATGGTACCTCCATGACTAGTTAGCTCGGGAAACTGAACAGAACGAATCATATCAAAGCATATCCATAATCATATCATATCCAAACAGATCATATCATCAAAATGGAATCATATCAAAGCAAATGATATCAAACAAATATCATGGCAAACGAATAACTAAACGAATATCATGGCAAACGAATATCAAATCAGATAATCATATCAAAGTGAATCATATCAAACAGAATCATATCAAATCAAAGCCAAGTGAATACGAATCGAATATCGAATATGAACAAGTTTCATGAGAGAAAGAACGTCATTACTGAAATGACAGAATATATGTACCTTAAACCGCAAATGAAACCATATCGAAAACACAAGAATCGGGAGTTACTCCTTCCTCAGCGAATCTACATGAATTAATGACCGTCTTATTATTTAAGAACCATTTCATAAGTTATTACTGATTCAGTACTGATTGTTGTTTGGATTGACATATTCAGGTTTTCCTGCTATTTATAGCAACTTCCCAAATTTAGTAACTTTCCATATTTAGTAACTTTCCAATTTTAGTAACTTTCCATATTTAGTAAATTTTCATATTTAGTAACTTTCCAAATTTAGTAAGTTTTCAGAATTAGTAACTTTCGATTACAATTCATAATTAATCAACTTAGGGTTTCGATATCCAAATTAGGTTAACTAATGACCAAATATATCATAATTATCATTTAAGTACATTTTAAAGTTCAAACACATTAAATGATATGAAATCACAAAACATTTAACTTCTTAACAAATTTTATGATTTTAGTATGTTTCAGTCTCACTTTACAAAATTTTTTAACCATACTTAGACTCTTATTCAAAAGCCACCATAATTTACCCAGGTACCTATATGTCTAATGAGCTTACATGAAGTTTTACAAATTTTATTTTTGAGTGAAAACACCATTCCAAAAATCATTTATCCAAACATGTCCAGAAAGTTAACTGCTGGTACACCCTGAAAGTTTGTATTTATTTAACCTGTTTAGACCCTTAAGAAAAATCTACAAAAATTCCAAGAAGTCACACATAACATAAATATTACCTCTGAAAAAGGAGAGCTCTTAAATACTCGTGGTTTGAAAATGAAAAATCAAAAACATTGACTGATTTTAAGTTCCCAGAATTTAGATTTGACACATGATCCCATACAATTCAAAAACGTGACCAATACAACTCCAAATCACTCTAAACCAATTGGAAAACTTAAATAAGACATTAAACTAAGTTTACATGCAAAATCTAGAATCAAACACTTATGAAATTCAATTTATAACGCACACCAATTCAGCTTACAATTATGTCCCGATCAAAACAATAACAACTAAACCCTAATTCCTGTTATCTTTAAACCCGATTCATATATGATAAATTATACATGTTTTATACTGATTTAATTCATCCTAAACACACACCAATACCCTTCATACGAACCAACCATGATCAAAACAAATTAATTCCATTCGACACACACATATATATGATTACACGTTTTATGATTCCATGTGACCCATTTACATTCGAATGTTCATATAAACGAATTTATTAGGTTTGGTTTTTCATGTTATCGAATCATATAAAGACGATATACAGTACCTTTGGACGAATTCAAAACGGATCAAAAGAGACTAACAAGAACACACCCAACGAATTAATAACACCCGATCATAAATATGTATCACCACAAATCCGATCACCCCAAGGCTAGGACACCCAGAATCGACCACCTTCCTTGCTAGAAACCTTCGTACTCTTCTTTGGATCTTGGAGAGAAAATGAATGCCGCCATTTTTGTTTTAGGGTTTCGAGTGAGAAGCGTATAATGGATATGTGGAAAACTAGAAGGGGGGTTGAATAGTTTTACTAATTAAAACTTCGTTTTAAAATATTTAGATCGACTTATGTCAATCTATTTATCTTGCAATGTGTATGTTGGACATTGATAGATAGATATGTAAATGTGTAATGGAAAGATAAAAAGTAAGAAACACATAACCACGACACGAGTTTTGTTTATAGTGGTTCGCTACAAGGACACCTTCACTTGCCTTACTCCACAAATAATCCCGAGTCACAAAAGTCTACTCGAGTTCGTAAACACTACACGACAATCCTTATGGCGGATTTGATGATGCCTTCACAACGTCTACTTTTTCGGTACTAGGCTAGACAGGGTTCTTCCACAGGTAGAACCACACCTATCATCCAACGTCGTTTGCAGCCCTTGTGGCTATGATCTCTTGAAGTTTCATTATAATGGAGGAACTACTACCCAACACTACACAACACATATCCCAAAGGAGACCCACTCCTTATTACAACATCATCAAGGATATCAATATCCTTGGATACAACCTATCTCTATTTGTACATCGATGCACCTCATCGATTATACACCCTTGGCATCTTTCACTAATGCCACTTCACTTGACTTCTAGGCATCCTTCACTAATGCCCTTGACACGGACGTTTGGCACCTTTCACTAATGCAAACGTCTGATGAAAATCCATTATCTTGAACAATTGTTGATGGTGTTTATGATTCGGAGGGAGATATCCGTTATCTTGAACAATTGTTGAATGAAGATCCATTACCGTCACTCCCTCCGAAAGAAATTACGATTGACGAAATCAAAGAAGTACAAACGTCTGATGAAAATCCTCCGGAGCCCGAGCTCAAGGATTTACCTCCTCATCTTGAATATGCTTTTCTTGAAAAACCGAACAAATTTCCCATCATTGCTAAAACTTAAAATATGAGGAGAAACCGCACTTTTGGATGTCCTACGAAAACACAAGTCCTTAAATGCATCGCTTGGCAAATTCGACATCAAAGGAATCAATCCTTTCAAAGTCAAAATGTACCCACAAAAATTCGATGGAGGATGATTGCAAACCCGTGATTCAACAACAACGTAGGGTTAACCCAAAAATTCATGATGTTATCAAAAGGTCTAAGTACTTAAACTCCTCGACGCCAGAATCATTTATCCAATCTCCGATAGCTCATGGGTTAGCCCTATCCATTGTGTCCCTAAGAAGGGAGGAATGACCGTCATTGCTAACGATGAAAATGAGTTGATTTCACAAAATCGCCTCATCACCGGATGGAGGTGTGTATTGATTATCGAAAATTGAACGATGCTACTCGTAGGACCATTTCCGCTTCCTTTATGGATCAGATGCTCGAGCGTTTAGCGGAAATGGCTTAGTTGCTATGTTTGCTTTCTCGATGGTTCTAAGTGCGGTTATTTTCAAATCCGGTCGATTACCAAAGGATCTCCCTTTCACATAAGCCCATATTTTTATGGAACGTTTGCTTACATGCTTTAGGTAATATGCAATTCCCAGAATTTCCCTGATGGCTATTTTCATGACATGATAAAGTCTATGGAAGTTTTATGGATTTTCTAGATTTATAGATTTTTCACTTTTAATGCTCAAAGGTGTGAATTGACAAATTTGGTCTTGAATTGGGAGAAGTGCCATTTCATTTCGAGAGGGCATTGTCTCGGCCATAAGATTTCAAAATATAGGTCGAGAGCATAAAAAGACGTTATTTCCCTCATCCCACTACCGTCAAAGGTATTCGAGTTTGGTCATGCCGTTTCTATCGCCGTTTCATCAAGATTTAAGATGGCCCGCCTAGATCTAAAAGGATGTCCGTTTAAATCTAGTCACCAAAATAGAAAATTAATCTGAAAAATAAAAATAGAAAAGTCTCTTAACTGATATTTTAGATTTTAGTTGCCCGTGGGATATTTTTCTCCTTTGAACTCATGTGTGATGCAAGTGAATTTTAATTTAGTTTAAATAGTTAAAAATTAGTTTTTAATTTAAATAACTATCGAGTAAACAATCTGAGGCAACACAAATAGTATAATTCTAAATTAGGAATTTGGCCGTTGTTTATTTTTAGAAAAAGACCTAATTTTTGTCGAAGCCATAGGGTATACCGACCATTCGCCCTCAAGTATTTTTGGCAAAGCAAGATTACCACGATTTTGTGGGTTTTCCTTCAAGAGTTTGATGTTATATTCTTGAGGAGGGGAGAACCTTGCGCCGAATTACTTTCCCTTTCTAGTTTAAAAATCCCCAAAATGTGCTCGAAAAAAATCACGGAAACATCCTCTTGAGACATTGGGAAATTCCAAACCAAGAACACCCCATGGTTTGTCGTTGGCAAATTCCATGCGGGCAATTTCATCGTTGGGGAAGGGATGTCGCCCGTATACACAGTCAAAGACGTTAAGGATTATTTATTACTTTTTAAGATTTGAATCAAGTAATCTTCGTGTTATTTTTCATGGCCATCGAGGCTATTGATATTCTTAATGCTTGCCATAACGGACCCACCGGTGGCCAACAAGCTACACCGCTAAGCCTTCATTATTGGCCGACCATATATCGAGATGCTCATGATTTTAAATCTTGTTTCTTGCCAACGGTTAGTCAAGGGAAAATTCACAAGTGAAATGCTACAAAATGCTATTCAAGTCTGTGAGTTAAGGCGTTGCTCGATTTTATGGCATTTCCATCATCTAGAGGAAATGTATATCCTCGTGGCCGTCGAATTGTCTAAAATTTTGGCGCGCCCCCACCATGCGGAGTGGTTGTTACAATATCGTTAAAGAATTTGTTTTCCCGATTAGTGACTCGAGATCCTTCATTCGTGAAGTCGCGGTACTATTTTTCTAATAAAAATTTGCAAAAGTTATGGCTAAAATATGGAGTTACCCATCCTTTTTCTTTTGTATATATATATCGATTAAAATACAAAAGATTGAGGTCTCGAATTGTGTTTTTGCTAAAAAGGATTTTAGAAGACCGTAGGAGAAAATCGATTATATAAGTTCTCAGATGGAGGTGCATTATCAACAATAAGTTCCCGAACTAAAGATCAAAAACTTGCCTTTGTGTCGCTTGTGGATTTATTTATTTCTATCGGAAAAGCTTGTCACTTGCCCATCGAGGGTCGAACATAAGGGCGGCCTTGACATTAATTGCGATCTTAAGACGGGTGATAATAAGTTCAATTGAATGAATTAAACGAGCTTAGGGATCTCCGACGAATTGCGTTTGATAAGGGTTTCACTTGAAGACTATTGGTTAGAGTTCATGTGCTTTCGAATACCGCGTTTTAATTGCCACGTTTTTGAAAGTGCTCCTCTTTAACTCTCGTTGAAGATATTCTCGGCAATAACTCACTTGGTCAGACCGATTCACCATCACCGCTCAAGCTTTCCGTATGGAGCGGTGGAGCTTTAGTCAACCCGATGGCCCTAATCAAGGTGAATGGTCATCGTGTGAAATGGCATTATTTTGGAGGGACAACCATCTATGGTTGTCCCGGCAACTCCAAACTTTCCATGGACACATGAGGGTTATCGAGTCAAGCCATCAAAACAGTCGTGGCCCCCATGCTTATCCATCTAACTTCTTTCTAGCTTAAACACGCCTCTTGATTGATTTGGTTTCGTGAATGTTGTACGGATTCCCGATATGAGACTCGCTCGATTGTCTTTTCTCACTCGAGTCATATCCGATGCGATGGAAATCAACAAGCTCATCGTCTAACGATCAAGTTTGAGCGTTAATAGAGGCTATTTTAAGCTACTCCTTGCTTTAAACCCATGTTTCACTCGAGGGGCGGTAATCTTCGATTTGGCTCGAAAAACTACTCCCTCGATCGATAACCACATGGGAGGATTTGGTTTCAAAATTCGTGAACGAATTCTTCCCACCGTCTAAAAAGTTTGCAAGTCTCTTAATAATGAAATAACGAAATTCACACAAAGATTTGATGAATCAAGTTTCCTGAGTGAGGCATGGGGCAGATTTATTTCATTAAGAAGCATTTGCTTAGGCAATGTCCCCATCATGGTTTTGAGTTGCACCAACTTGATTGACGTTTTATAACGGTTTGAATGAGAACGATCAAGACTCTCAATGCGTGGTGAGTAATTTGTTGACCCTTAACCATAGAATCTAAAATTATCGGCTAAGATGCCTTGATCTCATTATTTGATTTTAAATTTGAACAGAATCGAGAAATAAAGTTACTTATCACGTAGATGCAAGCGTGGATCGGTTCTCTTTAGCCCGAAGGTACTTGTGGCTTTTTGTTCCCACATTGATACCCCATCATCTTCGTCTAAATAATCTAGCAGATGCTTAAGATTGGCGATAGTTAGTTCTTTTTCTTCTTACGGATATGAATCTTTGGTTAAGAAATTGGGTACTTCTCCACATCAAGTCAAAGAGTAATGAGTAATAAGTGATATGTGAAACGACTTGTACTACTTGTGGTGGCCATGCCTACTACAATTGTGACTTAGCCTAGCCAGCCGATGGACATCCTCATTTCAATGCTAATGCCGTAACAGTAAAGGTAACCAATACCGTTCTCAATATGTTGAACCGAATCCTCGTGTTAAGTGAATCAAAATTCCTTGATGTGGACCTCATTTTCTCCACCGAACAATGGTTCTTGAGGGAAGGCGGATAACTAATTATCGACTTTTTGTAATCTTTATTGAATCAAAGTTAAACGAGAATGAAGACCAATTCATGTTCAAAACCAATTCAAGGCTCCACCAAATCAATACCCAAACCAAGGAGTTAACTACAATCAAGTATATCATAACCCAAGCTATCAAGCTTCACCTTTGCCTCCAAATGAATTGTGACAACCCGTACTTTCAGGTCATTTCTCGAAACGATTTATGCTTCACAATTTCAACATTTATCGTAAACTAGGTTTACGTGTTTCAAATCCTAACCTTTATGGTTTATCGGTAATTCATGAAAGTCATAACAAACCGTCACTCACAATTCATATGTGACTAAGATTAGTCTACATTTCATTGAGGAACCATTTGCATCTTCATTAATTCATTCATGACATTTTAAGTTTCACATTCAAAGTGGCTAGCGTAAGATAACTTGACGGTTATATTCAATAAGCGTTATCGCGTGAGTTATTGCATTTTGAATATTTAATCAGTTACTTGGTCAAAAATGATCCGACATATTTTAAAAATTACATTTAGTTTATACAAAAAGAGCCAAGAAAGAGCCGCTATAATATTTGTGGTTTTCCTTGAGTTTGTGCTTGTGCAAATTTATTTGGTAAAAACATTAATCGTTAAAGGAACCAAATTAAATTATTACGACACGAGAGATTTTCTTAAAAATCAGATAATTATGCATTTATGAAGATTTCTAATCTCAATGATTTGTGAAGATTTGATCACAAGTTTGAAGAAATGTAAATAGTTTTTTCAATTTGTCGATGGCCCTTGAATATCAAAAGTTGCATACTCTATTTTGATCTATTGAAGAATTTACTTGTACCTTGGAAAAGCTACTTTCAAACCTTACAAGTCATTATTATTTTACATTATTGGTCCTTGGTTACTTACACTTTTCTTACAACAAGTCAAGTATATCCATAATGTATAAATAAAAGAAAAAAAAAACATATAGTAGACACCAATCCCCCAAAACCGCCTTGAGGGGGATGTATCTCTAAGTTGGTAGAATTTTTAATGTTGTATAGATGTACACTTCACTTAGTCTTCACTTCATTTCATTCATCTAAATTTTCAAGATAGCAAAGTTTTGCTCATCCCTTGGTTTTGTTCTCTCCCAACCAAACACACGTTTTCCACCAATAGGTGTTACAAGGGATCAACAAAAAATTTCAAGACCTCTCAAGCTCAAGTATAAGGTGCCACGTGGACAAATGGCACAACATTATTGGCCGATAACACCTCATTGATTGAAGGTTTGAGCAATAAAACCTAGGGTGGATTGAATGAGGTCGAATAATCCTTGGCTCTTCCAAGGATCACCTCATCAGGCTATCACCTTGTAAGCATCTCAATAGAATTTGCATTTTTTCATCTTAAGCATTATTGTTATTTCATATTTCATAGTTTTCTATGTTTTCAAGTTTTCATTGTATTCTCAAGTTCTTGTAATCTTATTGTTTATACCATTTTTATCATTGCAAATCTTATTTAAATTGATCAATAAGCTATTTGAATACATGGAGTAGGTTCATCCTATAGCTTATTCCCATAGCTTCTTGGTGAGCTTGATGATGTCTAGGAACCCAACACTTTCCTTCAAAATAATCTCGGTCAACAAAAGTCATGGTAGGATTAGATTAGCTTTGGAGTTGATTTGATGAGGGATGGGTAGAATAGTGTAGGTTTAGTCCTATTTTCGATAAGCCATATAAAAAGTATGGATCTGTCCTTGTTTCGATTTTCTGGAAAATCCGACCATAGCCACGACATTTTGGCCTTGATATTTAGGAAATATACTTGATGAAGCATAGGCCGTGGCAGCTTGAGCGGATGAAAACGTAGTTATAACGAAGTCGTGGTGAATTTTTAAAGTTTGGCTTTACGAAATATAGTTATTTGATGTCATCTCGTCTTTAAAATTTGCACCTTTAGCAAAACATTGTTTTTTACTTTATTCGAGAATTAGTCACTCAAAAGCGAGCCTTAAACTTTACAAATTATTTGACTTGTCAAAAATATATTAGTATACTTTGATTCAAATCTCAAGAAAGCAAACTAAAACTATTTCAAAGTCAGAAAGCGGATTTGAAACGACAAGATATGCGCAGTTTTCATAAAATTGCCGTAACTATTATTTTTAGAAAACTATATTATTTTTGGTCGAGATAAGTGTTACGGTAACTAAAATCAAGGCCATATTTAACCTCTAGCTTATCTTTATAAGCTTCGAGACCTTTATGACTTGAAAACTTAGCCTAACTTGATAATCTGAAACTTATTTGAAGATAGAGTAGCAAACTTATCCAGTATAACCGGGTCGTAGAAGTTCGTTGCTTGTTTGCTTATTTCTAACGTGCTTATTTAAACTCCAATTACACTTCAGTATATCCTTCCACTAAGCCCATATTTATATTTTCATAGCTTTAGAATAATTTTTAGAATTTCCTGAATTTTCATTTTTTGGTCACTGTTTATATTTTTCATAGATTTAAAATAGATTTTAATCACTTTTAATTAGTTTTAATTGCAATTAATTGAGAAAAAGTTCCAAAAAATAATTTTTCATTTTTCTCAGTTTAAGAAAAATATAAAAAGCATAAAAAATATTTTTTCCTTATTTTTCCCCTTTTATTTGGTATTTTTCACAATTTAAATTAGATTAAAATAGTTTTACAATTTTAGAAAATAGAAAATTAATCGAAAAATAAAAAATAGTTTTGAAAAGTCTCTTATGATATTTGATTGGTCAAAAATAGTTTCATATTTTTCTCCTTAAATTTTATAAGTTTTTAATTTTATTTTCAAATAGTTCAAAAATTAGGTTTTTAATTTAAATAAAATCCAGAAATGCAAAAAAATGCAGTTTTAATTCTAAATTAGTTTTTGCATTGCAACTCATTTTTAGTATCAAAAGTAATTTTAGGCATTCATAATTTAGACGTCAAGATTTAGCGTATCACATTACATCTCGGTGTACTCACTTTTGTCTTAGCATCATTCCACCAAGTGAGTTTTCATAGCCCCTGCTTTTACTTGTTTTCATAAGCGTTTTGGGGAGATACATGCTCAATTATTTTCATTTACTTTCATAAGTAATCTAACTTTTCCTAAGGATTACCGTGAATTTCATAGCCCTCTTTTAATTGTTTGATATCATATTGAGGTTTTGGGGAGATACATGCTCATAACCCCTATTTTAGCCTTTACTTATCATAGTTACTTTAAACAGCCGTTTAAGTTTCTTACCGTGAGTTCCAAGTGGCTAGCCCACTTTTCTTGTTTTAATGCTTTTTGGCATAAAATGTTTTGGGGAGGTACATGTGTCTCGACAATATCGTTTGAGGTTTGACGATTAGTGACTCGAGATCCTTCATTCGTGAAGTTACTATTTTTCTATAAAAATAAAAAGTAACATTATTGCCATACTTAGAATTTCTATTTCATATATATCATTGGTCTAAAAATACAAAAGATTTTCTCTTGGTATATTCATTGAGCTAATGGACTTGGTATATTCATTGGTCTAACGGTCTTGGTATATTCATTGAGCTAAAGGACTTGGTATATTCATTGGTCTAACGGTCTTGGTATATTCATTGAGCTAACGGACTTGGTATATTCATTGGTCCTAAAAGCTTCTCCGGTCTTGGTATATTCATTGGTCTAACGGTCTTGGTATATTCATGGACTAATGGTCTTGGAACAATTTGAACATACACTATATATACATTCGGGTGGACAACCGTTGTGAACACAGGTTGCAAGTTTTGTATGGGGACTTGGGCCTCCAAGCACCCACCGTGGATTCACAATGCCTTTCTTCGCATAAACGATTTCGATACGGATTGAGCGATCATGCACTATTATCCGACGATTCATTTGACATCATGCACGTTCGAACATTAACTATACATATTTCACTCGAGGGGGCGGTTGTGAACACACGGGTTGCAAGTTTTGTATGGAGGGACTTGGAGTGGAATTTACAATGCCTTAAAAATGCTACAATAACGATTCACACAAAGATTGAAAGTCATTTAGTGAGGCATGGGACGATTCAAAGATTTGCTTAGGCAATGTCGGTTTTTGCATAAACGATTTTGATAAGGCTTTACATTTCAATGAACAAAGACTCTATGAACTCACTCATGCCGCGGTGGTTGTGTTGACCCGACTTTTAGCATGCCTTGACCATTATCTCCGGGTAGAACAAATCTAAGGTACATACAAATCGGTTCATGGCATGCATTTGGACACCTCAATGGAAATACGTCGATGCTAAGATTGATAAGCTTACGCGTCTCACTTGGTTAAGAGCAATACTTTCCACCGCTCAAGTCAAAGCATCGGAAGCGACTTGTAACTTGTGGTGGCCGCAACTTATTTCCGCACCTACTACAATTGTTGATCCTTTCATGCTAATGGGAGGTAACCAATATCTTTGTAAACTCGATCCTGTTTTAGTTAAATCAAACGATGTACCTTTTTCCAAACGACACTTTAGGTCGTTCAATATAATGATTGTGGACCAAATGTTCTAAACCAATTCAAAGCTCCACCGAATCAATACCCAAACCAAGGAGTTAACTACAATCAAGTATATCATAACCCAAACCCAAGCTATCAAGCTTCACCTTTGCCTCCAAATGAATTCACAACTTACGTTCAACACACCAATTCTACCATCAACACTATGCAAAATCAGATTACAAGTTTGAGGAACGAGTTTCAATCTTCGTTAACTAGACAAAGCAATGAGTTTAGGAATGAAATTCGACTTCAGAACAACAAATTGGAGACTTCACAGAATAAACTCGAAAACATGATGCATGCTGTGTTGTGTAAGGTCAGCCAACCCTCATCTTCGGGTTCTCTTCCAAGTGATACTATTCCCAACCCGAAGGGTGAGTTGAAAGCTATAACCACACGGAGTGGTAAGGCTATTGATGGACCCTCGCCTCCTACTCCGCTGATAAGGGAGGAGGAACAAGAAACCGAGGTTATTGAAGAAAATGTGCAACCCGCACCCGTACCACCTCCGGTCGTTCAGACTCCGATTCCGGAACCGGATGTTCAAGACTACTCTTAAATCTTCACTTCCTTATCCTTCAAGACTTCATAATCAAAAGCTTCGTGATAAAACCGAAAACCAAATGGAGAAATTTGCTTAAATCGTTCAATCCTTGAATTTTAACATCAGTTTCACCGATGCTTTACTCCTCATGCCGAAATTTGCTGCTATGATCAAGAATTTAGTGAGTAATAAGGAAAAGTTGGCAGAAATAGCAAAAACACCGTTGAATGAGAATTGTTCGGCGGTGCTCCTCAAGAAACTTCCCGAAAAGTTAGGAGACCCCGGCAAATTTCTTATTCCTTGTGAGTTTCCGAGAATAGTGAAATGCTCCGCCTTGGCCGATCTTGGTGCGAGTATTAACTTAATGCCTCTTTCGATTTATAACAAACTTTCTCTCCCGGAACTCACTCCTACTAAGATGACTCTTGAACTCGCGGACCGTTCAACCTCTATTCCGAGAGGAATCGCCGAGGACGTCTATGTGAAAGTCGGACCACTGCATTTTCCCGCCGACTTCGTTGTCGTTGACTTTGATGCTGACCCCCGAGTACCTCTTATTCTCGGGAGGCCCTTTCTAAGAACGGGTCGTGCGATGATTGACGTTTATGAAGGAGAAATCACTTTACGATCTAACAAGGAAACCGTCTCATTTAATATTAACCATCCTTCGAGATACTCCTCCAACTACGATGATGCTTCTATTAATCGAATCGACGTTCTCGATATTGCTACGGAGGATTATGCTCAAGAGCTTCTTGATTTTATGGGTGGCAATCCCACCATTTCTTCTGAAAATGTTGAACCATCTTCTGAGCCTATTATTGCCGACTCTTCCCCATCTCTCACTCCGTTCGAGGGAGGTGACTTCATTTTGGAAGAGATCGATGAGTTTCTTGCTGATGATGAATCAATTCCACCGGGAATTGATGATGGTGTTTATGATTCGGAGGGAGATATCCGTTATCTTGAACAATTGTTGAATGAAGATCCATTACCGTCACTCCCTCCGAAAGAAATTACAATTGACGAAATCAAAGAAGTACAAACGTCTGATGAAAATCCTCCGGAGCCCGAGCTCAAGGATTTACCTCCTCATCTTGAATATGCTTTTCTTGAAAAACCGAACAAATTTCCCGTCATCATTGCTAAAAACTTAAAAGATGAGGAGAAAACCGCACTTTTGGATGTCCTACGAAAACACAAAAATGCAATCGCTTGGCAAATTTCTGACATCAAAGGAATCAATCCTCGTTTATGTACCCACAAAATTCTAATGGAGGATGATTGTAAACCCGTGATTCAACAACAACGTAGGGTTAACCCAAAAATTCATGATGTTATCAAAAAGGAAGTACTTAAACTCCTCGACGCCGGAATCATTTATCCAATCTCCGATAGCTCATGGGTTAGCCCTATCCATTGTGTCCCTAAGAAGGGAGGAATGACCGTCATTGCTAACGATGAAAATGAGTTGATTTCCACACGCCTCATCACCGGATGGAGGGTGTGTATTGATTATCGAAAATTGAACGATGCTACTCGTAAGGACCATTTCCCGCTTCCTTTTATGGATCAGATGCTCGAACGTTTAGCGGGAAATGAGTTCTATTGCTTTCTCGATGGTTTCTCTGGTTATTTTCAAATCCCGATCGATCCAAAGGATCGAGGAGAAACCACTTTCACATGCCCTTATGGAACTTTTGCTTACCGACGCATGCCTTTTGGGTTATGCAATGCTCGATACGTTCCAGAGGTGCATGATGGCTATTTTTCATGACATGATCGAAAAGTCTATGGAAGTTTTTATGGATGATTTCTCGGTTTATGGAGATTCTTTCACTTCTTGCCTCTCTCATCTTGACCACATGCTCAAAAGGTGTGAAGACACCAATTTGGTCTTGAATTGGGAGAAGTGCCATTTCATGGTTCGAGAGGGCATTGTCCTCGGCCATAAGATTTCAAAATCTGGGATTGAGGTCGACCGAGCTAAAGTCGACGTTATAGCTAAACTCCCTCATCCCACTACCGTCAAAGGTATTCAGAGTTTTTTGGGTCATGCCGGTTTCTATCGCCGTTTCATCCAAGATTTCTCTAAGATGGCCCGCCCTCTGACCCATCTCCTTGAAAAGGATGCTCCGTTTATCTTCACCAACGAATGTGTTGAAGCGTTTAACATTCTCAAAAAGAAATTAACTGAGGCACCGATCTTAGTTGCCCCCGACTGGGATTTGCCCTTTGAACTCATGTGTGATGCAAGTGATTACGCAATTGGGGCGGTCTTGGGGCAACGTAAGTCGAAACATTTTCAACCCATACACTATGCGAGTAAGACATTGTCTGAGGCCCAACACAATTATACGACTCCTGAAAAGGAATTATTGGCCGTTGTTTATGCTTTTGAGAAATTCCGACCCTACCTTGTCTTGTCGAAGACCATAGTGTATACCGACCATTCTGCCCTCAAGTATCTTTTGGCAAAGCAAGATGCTAAGCCACGATTACTTCGGTGGGTTCTCCTCCTTCAAGAGTTTGATGTTACTATTCTTGACAAAAAAGGAGCGGAGAACCTTGCTGCCAATCACCTTTCTAGACTTGAGAATCCCCATCAAAGTGTGCTCGAGAAAAAGGAGATTACGGAAACATTTCCTCTCGAGACACTTGGGATGGTTGCTAGGAGAGACCCGAACACCCCATGGTTTGTCGATTTTGCAAATTACCATGCGGGCAATTTCATCGTGAAAGGGATGTCGTCCCAACAAAAGAACAAGTTTTTCAAAGACGTTAAGCATTATTTCTGGGACGACCCCTACTTGTTTAAGATTTGTGCGGATCAAGTAATCCGGTGGTATGTTCATGGCCAAGAGGCTATTGATATTCTTAATGCTTGCCATAACGGACCCACTGGTGGCCATCATGGTGCAAGCTACACCGCTAAGAAGGTTTTTGATTCCGGATTCTATTGGCCGACCATATATCGAGATGCTCATGATTTAGTCAAATCTTGTGATTCTTGCCAACGTCAAGGGAAAATTTCACAGAAGGATGAAATGCCACAAAATGCTATTCAAGTCTGTGAGATTTTTGACGTGTGGGGCATCGATTTTATGGGGCCATTTCCATCATCTAGAGGAAATAAGTATATCCTCGTGGCCATCGACTACTTGTCTAAATGGGTTGAAGCGAAGGCGCTCCCCACCAATGACGCCCGAGTGGTTGTTAAGTTCTTAAAGAATTTGTTTTCCCGATTCGGAGCACCTCGTGCTATCATCAGTGATCGCGGTACCCATTTCTGTAATGAACAATTTGCAAAAGTTATGGCTAAATATGGAGTTACCCATCGTCTTTCTACCGCGTATCACCCGCAAACGAGCGGACAAGTTGAGGTCTCGAATCGTGGTTTAAAAAGGATTTTAGAAAGAACCGTAGGAGAAAATCGAGCTTCATGGGCTGATAAGTTAGATGATGCATTATGGGCTTTCCGCACCGCATACAAGACACCCATCGGGTGCACCCCATTTAAGTTGGTGTATGGAAAAGCTTGTCACTTGCCCATCGAGCTCGAACATAAGGCATTCTGGGCCTTGAAACATGCTAATTTCGATCTTAAGACCGCGGGTGATCACCGAAAAGTTCAATTGAATGAATTAAACGAGCTTAGGGATCAGGCCTACGAGAATTCTTTGATTTTCAAAGAGAAGACTAAGAGGATTCATGATGCTAAAATCAAAAACCGCGTTTTTAACGTTGGTGATCAAGTTCTCCTCTTTAACTCTCGATTGAAGATATTCTCGGGCAAACTCAAATCCCGTTGGTCAGGACCATTCACCATCACTCAAGCTTTCCCGTATGGAACGGTGGAGCTTTCTCAGCCCGATGGCCCTAATTTCAAGGTGAATGGTCATCGTGTGAAACATTATTTTGGAGGGGACATTCCATCTATGGTTGTCCCGGATCTCCAAACTTTCTTCCCCATGGACACATGAATTCGGGGATCGAGTCAAGCTAGCGACTCGGTAATCAAAAACAGTAGCGCTTCGTGGGAGGCACCCCATGCTTATCCATCTATCTTCTTTCTATTTTCTAATAAGTGACGCGAAGGGGTCTGCCTCTTCGATTTCTCGTGTTTGGTTGTTTGTGATGTTGTGTGTAGGATTTTCCCGATATGAAGACTCTCGTGCTCGAAGTTGTCTTTTCTCCACTCGAGTTTCATGATCGTTGCTGATGGAAATCCAATATCCTAATCTTATCGACTAACGTTTATCTTTGAGCATAATTAATAAACGGCTTTTAGATTTTCGTGATACCCTTGCTTTAAACATTGAGGACAATGTTTCGTTCTCGTCTGGGGTAGGGTAATCTTCGATTTGATTTGACCGCACTTGCCTATTTTCTGTCGTGTTTTTCTCGCAACCCCGTTTTTCCTTAGAAAATGAAAAATTGTGCAAAAATGAGCAAAATTTAAAAAAAATTTGTAAGCTTTTGTTAAGTCTTTTTGATTGAAAAGTTTGCTAGTCTCTTAGATCAGAAGCTATAAAATGCGAATTCTAGCTCACAAGGCCAAGAATTTGCAAGTTTCCCTGAGTGACTTTAAATATGCATAACTTTATTTCATTAGACGAAGCATTTGCTAAGTTAATATATGTTTTGACACCTTGATTGACTTTCATTTGGTGAGAGTAGGAATAGAATTCTGACTTGACTGGGCGTGTTGAGCCCTAGCTTGTTCCCTTAACCATAGGTAATCTAAAAATTATCGGCTAAGCATCTGCGGATCTCATTATTTGTGATTTTAAATTTGCAGAGATCGAGAAATGATAGAGTTACTTATGAGTTTAGATGCTAAGCGTGGAGTAGTTAGTTCTCTTTAGAGCTCATCGAAGGTACTTGTGGCTTTTTGTTCCCACAAAATTGTTTCACCCCATATCTGTCTAAATAATTAGAGATGTTAAGTTTTTGGCGATAGTTAGTTCTTTTTCTTCTTAAAAGAATCTTTGTTTTAAAAATTGGGTACACATCAAGGATCCGTAATAAATAAGTGAGTAATGAGTAATAAGTGATATGTGAAATGTAATAAGTAAAGTTGTGAGCTGCGGTGTCGAGATCGGACCCTTGGATCTTTAGCCAGGATTGAGTGAGGTCTTAGCCTAGCCAGCCGGGATCCTCATTTCATGAAGCCTATAGTCTTGGAATTACCCCGTGAAGCTCCGTGGTTCACAGCTCATATAAGTAAAGGTATAAGTGCAATAAAAAATAAAAAATAAAAAAATAAAAAAAATAAAAAAAATAAAAAAAAAATAATAAATAAAAAATAAAAAAAATTAATTGTATGATGAAAAATGAAAATGAAAAAGTCAAAAGTATAAGTGAATAAAATTCCTTGATGTGGACCTCATTTTTACGACAATGGTTCTTGAGGGAAGGCGGATAACTAATTATCGACTTAGCTTTGTATCTTTATTGGAATAAAAGTTATCGAAACGAGAATTTGAAGAAATTCATTTCTTACAAAAATAAAAAAAATCTAGAGGAAAATAGGAAAATGGGAACAAAAGGTATTTACACAAGTAACTTCCATGGGTAGTGTTAGCATCTAGAATCATTCTTAACAATGATTTCGGTTTTACGCTTAGTTTGGGAACTTGTGAAAAATCAGGGACGATGTATTCTATCCGTATGGTCACTTCACGCTGTGTTGTGTTTTTTACTCTGTGATCCTAACGTGTCGTTTGAAAAATGTTGGAGTTATTGATCGACATGAAAGTTCAACAAACCGTCACTCATAACCGGAATGTGCTTAATCGTAATATCTATATATGTGAATTGAAAGGTAAACGGGGCGTTTTTAGAATTAAGGCTTTCTTAATCTCTTTTGAGGAACTTTGACTACTTCTTCTCTAATTGGTTTGTCTGAACTGTTTGAAGTTTCTTACGGTTAGTCATTCACAAGTGGCTAGCTTGTGTGAGATAACTTGACGGTTTGGACATATCAATGGTTTAGTAGAAAGAGATTGAAATCCTTGGTTTTAGAAGCGTGGGTTGATTGCATTGCGTGAGGACACGGCAATAGTTTCGTCTGGGGTATTTTGGTATGTGCTAAAACACATACCTTTTTGTTATCAAAATAGACCCAAAATAACCAAGAAAGAGCCGTTTATTGCTAATATTTGTGGTTTTCTTGAGTTTGTGCTTGTGCAGGTACGGATATGTAAAAACGCGAAAAAAGGAACCAAATCAGACGTAAATCCGAGCACGAGAGATCATGAGAGCTTAAGCTGAGCCGGAAGGTCAGAATTATGCATTTATGAAGATTTCTAATCTCTGAGGATGACTTGTGAAGATTTGATCAAAGTTTGAAGAAATGTCAGAAATAGTCCCTCAAGTTTCAGCATTTGTCAGAGATGGCCCTTGAAGTATCAAAAGTTGCAAATTCAGTACCTGGTCTATTGAAGAATGACATGTTCAGTCCTTGGAGGATACTTTCAGAATTAAATATGTGATCCCTCAAAATTCAGTTTTGACATTATTGGTCCCTATGGTTATCCTTGGTATACATATTAGTCCAACGTTAATTCAAGTCCAAGGTTTATCCAATCCATTATCCAACTCAAATCATTTACACGGCCCAAAACCCAAATAAATAAACCCAGCCAACCCACTATCCCTATACCCGGTTTTATTACCTTAACCCGTTCCCCTTTAATAACCACGACCCGGTTAACTCATTTGAGTTATATTAAAATAACCAAACGCGCCCCTTTTGCTCATCCCCTGTTCTTCCCCAACCAAACACACCCGTTTTCCACCAATTCACCACACCCAAACGCACCACCTCGTACTAAGAATCTATCAAGACCTTCTAGACCTCTGACATGTCAGGATAAGGTGCCACGTGGACAAATGGCACAACATTATTGGCCGAAACACCTCATTGATTGATTTGGAGCAATTTGATTGGTGCAAGTGACTATGGATTGAATGAGTGGCTCAGAATAAGCCTTCTAGGCTCTTCCAAGGATCCAAGACCTCAAGGCTATAAAAAGACCCCTTTGGCTCTCATTTCAATTCGTGCAATCCTTAGTTTTCATTTAAGCTTATTGTTATTTCATTTTCAGTAGTTTTCTAAAATGTTCTCAAGTTCTTGTATTCTTATTTCAGTTTTAATAAAAAGTTCCAAGCTTCTTCATTTTATCTTGCAAATCTTATTTAAATTGATCAATAAGCAATATTTGAATAATGGAGTAGGTTCATCTTAGCTTATCATAGCTTTTGTGAGCTTATATTGCACCCTCAATCACTTTCATTCACAAAATAATCTCGGTCAACAAAAGTCAACTGTGTTTGTGATCTTAGCTCAGAAATGGAGTTGGTTTGATTTGATGATGGAAATGGGTTGAATAGTGTAGGTTTAGTGGTCCTTATTCTGGTTAGCAAGCCATTGTGGCTATGGATCTCTTGTAAGTGCAATATTGATCTAATTTCTAGCTTAAATAAAGTAGCATTGTTCATCTCTATCAGATCTGTTACAATCTTGTGATTTGCTGTTTTATTAGCTTTATTTCAGTGTCTTGAATCTTACTTGATGATTAGCATAGGCTTGCTTTGTGTTTGAGCTTGAGTAGATTGCATAACTGTCCATAAAGGGGTGTTTGGATCAGTGTTTAAAATGAGTTAGAGGTGATAATATAAGATTAGATCAGTTGCTTTAAGCTTAATATAGTTATTTGATGTCATCTCTGTCTTAGTTTTGCAGCAATTTGCACCTTTAGTCAAAACTTGTTTGAATCTGCTCTTGTCATCTCAACTGTTAGAATTAGTCACTCAAAACAAATCAAATGGGTTGAAAACTTGATAAGCTAGCTTGATAAACTTACATTTCATCAAATTATATCCACATCAGTCCTTAAATTGCATTCAAATCTCAAGAAAGTCAAACTATCAAACTATTTTCAAAGTCAAAATGGCATCAAAAACAGATTTGTGCAGACATTGCAGCAGTTGCACAGGTTTCAATAAAGATAGTTAGGGTCTAATTGTAGTCTTCTAGGTGGTCTTCAAGGCCACATATCTGTTTTTCGCTCTAGCTTATCTGATAAGTTGGGGAATAAGCTCAAAGTTGAGGCCTGTTCACTGTTTTTGCTTGAAAATCCAGTTAGCTCATAACTTGATAATCTGCTTATTTGAAGATAGGAGTAGCTTAATTTAGTTGATATTAGCTTATTACAGTATAATTTAGGGTCTGTAGAAGTTTGGTGGCTTAAGTTGCTTGTTTGCTTATTTCTAAGTGCTTATTTGAACTCCAATTACACTTCAGCTCTATATCCTTCCACATAAGCCCATATTTTTATATTTTTCATAGCTTTAGAATAATAAATTAGAATTTCCCTGAATTTTTCATTAATTTTGGTCACTGTTTACTATTTTTCTAGATTTAAAATAGATTTTAATCACTTTTAATTAGTTTTAATTGCAATTAATTGAGAAAAAGTTCCAAAAAATAATTTTTCATTTTTCTCAGTTTAAGAAAAATATAAAAAGCATAAAAAAGATTTTTCCATATTTTTCCCCTTTTATTTGGTATTTTTCACAATTTAAATTAGATTAAAATAGTTTTAAATTAGTAGAAAATAGAAAATTAATCTGAAAAATAAAAAAATAGTTTTGAAAAGTCTCTTATGATATTTTAGATTTTATAAAAATAGTTTCATATTTTTCTCCTTAAATTTTATAATTTTTAGAATTTTAATTTAGTTTAAATAGTTAAAAATTAGTTTTTAATTTAAATAAAATCCAGAAAAATCCAAAAAAATAGTTTTAATTCTAAATTAGTTTTTGCATATCATTTTTTAGTATAAAAGTAATTTTAGGCATTTTTAGGATATAATTTAGACGTAGTTGCATTTTTATTACGTTTTGTTAATTTCGTTTTAGTTATATTCGCACTTAGGATTTCCCGTAGAATAGATTCCCTTAATTACTTTCCCTATTCCCGTAGTTTAAAAATCAAAATCAAACAAATCAAAACATCGAGCATTAAATTCCAAACCAAAAACGACGTTGGTAATTCACGCCTCGTTGGGAAACGATTCGGGTTGTCTAATCCGTATACACAATCACACACGGGATTTGATTTATTATTCTTTTTCCTAAAGGAATTTGAATCTATCTTCGTGATTATTTTTTATATCGATATTGAGGTTTTTATCCATACACATAACCCCTAAGCCTTCATTATCAAAGACTCAGTGTCCGAGCCGTTTTAAGTTTCTTACGGTTAGTCATTCACAAGTGGCTAGCTTGTGTGAGTTAAGCTTGACGTTTCTTTGGCATTGTGAATCAGCATCCTTCACTAATGACTTTGACACAACACTTCTATGGAGGAAGAAAGAACTATCAACAAGAGAACCTCAGTAGTCTTGATGATGACGAAGCATTGCAACTCATTGACTTGAGCTTGCTTGACTTCAAGAGGTGGTGATCTCGCCTTTAAGAGGAACCTAGAGAATCACACAAAAACAAAACACAAACTACATAGAGAGATCCTTTAGGATCTGAGGTTAGAAGGTTTACAATACTAGGAGAAAGAATGTGTGGGAGTGGCAACCCAAAATGAAGAAATGACTCACTATTTATAGAAGAAATTTAGCTACTGTTCCACGGATCCCACGGATCCCTCACTTGAGGGATCCGTACAGTGTAATCCTGGGGATCCGTGGGACGCTCTTCTTTGCCCATGGGTTTTGAGTCATGGGTCATGGGTTATGGGTCATGGGACCTACACTTTGGACCATGGGTATCCAAGTAGATACAATGTATCTATAAGATGCAATGCATCTAGTCCATGGGTCATGGGTTATATCCATGGGTCATGGGTTATATCCATGCGTCATGGGTTATATCCATGGGTCATGGATAATATCCATTTATGACTTATGCATGATGTCATGCAATGGGTTATGGGTTATGCTCCATGGGTATGGGTCATGGACTTTGAGTTTTACCCAAACACATTCAATGTATTTAGTCAATGGGTCAAATACTTAAACTTCTACCCATTGTATTACCCATTATGATACATACTAGTTATGTATATATCTACCCAATATGTAAACACTAGTTGTTGTACATGTGTAATACTAAATCATAAAACCACTTTTACTTGTTTAGTTTTTTTATGTGAAAACGTAAGTGTGTTAGTAAACTATTGGCTCCAAACTTTTACATATTTTATTTGTTTCGTTAAAATGATTTTACTTTTGTTATTGACAAAACATTAGAAGATCATAAAATATAAATAAATATTTTAACGGCTTATTTGTATTAACAATCTCCCCCTTTTTGTTGATGACAAAACATAGAATTATTTTAAGGAAAAACTAAAATTCGTAAAAGTTTGAATTGGAGTTTTTACTCTCTTCTCCCCCTTTTTGTCGAAACAAAAAAAGCGTCGAAAAGAAACTAACACATTGTTTTAAGAAAAAATATGTAAGAAGAAAGAAAAAAAATAAGAATATAGAGAGCAAGTGACGGGAAGTGTTCTCGTCTTAGCTCCCCCTTGACGAGTTCATCCCTTTGTGAGGGCATCAAGTAAAAATATACTAAGCTAATGCATTGCAACTATGTTTGCAAATGGTTTCGTCTTTGTGACGATAATGCTCCCCCTTGATGATTGCAACTTTGCAAAGGGATGTCATGTATCGTAATCCTAAGATATATTGCAAATGATTTTGCAAAGTATCGCTTTGACACAAAACTCCCCCTAGCTTAGGGTGTCGAAGTCTTCATGTGTATATTGAAAATCTACAAAACAAAGGTTAGAAAACAAGTATATAATGCATAATTTCCTGCAAATAAGACTCAAGTTAGTAGAAAACAAGTCTTTTGTTGCACGGATCCCACGGTTCCCTCTTTGGAGGGATCCTGATAACGCTACACGCATCGTTCAGGGTCAAAGGAACTTCCTTTTCGTCGAGCAAGTTTTTCAACACCCTAGGCAGTGAACCTAATCATTGCAGTGTAGTATTAGGGTAAGCCACGGGAATTGATATCGTTCTCTAGGGGAATAGGAATGCTAGTGAAAATTTACTACGCTAAGGTTGGGGTTGAGGAAGATTATTTTTTATCTTTTTATGTTTTTTTTAAGAAATGGAAAGGTACGAATCTCGGGGTTTGGATTTGGGGGTTGGTATTTCTACTGATTACTCTACTCGTCTAATTATCTAATCTAAGGTGTATGTAGTCTATGTCTAATTATTGTGTGCTCGTATGATGATTTAAAGATGTGTTTACTTATCTCCTATTGATGGTTGAATTGTCACGTCCTTATTCTTAATCGCGTTGTGTGTCTAAGGTCGTAGGGTATGCGTTTATCCCTATCTCTTTGAAACTACCAAAGGTTAATGACTACAAAATCTCTAGGATTTATAAACTTTAACTCTAAGGTACTCTTCGGATGGTTTAGCCTACAATGACTCTAGGTACTATAAGCTAAGGTTCACAAAGATTAATCAAGCATTAACTACACAATGGATGACCTATCGCAATACTAGATCATTAACAATTAAGATAAGAGACAACCATTATATATTCAATAATCAAGTTTCATATTCCCTAAGCAAACACACAAGTAAATTAGCCGGACATGGGAAACATGCAAGCATACACACAATTAATTGAAGACATAATTGAATTATTGAAGTAAAACACTTATCTTGATGTAAGATAGGGTATGGAACCCTAAAATACTGTACAAGACAGCCTTGGTTCGGTTTAGGTTTTTACTCCAAACGACTACACACTGAAAACTAAAAAAATTGGATTCTATATATAAGATTACACATGCGACGGCGTCACCCTTTGATTTGTGACACCGTCGGGTTGCCGTCATTAGGGTTTCGTCTTGGCCACGTTAGTCTTGCGACGACGTCACCTTATGCTTGTGACGCCGTCCCTTTCAGTCTCTGACGTCGTCTGGATCAAATCTAGGCCGTCTGAGTTGCGACGACCTACTCTTTTAAAACCTGAAGCCGTCACTTGTAAATGAGCAATTTGGCTTCTGAGCCGTCACAAAAGTGGTCCGACGGCGTCACTCTTTTGTGCCTGACGCCGTCCCCTTCAGCTCCAGCAGCTTGAGTGTCTCGATTTTTGACTTTGGCCATTTTCTTCGTATATTCGCGCCTTTTCGTCCGAATAAGTGTCATTCCATCATTTTGCCTTCAAGATACCTAAAACAAGAAAAGGAACGATATTAAGTAATAACGAATACAAAAGTGATCAAATAAGGGCTTAAACGACCCCTCAAAAAGGTACATTTTAAAACCTTATCAAATATCCCTACACTTGGTATTTGCTTGTCCTCAAGCAAATGTGCTTTTAGCCAATCAATTTATAAGTTAGAGGTCATGAAGCATTAGTTTAGAACAATTCACAACACATATAAGCCCCGCAAAAGTCATAACAAGCACAGAAATTATATACTAGCACCTCACATGGGGTGTTTGGATACTCACATCTCTCGGGTGTATATGAAATATAACAAGTTGGAAATGGAAGATAAACGCTCATTAACCGGTCCTAGTACATAGATTACCATAGGCTTGAGACTAGATCAAACCTCCATCGCTTTGGCATAAGCACCTAGGAAAGACTATCCAAGAGGTCTTTTAAAGGGTTGTAATGATAGGCTTACGGTAGGGAAACAAAGGGTTTGGTGGGATAGGCTATTTAGCGGTGGCAAGTAAAAAATCTTTATGTTACAAGCATGTGAAGAATGGCGTTGCTAAGCCAAGACTCGACACTCTAAACTCTTGATAACTGAAACAAACAAACATAAATTTAAAGATAGATGTAGGATGGTAGCCAGTATGTTTTTTTTTTCATACACTTTTACTCCACCATCCTCTACGATAACATCAAAATGATATGGATTTATAGGCACATTCCTACACTTGAGTTTTTATTACTCTAACACTAATATGACCCGAATTGAAAAGATCAAAACACTTGGAGTACATTATTATGCAAATAAAGGGAATTTGAATTTAACGTTCCCTTCCCGTCATCTCACAAAATTTAACTTTTCCCATGAGTCCCAATCGTCCCAAAACTGTGTACAAAGGATATGACTCGACTTAGCAACTTATGCAAGCAACTAGATAATTGAACTAAGGGTTTGGTGTGATAACAATAATGCACTAAAAGTGAGTGCATACAAGGTAGGCTAAGGCGATTCGGTGTACATTTGGGGGTGGGGTGTAAACAATGCTCTTCATTGATATTCCGGAAAACCGAAATATCACGAGAACCGCGAAAAGGATAGGCTCTGAGGGGTTAATTAGGGGTATCGTGTACTAAAGATGAGTACACCGCAAAGGTGTGGGGGAATTACTCAACCGATGTGGAAGAAGTAATTATATTACGGGTATCAAACAAGGGTTATCCTAATGCCTCTTATCATTTAGTTATTCCTAACTACACAAGTGTAGTCTTGCTAGCGATCTCGGGATGCATCACAAAACAAGTTCTAGAATCTATTATACTACCGTTTCGCACTCTAAGCATTAAAGATGAATGCTTTAACTCCTACTAATCTAAGGGCGATCCTCACATTTTGGGTGGAATTTAAGTGGTAAAGAGTTTTTTGTGCTAGTCATATAACTTCCTATCCATGAGACGCTTTATTAAGACTAATGGCTCACTCCTATATGTCATGAAAAATTTTAAATTTAGTGCCAAAATTACCCTAACTGACATTTTCTCATGGTTTATTACACAAATGCAATTGGACAAAGTAAATATTCAAGGATAACCATAGTTTCAAAGTTCCCATGTTATTTTCCCTCCCTACACTTAAACTGAACATTGTCCCCAATGTTCCCCGAAAGTATCAAAGTTATGATAATGGAAGGTAATAAAAAACGAAAGAAACTAATACTCCCCTGATTAGCTCGGTAGGATCCATGTAAAGTGGTGGTTACATCTTTCTTCCAGAAGAACATTTGCGTGAAAAGCTCCTTCTCATCTTATGTATCTTCTTCTTGGTAAATTAAACCTGCACACTTGAAGAAAACTAACAAAACCTTCGCGTAAAATCGGCGGTAATAATATATATAAGACTCTACTAAACTGGGATATAATGCTTGTGGAATGGATGTTTACAGAATTTCTGGAAAATTAAGACCTGGAAAATTCCAAAAAATTATAAGCAGGTCAGAAAACGAGAAAAAGTAATCAGTTGTTTTTGCTCCTTCCTGACGCCGTCAGTTTGCGATCTGACGCCGTCAGTTATCCTAACAAAAGCGGTCTGCGATTTTCTGGAAAAAATTCTGGAAAATCTACATCTTTAGAATCTGGAAAAATTTCCTGCAAAACATCCATTATGACTCGATACAAGAATTTGACTCGAACACACATGTATATCTTTTAATTAATTAAAATTCTCATGTTTACGTTTCTTTTGAAAATGTGTGTAATCCTCCCTACACTTATTCCTTATGTAAAATACCTTTATATGTAATTAAGACGAGGTTAAAGACAAAATAAAGCATTTTTACAAATTTAAACATGAGAATAAACAATCAATAAATGATATACGACACAAACAAGCAAAAAATTAAGCATGGGTTGCCTCCCACGAAGCGCTTTTCTTTATTTATGAGTCTTGTAGCTACACTCGAAGTCGTGCCCCTACGTGACTTCATTACCGTCACCTTCTTCCTCATGACGGTCTCTATTGGGGGATTCCATGTTGTAAAAGTGATCTATGATGCACCTTTCTAAGAGGTCGTCCTCTCCCCAGTCGGTTCTATATTCCGGTTGTTAGGTTCCCATATTTGTAACACAAGCCTCAATATGTGATTGTACAATAAATCGTACGACCAGGCCTTCGATAGTGATCGAAGGGTATGAGGGGTGATATGCTTGCGCCAAACTTGTAGTCAATCTGCAATAAGAAATAGTAGACACTTCGTTAAGTGATTGCGCATCGGTTGGGCCCTGCGAACCACCTCCGGCGTGAGAGTAAGTATATGATATGTGTTGTAATTAATATGATGTATGTGAAAATACTGTGTTGAGTGAACATACCATTGAAATGACTCGTCCAACCTATTTATAGGTGATGAAAATATCTTGGAGAGTGTTAGCACACGTTTAGGAGATCATTGGGGGCGTCCCCTGATTTGTGGTAACCGCTAGGGCTTCATTCCCACTATCTCGGACTTGGCGGGGAAGCTAAGGACATAGTGGGAACGTGGGAGAAGACCAAGTCAAGGTTCTTATTTGTCTTGGCATCTTCAAGGGAAGACACCGAAGGGCATAGGCCTTCGGCTAGCGAATTCCCAACTGGTAACAATGTCAATGATGAATGGTTTTACGCCACCAATGACTTATGAAGAAAGACTTGGGTCTTCGTAATGCATTTCGACTGAGGCCGAAGGGGGGGTACTTCGACCTGATCGGAGGGTACATCATCAAGCCCCCCAGTCGAAAGTGATATGTACGAACAAGAAATATTGCTTACGACTCAGAAATAAGAACGAAACTTCCCCTTCGTCACAAAAACGAACGAAGATAAAAAGTCTCGCTAATATTGACCGTAATTAATGTAACTAATTATCCTAACCACCCCTTTTCCTCGGTAAAAGAGAACGTCTTTTCAAAATTTGAAATAGTTTTGAAATCCGGTGGTAAGATGATAAGTAATTACACGTGTAGGGCCGAGATTTTTCACCTTGTAGGGTATATAAATTGCAAAAACAGTAAAACCCTAACAAAGTTTATCTCTCGCCCAAGTTTTTTCACCTACTAAAACACCTTCCGATCAAGCTTTCGATCAAACAAGGTAAAGTGCTCCTTCTTTTCTGTATTTCAAATACATTATTGTGTATTTTAGAAGGCTCCATGTCAACCAATAAAAAATTGTATAATTTGACTGCTGACAGAGGGTCGCGACCCACTCCGTCTTGATCCGTTGGGCAGCGAAAGGCTTAAAATACCTTAAGGCCATATAGGAAAGTTAATGTGAAGTTGAGATGGATGTTATGCATATGAGCAAGACATGTTTTTTTTTTAGTCTTTGTACATCCCTTCGACATTGAAACTTATAAAGCGACTTGGTGGGCAAATCTTTGTTGTATTGAACGAAATAAGAGATTTGAGGGAAATGTGTTATTATCATTAAGTGGGTAGGGAGGATTACATCATTTTAAGAAATGAATACTAGACGCCTACCATTAATGCTTCTTTCCCCAAGTGAGAAGAATGCAAATACATTGATTAAAAGCAAATAAAATGTGTTTGTAGGAGCTCATTAGGAATTTAACTTGATCTTCAAGCTCGAGCATCCTACGGTCGGAAGATTGTGAGTAAATGGGAGGCAAGGAGATTGCCTTAACGGTTTTGGGCAACTCACAGGGGTCATTCCAACTTTCGTTGTCATAGAGAGCAAGGTCCTCTATTATAACCCATGATTCTTCCGCGGTGAGATCACTAAGTTTTCTACCGGCCGCTTGGTCAATGGATCGCTTGGTGGGGAAGTTGACATGATCATAGAAGAGTTGGACTTGGAGCCAAAGATCAATGCCGTGATGAGGGACTTTATGAAGTAAGTCCTTGAATCGAGTCCATGCTTCGTAGAGAGATTCACCTTGACATTGTTGGAACATCAAGATATCATTCCTAAGCTTAGTGGTTCTCCCCGGTGCGAAAAATTGAGCAAGGAAGCGAGAGGTGAGATCATCCCAACTTGAGATGGAGCCGGCGGGAAGTCGCTCAAGCCAATTACTAGCTTGGTCCCGTAAGGAGAATTGGAAGAGACGCAGACGCGTGGTCTCCCGAGTAGTAGCATCGAGGTCGATGGAATCGACAATTTTAAGGAAATCCTTAAGATGCTGATTAGGATCTTCGGAGCGAAGTCCATGGAATGCACATCCGTTTTACACCAACCGGATGGTGTCGGATCGCAGGGCCGTAGTTTGGGCTTGGTCGGGAAGCTCAATGGTGTTCCTATAACCTAGGTGGCTTGGTCTCGAGTATTCACCAAAAGTACGGGCTCTTGGCGGATCATTTGGTGGTAGGTTGATGAATGGTGATTGGTTATCAATTGATAGGAATCAAGCAAGGAAACCTAAACGAGGTGGACTCCTAACTAGCTATTCTATTCCCCGGCAGCGGCGCCAAAAACTTGATAACGCTACACGCGTCGTTCGGGGTCAAAGGAACTTCCTTTTCGTCGAGCAAGTTTTTCAACACCCTAGGCAGTGAACCTAATCGTTGTAGTGTAGTATTAGGGTAAGCCACGGGAATTGATATCGTTCTCTAGGGGAATAGGAATGCTAGTGAGAAGTTACTACGCTAAGGTTGGGGTTGAGGAAGATTATTTTTTATCTTTTTATGTTTTTTTTAGGAAATGGAAAGGTACGAATCTCGGGGTTTGGATTTGGGGGTTGGTATTTCCACCAATTACTCTACTCGTCTAATTATCTAATCTAAGGTGTATGTAGTCTATGTCTAATTATTGTGTGCTCGTATGATGATTTAAAGATGTGTTTACTTAGGTTTTATTACTCCTTACTTATCTCCTATTGATGGTTGAATTGTCACGTCCTTATTCTTAATCATGTTGTGTGTCTAAGGTCGTAGGGTATGCGTTTATCCCTATCTCTTTGAAACTACCAAAGGTTAATGACTACAAAATCTCTAGGATTTATAAACTTTAACTCTAAGGTACTCTTCGGATGGTTTAGCCTACAATGACTCTAGGTACTATAAGCTAAGGTTCACAAAGATTAATAAAGCATTAACTACACCACGGATGACCTATCGCAATACTAGATCATTAACAATTAAGATAAGAGACAACCAATCAATATTCAATAATCAAGTTTCATATTTCCTAAGCAAACACACAAGTAAATTAGCCGGACATGGGAAACATGCAAGCATACACACAATTAATTGAAGACATAATTGAATTATTGAAGTAAAACACTTATCTTGATGTAAGATAGGGTATGGAACCCTAAAATACTGTACAAGACAGCCTTGGTTCGGTTTAGGTTTTTACTCCAAAAGACTACACATTCAAAACTAAAAAAATCGGATTCTATATATAAGATTACACATGCGACGGCGTCACCCTTTGATTTGTAACGCCGTCGGGTCGCCGTCATTAGGGTTTCGTCTTGGCCACGTTAGTCTTGCGACGGCGTCACCTTATGCTTGTGACGCCGTCCCCTTCAGTCTCTGACGTTGTCTCGATCAAATCTAGGCCGTCTGAGTTGCGACGACCTACTCTTTTAAAACCTGTAGCCGTCACTTATAAATGAGCAATTTGGCTTCTGAGCCGTCACAAAAGTGGTCTGACGGCGTCACTCTTTTGTGCCTGACGCCATCCCCTTCAGCTCCAGCAGCTTGAGTGTCTCGATTCTTGACTTTGGCCATTTTCTTCGTATATTCGCGCCTTTTCATCCGAATAAGTGTCATTCCAGCATTTTGCCTTCAAGATACCTAAAAAGTGAAAAGGAACGATATTAAGTAATAACGGATACAAAAGTGATCAAATAAGGGCTTAAACGACCCTTCAAAAAGGTACATTTTAAAACCTTATCAGATCCGTCTAGGCAAAATGGAGGGATCCGTCTGTTTGAAAGCTTAGGACAGCAATGGTGATGTGATTTATTGATGTCACCATCGAAATGATATATGTAATTTTGCACCAAACATATACTCAAGATAATATGGCATAAAACATGTAAATTCATTCAATAAAATGCGAGAGATGATCTACAAATCTCTAAAACTAAGAGAATGATTTAACCATGTAATACATTTTCTACTAATTCTAATAAGTGACCAAAAACTTAAAAAGCATCAATGTGCTTGAATCTAAGGATGTGTAGACTTATTGATTTGGTACAATCGTTCAAGAAGATTATTAAACATGAAATGCAACTCATTTCGTACTTCTTGAACAAGTCCTTGGATGATTAGACAATTAGAGCAATTATTGTCTTGTTTAGGAATCAGAGGAGATTGGATGTTTTGAGGAGGCTCTATAAATGATGGCGGAGGTACATTGAGCAATGTAGGATAAGGTTCTACTAAGAATGAAGGTGGTGGTAATGGAAAGTCCTCTATATGATTAAGTCCTTGGTGGTTCCTTGTCTCCAACGGTGGACAATTTGGTGATGTAGGTGGTTCCCTATTTAACGAGAAGGTTGGTGAGTGGGAAGTTCTTGGTGGTGAGTGCTCTAATGAATAGAGATTTGGATGAGAAAGAGGTTCGGTGAAGGAATGTAGTCTATGTTCTAGGAATGAAGGCTTAGGCTTTTTACTAGAACTAGGTGCGTTTGGTTTAGAGCTTGATGAACCCTTTTCTAACCCAAGAGGTCTAATACTAATTCTTGCTGTTCTCTCGGCAATTGTTGATTGGGATTGTTGAGGTGGGATTCTATCATTATGACCTCTTACGGGTGATGATTCGGTGGATGATATCTCATGGATCATATGACCATTCCTTTTGGATGAACCTTTGGTTAAAGAGTTGTTTCTAGATGCTTTAGTCATAGTGATTGTGAGGATGCAATAGAAGTCTCTAACTACTGATTTTTATGAATGTGGTAAAAGTGATGGCTTAAGCTCTCAAGAGTGTTTTGGTTTATAAAGAGTGAGTGTAGGTTAAGGAATTAAATTCATGACCACTAAGAGAATTTGGCATGCACCAAGGTCAACTATGGTGTTGTTCAGCTCTAGGGAATCATTAAATGGTAACTAAAAGTGTTTAGATTACCAAAGATGGTTTAAATTTTGAAAGAAAATCTGATTAGAAGCTTTCTGTAGACATGGATCCCACGGATCCCTTTCACTAGGGATCCGTCTGGTTAAAAACCAGGGATCCATCTGTCAGACAGAATATGGTGAGGTAATTATACTCTTGTAAGGTCTAATGCCTATAAATCTTGAGGGTTTAACTTTCCTTAGATGTCTTAAGTGATAAGTGACTTAAGTGTCCAACCACAAAGAGTGGGGATACTTAATGATGGTATTGGGTAGAAAAATGGACTTTTTGAGAGTGTAACTAAATGTTTAAGGATGATACTCATTGATTTGAGTATGACAAGTGATAAAAATTGATCCTAGAGATCAGATGATGACTTAGGAGAGATTTGAAAAATTCCTAAAAAATAAAGAAAAATCAAAAGAAATTAAAAGCTTGTTTTAAACCTATATTAGGGTAAGGATGACTAAAATGAATTTGCTAAAATTGATAGAAATATCAAGCTAAGTGTTTTGAGATGTGAGGAACAATGTGTGAGCATTGGAGCGGAAATATGGTGAGTTTTGATGAGTTGATAAACCAAAAACACTTTGAATTTGATCCTAAGTTAGCTACGGGTGAGTGTGAGACCTACTGAGCTTGAGGAATACTTAAGTAGTCTTAAAGAATCATGTTTAGCTAAAATGGTGTGATCTAATCTAGGAGACAAGTTTGATGTAAAATGATCTGTATCTAGTATCTGTTTGCCCGGATCCCACGGTTCCCTCATTTGAGGGATCCGGCTAGTTATAGCCCAGGGATTCGGCTACTGCAGACCAAAAGCCTCTCAGCAATTGTGCATTTTTTTCACTCTTAGCAAATGCTTATCCTAGTCGTTTCTACAATCAGTAAACACATGCACACAACAAGTATAACGCATAGTAAGTGGGGAGAACTAAAAGGTAATTAAAAAATGACTACTTGAATAGGATCAAGTCGTCATAAAATCTCATTTTACTAGTTCCTAAGTTAAGGTGTTCAATTCCAAATCATGGCAATTCCTACAACTACATCCTACTCTACATAAATATTGTTAAGAAGTTACAAACCATTGTTTTAGAAATTGTTTTCACAAATTAAGGTCCTATGACCTTACCTTCCATCCACACCTCCTTCCATTTCACTCCCGTCTTCATCTTCATATTCATCCCCTTCACTCTTCATCCCACCATCCCTACTTCTTCTTCTTCAAGAAGTTAGCGAAGAACTTGAAGATCCCTTTAGTTTGTTGCCACTCTTGTGATGGGCTTGGAATATCCGGCAATTGATTGATGGAATCTAAAGGGTCGAGATCGGTGTTGCCCAAGGGGATTGCTACTTCCTTCTCCTTCTCATTGTCTTTCCCTCTCATCCGATGAATCCGTTGGTGGGTGAGGTCTCTTGCCATCCACCATGATCCTTGTAGTCTTTCCATCGGATAGCGGCACCATAACTTTGTTTCAAAAGCTATGATCAAAGGAATAAGGAAAAGGTTCTAAAGTAAAGATGAAGTTTGCTAGACGGGTCAGGATCATTGCATAAGAGAGCACCATCTTGTCCATGCTTTTCACACTCGCCATACTTTTTATCATGTAATAACCGAGGTTGAAGTGAGTGTCGGTCACAATGAAATAAATCATAAAGCTCAATCACACATTGGGATGATCTTTGTTCCCTCCCAAGCAAAGCAAATTCTCTGTTACCACGAGTTCCCATTTCTTGTACAACGGGAACATTTCTGAAAGCTCCATTTGAAATGGATCCCTATAGATCACCTTGGAGTTTCTCGTGACCCTCGATGGAGATGCTCTTTCCATGAAGACGGTATCCCTTACCGTGGTTGCTTCCGGGATTCTCATGAAGTAAACTTCATGATGATCTACCATGTCATGTAGCTCCGCCCAAGACCATTCATTGGAATACATGCACACTCCTTGATATGGGATACGGAGTATCCTTCCAAATTCTACAAGAGAGAGGGTGTACTCAAGCTCATTGATGATGAAGGCTATTGAGATGGTCCCGTCATCATTCCTAACAATCCTCATTGTATTGTAAAATTCAATCACGAACGCCGGACAAATTTGCTCGTTAATGTCCAAAAGGCAATCAAAGTTAATTACTCCAAAGACTTGTCGGATGTTGGTGTTTGTGAGGAATGATGGTTCAACCACATGGCCTCCATGGAAAAGCCTCATTTCTAGCAACTTGAAAGCTTTCCTATCCTCCGGGCTTAGGCCTTCCTGTCGATGGTACATTGGGATGTAGTGGGTAGTATCATGATAATCTTGTTGGCGGTTACTAGGCATGATTGTTCCTATACAACAAAACCACAATGTGGTGTTAATTGTGTGAATAGTAGCCTAAAGGGTTTGATCACAATTTTGCTCAAAACATCTTCATTGAATTCAAGGAATGAGTTTAATTTATATTAACAATGTTAATTATTTGATTTAGATTATGTTAGAAAACAATGTGGTAACAAATTATGACAAACCCATTTGAACTCAACTTCTAAAGATAAAAATTGTAATCCTAGGAATCAAGGAATGGAAATAACAATGTAGTGAAGATTATACTTACACAAGAGATTGTTTTGCTTGAAGAAGATGATCAATTTGCTCCAGTGAACAGTAACTAGGTTTATGTTCGTGAGTCTTTGATAGAGAAAAGTGGTAGTGGAACTTCCACAGTGATCATTTCTTACTTATGTTGTCTTCTGTTGCATGGATCCCTTGTACGAGGGATCCGGCTAGTTCAAGCGCAGGGATCCGGCATAACAACAATTAGTCAGCTTAACTATTCCTTGATAATTTTGGTTTGGGAGTTATAAATTACCTAGGGTTAGGGTTGATGTTTATGCTCTATAATTTATGGTTTAGGGTTTTGACGGGTTATACTAGTCTTATTTGACGAGGTTCCCTTTTTATGAATAAATCATAATTCTTTGGGAAGTTTTCAAATGTTATGATAAAATCCCATTTTATCATAATGTGAGAAATTTCACATGGATACTCATTGACATAGATGAAATTTCAATAATCCTTTTGTGAGGAGTAATGATCAAGGCTCTCGAATAGCCGCGATATCATTATCACTAGTTTGTAGTTTTGTCTATAGAGATCAACGAAGAATACTATTCTTGATGATGCGTTTAATATAGATAACTACTTTAGTGATTATTAAGAGAGCGTAAAGATACTACTAAGACTTAATCATGATTAAAGAAAAATGACCTTATTAAAAAAAATTGTAATTTATTAAAGATCATACCTTAGCAAAATATTCTTTTTAAAGAAAGAAGTATTTAGAAAGAAATTCTTCATGATCTTCTTAGGATGCCCAAATCCAAGTATGGAGAATTCTTAACAAAGAAAATATTAGAATATTCTATCATTGTCCAACATTATAAAATATGATGATTTTTAAAACGTGACTTTTTGTTTTTTTTTTTTTTTTTTTTAAATCCTTCTTTGTAGTTTTCAAACATACACGGATGGTATCAAGTTTTTAAAGTACAACATACTCTAAGAAATTTGGTAACCAAGCTCTGATACCAATTGTGGAAAACTAGAAGGGGGTTGAATAGTTTTACCGATTAAAACTTCGTTTTAAAATATTTAGATCGACTTATGTCAATCTATTTTAATGTGTATGTTGGACATTGGTAGATAGATATGTAAATGTGTAATGGAAAGATAAAGAGTAAGAAACACATAACCACGACAAGAGTGTTTATAGTGGTTCGGCTACAAGGACACCTTCCTTGCCCTACTCCAGTCCCCGAGTCACCTACTCGAGAGTTCATAAACACTACACGACACCAACTCCTTATGGCGGAGAAGCCTTCACAACGTCGCCTACTCTTTTTCCGGTACTAGGCTAGACACCGGGTTCTTCCACAAGGTAGAACTACACCTATCACAACGTCGCCTACCCTTTATCCGGTACTAGGCTAGATACCGAGTTCCATTTAAATGGAGGAACTACTACCCAACACTACACAACACCTATCCCAAAGGAGACCCACTCCTTATTACAACATCATCAAGGATATCAATATCCTTGGATACAACCTATCTCTATTTGTACATCGATGCACCTCATCGATTATACACCCTTGGCATCTTTCACTAATGCCACTTCACTTGATTTCTAGGCATCCTTCACTAATGCCCTTGACACGGACGTTCGACACCTTTCACTAATGCCTTTGTCTTGACTCCTTTGGCATCCTTCACTAATGCCTTTGACACGAACGTTAAGCACCTTTCACTAATGCTTTCGTCTTGACTCTTTCGGCATCCTTCACTAATGCCTTTGACACAATACTTCTATGGAGGAAGAAAGAACTATCAACAAGAGAACCTCAGTAGTCTTGATGATGACGAAGCATTGCAACTCATGGACTTGAGCTTGCTTGACTTCAAGAGGTGGTGATCTCGCCTTTAAGAGGAACCTAGAGAATCACACAAAAACAAAACACAAACTACACAGAGAGATCCTTTAGGATATGAGGTTAGAAGGTTTACAATACTAGGAGAAAGTATGTGTGGGAGTGGCAGCCCAAAATGAAGAAATGACTCACTATTTATAGAAGAAATTTAGCTACTGTTCCACGGATCCCATGGATCCCTCACTTGAGGGATCCGTCCAGTGTAATCCTGGGGATCCGTGGGATGCTCCTCTTTGCCCATGGGTTTTGGGTCATGGGTCAAGGGTTATGGGTCATGGGTCCTAGACTTTGGACCATGGGTATCCAAGTAGATACAATGTATCTACAAGATGCAATGCATCTAGTCCATGGGTCATGGGTTATATCCATGGGTCATGGATAATATCCATTTATGACTTATGCATGATATCATGCAATGGGTTATGGGTTATGCTTCATAGGTATGGGTCATGGAATTTGGGTTTTACCCAACCACATTCAATGTATTTAGTTAATGGGTTAAATACTTAAACTTCTACCTATTGTATTACCCATTATTATACATACTACTTATGTATATATCTACTAAATATGTAAACACTAGTTGTTGTACATATGTAATACTAAATCATAAAATCACTTTTACTTGTTTAGTTGTTTTATGTGAAAACGTAAGTGTGTTAGTAAACTATTGGCTCAAAACTTTTACGTATTTTATTTGTTTCGTTAAAATGATTTTACGTTTGTTATCGAAAAAACATTAGAAGATCGTAAAATATAAATAAACGTTTTTACGGCTTATTTGTATTAACAGGATATACGGTTAAAAAAATAATAATAAAAAATAAAAATAAAATAAAAATAAAATAAATGGGGTATGGGCTAAAAAGAATGCCGCTTCTCTTGGAGATATAGGGGACCAAATCCTTTCCATAATTAAAATATTATTATCACTATATCATAAGTTAAGTAGTGTACTAATTATTTAGATAGCTTAGGTTAATTTTGGTAATTTTAATTACACTACTTAACTTAGTTTAGGATTTAATCATCTAATTACATAACCTATAGTTTTAAACAATATTTACTTAAATTCCATACTTAGGGTAAAATTTAAAATTGATTCAAAATTTTATGGTTTCAAATTTTAGGGTTTTACAAGTATCTTCTTATTTCACTTTTTCATTGTTCTTTTCTTATGTCACATTTGGTTGGTTAGATCGTTAAATCTCTAGTAAAACTAACTTAGGTATTGTTTGTTTATTAACAAGCTCTAAATCTAACTTGTACATCTGAATTCAAATCTGAAGCGTATATGTCTGAATTTGAATTAAATAACATTGTTTGTTTTTTGTATAACGATGTCTCAATAATATAAATATAAAGCAGATTCATTATTCCGATACATAAACGTTTATAAGGATTATATAGAGCAATTTAGTCACAAAATTAACACAACCTAGCAATGTAGAAAGAAAATATGTTAAAACAAAACATTCAAGAACATTGTGTCACGATTTAATCTCGTAAAATAGTCATATATTGTTAATACTAGCTTCATAGCCCGCCCAGATGGGCGGGCTAGCTTCATGAGTTTACTTGACGTAGTTTAACAGGACGTAAACAAATATTGAATGAAGACAAATCTCTTAGGCACATAAATTGGAAGACAAAAAATGAAATTGTTAATGTATCTTATGTAAAAATAATAATGAAAGGTTTAAATAAGGACAAAAAGGGACAAAAATGTACGAAAAACAGACGTACAAAAATGGTGAAAACTTATAATAAATATAATACTAATATTAATAGTTAAATAAATAATTAAAAAAATTAGACTAAATCTGAAAAACATGGCAAGACACAAGGACCATTTATGTAAGAAACTGAAAAGATGGACTAAAAAGAAAATAGGAAAGAAGAAGACAAGGGTATTTTAGTCATTTGATGTTGATCAGGGACTAAACATGCAACAAAAACTTGAAAATGGGGACCTCTGGTGCACTTTTAAAGTTTTAGAGACCAAATCTGCAATTTGGCCATACTACAGAGACCAAAAATGCAATTAACTCTTATGAGAATAGATCAAATCATTTTGTAAAAATTTTCTTCAAATCTCAAGTACCTTCTTCCAGATTGCAACCTTATCTTAAAGTATATCGAAAATATTAATAATAATAATAAATAAATAAATATTGTGCCACCAGATTGGAACCCTTTAGAACTTTATGAGTTATGACATACGCGATTATAGGGAAATTTATGAAAACAAAACTTACACGTATAAAAATTACTTTAAAAACTCACATATGGGAACATTGACAACAACCATCAAGAATCTATGTTCAGAACCTCGAAAACACAACAAAGATATTCAGAATTGAACCTATAATTGTATTTTTAACAATCTACCATGAATGGAAAACACCATTGTAGAGTATTAGCCATTAGCTCTAAGGCAATATGTAAAGATATTAACATATAAAAACCATGAAATGGAATAAAAATGTGATAGACTAAAAACTTATTGAAGTTGTCTATATAATGTTCTCCATACACCCTGTTAATGGAAAAGGCAATATCCATTGAAAGATACACAAAGAACTATTGAACCTTTGTCGAGATAGGTGGGTGTGTAGAAGCCCATTGATATACTCCAACTCTAGTTTCAATCCTCAAAATCCTACAGCTTCAGTTTTAACATTCAGTTTTATTTTCGGTTAATACCATAGAATTCAGTGATTAAGAAATCAAAGAGCAATCTAAATTCTAAATTCTTAATCAAAGAGCAATCAAAAAAAAGAAAAAAGAAGTCAAGCCTCAAATTTAAGATTTATTTAGTATCATATTATGAGTCAACCCAACCCGACCCATCCAAATATTGACATGTACCTATACTCAC
Organism: Chrysanthemum makinoi; assembly: GCA_910596185.1. Classification (NCBI taxonomy): domain Eukaryota; kingdom Viridiplantae; phylum Streptophyta; class Magnoliopsida; order Asterales; family Asteraceae; genus Chrysanthemum; species Chrysanthemum makinoi. The sequence goes on from OU343220.1 coordinate 110,340,112, forward strand.
CCGTTACCTATGTCCATTTTGCCACCAATGTGTCACACATACCTTAAATACTGATATGATATTAGCAACATCTTATCTTTTTTAAGCACATGCATTTTGTTTAGTAGGGAATGTTCTTGCTTAATTTCTACAGTAGAGAATGTTCTTGACACTTTCCTTAGGCTTTTGTTCTCGTTCCTTGTTTGGTCCATTCTCATACTCCTCACTTGCCGATATGAAAAATATTCTCCTTAGCATATAGAAAACATAATATAGAAGAATTGAATTACTAAAGTTGAAGACTGATTACCTCTTGACCAACAAATGATATGTCTTCTATTTCTTCCTTGACAAACTCTATAGGCAGTTCATTCAGATCCTCCTGAATGTTCTTGACACTTTCCTTAGGCTTTTGTTCTCGTTCCTTGTTTGGTCCATTCTCATACTCCTCACTTGCCGATATGAAAAATATTCTCCTTAGCATATAGAAAACATAATATAGAAGAATTGAATTACTAAAGGTTAAGACTGATTACCTCTTGACCCACAAATGATATGTCTTCTATTTCTTCCTTGACAAACTCTATAGGCAGTTCATTCAGATCCTCCTGATTGGAATCCGCCACTTGGTTTCTCATCTATGAATGCTTCAATATTGGTCATCTTTATTTCTTCCGATCTTCATAACCACGTAATCGCAAAATAAACACATTCAATCAATTTGGAAGTGGAAATGACATAACCTGCAAATTTAACATATGAACTCACATATTGGTTACAATACCTCCATTCCATCTTAAGAATCATTCAAACTAAAACCTTTTTTAATCATAGTATCTTCAAACTCATCAAAGAAGTTGAGAGTAATAATAAAAACCTTAAATTCTGTAATAAAAAAAATTGTTTTTGCAAAATTATGACTTACATGATTTAATCATAGACATTTCTAATAAAAATTATGACCATGAGGCTGCTTCCTCAAGAGCAAAGAGGACTCCACCAACTGGGGCACCGAAGGCAGCAACAACACCAGCAGCAATGGTACTTGCAAGAACCTCCTTGTCCAAGTAATTTGGCTATGCAAGCCTCAGTGTGAACCATTGGTCCTTACTTTCCAACAACAAATCCAGCCGCAACTCCAAAAGTTGATCAAAAAATCTGATCAAAGACATCATTATGAGATTGAGGTCTTTCAAACTTACTATGAAATAATTATTTAAATTTATATCAGTCTCTCATAAGGATAGATTATTATTAATTGTTGCACTATAACTATTTACATCAAAACGTGTTACCATACAAAAAAAGAGAAAATGTAACCAACACCTTAATGTTCTCGACCACACTTATAAGCAAATACTTGATTTCGCCCAGCTGGACAATCGAGGTGTTCATCATTACATTGAATCCCTGGTTTCTTTCTAAACTCACTATCAGCGGTTGCTTTTAGTTGTGCTCATTGTTTGACCAAGCCAACGTGTTTCTTACGATTAGAATCATTTACAGAAGCTAAAAACTAACAAACCAATAAAAAAAAAAAATACAAAAGATCCAAAATGGCGATGCTTAATGTTAATGGTCCCATTAATGTATATTTGATCTCGACTATAAAACCGAAGCATAAGATACCTCTTTATATAACATGCATTCTTGTTTTTCCATTCAACATTTCATCGAACACATAATATGCATATATCATAGGCTTCTCCTCAATGTACTTATGACGTTAACTCCATTCACACTTTTCTAATGAACATTAAGGATTCAATTTTAAATAACTCCATTATGTTTCTTTAGGCTATGAAGCTTATGAATTAAATAAAACATTTCATTTTAACACAACATTTAGATTAATAAAATAAGATTCAATATAAACTGATCAGTTACCTTTTAGACCATGGAGTAATCAAAGTGCTGTGAGCCGCAACTTCAGACAGAAGAAAAACATGCCTACAAAAAATACAAACATAGAATTCATCAATGAAACTCAAAGAATCTATGATATACGTATAGTAAAGATCCTAACAAAAGTAAACATATGATATACGTATATTAAAGATCCTAACAAAAGTAAACAAATACCTTTCTTTGAAGCCACTTTGAAATACTCCGTGATTTTCTGTCATGATTTTGAAAATCATATAATCAAAACCCCGAATTATCCTCAGTTAAATTGATTTGATGATTAATCTGTTTTGATAAAATTTTGGAATGTGCGAATGAAATGGGGAGGTTATGAAGAAGTGTTGACTGGCATTGAATTTTTAATGCTGCATATATGGTACAAAGTGAAGTATATTACTTTGGAAGTAGAAGATAAAACTCAAGTGTGTGATGAGCCTCATTGGTTGGGTCGTTTGGGTTTAAATGGAACAACCCAAGTTCGATTCTTGGTTGCATCATAATTTTTTTTTATTAAGTAACCGGATAAATGTGCCATGATGGCATTTCCAACTCATCATAAAATGTGTCATGTCAATATTATTGTGCCTAGTAAGCAATATACATGTGACATACTTAGTCCCATATATATATATAGATATGTTATACTCCCATGTTGTTAAATATCTTCAGTATTTTGTAAACTATCATTGTCAATTAATTTACGATGATGAAATTACGAAAAAAGTAAAATATTTTTAATATACTTAACCTTGTCAATTAACAATAAAAAATATTTTCAACAAAAAATAATTTAATTGAGTACTCAAAATACGAATGCCACATTCCACAAACTAATTATATTTTTATTTTATCAAACTATAATGGGTTTAAACATTTTTCGTCGTCATCATATTATCATATTTTAATAACAATGATTCTCTTTAACTTATGACTCTAAAGAAAAAGTATGGAAAATATATGATAGGATATGAAAAAGAATAACCAAATTAAAGAGAAATAAACCTAAAGTAACAAAGTAAAAAATAAATGAGTTAAAAGTCTTTTCATCTTGTTAAGCAAGAGGTTTTGTGAAGAGATAAAAAAATGTACTTAATGAGCTAAATGTCTATTTGTTAAACAAATAGATCAGGATTTGAACATGAGAGGTAATGTTATGTTTAATGTGATTGTACATTTAAACTAAAATAAAATAAATGTTTAGTAATAATGACAACATACTATCACAACAAGCATAACATTATCTTTCATGTTTAAATGAACATGAGAGGATCTTTATCATAAAGGTACGCCAGTATATATAGTCAAGTCTAAGTGCCACAGGGAGCTTCAAAAGACGAATCCTTAGAAATGATGGGAGAATTAACATGCTTAAGAAGAAACCCAAACCAGACAAATCACACTCAACAACTCAAGCAATATATTTTCTCTAAACCTTACAGCAAAATACGAAACAAGAACAAATAAAACTAAACTTCAAATCAAACATATACATATCTCACACCATAACTTCTTTATTGAAAATCCAACTAAACTTAATACCACGAGGCTTCATCTTTTTAGCTCTCTCATCAGCTCGTTCTTGCAGCTTTCGAATCCTGGGGGCTAACCCGCACACGAACTCCTGAGCACGTCGTCCCTCACTCGTCAAACCTTGCTCAATCTTCTCCAATCTCCACCTTCCGATCAGATACTCCAATATATCAGCATAATCATCAGCTGTGTAGACCCCGAGGCGCTGCGCCACAGCTGCAAAATGCTCAAATAAAGACGGGTCTTGCCCGTCACACATTAAATGAGCTGGCATTGTGACTTTTTTGCGCATCATGTCGGCTATTGATATCATGGCGCCATTTGGGTCGACTTCTAGAAGTTTTTCTACTATTTTGACATAGGCATTTTCATGGCGTTTTTCGTCTGATGCGATTGTGCCGCATATGCGTGCAAGTATGGGATCGCCACGGTCTTTGGCTAAGCGGGCTGTGTTGCCGTGTGAGACGAATGTGGCTCGTTCTTGGAAAGAGGTGTATACGAAGCCTAAATATGGGTTGTTTTCTGTCCCAGGATCCTGTAAACATAAGTTTTATACAGTAAGTATTAATTAATCACACTTGTTTGTTTGAATTCCCATTTGATACCATATTTTAGTAAACCTCGATTTCACAAATTATGTTTCTCAAAACCTTGAGGAATGACATATTTCAATTTTGCAATTTATTTCTTTACTGCATTAGCTATATATTATGCTCCGTGGTGTTGGTAAATGTCACATAAACCAAGTTAATCTATTATGACTCTAAATTGTTGATTTCTCGATCCATCAGAAGCTCATTGAAAGTAGCAATTTTATGATACTGATCGAGACTACTTTGGGACTAATAATATATTTTACTGAAAAACCTTCAAATTCGAAGAAACTATAAACCAAGGAAAGGTTTAATGTAAAATGAAACAAACACTTACCATGCCAGAACCAATGAGATACTGAACAGTCCTCTCAATCATATTCATATCAACCCGGCCCGAAAGATATAAATAAGTCCTTAGCAAATCACCATGCCTGTTTTCTTCAGCAGTCCAAGCCCGTGTCCACATTGCCCACGGGTTTGGACTCGCACCGGTCTCATCGCGGACCCCATCAAGCGTATTAATCATAGTCTGATACGTGGGCAATGCATCTTCAGTGATCATATCACCTACGACTACCACAAAGTACTCGTTTGGTAAATCGGCCATACGATCACGCAATTCTCGGACCTCGTCCGAGAACTGGTCGTACGGCTGGGAAGATGCTGGTAGAAACTCACTTGGCTGCCAGCATTGGTTTACTGGTTTCAGAAGTGGGAGTACGGATTGGGCTGCCCATGGTTCTAGTGATTTGAAAATGTCGATTTTTTCGGGTGGCATTGAATGCGTGACGCTTGCGGTGTGGCGGTGGACGGCACACCGTGGTGAGAGGCCTCGGAAAGTGGTGGGTTTGAGTGGTAGGGTAAGTGCTGGTGAGAATTGCATGGTGATGTTTTAGTTGGGTGTTGGAGTGAGAATAGTGAGACTATCTTTATCAACAACCCATCACAACCCAATCTCTTAATAAAATATTATTTTCTCTTTATCCACCTACACAACCAATACATACAACCAATCCATATTTTTCAACCATTTATCAACAACCCAATCAAAAATATTAAAAATTAAAGAAAAAAATGAATACAAACAAAAAACTAGCCAATGAAACAATGTTTTGTCAGATTGTGGGTTGGGGATCTGGATTGACAAGTGACCATGGTTGCAAGCAAGATTGTATACAAAAATTAAAAAAATATTATTTTTATATGTATTTTGAGTGGGTTGGGTTGGCAACCTTGCCAATAAACATAGTCTGACTTATTGTATATTGTATATATATACTATTCAGCGTACAAGTTTTGCAAACAAAACAAGTTTTGCAAACTAGGTGCATTAAATGCAATGTTTGCCAACTTGGCAAAAATAGCCCTTGAGGTTCAACTGTCGTTGAAAAGTAAGTCTTTGAGCATTAATTGCTATCTTTAGCAATTTAGCAAAAATAGTCTCTAAGGTCTAAGTGTCGTTACAAAGTAAGTCCTGTAGAATTAGTACCTATCTATAGAAATTTGGCAAAAATAGTCCCTAAAGTTTAAGTGTCATTACAAAGTAAGTCCTTTGTAGCCGCGAAAATAGTCCCTAAGTTTTTAATTATATTTGCAAAGCCGGTCCAAACAAATTTTCCGGTCATTCACCAGTTCCAAATTCACGTCTACAAAAGCAATCTCGCTGCATCGCGATGGTTTTCCAACACTCGTATATATACTAAACATGGGGAGGAAAGTTGCTGCTACAGTAACTTCCTCCCCATTAATTGCTAAGTTTACCAAAATGGCAAAAATGGTCCCTAACCATTAATTGTTATGTTTACCAAAATGGCAAAAATAGTCCCTCAAGTTTAGTTATCATGCAAACTAAGTCCTTTGTAAAATTCACGTCTACAAAAGTAATCCCGCTGCATCACGCGGGTTTCCCCACTCGTTTATACTAGTAACAAGTGTAAATATGATGACATTTATGGTTGCAAAAAAAATTATACTACAGTATGAGTCGGTTGTTTGTTTGATTTACAAATGGACTAATGCAGTTTCTAGGAAAACTAAAACAGGGGGTGCATGTGGTTTTGTAGATGCATTTCGTGTGTTTATGAGTTGTATAACTTATAAGATTCCTGTGGGTTGAAAACTTGTGATCACAAATGGATTCCGTGAGAACTCGAATGGGGAATTATGCATCTTTAAATTATCATAATTTCAAAATAAAATAAAAAAGTTGTTGTATTCATATCGGTGGTATTATTCGCGTGACGGATTTTGGCTACAATATCGTCAATCTAAGACCAAAGGTAATCGTTAGATTATCTCATTTTTCATAGCAACTTTACTTCAGGTTTTTTTCTCTTCTCACTTTTTCTCATACCTTCTCACCTTTTAACCCTCAGACCAGAGGGAGTGGTCACACTTCCTCACCTTCCGCATCGGCATCACCTCAGTTTTCTCTCAAATCTCACTCCCTCTCACTTTTCACCCGAAGTGGTCATCACTACAATCGCCTTTTATTAAAATACTCATTTTATAACATACACCACTAAATACCTCACACACACTCATAAACCAAATTAAAAATAATAATAACATTACATTTGACACAAATGCCAAGAGGTGACCTGGTTCCTATATTACTTAATTTGTGCACACCTCACGCGTGAGACAATATTTTGTAATGAGATAACGCGCAAAAAGTGGTGTGAAATGTGCTCTCACCCACCATTCCCTTGAGTCTAATAGTTACATCACTTTCTCACCTTTAATTAAATATTCGCTTTATATAAACATATCTCACTAAATACTCCACACATTCACAAACTCAATAAAAAAAACAATAAAACACAAAAAGATTACAAAAATGTCGAGAAGTATGCAGCTCATCCTTATTCTCTCTTTTATGCATTGCTCACGCATGAGGTTTAGTTTGGTAATAGGGTCACGCGTTAAAAGTGGTGTGAAGGTGGTGTAATCACATCCATCACGAGTCGTCTAAATAAAATCCAGTCAAAATTTTCTCTTAAAATAAATAAATTAATAATAATAATAATAATAAAATACACTGTTGGTTCATAATCTTGTACCAAACATTACGCTGGGACAAAACTTGCTTTTTTCATCGTGGGGAGTCCAAAACAAGGTTTTTATAGTCTAAATCAGTCCCTTGACCCATTTTCAGTTAGTCAGCGTCTGTTATATTTTGCCAAATCCATTAAATGACTATTTTGCCCATATATAAAGCCATTCATCTATTTTTTCATTCATTTTATCCTAACTAAAAACTCATCCGTCTACCTTTTTCACCTGAGTATTTTCTGTTATGGGTCAAAACAGGGTAGGTAACAGGGGCGGCTTATTAGTAGTGGGGGGACATGCCCCCAACAAACCTCTTCTAGACACACCAATCCATATGAAAAAAATGTCAAATTTGTAAGAAAAAGATTTAGTGCCTTCGTCACAAATTTCTGAATGCCCTCAATGAAAACCTTTCTTCTGGTTTGTTGATCGGAAAGCATGGTGAAAAATGAGTACCTACTCGGGAAGTGGGAAAGGGAGAGTGGGGATTTCATGGAAGTATGTGAACTACTATGAGATAGTGGGTAAAGAAAAAGTACTTTTTTAATTAATTATCTATTTAAACAGTGTAGTGGGTAACTTTACTGTCTATGAAGAAAAATGGTTCACAAATAATATAGTAATGCATGTCTAAATACGTAAATAGTTGAAGTAATACTTTTAAAACTTTGTTGTGTTTAATATGTCAATACATTAAATATAATTAAGTACAAGATTTGGTATCAGTTTTTCCAACTTTTTAATCCAAGGTTTAAACATAATAATCACATTGCTTTAGTGCTTTAGTATAACGCGTGCCAAATTGTTTAACTTCGTTTCATGTTCGATCTATAAATACAACCTAAGTCACTCTCTTAGATAAAATGACAGATGCTATAAATGAACTTCGTTTATAGACACGACGAATAATCTTAATTGCATCGAAATAATTTTTGGCTCGCTTTTAATCAAACCAGACCCAACTAATTTTATTTTACGTGAAAAAAAATTATTTTCCCAACTAATTTTATTTTACGTGAAAAAAAATTATTTTCCCAACGTGTTTTGCTCAATGCCTCCCGTGATTAGAATTTCTGGCTCCGCCACCTGTAGGAAAGATAGTTGCTTTAATATTGTTTTTAGTTCTATGGGGTGTTTGGGATTGCGTATCTTATTTTGCTTTAGAAAACCATTCACCTTTATTACTGTTTGAGTTGTTTTAACATGATTGTTGTTTCATGGATTCAATTCATGATTCATGATTGGATTGATCACCTTGAGGAAACACGACAGGTAACAACTCATTCACTATTTTAATGTTGACGATTTAATGTAATTATATTTTTGATTTGCATCAGATTGAGTTAATTTTTTGTAATATTGTCGATTTGCATCAGATTGACGGTAATTGTCTTGCATAAATTTTGTTTTACTGCATTTGTTTTGTTAATTATATAACTTGAAACTGTATTATAAAGCTAGTTATGTTCGATATTTCTTAAAACGAAAGTAGCATATGTGGGGTGTTCGGATTTGCATTTGGAAAGAGATTGCATTATATTGAATAGTCAAAATCTAATAGTTAGGTGTAAAAAAATATTTGTAAAACATGGTGATTAGATGAGTTTTTAAAATTGTTATAATGAGTTAATTTCTTCTACTTAGTAAATGAGTATATATAGTAACCGTAAGATTTATTTTAGTAAAACAAAGGTATGTGTTGTGAAATGAAATAAAATTTTCATCGGATTTGGATTAAAACATGGTAAATAAGTAAATTTTATTTTTCCTTCGTATAATCATTTTTCGTATAGCATATTATTTGTCCTTTATATAATGAGATAACTGGAAATCAAGTTTTATACGAACACTGAAATTTAATTGTTGGGACTTTTGGTCGCATTAATCAGAATAACCAGTTTTAGAACGCAAGTCTAAGCATCTCAAAATCAAGTTTTATACGAACATTGAAATTTAATTGTTGGGACTTTAGGTCACATTAATGGGACATCAAGCAAGTGGTGCACTTGAACTATGGAACTATCCGTTGTGGCTTAGGGACGTTGTGCCACAAAATGTCGACGACACTGATCGTCCTGATCATGTCGACTTACCCTCACTTGAGAGTAAGTAATCATATCATTCTATCAAAGTCAAAGTCATGCTAGATTATATCTATCTGGGATTGATCTTTTATAATGGATTTTGTATACATGATTCAGTTTATAGGGATAGGGAAAGGAATGTAGCAAGATACAATGAGTTTCGAAGGTCACTTTTCTTGATTCCGATCTCTAAATGGGAAGATCTAACGGATGATCAAGAAGCTATTAAAACATTGCGTGAAGTGTATGACGATGATGTGGAGCAACTTGATTTGTTGGTAGGAATGGCGGCTGAGAAAAAGATCAAAGGGTTCGCTATTAGCGAAACTGCTTTTGTTATCTTTATAATCATGGCATCAAGATAAAACTTTTAATAGCAAGAGCACTAAAGTTTGGAAACAAGCAAGCTATATTAATCTAACTTATGGATCTTGTGATTTTTTAGGAGACTTGAAGCAGATAGATTTTTCACAAGTGATTTCAGGGAAAAAGTATACACGAAAAAGGGGCTAGAATGGGTGAACACAACAGAAAGTTTGAAAGATGTGTTAGATCGACATTACCTATTTTCTAAAAGGGTTTGGTACTGAATTATTCTGCATTATAGTAGGTTTTCGTGAGAAAACACTTGAAGCAGCTCACCTTTTTAAATTGGACATGACTAGTGTAAAGTCAGAAGATATGACGGAAATTATATATGTACATAGTTTTTACTTTTTATATGTAGAATTATACTTTTTGTTGATTCACAATAGTTATTTTAGAGTAGATTCACTAGAATTTGTAAATTGATTCAAGCTAAATTGCGATTTTCATGATTTGAGAATGGTTTTGGTGTTAATTTTAGAGAAAAAATCATAAATTTAGAGAGCATGAAAATAGATAACTTTTTTATTAAATGCACCGTTCATCCTTAAGGTTGTACCACCAAAATAATCAACCAAAAAGGATAAAATGATCATTTTGCCCTCATGTGCAAGGCACATGGGAGAAGATAACAGACGTTGACTAACGGAAAATGGGTCAAAGGACTGATTTAGACTATAAAAACCTTGTTTTGGACTCCCCACGATGAAAAAGGCAAGTTTTGTCCCAGCTTGATGTTTCGGTACAAGATTAGGGACCAACAGTGTATTTTAGTCTAAAAAAAAATAAATAAATAAAAATAAAATAAAAATAAAAAATCCCGAAAAGGAACTGCGGTGATCTTAACAGCGATAGATAGAATCCCCATAAAAATACTACTAGATCGAGCACCAGTGATTTCGTATCCGGTCAAAATCTTGGCTAATTGATCAAAGTGGGTAGCTCCGGTAGACCCATAGATCAGGGAACAAATAGGGTGGGTAGGCCCAACCACCACACTACACGTATAGACGTAAATAAATAAATAAACCTTTTACAACAAAAACCAATTGGGTTGTGTTACAGAGTAAACTTTTAAGCTAGACATAATACTATAATAGTTTGGCATCATCAAATTGTTTAAACAACTTGGTAAAATCATCAAATTCAACCATATTAGAGTTCTCCTTCAATATATGATAGCAGTTAAAAAAAGGATCATCAACGATTCATAACTAAACTAGTAGCGTTTATAATTAAAGCTAATCATCAAAAAGTGATGTGGATACAATAACAAAGACTCGTAATCTAATTATCACATTAAAGTACGTTCTACTAGTTATATGTTGAACAAGTCCCAAAGTTATTATTCAATTACTCATAAATATAGCCTTGGTAGTTTACCTTAAGATGACGTTTGGAAGGCTTAGCATATTCAAGTTCAGAAACAAAAGCAACAATGTTTCTTTTCTTTATTTTTTGTTTGATTCCTTACTTTAATTACTTGGTAGATGCAAATTTTGACTTTGCTACCGCAAATACTTTACATTTTGCATCTATTTAAGAAATTAATGTAAATGAAAAATAGTACCATTTGTCTTTGAATACATGACATGTGTGTTTGCTTGTGATGTTCTTGAAACTTTGTTCTCTTTTAACTGATGACCAGAAAACTAAACCTATGTGTCCCTATATGTTTTGGCATAAAAGGTCCCAACTGCTGTCAACTTTCGAAACAAGGTCCGGTCAGGATAACCATTTCTAACGAGACTTAATGTCCACGCCTTCTGTAAGGATCTCAGAATCATTGTAAAGCTTAATTTGCCAAAAAAAACAGGTTTCGGTTATAAATATGAAAAGTGGGAACAATTATACACCTCAAGTGTCAAAGACAACAAACATCATATACCACTAGTAATTTGTCCTATATTTTTACTACCCTTTTCTCAATGTTATGAACCAGGTTAACAAGCCACTGGGTTAACAATCGTCACTACTGCTGATTAAATTGATGGGTACATGATCTCATTTTTTACATCTGGCTGTGGGCTAAAAACACTGAACCGAATTGCAACTTCCAGCATAGTAAAAATATGTAAAATCTTTCGACCGATTACTTACATGCCTTCCAAGTATCATCGGAGTTGTGAACTCAAAATTTATACAACACCAGTGCTTGAGCGAGCTATACGTTGAGCTTCTTCAAGGTCCTTCAGAAAGCTGCATATACAAAATATAGATTATGCTGATATCGCAACACTTATGCTTGTATATGCATATGCAATACTTTAAATCAAGCACATACATACACCTACGTATACGTAATTTATACGCATATATGTATGTATCCATGGTGTAACCAGCTAACCTTTTAGAATTCAGAAGAGAGGAACCTCCAAGTATAAAACGAATTCCAGAATTTAACGTATTCTGTAGAGCAACAGAACGTGATTCTTCATATGTAGTCCCCCCAACAATAAAGATCACCACCTCTTGTGGCCTGCCAAATATAAAGACGGTTGAAAGAAAGAAAATACATTTTTTGTCCTAATTGATTCCATTCATGTGAACTCTAAAAAAAAGCTTTTATTCATCATTTCCAGCTTTTTAAATGGAAAATTGAGCTGGATATCTGTAGCTTGGGCTAAAGCTCGTTTAATAGCGAGCTTAGTTCGAGCTTACAGCAACATACAATATACATATACATAAAAGTATGAACAAGAATACAAGATGAAGAGTACAACCACAATGTCTCTTTGCGTGTGTAAAATGTCATCCCTTTGTCTTTTAAAGTAATAAAAAAATACCATATCTATTATCTTCTCATACAAGCAACCGTTCAACCCCTTTTGACCCGTTTGATCTTAAGCTATTTTTTTCTAACTTGCGCGTTTGACCCTTTTAGAGATGAAATACAACCCATATCAGCCCATTCATAAGTAAATGAGTCAATCCCGTCTCTAATTTTATGATTCCAAACACATAAATGTATTTTTGAATTTCCTTAATTTCAAGGTAAGGAAGTAATTTCATATTCGCCAAGATTCATTCCACATAGGTTAATAGACTATAAGAGAAAATTTTCTAATAAGATGCAACATAGAAGACATACCTTCCCTGCTGAAAGTGATTTCCAACAAAAGGGTAATCCACGTCTCTCAACCTTCCCTTTGTAATGCTTTCCATTGTTTGGAACAGGAGAGGTTGATGTTGTGTGTACACATTCTCAACTCCCTAGAACAAAAGCAAATCAAAATCTTAAGCACTGCAAATTAAAGATCCAATGACATTTGAAGTGCAAGTTTCATGCAAACCTTTAGTCCACGAGCCATATTACGTGCAATATTCAAGATATCCCTGTTACCATAGAGGTCTCCTGTCCGCCTATCAACCCCGGCTTGCTTTAATAGGAACTGTACAAGCTGTCATTCAAAAGAGATGGACTTAATCAAACACGCATTATTCCACAAGAGAGATAAAACAATATTGATTATGGGAGTGTTTGGATGTATGTTCTGAAGATGATTATGTGATCTTGAATAGTTAAAAGACAAAATTACATGTTTGGTCCCTATGGTTTACCCCAAATAACAGGTTTAATCCCTAAGTCATTTTAATTACATCACACATACCTATTTTTTAAACACGTTGCACATTTAGTCCCTATTATAGGAAATAGGGACTATCCGTGTAATAAAAATAATTACACAGATGATCCCTATTTTTTTAAATAGGGACTAAATGGGCAACAGGTTTCAAAAATAGATACGTGTGGCGTAATTAAAACGACTTAGGGATTAAACCTGTTATTTGGGGTAAACCATAGGGACCAAACATGTAATTATTTCTAGTTAAAATCAGAAAATAGTTTGCAGGACATATCACTAAATATGCTTATGGTGATTGAAGTTGTGATAAACAGACATTCAGTTTTTAAAGTGAGAAACTTTGACAATCGTATATGAATGATAAAAAGATGACCAGAAAAACAGTTTTAGATAGCGTTTAAACATCAAAACTTGAAGTGTACAACACGCTATTTTATCAACGAAAATAAATATTCTATTATAAGTTTACAAAAACTTATCATTTCCAGGAATTATATTTTTTTCAAAATATAATTATTAAAATCAGGTATAAAGAAGGAATTCTTTAAAATAAGGAAAGGAAGTGGACTAAATAAGTACTTTTGATTTCCTAATCAGTTTCATTGCGGATTGCAGCTACTATTAAATAAGGTACGGAACTGATTATTTGACACCAAAATGATCAGATGATCAAAGGATAATAGCACATCCAAACACCCGTGTTCCTAGTTAACGCTAATAGAGAGCAAGACACATTATGCTATAGTGTAATCAAAAAACTTATATTGCATTTACCCCTGGCTTGTACTTAGGAGACCGAGAAGCCAATTTATTAAACAGCTGCATCAGTTGAACAGGGCTCTCTTTTTCATATCGTAAAGCATATAGCATCACAAGGCGTAGTCGATCTATGTCTGAGACACTTTCATTATTCAAAAGATTCGTGACAGCCTAAACAAAAATCACATGGTCATCTTAGAAAATCTCAACTTCAATAACCTCAATATTATTGACTTTGAACACAAGAATGCTCTAACCACCTACACAAGAAAGATGTACATAAACAACATAAAGCAAGAAAGTTTACACATCACAAGTTCACAAAATGCCCTATTTTACAGGATCCTGTTCATTGCCATAAGATAATAATCACGACATGCCATGGTGCATGGAATAGTGAAGTTTACATCACAAGTTCACATATATATAATGTTAGGATTGACATAAAACCCCCTACTTTATGGAAGAGTATTAATGGTTATGTTGGTACTTTCTTCTCTTAAATAACAAATGTCAGCATTAAAACACATTATCTCTCAGGTTGATTTCATCTTGACCTTTCATTACAAGATTACCTATACATTGAACTGAAAAGGAAGCTATGCAGGGATAAGATGTGACACATAGACCCTGTATTGCTTTTCATATGAAACCTGTAAGGTTTATCTAGTTCTGTTCAGAAACAAGCAAATTATCTTAACCTAGTTGCAAAGGGCAGATATCTAAAATGGCTGCAAAGATATTACATGTAAATTCTGCATAATTCATATATGTAGCTATACTTTCTTATAGCAAGGACTGCGCAATGGTTCTGTTGAGGGGTTGCTGGCTTGGCATACAAGATTACACATTTCTCTTACCATCACACTAAATTTTTGCAGGTTCCCATATCAACCTCAGGTCGCAACACTCCCATTTCATATGCTACAGCATATTATCAAGTAATGCAAAAACATAAGAACTCATGATTAAACCTTGACATATTTTTAGAAAAAAAATATAGAAAATATGACGGGCAAAAGGAGATTGCAAGAATCTTCATACAACTCTAACAAAATGCAAGGCAAAGGGAAGATTTTGGATGAAACATTTATGTTTCAACTATTTAATGTGGCATTATGCGATTTGGATTCTAATGATAAAATCATAAAATAGAGGTATGCATGCATATAATGATCATCTATTCACTTTCTATCGTGTATAAAGTTGCTAGATACGCTAGTGATTGTATGTGGAAATAGAGATGTATTCATATAACATAATAATTCAATATGCACATACATGAGTAGGTATCTCATAATCTTCATATGAAAAAAAAAATAAGGACCATCGTAGGGATTAATCCTCTTAATGAGTAGCCAAATTATAGAATTATATGTTTCCTACAGCCGCATTTCTCAAATCAGCATTTTAGCTAAGCCAACATTCTGTAAATCCAAATGTAAGAAAGAAAAATGTGGTATATGTAAAGGTTCTAATTATGGTTCCTTTATGGAAACTGGTCTAACTGGCAATTTTGTTGCTCATCTTTTTCACACACTTAGTTGCTTTCCTTGTACAGTCTACTTGCTTTCATTTCATCATTAATAACACTTATTCTTCTAGTACATGAGTTCCGCCTAATTAAAGCCTAATGTGCAGGATTCATCCTTGTAAAGTAAGGCTGTCATTGAGATGTTTATGTTACCTCCATAACCACCCAAGTAATGTCACCTGTAGGAACCACCAATCTAATTGAGATGTTTATGTTAACTCTATAAAGTCTGAATGGTGGATAAGCAAGGTCACGAACCAGATATCACAAGTCCCAATCCTTTGATTAGGTGCTTAAGTCCTTAGTTTTGGTATGATGAGAAACATCAAGCTATATGGAACTGCTAGCGCTTCCTCCACATGCAACAGAATAATCATCAAAAAGTGAATTATGTTCACCTATGGTTGCAGTATTGCAGATTGGCAGTGATATGATGCAACTTAAAGGTGGCAGAATGGGCGGGTCAGATAAGATTAAGAATTAGATGATGGGTCACAATCCACAAAAAGTGACTTATGTCACTTACAGTTGCAGGATTGCAGATTAGCAGTGATGATGTAGCTTTCCGGTGGCAAAGATGGGCAGGTCAGATGAGGATTAGATGATGGTCACAACGGGTCAATTTTGGACAGGTCATCCAGTTTGATTTGAATATGTCCATCTAACTTTCTTCTAACATTTTTTATTCATAGTTTGCGTGTTATGGATATAATAGAGATAACAATCTAATTTTAAGGTAAAATATTATTTGACCATTTAAAGATAACATGTATCAACCCATTCATGTATGAAGGTCGAACTCAGATGCAACTTCGAAGAAGGAATGAATAGACTTGGTATGAAAATCGAAATGCATAGGCACCTCGAATGCTGCTCCTTGCCCACCATTGCAAGCTAATTCTTGTTCAGTTTGTGAAACTAACATGAGTTTTCGTTCCTCTACTATCTTGCTCATTTCCGTGACCAAGGTGACATGTTTAGAGACGTTTCCTTGCTGTTTTCTATACTCTGGATAGTTGTCAACAAATTTAGCCATGTCTTCTGCACTCAAAGAAAAGTGGAATAGTCAAGACTGTTTTACTGAACACAATTTACTGGTGTGACTAATAGCAATAACCAAAACATAGAAGTTTGTTTGTTGAAACCTATTGTCTGAATATTTTGATTGCTTTTAGCCACTTGCTGAAAATCATCCACCATCCGCTTTATACTCATTCCAATGTCTCCAAAATTTTCATACATATTAGCCTTAAAAAAGGCATCTTGTTCAGACGACAATACCACCTCCTATTCGAAAACATAAATTAATACGTCAAACAGAAACACGACGAATAACAACATGATTACATGTGGATATAATAGAAGTGAAAGCTGACCTGTTGATCCTTTGAAAACTTCCCCACATTTCCTAAATCTACCTTATTGTCTTTAATGCCTATCAACTCGTGGACCATGGCCTAAAAAGTTAACAAATGACTGTTACCATTTCCAATATTTTAACCAGATATTTAACTAGCTATAATGGTAAAAGTTTCAAACAGCAAAAAATGGCACCTGATAAGTCCATTGATTTAGTAATGGAGTTACAGGATCGTCTCTCCTATCAATTACAAGCAACAAGGGAGAAATTTCTGTACGTCTGAAATCGAAAAGGCCACTTTCCTGTTGGTACATCAGCTTCTGATGCATCCACAACGGAAACAGAAACAAAAAATGGAAATTGAGCTTCTTAATACGAAAAAAATTTCAAATGTAGCAGGGCTTATATGATGAAAAATAAAAGATAATCATTCCTTTATACGATACACTAACAAAAATTCTACAAGGGAACTCTTCCAGAAACAGAATATTGATAGAAAACAAGTGACTAAATATTGCAGGAGCCTCAATCCCTACAATTAAGAAACAAAACATTGATAGAAAACGAGTGAGCTCACCGAAGCTTCATGTGCAATCCTTTTAGCAATATCAGATGTTCGTGAATATCGAATAACAGGTCTCCTTTTAAAAGCCAAAAAGATAGCTGCAAGTCCATCAACGATTCGATTACAGTAGTTTTGCAAATTTGGAGGATCGATAACAGCAGGAAGCATATACATATGATTTGATGGTGTGCTTAAGGTGAAATGGTAAGGGTCAATTGCAACAAAATCTGCAAAAAACTCCTGCGGAATAAAAATTATAAGTAGCGAGTGCATGAAGCCTATTGAGAACTTCAAGAATCAAGATCCATATTATGCTACGAAGACCGAATTAAGTGTATTAAGAATAAACTGACCTGGACTTGTTGAACAACTTCATGCTCATCTGAATCAGCTAAGATATGAAGCTGAGTACTATTCAGCATATTCGAGAAAACTGCAATAAAATATACAATCAGAACTTATCATTAAGATGTTACTGGAGTTGACTGATACAGGGATATAGTATGGAATTGAATGTTATGCTTGGGATTATTTCACATCAAGTATTTAAATCATCCAGAATATCTATCATTCTATATTTAGAATCTCCAAAATCACGTTACAATGATACAAAAGGTAGTCTGAATAGCTTCACGTAACAAAATCATAATGACATTTCTCAGGAACCTTAATTTCATCAATTTCTCGAACAAAAACTTTTCACAGCATGCTGTACAGGTTTCATATGTGTCAAAACTATGTATACACAATTCAGGCACTCTCTATGAAAATGAATGATGACAGAAACTTACAGAGGTTATATTCTCCAAATCTAGGCTTAGCCAGTTGGCGTTTCAAATGCTGAATATTTTCTGATGTTGGACGAAGAAAATAAACAGCTTTGAGATGTGACATTGACTCCTTTGACATGGAGATGGCATCCACCAATTCTACCAAAAACACTTCTTTTTGCAGAAGTTCCGACTGTGAATACACGACACTGACAGCACTAACCTGCAACATGAACAAGGATGCTCCATCAACCACCACTTAACATTAGAACTCTTGAGAGTTATTTATTTTTCTCTTTTCTTGTCTCGACGTCATTTAACGACATATTGTTTGATTGGGCAGAAAAAATAATTTGAGAAGTGAACATAACCCCCATTAGAACTTGAATGAGCTATATTAGTTGATATAACAGAGGCATGTTACACAACATCTACGGCAGTGTTGTTTCAAATGGCTATGCCTATCCTTCATCTAGTAACGTTTACTCATTCTATTAAAATCCTCTCAGATCATATGAGTAGTGTCAAAAAGACAATTGGGATTTTCCTAATGCTACAAGTTTCTGCACGAAACCTATTTATATTCGGGCGGACAACTTTTTCCCTTTAAATGTCAGACTCGTATCTTCCACATATAGAGCTTACGGTGTGGTAACACCAAACTTGTTAAAAGTTGTTAAAACTAGACCTACTAAAACACACAGTGCAAATTTAATAAATTTACATAAACTCAAAATTTAATAAATCCATGATCAACTGATGATCATTAACTTGAATACAAATCTGATAAATGAATATAATAAGAATAATAAGATAGAAATACCGTTTGGGAATCAAGAATAAGGACTTTCATGCCAGAAATATCTTGTAACATTCGGTTTACATAATCTCGCACTGATGACACCAACACCATTTTTATTACAACTCAAGAGAAAGTATTTAGATCTGAGTTTGGTTTAGGGCAATTGACTCATCCAATATTTTCTTTCTAAACAAATCTGTTTTACAAAGCTGGCACTTTCCTTTGGAAAAAAAGAAAAATATTTACAGAATGTTACAATTAAGTACTTTCATTATATTCTATATACATGTTTCCTTCTTATTTTACAAAATAAAGTTGGCAATTGCATACTTTGTAAAGCAAGCATGATTTTCTCATAAACTAATAATAACGAGGTTTTGAGCTCGTGCGTTGTTGTGGTTGTTTTCGCTAAAGATGGATGTAGACACAGATCATACTTATGTTTGCATTTATATCGATGGCCTACCAAGGTACACCAGTATATAGCCAGGAGGATAGCCATGGCTGCATTTGTATAAATGCCCCGCCAAAACACGACCATCCTGAGACTTTGTAAAACACAACATAGTTTCAAAGATAGTCTGAAAAGAATAGCTATAGTTGCAGCAGTTGCAACCTCAAACAGATAGTGTAAAAATCAGGTCAAATATCATTGTAAGAAGTGTGAAAATGATTGTGCATGAGGCTCACATAGGCTGATAATCGAAGAAAAAGGATGCATCCACCATGGTTGCAACCATCATGGGTTACCCTGCCAAGATGTGGATAATCTCATATTCTTCAAAGCCATCCTCACCCATGACAACGAATACCACCAACGACTGATCGAAACCGCAATAAGCAAATTATAAGCATGCTGATTATTATACCAAACACATGCATAATTGCAACTGTGCAGCAGACACTACAAAATCACACTTGAATAAGGTATATCTGTGATGACACCCGCAACAACATATTCAATTTTCACCAATATCATCATGCCTAAGCTTCCAACAGTTTTATTCAAGGCCATTTAAGCCATAGAGAAATCATCAACATACATCATTCATGACTAACGGTTTTTTTTCCCCTTCCCTTTTGACCCGTCTTTGGCAAATGGTTTCATACCTATCTCTTCTCAAAATTGACCATTGGGAAGACCAAGAACCTTGACCCTGGCATTAAAAGCTTCTTTGGCAATCTGTTATGGAGTTTTAGCCATGATATCATCATTTTTTTGGGCAAGCTGTTTTGGACCTTTAATCCTCCTAGCATCTTATTTTTTAGAGCCTGAGCCGCAGTAACCAACTGGAAGGTAGTCTTCCCATGGCATAGGAAGGTCAGCACCTTTGACTCAGTGCTTGAAATGTAGATGATTTCTGCACATAAAAAATAAATAAAAGTGAGTCTATGCGGTCATGTTGTGCCCTTGTGATATAAAGATTGACATGAAAAAGATAAACCTTTCTTCTTGTTAGAATTCATGGTGTGGTTTGTTTCAGATTATGGTTTTGGTGAATGGATGTTTGGTGGACAGGATTTTTATAAATGAAATTTCAGATGAGTGTCTGGTTTATGAATGGAATATGTGCAGAGAATGTACACCTTTGAAGAAAAAAATAGTGAACCAAAGCAGTCAATGTATACAGTCTTGATGTGATTAAAGCAGATAATATACAGCCTTCAGTTGAGTTTTTGCATGATCAAATTTCAATAATGGAATAGGTACAGATTTGCAGTGCATGGTTGAAGAAAAAAATAGTGAATCAAAGATTCTCATTTAATTAAAAGAAGTATTCAATGTACTATCAGGTGAAAAAAGAGTGAATCAAAATTTGCGGTTGAGGGTTGAGAGTAGTGAATGTGCCATGACAGATTATGAATTGCATATTGCATGCACATTTTTAGTCACGCTTGATTACGCATATGAATGGTGTTGACACAAAACATTTTGCAGCAGCAAATAATGGAGTAAATTTTACCTGCAAACACTTTGCTCCAAACAATAGAGCCGGTAGGTTGTTGCATCATCGTTCCCAACCTTACATGGGTTGTATGTATAAAAGTGACTTTAGGACTGAAGTGAGAGTGATATTTTTTAACCTGTGAGAAATATAGTGAGTGATTAGATCGAAGCACAATTAGATTGACCATACAGTTTTATCCCTGCAACTATCATGATTACCTCAATCCCAACCTTAGCGACGATGGCTTCTCCTAGATGTTCTGCGATTGCCGCATGAAGTTGACCCAAAACCAAACCAAAATCTGAACACAAATTTAGAACCCCAAATTAGATTTCCCAACCATAATGATGTTACCTATAGACCAAAAATATAAGCGTAAGACCAATATTAAAACGGGTGTACAATCTTGTAATTACCGGGTGTATTTGTTGCCACTGCAAAGTGCATCATCAGCTCCTTTCCCTTTCTTCTTTCACTAATTTCAAGTTTCATATTCATGCTATTCAATTAGCAAGTGGTGTTGACAAACTGGGAAAGAATTATCTTTGTGACAATCCGTCAATTTTCCGGCTATTATTTATATCAGAATACGCGAGTTATTTAGTTTCTGACCATTATAACTCTTAAACGAGTAGTTATCTAGTGTTTTCCCAAGTCTTGGCACCACACGCGTCTGACACCATAATAAAATTGACGTAAAATTTACTTTCAAATTTCAAAGTAATAATAATACCATAATAATTCGCTCGTCAAGACGTTTCCAAAAATATAAAATTTATAAAATACGGATACCCGAAAAATATTCTACATAATAAAACGTTATCATTTACGGAACAATTTATACAGTACGGGGTACATATAATACACTAAATAATAATAATAATAATAAAAATACACCTAAATATTCTAAACCAACATCACGCCCCTCCCCTACCCTCCTATATTCAGAACTTGTCTTTCTTCCTTCTTCTTCTGGAAAAGAATCTCACGCCATCTTCACCTCCAATACACAACATTCCATTTTAATGATAAAAGCCCTACCCCATCATCCATCTTTATCCATCCTAGACATCACATGATAAACATAGAGCGGCTGTGGAAGAGATGGTAGCCAAGAAGGGTCCTTCCTAATTTCAAGAGCCATGAAAGTAGAGGCAAAGAGTTCCAATTATCCATCTATAAGTAGAATCATTTTTTTTCAGTTTTTACTCACTTTCTCACACAAGCACTAAAAATTAGGGTTTGTCAAATCAAAGGGCTTTTTGAAATTACCAAAGGGGTTTTGTTATTCAAGGTCTAAGGAGTCCAAATCAAGCTTCAATTGGTTCTAATTCATTCTAGTCCGCGTACAATTGAAGATTTTGTATTCGGTGTTCATAGCCACTCATCCCCTTTTTCTTGATTTAATTGTAAGAATCATCTTCTTGTCAATATATTTTTTTTACTTGTTGTAATTTGTATTAATTCGAATTTATTGTGTTACTTTCTTGTTTTTCTTTATTATTGAAAATACATATATATGAAAAAAGAGATTAAGAATTTAAGTTTTATGATAAACTTGATTTTGTTAATGGTATGTTGTTGCCTTTCTGTCGTGACCAAGAGAAAAAGAAAATGAATTTAAAAAAAAAAAACTTGACATGATTATTTCTTGATTTTGGTTATAAATAAATTCGTTAATTTGATATTATGTAAGTTACGGATTTTTGCAAGATTCATTTTTTAATCGACCCATACATTGTGTGTATGATTTTGTTACTGTTAAATCTTGTGTTGTAATTAAAGTTTACAACTTACTAATTGACATAAATAAACATTTAGGTGTTGGCTCATGAAAGTGCTCATTATTGTCTTTGCTTATCAATATTTTCTTATTATTTTGAATCTTGGGATAATGTGGTTTTGAAACAAATTAATTTGTGTTTGCCTTTGTCGTGGGTCGACCACTGCTCCAACAGTGGGTACACTCCTATTCTGATTCTTTCCCTTCAAGTTGCAAACACAATGTGTTTAAGTGTACCTATTTTGTTCCATCAATAATTTATTATTTAGATTGGACTAAAATAGAGTTTGTTTTAATTTGTTTGTGTTGGTGTTTGTTTGTCGAAGGCCTGCTGGGTCAAATCCAATCGCGAGCCAGCTGCGAAGCCCAACTGTTCCACAGTGGGTGTGTTGGTTAAAAATAGTTTTCGTTGCGGTTATCGTTTTTCGGGTCATCACAAGTCAAACTATTTAGTCATTTCCGACATTATCGTCCACGACATCATTGCACGACACATTTTAATTTACCCAACCCGTCATATATAATCAAATCCCAAAATAGAACTTATAATCAAGGCTTAATATTTTCGCAACATTAAACATTGAGCTTAGTCAAACTAATGAGAATATAAATTGTAATTGAGATCACAAATTTATATTTATGGTTTATTTAAACATAACTCACTTAAACTTATAAAAATTTAGTGAATTTTGATAAACATTATATCGCGGCTTATTTATTTTAACATTTGATTATCTCGGTAAAACAAGGTCATATACACGGGTCATGCCTAAATTTTCTATAAACTTACATTTATAACTAATAAAAGTATTTTAATATAAACTGCTTTAATAAAACCATCACTTAAAGTATGATTTTAATATACTTTTAATCAACTAGTATTGATCATATATAAATGTATATATTTTTAACGACTTTTAATTAGTTAACATCTAATACTATGAAAAATTATTATTTTTATTTATTTTCCGTACATCGTCTTTCGGTTGCCTTCGAACCAAAAATTCGTTCGTCATCGATATTTTCCTTATTATGTACTTATGCACTCCCATGAGCCAAAATCTACAAAAATTATATTAAACGTTAATCATTGCCACACAAGCAACAACAAAACTTTTATTGAACTTTGTCGAGTCATAATCATGAATAAAGACTAAATTTGCCATACTAATCTAGGTCGTGTGGTGGTCATCCAATAATTCTAATTATTTCTTTGCTTTAGAATGCTTTTTTGCCAGGTGAATATTCCTGCACTTTTTAATGTTTTACTTATTTGGGGTGAAATGCATGAACATAAACTTAAATCGTTTTCTTTGAACTATTTGATATATTTTGAATCCTTAGACTTAATTATAAATTTATGACTTGTTTGAACGATGGACCGTCGTCCTTGACCTAAAGTCTCCCATGTTGAACAATGCCGGAGTCTCCCATGTTGGGCGATCTTAATTGATAGTATATAATAGTTGTTATGATGTTGCTTGTTATTTACATTAGCATTGTTAGTCCCCTATTGGTTTGCGTTCGCACTCAATTATACATTACCGTTCGTCACGGCCTCCTTGTGTGGGCAGTGATAGAGTATGAGTAAGCGCTATTAGAGGTCGGTAACCTCTCGTTCCCTGTCTACGGGCATATTATTTATTTTAGGGGCTTTGCCGCATACTTTATTATATACGAGGCATATTGTGACCATATGTGCATTGTTTACTAAACTTGAAATATGGAAGTGTATGTGAACTTATATGTTACAAGTCTTGTATGGGCGGGATTTGTAATATAACGAGTTGACAGGACATTTGCAAATCAGACTTTCTAAAATCGGTATTTTATTTTACATAAAAACCTGTGTACTCACCAACTATTTTCATAGTTGACCCGTTTTTCTCATGCATTTCAGGTGATCGTTGTTTAGCTTATATTATGAAGATTTTAAATAAAGGAGTCGTCACAAGTTATCTGGGTCGTCATGTACTAAAATGTTATCCTTTGGAAGTCAAACTTTATGTCTAAATTGCCAAGGTCGGCTAGAACCTTGTTGTAATGTTACAATATTTCTTTTAATTTAAATTATGGTATTGTACTATATCTCTTTGCGATGTATATTGATTATGTTACACCTCGCGTTTCCGCCTCCGGCGGGGTGTGACATATGCCCATCCTGCCACATAAACACCACTATTGTCAGGCCCTGAATTTAATTAAATGTCGTCTAAAAATGAAATATCAAGAAGTGTGTAAACAGAACACGCCTTCTTCTTCATGGAGTAGAACATACGTTGTTCCTCATGGTAGGGGTGAGCAAATGTACCGAGAACCGACCGGAACCGAATCGAATTTTAGAATCGCGGTCCGGGAAATTTCGGTTCTCGGTTCGGTTCGGTTCGGTCCGGAACCGCGGTTCTCGGTTCCGAAACCGAAGAACCACCCGACTTTCATAAGTGAGGATACTTTTCTTTCGTTTTCAGTCTGGCAACGTAAATATTTATTATGATAAATTTGATACGTCTTCTTTTAATTAATGTCATGGTAATATTTATATGCTTCCTCCCAATTTCATTATGTTTTTCTATTTCTTACCAATTGATACGTGTTTTTTGTTTGGGAACCCTTTATAATTTCCTTTGATTATTTTTCGGTTGCCAATGTTGTTCATGACCACTCTTATTTAATTAGTAAGATTTTGGTACAAATTAATTAATTTTTGAAAATGAACGTCCTACTTGTCTACTTCAAACAAATGGATTTTCACTATCATGTTATCATGCACAATTCATACTTTTGTTTGGTTCACTTTAAGCTAATACTCTAGCATTTAGTATAAGGATTTATAACTGAGTCATATCGCTAACCCATAAAAGTTTTGACTTTATAAATCTATCTTGAGTCTTTGACTATACAAGTATACATCAACTTATTAAAACTTTATATACATGAAGAGTTACATGTCATAAGATATAGTCGTAATAGATGCGTAGTTATTTTTGTCAATACATGTTTAGTGCATTTTTATGTTGGAGTTCAAAAATAAAAAGTAACATGTCATAAGATCTATTAACGTATTATGCGGAAGATCAAACATGCTCTAAACGTATTATTTATAGTTTATATAATGCTTTTTTCTTAAAAAAAATCGTCTCTAATCGGTTAGACCTGCAAGGAACCGAACCGAACCGAGAACCGAACCGGAACCAAGACATGTTACTCGGTGCGATTCTCGGTTCCTCGGACATCTATTTTTTGGTTCTCGGTTCTCGCGGTTCCGGTTCGGTTTCGTGAGGTTCTGGAACCGCGCTCACCCCTACCTCATGGCATACAAAGATTATAAGTATACCCAGCAAAACATTTATTGTAATCCATAACAAAGTATGACAAAATTTGATGGTTGTTGGTTATAGGTAGACACCAAAAGGAAGCATGAAAATGTAGTCATCGACCATCGTTAGCAGTATGAACAGATTATAGACACGGATTACTGACCGCAGTAACTTAAAACCTTGGTACACGATAAGCTAGCTTATGTTCAGGAGGTCTTCCAACGTGAGCATCCCCAACTACCTCAACAGTTTGAGAAAGCCCAGTTTCAGAACCAATGTGAGTAGCCTTGATTGATAAGCATCCATTCATATTCATAGTCCAACGGGTAACGTGTTTCTGAATCTAAAAAAAAGGAGCATACAATCAATTGAAATGAGTAACAAAAAATTAGCATGTGATCATAAAACAACTGCATCCTCATTAATAGTCGATTATTGTGAATTTTGTAAATTATAGGATAGCGGTATGTATCATAATTTACTCACTATGTTAGATTGTCAATCCAATATATACACTTTCAAATGTCACATTTTCTTTCTTTCCACCATCTTCATGCAATGAAAAAGTTAGTACAAACCATTATTCACATGACACACATTTTTATATTATTAATGAGAAGCCGAGTTTAGTTTTCAAGTATTAAAACGGCAGTATCTATTCATACATGCAGGTCGAGATATAATGACACATACCAAGTAGCTAACTGCAAATTGTTTGTTCAGCTGCAATCCAACTTTGTTAATTGAATGGCATGCCAGATCTAGGATGATCTATAAATTGCACAAACGATCGTGCCATTCAATCAACAAAGCTGGATTGTAAGTAAAGAAATGGTCTGCGTTGGTTCAGCTCGCGTACATTTAAGATATATCAGTTTTCATTCTCTATCTACAATGGTTAAATTCTACAACCATCATGTTTCTAGTTTTTACTTTTTTTATTATTATTATTATCTTTTTTTTTCTGGTTTCAGATATATAAATATACTTTTTTTTTATCTAGTTTCCTGTAATTTTTTTTTAATAAGAGCAGATTAATTCTTTATGGGAGTGCATTTGAAAAAAAAGGCCAAGTATGTGAAAGGTTGGGTAATTAATGGCTGTTTATGGAGAAGACAAACCCATCATTACTTTCTATTGCATTTGGTGGCTCTAGGGTGACAGTCAAATCAAAGTGCTTATAAGTCATGTACTATTACACTATAGCAATCATAATTTAACCCAAATATGCCCTTTAAAACACACACATAGCAAAGAAAATATATTTTAGAACAAAAAAAAACAGTAAAAAAAAATATAGAAAAAAGGATGAAGACACCAATGCCTTTATGTGAAGAGCTTGCTGCAGCTGCTGGTTCTAGTCTTGTGAGGGATATGATGGTTGTTCAATTTCAGAGAGAGGTGACTATCGCTATGGTGGATGAAGGAGAACTGATGAAAAAAGCCCAAGACATTAGGTCTCGTGTGGCTGAGAGGGACTATGTCATCAGAGAGTTGGAGCTCTTGTATCATTTTGATTCTTGTGTGTAGAGTATTTCAGAGCTGACGAAGCTGCAAACCGAAGATTTGAGCGAATGCCGGTCTGGTGAATGTCATGAAGAAACAGAAGCGAGCACAGGAGCTTCTGTCATTTATCGAGAAGCTGGAGGGGATGGTGTATTGACATGGTTTATTTTGGTGTTTCTGAAATGTATTTTGGGTTTAAGCAATGTTGTCAATGGGTAGGCTTATCAGGATGTGTTGACTAAGACTTGCTAATGTTTATGTTTTTGTGTCTTTAAACATATGTTTTTTTTTAATGTTTCTGTGGTCAATGAATTTAAGTTATATGGTGCCATATTAATTTTGCTGGAACATACCTGTTTTTGATATATGTTGTAGCTTCCTGTCTTGCTATGATGGCGTTGTAGGCATGTAGTGTTAAATTGATCTCAGGAGCCTTTAGTTTGTTCCATAAGTAGTTGACTCCACTAGTAGTGCAATGCACAACCTGTTACAATAACTTTATTGTTACTGTGTATGGCAACTCATGGATCTGAGATCTTCGACGCCTTTCACTAATGCCTTTGATACGACTCTTCGACACCTTTCACTAATGCCTTCGTCTTGACCCTTTGGGCATCCTTCACAGATGCCTTAGACACAACACTTCTAAAGAGGAAGAAAGAACTATCAACAAGAGAACTTCAGTAGTCTTGATGATGACGAAGCATGGCAACTCATGGACTTGAGCTTGCTCGACTTCAAGAGGTGGTGATCTCGCCTTTAAGAGGAACCTAGAGAATCACAAAAACAAACACAAACTACATAGAAAGATCCTTTGGATCTGAGGTTAGAGAGTTTACAATACTAGGAGAAAGTATGCGTGAAAGTGGCAACTTACAATGAAGAAATGACTCACTATTTATAGACAAAAACATGCTATTGTTCCACGGATCCCACGGATCCCTTGTTGGAGGGATCCGTTTAGTGTATTCTGAGGGATCCGTGAGACGCTCCTCATTACCCATGGGTTATGGGTCATGGGTCATGGGTCATAGACTTTGGATAATAGGTGTCCAAGTAGATACAATGTATCTAGAAGATGCAATGCATCTAGTCAATGGGTTATGGGTTAGCTCCATGGGTAATGGATAATACCCATTGTGACTTATGCATGATGTCATGCAATGGGTCATGTGTTATGGATTATGCTCCATGGGTATGGGTCATGGACTTTAGGTTTTACCCAAGTACCTTGAGTGTATTTAGTCAATGGGTCAAATACTTATACTTCTACCAATTCTATTACCCATTATAATACATACTAAGTATGTATATATCTACATATTATGTAAACACTAGTTGTTGTACATATGTATTACTAAAACAAGAAAAACATTATTACTTGTTTAGTGATTTATATGAAAATGTAAGTGTGTTAGTAAACTATTGGCTCAAACCATTTACGTACTTTATTTGTTTCGTTAAAATGATTTTACGTTTGTTATCGACAAAACATTAGAAGATCGTAAAATATAAATAAACGTTTTTACGGCTTATTTGTATTAACAAAATCCAAGGTGATCAACCTCCACCACAACCTCAACCTCTACAACCTCAATCCTTTTTCCCTAGCTTTAGGAAAATTGACAAATCAATGTGGATTGAACCTCCAAGCACACAAGAAACCCATAACATCATCAATGAAATGAATGGTCTTCTCACCTTAAAAAACATGATAGGTTCTTACATTCATAAAGCCATGCATTTATAAGAAGTATTATTTTCCACCGCAAACGACATACCACCACTAAACACCTTTCAAGCTCAAGACACTCAATCAACAAATCCATCACCACCACCAAATGACAATCAAGCCTTGCCACTTCCACCCAACTTCCCTCTCCATGGTTGTTCCATGTGTGAAAGAGCGGCTAGGATTAGTGAAAGGACCAACATAATGATCCATGAACTACAAGATGAAATGAGATTCATCCTCCAATACATCCTTGAACGTTTAAACGCTCTTTCCCATCCTCCACCACAATAGACAAACTAGGATGGATGAAATAATAAGTCCAATAACATTAAGACTTTCTAGCTTTAGGAATTTTTATTTCTAAGTTATTTTTTTTTATCTTTTTATTATTCTAGGATTTTATTTTCTAAGTTAGTTTTTTTTATTTTTTGCACCATCATCATTATTGTCTCACCATTATGACTTTTGTCATAATGAAATTTTACTAATGTATGATGTTTATTAATTTTGTGTGTTGGTTGTTGTATTTATTTATCTTGTATTGTATGAATGGTTAGTTTATTTATCACTAACCTTTGTTTTTGTAGCATTCAAAATCCATGTCTCATTTACTTGTCACCCCAAACTAGGGGGAGTATTGGCCAAGGGGGAGCTTATCAAGCTCGGGCTTGTAATACATTCCGCTACGCTACTCTTCTTTTTGTTTCGACAAAAAGGGGGAGAAAATATTAAACTCAAACTCACAATTTTATACAACTTAAAACTTCTAAATGAATTTAAAAAGTTGCATAAAACAAGTTTAATTTATATTTTTAAGGACTTGCCCTTATTTATATTATTGCTTACAAAATAAACTTTATGTTTTACAAATATCATCCAAAAAATATTATTTATATTTTACGATCTTTGCTCTCTTTTGTTAACGACAATAATAAACTTTATTTTAGCAAAGTATAAAATTTGTCAAGTCATTTATATAGCATTAACATCACTTAGCTAGCTAAAATTTATAATTCACAATTTTACTTTGTTAAACGTTTTAATCAAAATGAAAATGCATTTTTACATCATTTCATGGATCATCCTACTCTAATCTAAGATTGCATATCTCTTTAGTATCTTTGGAAGATATAGTAAATATTTTTGTTAGATTATCATTCTAAAATCTTTGAAAAATATGATAAATATTATGGTTAGATTTGATAAAGATTTGGATGATCTATTGTCAGAACCCGACGAAACTAAAAGAATACAAGGACGGAACCAATTATTTGGTTCCGCCTGATCCGTGGCTTGCTGGCACTTGTTGCCTATAAATAGCAAGCCACACCATGTTGTTGAATCACACACTTACATATATAAACATTGTATAATCTCTCATACTCATCATTCCTTATTTTTAACCCATTCATATTTCATTTTAGTGAGCTTCTTTTGTAGCAAGAAGATCAAAGCATTACTAAAAGACTTACAAGCTTCAACAGTGTGTTGCAAAGTCTTGTTAGTTCATCATAGTATGAATTTTAGTTATTCATACATCATTGTTTGTACGAAACCAACATAAACTTTCCATTGTGATCGGTTAGTATTTTAGTCCTCAAAATACAAAGTATGACGGGATTGGTTGTACCCTTGAAAAAGAACTTGATATCTAGCTTTGTGTCGGAAATATTTTATAAGCGGCGTGTAAAGGTTTTCTCCGCCGGATAAAGGAGCTTGTTGATTAGTGAAGAATACTCTCAAGTTGGAGACTCGGGGAGTGAAGTAGGGTAAGAAAAAATAGTCATTGTAGACCGAACCACTATAAACACTCGTGTTGTGGTTTGATCGTTTCTATCCATTCTTGCATTATACTTATTATTATTGTGGTTGGCTTTGCATAAACATAAAGATTTTAAAAGAAAAACGATAAACTATTCAACCCCCCTTCTAGTTTTCCAACAAAAATTATTGTTGCTTCCTTACAGTTAAATTAGTTAGGGCGTGTTTACTTGTTTGCTTGATTTCAGTTTAACAGTAATGACAAAGAGGTGCTTGTAAATTTGAGTGTATTTGTAAATGCGTATAAGGATGTGCCTGTGTATTCGTGTGTGTTGAGGTAAAATAGGTTGAAGCCCATTTGGGTGATTTAGTTCGTTTATTTATTGGGCCCAAGGAGGTGTTTGTTTGATTAACAGGCTTTAAGCCCACGTAGAGTGAGTTTGGCTATCGGGCCACCATGCCCACAACCAGATTGAGAGTGTATTGAGATGGTTTATTTAATGTGTGTGGTGTTGTTTTGTCAAAGTTTTATTTAACTTGTGTTAATATCTTTACAATTATCGAAACATTGACTAACAATATTTATTTGTTTTGACTTTTGAGTTCGTAGTACGTTTCGGATAATTTCTTGGGACATTGATACATGACATCGAATATATACTTTTGACTGAGACTTGTAATACCGGACTAATCATATCAGACATTGGACTTATTGGACATTGGACTTATTGAACATTTTGGACTTGAGATGGTATAATATATTAGACTCGGGATGAATTTAATATATTAGAATCGGAGCGGACCTAAAATATTCAATAAACCTAAACTAATACTTAATATAACGAAACTTAAAGATTTATAATTATTGTAATTACAAAAATTCGGTTTATTTAAAGTCACGATGACTTGGGAATGTTGTATAAACGGATGCGTTATGATGAAATTTATAAAACCTTCCAAACTTATATTTTTATTTTAAAACTCCCTTATTATTATAAAACCCAACAAGGAACAAAACTTATAGATTTATAAACTTGTGAACTTTATTGTGTTTTCTTAGAAAACCTATATAGTTTTTATACAACTTAGAACTCCTTTCTAAACTAAAATGACTTTTCCAACTATTTGGGACTACGGGGTAAACATCGAAACTTATTATTGACTATTCATTTTCTCATTCTTTTATTTATTTCTTTTTATTCTTTTCTCGTTGTTCATCCGTTACTTTTCCCAACATTCTTATTGTATATACTATACTTTAGCGTGAGTTATACTTTGAGTCTATATTTTTTTTACCAACACACAAAACACTAATACCGAATCTTTCTTACGACATTGAAACTAGATTTTTTACAAATAACAATATGAGTATTCCACGAAAACTAAAATACTTTATCTTTTGAAATCTTATACGAAACATATTCTGAGACAACTATATACTTATTAAGTTGTGCCGATCTTGTACCATTGTGCTCTACTACTTTTTGATATCATAGTCCCATTTTCAACTCTTTAAATCATTTTTAAACCCTTTGGGGAGATACAAATTTGCATAAGATTTTTGACAAGACTTTGCCTTTCAAATCTTTCTAAAATATTTAACAAATCTTTAAAAGTCAACTCTTGATATGAAACGATTTTCTTTCTAGAAGGTCAACTCTTTTGATGTGACTAATATTTGTTTTTCTAAAATGTAAATATATTTGTAAAAATAAAATGTATTTTTAAGAAATGTGTAAGTAAACCTTATTTGGTTACTTGCAAAATGAAATGTGCAAGAGATTTGTTTAAAAACAAAATAAGTCAAAACCTAATAAGTCAAGTGGGATTGAGATTTTAGGATGCCACTCCCGCGTGGGTACAAAGTAGAGGATACTAAATAATTAAATTTTACCATAAATTTTCTTTCAAAAAAGTTGCAACATCTTGTGCTTTGTATTCCTTTTTTGTGTTCTACGCTAATATTAATATTATGCAAACAAACAACACCAAAACATGGTTCAGGTGCAAAATTTGCAAGCTTATTACAACATCTTCATATGTTCCAAAGTTATGTGTATCAAACAACCCTTAAGTTGCCGATGTCAATAATTTTAAATGAAAATTTAAACTGATACCGAATCTGTGGGTAGTTCATTTATTGATAACTATGTATAGCTGCAACCAAAATCATATGCCAATTTGTTTTATTAACTAAGAAAGTATTCCTTGAAATTAGAGCTGCACAAATCGGTTAAAATTCAATATCGAACAGGTTTTCAAACCGATTTCGGTTTGAGTCAAAAGGTCAAAAACAGGTTTTGACTCAAACCGATTCGGTTTGAAACCGGTTTTGGGCATGAAAAAGCGGTTTTATGACCCTGAACCGGTTCGGTTTAAACCGATTTGAGACCAAACCGGTTCTCAAACCGGTTGACATCTAAACATGCAAACCGGTTTTCAAACCACTGATTCGATTATACTAAACCGCTTTTCCTGAAATTGGTTTTCAAACCGGTTTCGGTTTTTTTTCCCGGTTTAATTTGTGTGCCTCTGCTTGAAATCACAAGGCTTTAAAATTTTCTTAATTTTTGTGCTATGATTAAAAAAAAATTAAAAAAAAAATCCAAAACAACTAAATATTTATTTTGGGTCATAGTCCAACTTATCCTACTTGGGCTTCTTATATCAATCCAACAAACTTGTACTTGACTTTCACCTTGACATATGCGGACATTTTTGAGGTTACAAAAATAACAAGAGCACGCTTGAAACAAGACTTTTTGACATTTCTCGTTTCAGTGACGGACAGTTTCTTTCTACTTCTCAACACCACACACCACAGGTCTTATTTATATTCATTCAAATTAGGGTTTCTATTTTATTCCACTAATTATTCTGTTAATTTGTATTTAATTACACTTAATTATTATTATGTGTTTGTTAATTCAGTTCTTGTTTGTTGATATGACTGCTTAGCAAAATTAACAATCAGTTTGATAAAAACTGTTACTTGTTTCCTCTGCGAAAGTCGTTTTTCATCGTTTGGTGTTGTGTAGTATTTCTTGTTACCCGTTTAGTTACGTTGTATAGATGATTTTTAGGGTTATGAATGCTAAGCCACGTGTTTTTTCAATTCCTGTTATTGCTAGGACCCTCAACTGTGCGTAATTTGAACCGCAAAACTATCAATCATTTTGACGTAGAGTAAATACATGAATGTAGCGTTTCGTGTTGTGCTTATTTCTTGTTGTTATCATAGGTGAAGTACGTATTGGTTTGGTAACATTTGTGTAATCGACATGGATATTAGGACGCTCTTATTAGGCAATTAATTTTACTTTTTATGGTTATCTAAGTTTAGATGGTGTTATGATTATTATGATTTGACATGTAGGTTATTATACTATAGAAACATTATAGGTTAGGGATGTTAAGACAGTTTTACGTAATCCTAGTCACTCTATACAATAGTCTCGGGATATTTTTTGATTCTTTTCTCTTTGGTGATCTTTTACACGTGTAGATGGTGGCTGAATATTTCGTGGGTCATATGATATACACGCCATCATCTTCTGCTGCCACAAATTGCTAGAAAGCTTTGTTTCTTGTTTCTCACGATTTTTCAAGTCCATAGAAGAAAAAGTCAGCATCCTTTTTCTTACTCATCTGGCCAAATGTTGGTGTCAAAGCGAGAAATAATAGTGAAACAACACATCAACTTTGAAATTAGTACTCTGCGAGTGACCATATAAGTGATATTGTTTGAATTGATGCCAACAATAGAATTGTCGTCAAGAAGATTGCCGTATCGTTTACCTTTGTATCATTCTGCGTGTTCTACACTAAAATGAGTATTTTGAAGCTGACAACGAGTACCACAAAAGCTTTCAGCTTGTTATCACGAGGACTCAATGTTTTGCAAGCTTAATTAACATCTTCACATGGTTCAAGTTATATATATTCTACTTGTCCCACATGCATAGACAATGGGGGACTTAAGCACCTCATACGCCTTGAATTTTGTGTTTCCAATAACTTTCACTATGGTTTGAATTGATTCCACGGTTAGTGTGCCAATCTGCTACATGGGCTTGGTGTGGCATATATTGTGGCATTTTAAATGACATCCATCCCTTTAGTTAGCTTTACCATTGACCGGCTTATGCTCTCTGTGAGTATCTATCTTGTTGCTTGAAGTAGGCTTGGAATGGGTTATATTCTTTATGGAGATCTTACGGTTTACATGTGTGACATTTTTCGGGTTAAACATATGTTATGGAGTAGGTGGTTGGTGAGCTTAATGTAATTGGAGGTTGACTTGGATGCTATCCCTATCAATCATGGGAGATGTGACGAAGAACTACATATAAGATGCGAGCAGCAATGGTGTTAATCTATTCTATTTATGGGACATGGATTATGCAGCTGTTAGTTGGTTATTAAAGTGATGGAAGCAGCAAGTATTGACTTGGAATGCTATTAGAAATTTAAGGAATTTTTAGGTTTGGAGTTATGGAGGATTCAAAGATATATGGGCGATAGTGACTTTTAGTACATGTAAAGTAGCAATTCCTATGGGGGCCTAACACTTTTGGGCACTCCATAATATGAACAAGAGGAGATCCCTATGATCAGAGCACCTTTAGAGTTAAAGTATCTCTAATTGGTTGAAGTAAATGTTATTAAAGATTTAGGAAAAGGAGAATACCTAAATATATATATGGAAGTTGTTTTTGTAATAATTGTGCTATTCGGATCACAAAAAAGGAAAAAAAAAAAAAAAAGAAGTGCTAATAGTTGACCAAGTTTTTCTTGTATATGAGGCAATATCTACTGGACATATCATTTGAGTCTAGTTTTTTATTTATTTATTTATTTATTTATTTTTTATTATTATTATTTTTTTATATCAACTTTGTTTTGCTTCTGGTTTTTGGGTAGCAAAAGTTGCTCGAGTATTCTATTTCCTCGTTATCTTCTTGTTTCTGGTGTTTGTGTTAGCTTAGTTTGTGAGCGTATTAGCTTATTCAGGAAAAATAAGGCTGTTGAAGTGTTTGGATAAGCATATAAGTGTAGGCTTATGGGCATATTTAGGGTGGGTTTGATAAGCTTCTTTTTTTTTGTGGCGTATGGGCTTAAATGGATTTATAAGGTATTTTTTTTTTTATACTTTTATCACAGGTTGATCCAATTATTCAAATAAGGTTAACCCCCCACAGACTCTAAGTAAATTTGTTGCACTTCATAGTATATCAACAATGTTTTTTTATGTTCCCATTATACATACTTCAAACAGTTTGATTGATAAACTAATACTTGTTGATTGTTGCCTGATACTTTGTTTCTTTCATCTGCATTTGTAACTGTAGACATAAAATTAAGAAAAGAATACTCGTGGTTTGAGAAATCCATTGTCTTAATGAAATATTTTTGGTAACAAAGTACCAACTACCAACCACCTGATCTCCCATTTCTTCCAGCTATAGGATGTTGTCTGGCATTGATCAGAAGGTCCTATTGTGGATCATTTAATGTCAAAGTGGCCAGAAGGTCCTATTATTGATCAACTTTTTTGGGATGAAAAACTTTAATTTGGTAGGTTTTGTACCTTGATGAGGCAGGGGGGCCTCACCCACAAAAATAAAACACTTTATTTCCAATATGTGTGAGCTTGTATATGTTTGGGCTATTGTTATGTATTTTTGGTTTCATTTCAGGTTTATCAAAAATAGAAATGCACCAGGTCCGTTCTTTCTTGATATTTTAAATCTACGATCACACATAACAATGGGTTCAATTCCTGTGAGGGGCAAATTTGAGATTGATGTCATGTGTGAGAATGTGTAGTTTAGTTGTGTGTGTGAGGTTGTCTTACAAAAAAAATTGCAAAATTGACCGTATGAGTGCCCAAACTAAAGACCACAGAACGGACTAAACAGGGGGATGTATTGTTTGATAATCTAAAATGGATATGTTCCTATCATCTCATGATTTTGATCATAAATTCTTCAGTATTTTGATCAAGCAGTCAAAACAATGCAATTTTAGCGGAGTGAATCATTTTATGATTAGCTGATGAGGAATTTGGTTCCACACTTTAGAAAATGGGAACAGGACCCACCCATAGCTGTAGCAAAAATATTTGGTGTTGAATTGCATGTTAGTTGCACTCTAGTTGTTCTATCAGGCTGTTTTTTCTTTACACTGCACCCTAGGTTGATACCACTTTAAGACAAAATTGCTAGGCGATTAATCTTGTTATGTCACTTTAGAACGGAGATGGCTTTGTGCTCCTTACCTATTCAAGCAAATAGCAATGAAAACCGAAGTTACATATTTGGAGCGTTGGTCTGTTCTTATAAGTTACTTGGTTCATGCAATGTAATGTTTGCAAAAAAACCTATTAGATGCAACAACATAATCTTTTGATTTGCCCTGAGAATATCTAGAGTTCTAGACTCACTGATTTGTCTTTTATGGTTATGATATGTTGCTTTTGTTTGCTACTCCAGGTCACACTTGTTTTGGTTAGGGGAAGGTAAGACCTTATAATCGCTCTCAAAACGTGAGACTATGAGTGGTAGACGTAGAAGGTCTGAAGCTTCTTGGGAAAGAAAAGATGAGAAATGGTCAAATTTAGAAACCAATTATGACATGCCACCTGGAAATTTTTCTGGGAGGCAATCTTGGGAGTGCTTGCAAGTAAACAGAAATGTGTCCGAGGATGGTGACGTCAGTAGAGACAGACATAGGATGCAGACAGATCCGGCTTTTGATGATTGGGAAAAGCAATATAGCTCGCGACCTTCAGATGATAGCTACAACATGCCATACAGGTCTGTGTTTTTCATATCAGTCATCTTTATATAGTTCAAATATTTGTAGCTACATGGTGAATCGATTTCTTTATGTCACTTCTCAATCCCAAACCAGTTTGGTTAGGTCTGGCATTTTCGACTTATTAACTTATAAGTGAGCCGATTTGGGCTGTGCTATATCTCAAACGGCTTAAAGAAGTATTTTGCTAAAAGGGGAACTGGTTAGATAAGGTATCCAATGGGTCAAAAGTTGGGAAAAGTTTATTTTAGCTACATAGAACCTTCTAGTCCACTCTATCCAAAGGTTTAGTTCTATATTTGTAATGATAATTATTGTAATCTCACTTAGCGAACCAGTTATTGTAACATTTATTTAAAAAAACTGACAAAGAAGTGTTTGTGGATCAACCCATCCGGCCCTGACCATTTCAACCTTTGTGGGCCGGGTCGTTTCAACCATACACAAAAGGACTGGTTTCGCCCGAACTTATCTTCACTGTTAACCCACCTCACAAGTTAAACTTTATGCTTTTAAATTACTAGACGAGTACCCGCGCCTAGCGGCAGCGATGTCTAGTTTTCTGCAAAATTCCGACGACCCATAAGTTTCTTTCAACAAATTGTATTTGTAACATTAGAAAATCATTTTCGAATAACTACAATTCTGATGCGTGGTTGCATAGCAGCATAAATATATAGTTTTAAAAAAAATTATGTTGAGTCGATCTAAGTGTGGGAGTATATTTTCTAATAAGATTGTTTTAAGTTATTAAGATTTTTAGTAATAATAGATTCAAGCATTACAAAAAGCAACAGCATAATGTAGTTGGCAATATTATATTGTAGTTTAGAGGTATAGCCAACACGTGTGACCGATTTTTCTTGTTTTGTCGGTCATTTAGGCAGTGAGAACTACTTTTTTTACATGTGCAGCGTTTACCATGTGGCTTTTAAAATTGTAACTTTGCAAATTTGATATCACTATAATAATATTATTTTGTACTATCAATTTGCATAGATATTTATGCATTGTTCAAAACTATTTGTTTGAGGTACAAATAATTATCGCTAAAGATAACAATATTATTTAATATTTGTGATTTTAATAAACTTACATAACATTATTGATATACTGGACAAAAGGCTACATAGTATATATTAACTTCTAAAAGACGATTCATATATGCTAGTCCTTTAAGGGATGCAAAAGCAATATTTTTTAAAATAGCATTATACAAATGACAAATTACATGTGTCAAAGCAAAATAAACAAAAAACTACAATTACTTGGTCTCTCCTTTAAAAAAAGTTGTCACGGGTTCCACAACTACTTCATCGTTTCTCATATAATTGTCATATTTGAAACCCGATTTGACCCGGGTGGTTCAACCGGTTGAACCGTTCCGATAAAAAAACATGTCGATTTAAACCGATTCAAACCTATAGGTTGGGTCGAAAACATGTCAAATTAAACCGGTCACCCGCCGGTTTGAAGCGTCCCCGTCAACCCTATCGCTTCAACGTCATCTCTCGATTCGTTTCGGATGGCTTTAATTGGTTAGCCTAACCGGTGGTGACACCGGTTCCCAGTTGAACACGTTGGTCCGGTCTGGTCCAATTTTTAAAACTATATGTACCATCAACTTTTTAGCTTGTATGAAGCTTTGCGTGTTTTATTAATATGTACAATGTGTATAATAAAATTTACTTTTAATTTTAGGGTGTTTAAAAAGTAACATTAATTAGTGTTTTTAATTATTTTATATTTTGTATTATGTTGTAGTTTTTTTAAATTGTACGTTATGAAAATTTCATTGTACTTTTTAGTAAGAGGTGTATTAATTGGTTGTTTTTAATTTGGTAGATGTGTTTTTAATTGGTTGTACAATGTGAATAAATTATTGTATTTTTAAGTAATGAGGTGTTTTAATAAGAGTATTAATTATAGGGAATGTCTAACCAATGCCCTAAGGGCATTGGTTAAGATTTGTCTTTTTGTGATTTATAATAAGTATTTATGTGGGTCCCTCGTCCAAATATGTAATTATGTGTCAACTATAAAGATCATTTGCGTAACTAAAAACCACAAGAGACAAATCTTAACCAATGCCCTTAGGGCATTGGTTAGACATTCCCTTAATTATATTATGTATTTCTTTCT
The DNA here is from genome assembly GCA_910596185.1 of Chrysanthemum makinoi. Taxonomy (NCBI): domain Eukaryota; kingdom Viridiplantae; phylum Streptophyta; class Magnoliopsida; order Asterales; family Asteraceae; genus Chrysanthemum; species Chrysanthemum makinoi. The sequence goes on from OU343220.1 coordinate 110,380,015, forward strand.
CCATTGACCATGTTTTCAACATTCAATTTTCAACATTTTTCACTTTGACCATTTTTCCATTTTATATAGTATAGATTTTTAGTAAGAGGTGTATTAATTGGTTGTTTTTAATTTGGTAGATGTGTTTTTAATTGTTTGTACAATGTGAATAAATTATTGTATTTTTAAGTAATGAGGTGTTTTAATAAGAATATTAATTATATTATGTACTAGCTTATAGACCCGTGGAATCACGGGATTTTTAAAGAAATTATGCATCAAGAAGTTAAGTGTGTGAATAAAGTAAGAAAGAACAACGAACGTAAATGATATGAAATGTTCTTTGAACGCAATAATAAGTTATAAGTCAATGATACTATAAACTACTATGCTTGTCAATATCTATGTAATAAACGTCCATTGCCTCGTGATCTTCAATTTTGATGGTCTTAAGAAGCAAATGTATGTAGCGACCATTGTAACACTTCAATACAATGTCCATTATGTAAACACCAAATAAGTTTAAAAAAATGTAACTAAAAGAAGTTTGTGATTAATAATAAGTGTAAATATAAAAAATGACATAAAACATGTCATATGTATATTATACGTGCCTCTTGAATGTTGATCATAGGCTTTAAGAACATATTTATAGACTACATTAGTAGTAGTTTTTAATAGATTACCATCCACATCGTAAAACAACAACCTTCAAACCTTTTTTGTTTTTGACGCCTGAAAGAGCCACGTATAGCTATCCATGTGTGAAAACAGGACGTGGCATGTACAAATCAATTTTTGAAAGCAATTGCCCTTGGCTATGTATATTGTCATGGAAAGTAACACTGACACAAGAATAGAAGTTCTTGTTAATCGAGCAACTTGAAGTCGTGTCCCGTTACATAATTCATTATATTGAGCAATATTTCTCAACAACATTATCGGGACACCTACTTTTAACACAAGCCAATGGTTTGGAGCACCTGAGAATTTCAGTCCATTGAAAAATTCTGGTGAGAAAACGGATTCATCGATTGCTGTGCCAGGATCAGTTTTATCAATACTATCGCAACTTAAGTAAACCATTTCCTCACTTGGAAACATCTTAAGCAAATAATCATTTATATTTTCGACCACCTCATTCGTCGGAGCAAGAATGTCCTTTCCTTGGAAATGTGACGGATCATCTATGTGATTCAAAAGGTTTGGATAAGTAAAAACAATAACAGGTGTGATTGGGTCAGAAGCATCATCTCTTAGAATATCTTTTGGGTATATCCATTGAAACCTCTCCGTCGTTTACATCTCCGACCTCTCCGTATCCTATTTTCAATTGTTCCCATATAATATACACCAATTGTTCGGTGTTCTTTCTTACTTTATAGACCCATAGAATAACAGGATTTTTTAAAGAAATTTTGTATTAAAAAGTTAAGTGTGTGAACATAGTAAGAAACAACAACGAACGTAAACAGGTTCTATTATTTTTTAAAGGAATATTAAGTAATAAGTGAATGATCAAACAAACAATTATGTTTGTAAAGATTAATATAATAAATCTCTATGCATCGTCGTTTGTTTTGTAACTATTATTTTAATATGGGAATAATAAGTATTTTGTGAACAATACAACAAACAATATGGTTTGTAATTATTAAAATAATAAACGTGCATATATCGGTTTCTTCAACTTCTACAACTGATCAAATTTCCTTGAAGAGCAGAGGTATACGGCCAACATCAAACACTTGAGTAGTACATGTCCCATTACATTACAAAATCCATTTGATTGATCAATATTTCTAAACAACATTATCAAAACACCAACTTTTAGAGCATGAGCAAGCATAAATATCCTTGAAAAGCAAAGGTATATGGTCAACGGCAAACACTTGAGTAGTCCATGTTCCATTACATTACAAAATCCATTAGATTGATCAATAATTCTAAACAAAATTACCAAAGAACCAACTTTTAGAACATGAGCAACATAATAGCTAACTTTTTTACTTGCTTCAGTTTTTCCAAATTCTTTTTCTCTACTATTTCAGTCCATAAATCAAAGACATCACATGATACTTCCAAGCATTAGCTGAAATGTTATCATAAACTATCACCAACTTTTAATCTTCATACCCACGCGCTTCTTTTATTTCGGTCCATTATTTAGCCTTTTAAGTTGGGTTATTATCACAACATAACAACCTTAAATATCAGCTGGAAGTCTATAAATTTCAGTTGCAATGCTAGTCATTTGGTTAGTTCGAAGCATTATCATATGACACTTACTTAACTGCTCACTAATCTACATTGATTTGCCTTAAAAGAAATTTAAGTATTCCATCTTGAAAATTTAAGCCTCTACCCTTTAAAAAAAAGGGATACGATCATGCAGGTCAACTCACAATGAGTCCATGAATGAGTGTCAAAGTTATTTCCATTAAGATTCTTAGCATTAAACAAATATACAAAAAAAAAATTACAATAAGAACACAGCAATTCACGAAAACTATAACAGTCTAACTTGGACTCATTGAATAATAATCATTATTATTTGGACCCATTAGTTACTTATGGATGAGTTGATTGGTCAAAATACAAAAATGTCGTAACTGTTTCTACACACTAATTAGTTACTTGTAAAAGATTTAGAGGTTTATAATTCGAAAAGTGACCCAACCTGAACAAAAATAATTCCACTTAAATGTAAGAATAATGTGTTATTTTAGCATTAAAAAATTATATGTAATGTGTAACGTTTTACCTGACTCTTTTCCATACCGGAAAACAGAGTCTCCAAATCATGAATCAAGCCAAATTCATAAGCGTGTTTTCTACAGTAATAACTCAAATCAAGAAACAGATATAAAGCACCCTACAATACTTAAATATTGCATATATAGGAAAACACGTAAACACATATAGAATAACAAAATGGAAAAAAACAAACTATATGATTCATAAATTTTGTACTTAATAAAGTTATAGGAGTGGAGGCAAGTTTATAAAAAATTATACCGAGCAATTGTCGTAGCCTGTCATGCTTTATGGCCATCAGCCTTACATGAATTGACCTCAAAAGTTCAAATATGTAAAACTACCAATAAAAATATACTCACATGGGGTGAATTACTTAAGTAAAAGAACCGATACTTAAATATAATGATTTACAATAAGTGATATTAGCTTCAACTCGAATCTTTTTATCCTCTACTTGGCTCATTCATACCTGATAACCTTTGTTAGCATGATAAATTATATATCTAATATGTAGTATACAAAAGGTATTAGTAGGCCAACCGGATCGATGCCATTTTGGCACATCAGAAAGTTTACTTGCTTTGACTTAATTTCAACAATAGCTCAAGCAATTTTTATCTTTAGTCTAAGATGTTGAATACTTGTATTGATTTAATACCTAGAAGAAAGTTTGCTAACTGATATACTTGAATGACTTGAACTAAGAAAAAGAAGCAATATGTGATCAGGTAACGGGCCAACTTTGTGCGGGCTGAGTGTGAAGTATGATTACAAGTATTAATAATTTAGTGAAAACAATTGTTTCCTTTCTGTATGAAATGGAGGGGTTACATGCTTTCAAAAGGTCATTTGACCTATATCCTTTATAGCTATTTATATAAGATCGATTAAAGATGAATAACATGATTGGCCGTTTCTAAGTATGTGAATCAAGATTGGCGACTATAACAATATATCACGCGTTTACAAATATAACGAAATAAAAAAAAAAAAAAAAAAATCCTTACCTCTACTAAGAAAAAAAATATCATACAGATATTGACTTTTGTGGTCCTCAAAAATTATCGTCTTTAATTGCATAAGTCTTTAGCGCATCTCGAAGCCGGTTCACAGCAAGAGTGGTTAGGAGTAAGGACTTCTTGTTCGACGTCTTCTACAAGGACCAATAGGGTGTCCTCCTTTAGCATCATTTTCAAAGACATCAAAGACGTCACATGCATCAATGACCTTTTGTCAACCAAAACCACCTACACCATGGAATTATAAATGGATATTCACTAATACAAAATTATGTAATCGATCAATATTCAGGATTATGTATCTTCATATAATTTACCTTGCAAATATAATACTCAAACTCAAAAGGGAATTTCTCGTTGTCAGGTTCCAATATACGGAGAAAGGTAACCATGATCAAATTTCATGACTTCCATGATATAAAACTATTTTTAGCATCTTTCCTTCTTCAATCGTACATCTCACTTCAGGGCTATTTCTGCACTCACTGCCGTCACATTAGCTAGTAGCTACTGATGCAATTGTATATACAATAAAATTTTTGATATGAAGTGCAGAATAAAGATATACCTCCACTAATTCACAAGTGAACTATAGATCATGTAAATAATACCAATTATTATAATGTACTCAAATACATTAAAATAATCTTGATTAAACAAAGTATTTACTTGACCAAGTAAAATTTATGAATAAATAAAACAGTGGCAAGTAGCTAAACAATGACAAATAGGTGCAACTACATTCAACAAATTCAAAAAATGGGTCAACCTGTCCCATTATTTACGTGTATACATTTTTCACAACCGTTAAATGAACCTCTAATAAAACACACATGAAGTTGAAGAAGTTAAATTTCATTCACCTTCTCATCAAACCATCGTCTTCATCTTAACGTTTTGACCCATATTAGCGTCATGTTAAACATTTGATTGTTTAAAATAAATGTCCACTGCAGAAAAAGAATATAACATACATGTTAATTATATATATTTGCATCGAAATGATTATACATATTCAAATTCTTTATAACAAACGCGAGAACCATGCATGGAGAGGTTCTAGGAACATATTTTTAACGTAAAGTTTAATCATTTGAATATAAAAAGTGTTCAAGGTCAACCCAAATACCCATTTCAACATGTACACTTACCAGCTATAACCAAACGTCCTTTGATCCATTCACTATTAAGCTTGAACTCTATTCATCTTTACTCTTAGAAAATAACATGATCTGCAGGGTTGTTTTGATAAGCTCGTAAGAAGAAAAAAAACAGAGCGTATGAGCCTTTTCTAGTTTCAAAATAAGCTAATAAGCCCAAAAAATAAGTTAATCCAAACACCGCCTAAATCGACCCATTCACAAGTAAATGGGTGGATGCCACTCAAACAAAAGAACTCTAAAAAGTAACTTACATACTTGCATTCCCATCTTTGTAAGTAAACAACATTACTATAATAGCGAAACATAGAAGGATTATCAAAAGCTCATGGTTCAAAAGTCACCTCTTTAGTTGTTTCTTTAGTTAATAGCGTAAATCTTACTACTGTAGATTAGATAACATTCGAGCCACGGTTTTGCCTCATTCTCTAAACCTACAAATACCATATATATTTATATTGGGATCACTTGCATTAGATTTTAATGAACTTACAATAACAAAAGAATACATATAATTGCAAAAACTAAAACACCATATAAAATTTTATAATCAAACCCTTCCTTCCAAAAGAGGCTAAAAAAATTAATAATCAATGAAAATTTGAGAAGCACCAAATTAACACAATCAACCTAATGAAAATCAAGATAAAATAAAACTTACTGAGTTAAAGCTGCAGAATTAAAAACATATCATGATGCTTTGAATGAATTAGACCTGCAAAATCAAAAGAAAACTATCACTCTAACATCAACAAATCGTACACGGGTTATGTTTACAATAGAAATACACTAATGAACCGAGAAACTCATATCGTTGAAATTTTTAATCGTTAAATTTATTTGATGATGAATTGAAACTACATTGAATTGATATTTGAGCGTGTATCTTTGGATAATTTTTGAATGCGTTTGATTAATTGTGGAATTGAAATTGATATTGAAAAGATTTAATGCTTAACAAAAATATAGATTAATGGAGTGTACAGAAGAAGCTTCACCATATGGCTGAACAGGAGTTGTACATTCCAAATATGCGGACCAATAAAAATCAAGACACATCAGAATATTAATTGCAATGGCTGCTTTAAAGGGTGGTACAAAACTCTTGTTTATTATATTAGATAGATTTCTCTCTCCATTGACCATGTTTTCAACATTCAATTTTCAACATTTTTCACTTTGACCATTTTTCCATTTTATATAGTATAGATATAGATTAGTTCTAATTTGAACACACAGACTTCATTATTTAGTTTATTCTACATCGTACCTCCCCCATACCCCGCTCCGGCGGGATTAGGTATTGTTGTTGTTGTCCTAACTATGTTTAAAAGAGGTGGGAACTTTGACCCGTATGCTACTAAACTGGTTCATCTGCTTAATTTTTTATATCTAATTGGTCATATGGGTAAAATAAAAACTGTGCATAATAGCACACAGTTGTAGCAGAGTAAATGTTGCTGAAAGTGTATTTCAAGAGCATGAAACGTACTTTAGTTATTTTATTAAATAAGTTATTTTTCTTTAGAGTAAACTACACGGATAGTCCCTGTGGTTAGCGTTGCTTTCACATATAGTCCTTTGACTTTTTTTCTGACCAGATAGCCCCCAAGACGTTAAATTTGACCGTCCAAGTTCGTCATTTGAGGGTAAAATGGTCTCTTTTTTCTTTTTTTTTTCTTTCTCAATCCAATCCATCATTTTTCTCCCATTTCTTACACCTTTTTCTACCATCTATGGCACGCAAATAAATTAATCCTTACCTACTCACCAACAACCCTCCCTTCCATGAAGCCACCACACACACGATCTCTTTTTCTCTTTCCATGAAGAGAGTGGGCCCAAATTAGCAACTTACCACTTTGTGTTATACTATTTAAATAAAAACCAAAGAAGGCACCCATGCATTGGAATAAACCCCCATTTGTAATTTCGGTTTTGAATTAGTTTGCATACAATCAAATTTGAAATTATTTGATAATCAATGATTATATAAATAGATAGATTTGTATATAGTCAAAGAAAATAATTGACCCCCTTTTAACCATTTAATAGCATTTTCTTCTACAACTTACAGGACAACGACTAGCTTTTATAATCCAGATATGCGTGTGATGATGATGGTCACCTAGGGTTTTTTATTTTTGTGGGTTGTCATTTGATTTAGTATCTGTGGGTTTTGTGATGTTTGTAGTTGTTGATGGTTCTTTGTGGGTTAATGGGTTTTGTTGATAGTTGTAATTGTTGATGGTGGGAGACAGTGTAAGAATTTGAAGATGATAGAAATTTGTTATGGTGACTTATGAATATGCTAATTGTGTTTTTTTGTGATCTATTTGTGGTTTTAATAGTGTTGGGTGTGGGTTAAGATGTAAGGTTTATGGCAGTTTGTGTTGTTGATTTTACGGTTATTGATGTGGGTTATTTTTTCATGTGTGTGATAATGTTGATGACAATGGTAGTGGTGGTTATGTCATTCTTTCTTTTTCGTTTCTTATTGTGGTGGTAGTCAAATATAGATGAAGATAAGATGAAAAAGACAAGTTTACCCTCTTGTGCTTTGCACATGGGTAACTCTGACGGTCAAATTTAACGTTTGTTTGGTCAAGGGACTTTGAGTGTTATGGACTATATATGAAAGTCAACGCCAACCACAAGGACCATCCTTGTAATTTACTCTTTTCTTTATATAAATAACAGCTACTCATGTTTGAATTTTTGAAACACTAACAATATAAAGAATAAGTTAAAAATTTGGGAGGAACATTTCGGGTCAACTTGAGTCATATCAAATTTATCCATATTGACTTGAACCAAGTATGAGATGTCACCCAACGTGCCTGACCCACTATCAAAGTTATCATCTTTTTTGCTGGTACCCTCTTTGATCATCTTCAATGCTCATTTTAGGGCCCGCGACAGAGTAACAGGTGGAAATGCTCGCATGAGCCGAGACCGAGCCCGAACCAGGAGTCCAAATCGAAGTAGTAGGAGCCCGGGTAGGGGCGGGGCGCGGGATATGAGCAGAAGCAGGAGCAGGAGTAGAAACAGAGACTGGGAGACTACTAGAGCACAAAGTAGGAGCCCATTATATGATGATAGAAGACATGAATCTAACGAATATCCCAGCATAAGAAATAATTCCAGGCTATCTTCTAGAAGTGATGGCAAACAGTTGGATGATAATCTGAGAGAAAATCGGAGTCGTAGACCAGATCATACAAGTGGTTCAAGATACAATGATTATCAAAGAGATAATAGGAATGTATATGATGATCAGAATAAAAGGCATCAAATGAACCGAAATAGTAGAGTGGCATGCAAGTTCTTTTTGGCAGGTAACTGTAACCGTGATGACTGTAGGTTTTCTCATGATGTTCCGGAGTCGGGGCATCATGATGGAAGGTCACATGACAACACTCGGGACCACAATTTACGCAAAAACAAAGAATGGCATGGTCGACACCCACATGATGATGTCTTGAATCCATCAAAATTTTCTGATATTCCAAAGTCAAATTTTGCGGACAAGAAACAGAAAACATGGGATGCTCCAACATGGGATGACATGGAATCAGGAGGTTTTGATCGTAAGTCACGTGATAACATTCAGGGACATAAATCTGATGACAAGAGAAACTTGTGGGATAGGCCTTCACGGGATGCATCAGGTTTCCCAGATGTTGGTAAATCCAACTTTAATTCAGATAACAAAAGCAGGTCCGGGAATGGTTCTGCACGGGACAACAAGAAGTCATGGAACGATGCAAATTCTGATGACAAGAAAAAGTTGTGGGATAGGCCTTCGTGGGATGATGTTGATGCAGCACCTGGTTTCCCAGATGTCAATAAACCGAAACCTAGTTCAGATTACAAAAACAGCCCGGGAAATATTCCTTCATTGGACAGCAAGAATTATGAGGACGGAAAGAAGTCATGGAATGATGCAAATTCTGATGACAAGAAAAAGCTGTGGGATATGCCTTTGTGGGATGATGTTGATGAAGCACCAGGTTTCCCAGATGTCAATGAACCGAAACCTAGTTCAGATTACAAAAGCAGGCCAGAGAATATTCCTTCATGGGACAGCAAGAATCATGAGGACGAAAAGAAGTCATGGAACAGTGTACAATCTGGGAATAATATAGATGGTATAACAAAGAAATGGGATGGTCCGTTATGGGATGAAGTTGATTTTGGGAAAGCCAGTGGGGCAGATGGAACTAGTTCAGCAACCGATGATAGGATTAGAAAGTTTGATGGTCCAGGATTCAATGACATGGCTTCTAAGAAAAATGAATACATTTTGCCTCAATGGACGACTGCAACTAAGGGTACGGGTAAGAATACGAGTATAACATGTCTTTTATATACATTCATTATACAACCGAAACCTCTTTTGCTTTTGTTTCTTCTTGTAGCAGCGCTGATTCCAACTCCTTTCTGCAGATTTAGAGTCGCATGCTATGGATGGTCAGACACAACATGTTATGTCACAACCTTTAAGCAGTCAATACGTTAATGCTACCGTAGCTATGATACCAGAGGTACCCATAGGATCTTCTCATTTGAAGCATCAAATACAAGAGCATTCGAACCAACAAATGCTTACTTCTGGAAATGACTCTACTCAGAATGTTCATGATATCTATCTAACTGGAACCAGAAACCCGTTCAGTGGATCTAACATTCAGTCGAATGGACAGGTTCAAGGTACGTTTGTTCATATGGATTCACACAAGCAGACGGAAAATGGACAAGCAAGGTCAAAAAATGACGTAAATGCCCTTCCTGCATCATTGCCTGAACTGTCTCTGCAAGGTCAACTTCCACAGTTATATACAGATCTAAATCTAACTGGTGCCATAGATTTTCTTAAATCTCTTCCGAAATCTGCATGCAATGAAGATACAAGGGTAAATGAAGAACAAAATTCAGCAACAGCTATGGATGTCAAAGCAAGCGTACCCATAGGGATCTTGTCTGGTTCAATAACTCAGGAAAAGGAACCAGTTGGAAATCTAGAAGGAACTGGCAACAAAGTAGTTGAAAATGATAAGCAACAACAAGAGACTATGAACCTTCATAATACGGAGACACAAGGAAAAGAAGAAGAGGGTGATGTTGGCAATGAGGAAAAGGCCATGAGACAATTTAAAGTTGCTCTTGTGGAATTCGCTAAGGAGATTCTGAAGCCAAAGTGGAAGGAAGGTAAGTTGAGCAGAGACGTTCACAAAACTGTTGTAAAGAAAGTGGTTGATAAAGTTACAAGTACTATTCAAGGGAACCAGATCCCTAGAACACAAGCAAAGATTGAGCAATATCTCACATACTCCAAACCGAAAATTACTAAGCTTGTGGAGGTATGGGTTTTTAATCATATTTTGATTATAACATCATATTGCATGTTTATTCTGTTCATTAATATAACATCTTTAGTATCGTGGTTAAGCCATGATATACACCTAGCACACTAACAAATCCTACATGACCCAACCACGAATGACAGGTTCTGGTTATCGACTTTTTACCTTTCCCAGAACCTGTTCTTACAGTAGTTACTTCGCTATTGATTATGCTATGATTCGGCTTTCAGTAATATCCACTTCTTTATTAAAGCCAATTAATATCATAAAAGTGTGCACTCTTGTTACCCATACTCCGGCCCCGGCGGGTTTGTTGTGCACGCTTGTTAGTGTTACTAGGTTAACGTAGTATCAGCAGTTTTACTAGATTGGTGGTTTATTCAGTATTAGAGATGGAAAATTATATGAGGTGATCAAATCGCATCTTCATATTGCCTCTTAGACTTGAATGCTTTTTATGGGGGTTGATTTCCTTTTTACCCTTTTTGTAAATGAAGCTCTGAAGAACGAGAACGGACAACCCATAAACGTCTCCAATAATGCTGTACATTATTGGCATCCCAGTTCACTGTAATTTGAGTCCCTTTGTAGTGTTTTACGCTATGTTCTGTATTACGTTCATTCACATTGATTCCTTTATTCTTTGGTTTCCAAATTTTTATTTTGCTGCTATGAAGGGAAACAATCCTTAAAAAGAAGCTAATTTTAAGGGTAGCAAAATGGCAAGATTGAAATGATCAACTTTTGGTACGGATCAAAATTTGTACTTTCATAAATAACTAATTGTCAGATGTGAATGCAATTAGAACACCATTCCAATAATATTATATATTTTTTGATAAAATGATTTAGGAGGTTTTGTGCTATCCTTTAGGTGACTTTTGATCCATTTATTAAATGATTTTGTTATACAACCCGTTAGGCTTGTTAGAAATAGAACATGCCCTGAATTAACCCATTCATAAGTAAATGGAAATTTTTAGCTCAACTAATTTCTCAGTAGTACACCAGTTATCATATCCGCAGTTTCTTTAATAATTAAGTCTATTCTTTTGTCATGCAGGCATATGTGGAAAGACTTCTAAAGGCTTAGCTGCAAATGCACGGGAAACTTTTACTTTTTGGAATGTAAATGCCGGATGTTGTTCTTAGACATAGCTTTAGACATTGCATAGGCGTGTATGGGGGAGCCGTGCTTAAATTTTTTGATTGTTAGAAGTCTATTTTGTTTTGTTGTGCTGTGTATTGCGTTTAAAATGATAAACATACTAACTCTTTTCTCTTCTTCTTCTGAAGGTTAAAAACGTTAAGTTGAATGTATGACTCGTTTAGAGATGCTCGTGATGGCATATTTTTCCGGTCATGTCGCAACAGTTTTTAGTTTTAATTTGTTCTAGGCTCATTCGCATTTCACTAAGGTCGTGAGAAAATATGTCTTAAATAATTTACAGCAGTTTTACTATGTTAAAAAGGTCTATGTCACCATTGATTTCATTTATCAAGAGAATGGAGGGTTCAAGCTGGTTGTCGTTGGCTCAAGGTTTTACGACTCTTTACATGTTGCAATCATTTCTTGTGGCCACGGAGGTTAACATGCGTCGACTATGGGCTATCCAAAAGGGTAGTTGTTTTGAGATTAGTTGGCTCGCAATATCAAGTCAGAAATCCAGGTAAAAAAAAGAAAAACACATGATGGATTAGCATATATTGTGAATAAAGGTACAAAAGTGTGCCTTCAAATTTCTTTTGAAGTGTGACCGGTCATGTCTTATTTAATTATCTTTTAATGGCCAAATTCTTATCACGTTTATATAAATTATGAATATGAATAAATGACGAGACTGTTACCTAAGAGCAATATGTGTTTTTTTTTGTTTTCTTTTTTTATAAGGCTGCCTTCAAATTTGCATAAGTGATCTTTGTGATTGTGAATGAACACAGGACATCCAAACACATGAAAGTAGCTGATATCAGGAAGTCTTCCTTTGAAGATCTCATATGGGGTTTTGTTATGCCTCTTGACAATGATTGACCTGTTTTGAGCTTCAATGAGAGTTCTGTTTTTCCTTTCAGCTACCCCATTTTGTTCAGGGGTATAAGGAGATGAGAAATTTTGAGAAATTCCTTTTTCATCACAGAAGCTCTCAAGCTCTTGATTTTTGAACTCAATACCATTGTCAGTTCTGATTTGTTTAACAGTAATGTCATTCTGATTTTCAATCTTCCTGATGAATGACATTATAGTTTCATTGCCGACTTTTTTGAAAAGAAAGTATACCCAAGTGTATCTTGAGAACTCATCAACAATGACAAGTGTATACTTCTCATGCTGGATTGATCTTGGACTGACAGGTCCAAACAGAATGCAGGAGGTGAAGACAACTTTTGATGGAGAAATTTTGTTTTGTTTTGAATGATGCTCTGTGATGTTTGCCTTTTTCACAGGCTGAGCATGGTTTGTCTTTTGCAAAAACCAGTGATGGTAAACCGAGGACTTTATTTTGTTTTGCCAAGTTGTTTATATTTTTGAAGTTTAAGTGAGAGAGTCTCTTGTGCCACAACCAATTGATAGTTTCAGTGGCTTTGGCAAAAAGACATGTCCCATTATGAGAGAGAGTTGACATGTCAAGAACATATACATCATCTCTCCTGGGAGCTATTAAAACAACTTCTTTGTTGGCATTGAAAATAGTACCTTGTTTATCATTGAACTATACTATGTACTTTGCATCACATAACTGACTAACACTGATGAGATTGTATTTCATACCATTGACATAAGCTATTCTAGAGAAAACTATACCATTGCAGTTTACTGAACCATAACCTTCAGTGAGACATGATGAGTTATCACCAAATACTACATTGGGTCCTAGTTCCTTTACATACTTGTGCAGATACTCCTTAACACCAGTCATGCTCCTTGAACATCCACTATCTAGATACCAAATAGGCTCCCTGGCGTGTCTCTGCACAAATAGTAAACTGAATTAGTTTCTCTTGCTGACCCACTTACTAGTGAGCTTGGGTCTGATGGTCTGCTTAAACTTAGCAAGTGATTCATGGTCAGTGGTTGAGTGCAGTTTGCTACCACAAGTTTTGTTTTTTTGAAAAAGTGGATTTTGCATGGATGAGAAGTTAGTTTAAGCATGTATGTATTACTTTTAACATTGAAGTTTGATATATAGTGACAATCATGTCGGCGAATGAGGAATTGGAAATCAGAAACCACTAAATTACCAATAGTTGCATGAATCTTGTACCCTGATAAATAAAACATATTATTTAGATAAATATTTAGAGCATGTATATGGTTTCAAACAAAAACTTGGTTATAAATAAGTAATTATACATGTTCGTCCATCATAATCATATCAATACCAGCAACTTTAGACTCCTTACTAACCCTGAAATACTGATTCCATATAGAAATGACTTTTAGCTTAATATTGCACTTACCATTCATGTCATCGATATCTGAAAGTGCGGTGATCTGCATGGTTTTTCCTGCGAAAAGAAACGAATGCACAAGGGTTAGAAGACTAATGAACGATGAGCAACCACATTGAGCTAGCATGTATAGGCTCAGGATTAGGGTTTTGCGACCATGGCCCAACAAATAACGTAATTCAAATATAGAAAAGATATCAGTGAGGATAACCATCGTTTTTAAAACCTTCTAGAGTGTGCCTCTCATATTTGGAAACACGTCTCTGACACGCCCAATAGTTTCACGACACCAAAGTTTCAGAAAACGCACCCGGTTTCTCAAATGTTTTTTTATTCACGTTTTCGACACGTCTATGTTTGGGAAGCCTTTTAGAAAAAAGCTAAAACGACCCAACTTTTTCTCAATTAACCAATGAGAGGGCTTAATTGCAAAATCGAGCCCGTTCATTGGTTAATCGAATTTTTCGATTTGGCCTAAAGTGAGTTCTCTTATTATATAAAAGATGTCAATTTCAGATTTATATATTTATCTTATGTTTATAATAAATTATACAGTACCAAAAATACCGGGTATTAGATGATTCCCGATCAAGTAATAACTAGTACAATACCCGTGCGTTGCCCGGGTATCACGATTCAATAATTTACAAAAAAAATATTTAAAAGTTGAGTATATTTTATGAAAAAGTACTTAAAAAACACGCACATAACACAACTTGAAATGGAGTATCTGAAAGTGCAAAGTCATTTTTATACAATGATAAAATATTAAAATTTAAACTTACCATAGTATACTAAAAACAAAAGTTTGAAACAACCACACAAATCACGTAAAGAGTGATTAAATTGATATGCAGAAAATTCATGAAAAAAATAAACAACTGATGATGAATTTGAAAGACTATACATGATTATATGACTTAATCATGTAATGTATATGTAATATGTATATGCTAAAGTAATAGTGAATCATAGAGCATCACTGGAACAAATGGCATTTTGGGTCAATCTCATAAGATACATGACCCGGTACTTAACCTACATAAACTGACCATCTCGTAATTAATATTGTATTAACTACTCGCCGTTCACACATATCAATTTACTAAAATTATGAACCACTTGTTTATCATCGATACATCAAACCATCCTATGTAAGACGATTTTCGGTGCTAGTAATCAAATGACAGAAGTGACCCTATAGGCTTTCGCTTTCGCGTCTCTAAATTGTAAAACAAACATAAGCCATAACAACTATCATCCTAAAACTTGTTTATATTATATAAAAAAAAGTAATGCATCTGTACCCAAACACCTTTTATACGTGAAACCTGCAAAAAAAAAAAAAAAAAAAAAGTTGCCGTAATTAAATGGTCAAATATTCTTCAAACAAATGGCAAGTTTTATCCGCCATAATAAAGTTGAAACCATCGCCTTGATAAAGTTATATAAGCATGAACTTTAAAATTATTAATTTGATAACTAACTATAATAACCCACCCGAAAAAAAAAATGTTAGTTTAAAATTTAAGTTAGATATTTCGGTGATAATGTTGACCACTCCAAATTGCAACATCTTTTATCCGAAAATATTAGGCTACAAATTTGAATTAAACATTTGAGTGATAACGTTGACCACTTCAAATTTGTATCAATCTAGCGTGTATTCCAAGTGTATGTCATTAGTGATACTCATACTCATTTTACATATATTAATGATAGTGTATTGCAGTTGGATATGCTAATGTGTATTTCAAGTGTCTATCTTCTCATATACTGAGAGCCATTCAACATAAATTACTGATAGTATATATTAAACATTCGTTAATGTGTATTCCAAGTGTTTATTATCCTTCAAAATGATATGAAATCCATCAAAACTGATGTGGCAACCGTGTGTATGCCGTCGATTGAATTTGTACACCAAGAAGTTAATATAGTGAACCATTGAAACTGTGACCCAAATAACATTATTCAACTAAAACCAATACCATGAGGAATTCAACCTATGGTTGAATCGAATAAGAAGTAAACAAAAGTACGTGAATAAAACACTGAAAAAGACATTAAAACGTTGAAAAGCAAAAATATATTGATCAACCGAAAATATCATCTTCGTCAATCAAACAGTAAATTTTATTGCGGCTAAACACGGAAACTTAGTTTCTTTTCTTCCTCTTGAAATTGGACATTGACGGAACATCATCAAGAGTATCATTTTCCCCATTGAAAATGCTCTCATCGTCCGAACTTTCGATTTCAATAACATCGTTCCATTTCCGTGGCGCCTTCCCTTTTCCTTTTCTTAGACTCGCGAATCACCTCATCAACCAATGGTTGGGTTCACGATGTAGTCAAACTATTGTTTAAAGACGGAAAACAACATTACGCCTTCATACGAATAAATGAATATCCGAAATGAAACCAAAAAAAGTGTAGAAAGGAGTGTTACCTCATGATCATGAAGATTGACATTATCGTTCCCGGCTTGTTCCGTTCAAAGGAAGAATAAAATGTCGCTTGTTGATAAAAATAAAGTTTGACGTGAGATGTTGTAAAATAACTTTACCTGAATTCCATCGTTGATAGTCATTTTCGCAATGCCGAACTCATTTTTTGTTGCAACGATAGATGACACATTGTTTGATTTGTTAACCTCTGTAAAGGCAAAAAATCAAATGTTAAAGTTACTACACTGAGTGACTACTTTTATCTGTAATGGATGAAAATGAAATTATTTAATCCATATCTCCATTTTAGTTGAGTGAAAATGTATTGTTTTTGTTATGCTATGAATGATTGTGAAACGAAGAAGAGTCTCTAATGTCTAATTAAAAGGTCCATGCATGGTTAGAGTTTAGGCGCCAGAATATTTGTTTCAAAATTTAATTTAGAGTAAATTACACCGTTCGTCCTTGTGGTTTGCGTTGACCGCAGGGTTTCGTCCTTTGACCAAAAAAGTTGCACCGTTCGTCCTTAAGTGTGAAACGTTATGCACCGTTCGTCCCTCCATCCAACTGGGCCCACCAATTCCCACTAACGTCAGTTAACGGAGGTTTTTAAAGGGGTATATCCGTCATTTCCCTAGCAACTTGCATTTATTACCCCCATCTACCACACACACACACAAACATAAAACACACATCATCATCACCACCATTTCTCTCTCCCTCTAGACCTCGGCGACTATTTCTCCCTCTAGACCTCACTAACAATCTGGTTTAGTCAAAAACGAAATTTAATGTTTCATGTTTTTCTCTTGTGTATCTCGACAGCCAACAACAACATACATTATCAACACAACCAATTCAATTCGACATATATATAAACATGTAAATTCGAATCAAATAAATTACAGATTCATTAGAAAAAAAATATAATAATAATAACAATTGAATGTGCTTCTTACAATCAAGCTTGTGGGTCGAGTAGGATTTATGAACGAACACCAAGAGCTCCAATTAAACAAGACTCGGAGTGAATTGACGCAATTAAACACTTGATTAAGCTTCATTGCACTCCCAATTACAAAACCCCTATGCCAATTTTAAAAACCCCTTTGATTTTTGAAACCCTAATTTGGGATTGTGTGTGAAAAAGTGAGGAAACATGTGATAAGTTCGTCCCTCTTTATGGATGAACAAAGAGAAAATCTTTGAGTGTTCTTTCTTGACCTCGTGTTGAAGGAAATCTATCATTGGCAAACATCACCTTTCACTGTGGTCTTCAAGAAGGTCTCGTGAGCTTGTCTTGGGAAGGAGAGACTGAGATAAAGATGGGTCAAGTATGTTGTCCTTTTCCTTGCTTTTTGAGTTGACCCAAGGGGATGGCAATGGGTGATAGTGGGCGTCGAAATTCATAAAGGAGGGTGATGAGTATTTTGAGATGAAGAAAGATGAAGTCTTGATTTCCAGAAGAAGAAGATGGATGTTGGGGAGCGTGGTTTTTGGGAAGCAGGAAGATGAAGGAGACAGTATGGGGAAAAAGGTGAGGCGTGGATTTTGGGGTTATTTTGTTCCAGAAGAAGAAGATGTATGGGAGAGGTGTGTGTCTGTTTGCTAGGGAAATGACGGATATACCCCTTTAAAAACCTCCCTTAACTGACGTTAGTGGGAATTGGTGGGCCCAGTTGGATGGAGGGACGAACGGTGCATAACGTTTCACACTTAAGGACGAACGGTGCAACTTTTTTTGGTCAAAGGACGAAACCCTGCGGTCAACGCAAACCACAAGGACGAACGGTGTAATTTACTCTTTAATTTATAAGGATAAGATACAATTTAATTTGACGGAACCGGCATGTGGGAAAAGAATTGATTTGAATTTACCACTATTCCCTCAATGTTTGTTACTCATAGATAATTAGTGAATTTAAGTGGTCAAGAGTAAATGTTGGATTGATCCAACGGCAAAAAATGAGTTTATGAAATTGATGCACCTGCGGCAATAGATAGATAAGCAAAAGTTCAATATAGATCTAAAATTTACCATAGATCCAATGAACCAATCATAGTCATTCATTTTTTTAATAAAATAAAATAAAATAAACTTTCACCATTTTTTTAAAAATTAAATATCTCGCAAATCGTTAATCATTATACGAGAAAAATCATACCATCACGACGAGAATTAAATTATCTTTCTATAGATATACACTTTTATATATTTTTTACGATTTTTTTTTTAAAATTTCGGCCCAGAAAAACCATATATGATTTGTGAAAATCATATGTGATTCGATTTTTACAAATCACGTATGATTTTTGCAAATCATATGTAAATCACATATGATTTGCAAAAATCACATGTGATTTGATTTTTACAAATCATATGTGATTTTTGAAAATCATATGTGATTTTTCTGAGAGGAATTTTTGAAAACATAAAGTTTGTTGAAAATATAAAGAAGTGCATATCAATAGAAAAATAATTTAATTCTCGTCGCGATGATGTATTTTTTGTAGTTTGAAGATTTACCGTTTACAAGATATGTTATTTTTCTAAAAATAGTGAAAATGTTCTTTTTATTAATTTTGATCAAAAATGGATAGCTAAGATTGATTTATTATATTTAGGCAAATATGAGATCCATATTGATGAGGAATTTTCAAATGTTTACTCTTATTTTGGTGCTTACTAAGGGACAAATCCCCACTATCCATCTAGTTTAATCTAATGGTTGGGATAAACCTAAGATTTAATATGGAAATCTAAGTCCATGTTTTTTTCCCCTTTTTCTTTTTTCTTTTTGTCTTTTTTATTTATTAACATTTTTTTTCTTTTTTTTTGGAATTCACGTTTTTATTTAATTTTTTTTTTAATTAACGTTTTTTTTATTCAAGTTTTTTTTCGCTTTCATACGTTTTCATCTGTATTCATACGTTTTCGTTCGTTTCTATACGTTTTCGTCCATGTTCATATGTTTTCGTCTTTTTTACGTTTTCGTCTGATTTCAAACGTTTTCTTCTGTTTTCATCCGTTTTCGTATGTTTACATCCGTTTTCTGACGTTTTCGTATGTTTTTGTACGTTTATATACGTTTTCGTCTGTTTTTAGACTTTTTTGTCCGTGTTCATCCGTTTTTACGTTTTCGTCCATTTTTAGACATTTTCCTCTGTTTTCGTCCGTTTTTAGACGTTTTCGTCTGTTTTCATACGTTTTCATCTGTTTTCTTACGTTTTCATACATTTTCGTCTGTTTCCTTACGTTTTCATTTGTTTCCATACGTTTTTGTCCATTTTCTTACGTTTTCGTTCGTTTTCATACGTTCCCGTTTTCTTTCGTTTTCATCCATTTTACATACGTTTTCAGACGTGTTTTTATGCTTTCATACGTTTTCATCTGTTTTCTTACATTTTCGTCCGTTTTCTAACGTTTTCGGCCATTTTCATCCATTTTCATATGTTTTTGTCTGTTTTTTTAGCTTTTCATGTATTTTCGTCCGTTTTTATACGTTTTCATCTGTATTTTTACGTTTTCATGTATTTTCGTCCGTTTTTATACATTTTCGTCCGTTTTCAGACGTTTTTATACGTTGTCATCCGTTTTTTTATGTTTTCATCCATTTTTAGACGTTTTCATCTGTTTTCATCCGTTTTTATACGTTTTCGTCCGTTTTCATACATTTTCATCCGTTTTTATACGTTTTTGTCTGTTTTATATGTTTTTGTCTGTTTTCATACGTTTTTGTCCGTTTTCATACGCTTTTATATGTTTTTATTCGATTTAATACGTTTTTGTCCGTTTTCAGACGTTTTTATTTTGATATTTGTAAGTGACACTTATTTATCTCTTGTGATATAACACTGTAAGGAAGATGAAAAGTATTACATTCTTCATCATGTATGTGTTATCAGTTGTGATACTCAACTAAGAATGTGATGGTTATGTTTTTGAAAATATTTAGGAAGATTTTTGTGTTTTATGATATTATGAAATATTAGAAAAGTTGTTCAACTTAAAACAAGAGATGTTATGATACTTTTGTTAGACTTGTGGTGGATTTTTCTATTTAATGGATACATTGTGCATGTTTCGATAGGTTTTATAGCGGGATTTGAAAATATCTATGGTTGAATCAGCAAACTAAATAAGCTATGGTTGAAAATAGCACACATCTTTATAAACAAACTGAGGAAGCTCAAACACTTGTGATATCACAGGTGATATCACCTCACTTGTGATATCACACGTGATATCATGTGTGATAACACCATTGATATCACCTGTGATATCATGTTTGATAATACCGGTGATAGCATGTGTGATATCATAGTTTATATCACTTGCGATATCAGCAGTGATATCACTTGTGATATCATGTGATATCACCTGTGATATCACAGGTCTTTGAGCTTATTCAGTTTGTTTATAAAGATGTGTGCTTTCTTCAACCATAACTTCTTTAGTTTGCTGATTCAACCATAGATATTTTTAAATTCCGCTATAAAACCTATCGAAACATGCACAATGTATCCATTAAATAGAAAAATTCACCACAAGTCTAACAAAATTTTCATAACATCTCTTGTTTTCAGTTAAACACCTTTTCTAATATTTCATATTATCATAAAACACAAAAATCTTCCAAAATATTTTCAAAAACACAAATAAGAAAAATGAACATAATCATCACATTAATATAATAAGTGATGTTTATTTTCATTTCTTTCATATATACTTGGTAAAATACTAAATTCTTATCACATTTGGTATGAATTTAATATTTCACATTCTTAGTTGAGTATCACAATTGATAACACATATATGATGAAAAGTGTAATACTCTTCATCTTTCTTACAATGTTATATCACAAGAGATAAATAAGTGTCACCTAAAAATATCAAAATGAATAAAAAGGAAGCAAACTATGAAAATAGAGACTTGACATATTCTCAAAATCAAACAAGTGTTGCATTAAATTAGCATTTTTTTGAACAAAATAAGAATTCACCTAAAGAGACTTTAACCCTTTTATTTCTACTAAGAGTATAATATCACAAGTGATAGATAACATTGGTTGCATTAAAAAAATATGCGCTTGTCAATTGCGATGAAAGGCATAAAAACTATCTTGTAACTGAAAATTATAATTAGAAAACACATAGGTGGTAATATATAAAAATATACAGAGCAACGAAATATCTCAGGTGATATTAAAGGTAGGGGTGGAAACGAGCCGAGCCGAGCTCGAGCTCGTTAAGGCTCGAGCTCGGCTCGTTTATATATATAAAGCTCGAGCTCGGGCTCGAGCTCGTTTCGAGCCTTATACTTTGAGCTCGAGCTCGGCTCGTGAAAATTTTCACAAGCTCGAGCTCGGCTCGGGTTCGACTAATTTTATGATGTTTTGAGCTCGGCTCGTTAATTACATAAAGCTCGAGCTCGTTTAATACTTTTAAGCTCGTTTATACGTATAGACGATATATACACTTATATAATTCTAGGGCTCGTTTAGGCTCGCGAGCCTACTCGAGCTTTTTATACAGAGCTCGGGCTCGAGCTCGATTATTAAATGAGCCCAAAATTAGGCTCGAGCTCGGGCTCGAACTCGTTTAAGCTCGGCTCGTTCGAGCTTTTTACCGATCCGATCCCGAGCTTTTCACGAGCGGCTCGGCTCGTTTACACCCCTAATTAAAGGTAAAAAAACATACTTGTTTGTTTATGAAATATCACAAGTGATATTAGACATTAACTTTTTTATAATAAAATATCACAATTTATATTAGACATGTAATATAATAAAGTTTAATAATAAGCATGAAAACACATAAAAATAGACGAAAACGTATAAAAACTGCAAAAACCGGATGAAAACGTATGAAAACGGACAACAACGTATAAAAACGAATGAAAAGCGTATAAAAACGTATGAAAACGGAAAAAAAGCGTCTGAAAACGGACGGAAATATAAAAACGGATTAAAATGGACGAAAACGTATGAAAACGGACGAAATCGTCTGAAAACATACGAAAGCGTCTAAAAATGGACGAAAACGTAAAAAATGGACGAAAGGGTATATAAACCTCTGAAAACCGATGAAAACGTAAGAAAACGGACAAGAACGTAAGAAAACACACGAAAACGTATTAAAAAGGACGAAAACGTAAGAAAACAGACGAAAATGTATGAAAACGGATGAAAACGTAAGAAAACGAACGCGAAAACGGACAAAAATGTAAGAAAATAGGCAAAAACGTAAGAAAATGAACGAAAACGTATGAAAACGGACAAAAACGTAAGAAAACGGACGAAAACGTAAGAAAACGGACAAAAACATAAGAAAACAGAAGAAAAGGTAAGAAAACGTCGGCGTAAAAACGAACAAAAACATAAGAAAACAAACAAAAACGTATGAAAATGTAAGAAAACAGACTAAAGCGTATGAAAACGGACAAAAACGGAAGAAAACAGATGAAAACGTCTGAAAATGTAAGAAAAGCATAAAAACGTATGTAAACGGACCAAAAACGTGAAAACAGACAAAAACGGGGCGAAACGTAATAAAGCATCGAAAAGTAACAAGACTGACGAAAACGTAACAAAACGTAAGAAAACGGACGAAAACGTATGAAAACGGACGAAAACGTAAAAAAACAGACAAAACATAAGAGAACGGACGAAAACGTATGAAACGGACGAAAACGTATAAAAAGCGAAAAAACGGACAAAAACGTATGAAAACTGACGAAAACGGGAGGAAAAAAACAATACTTGTCATTAAAAAAAAGTGATAAAAAAATACAAGTAATGACTCTAATGAGTAAATAAATAAGAAAGATAAAAAGAAAAGAAAAAGACAAGAAAAAAACATGGACTTAGGTTTAGACACATAAATCTTAAGTTAATTACTACCATTAGATCAAACTAGATGAAAGGTGAGAATTTATCCTTTAGTATGCAAAGATTTTTTAGTATGCAAAATAAAGTGCCTCCTACATTGATATTGTTCGCGATGTTATTTGCCAAGTCAACCATATTGGTTAACCGAGTCACACCAATATCATGTAATTCAATCATGGATAAGATTAAGGGACAAACGATATCATCATGTAACCTGATCTAGTGTTAGGACTTGTACATTTTTAGCCAAACTGTTCAAAACGTGCATATACAGCTTGTACATTTGGAGTCAACTTGTTTATAAGGCTGGTTTCAGTAAGGGGATTCAATCCCCTTATTTTTCACTGTCACGTCAGCTTTCTCTCTCCAAAGCGGCCCAGCCTCGGCGATTAGGTCCCCAGTAGGCGACCAAAATCATTTAAAAAAAAAACACACATTTTTAACACAAAATAAAATTTCATTAATAATTAAAATGTTACATAATAATTCTAATAAAATAAAAACATTATGAAACTTATTAAAACATTACAACACTTATTTATAAGGCTGGTTTCAGTACATTTGGAGTCAACTTGTTTATAAGGCTGGTTTCAGTAAGGGGATTCAATCCCCTTATTTTTCACTGTCACGTCAGCTTTCTCTCTCCAGCGACCTTCAGGCGATTAGGTGCCCCAGTAAGGGCGACCAAAATCATTTAAAAAAAAAACACACATTTTTAACACAAAATAAAATTTCATTAATAATTAAAATGTTACATAATAATTCTAATAAAATAAAAACATTATGAAACTTATTAAAACATTACAACACTTATTAAAAATATAGGTTGTGGCGTGCCTTGATCGAGTCTTTGATTTCCTGCATTTTTTGTTGTTGTAGTGCGGGCAAAGATGGGTCGATTGGCGTGCAATAGAATATGATATCTTTATCATATTTCTTTTGTCGATCAAATTCAAGTTTTTCTTGTTCTAGTGTCAATCTTTTGTCTTCCCTTTCTGATCTCTTTTGCTCCAGCTCCAACTCCTTTTGCCTTTGATCCAGCTCTTTCTTCTTCAAATCATAGTATCCGTCTGCCAGCTTCTTCTTCTGTCCGAATGCCTTGGACTTAATGATTTTCCATTTCTCGGCAACACCTTCCATGTAGGTAGCTTTGGAACACTCCGAAGATTTCTTTTTATTCTTCTTAGCGGTATCACGACCAATTAGTCGATCAGGCACAGACACGGGCACATCCGAGTGCACATCCGAGTCGGTTGAAGTCCTTGCTTTTTTGCAACCCTCATCTTGGCTTAAAAAAGCCGGCATCTCATTATCCTTCCAAACCGAATGGTCCCTCAAAATTTCCCAACAATGCCCCAAAACAAACGCATGATTACACACTACTTGATATTCATCACACGTTCGTCTATAAACAGTGAGGTCATTCTCACCACTTTCGTAATTCTTGTAAGCATTGTTGTAAATGGCACAAAATTGACCAACTCTAGGATGAATCCTATTTTTCCATTTGGTAATGATAGAGTTGTACGTTCTTTCTGCACCAACCTCCTTCTCAAAGTAAGCAATGACTTTCTGCCAAAATCCCTTAGCATTTTGGTTGTTTCCCGTTATACTATTCCCGGATACATCACACCAAGCATTGCACAAGGCGATCTCTTCTTCTTTTGACCAAAGCGACGAATCATTCTTGGTTTCTTTCTCGACAACCTTCTTCTTCGACTTTGTAGCTCGTTTCTTCGGTTTCACCGGTGACGTCTCCTCTAGACAATCTTCTTCTTCGTCATCAATGTTAACCGAATCGTGATACGATCCATGAGCCGAACCGGTACCCGAACCGTGATACTCTTGAGCCGGATAACCCGAACCGGTTCCAACAAAGAAATCAGGATTGTTGTATAATTGTTCTTCGAAATCAAAAGCATCAAGATTGATACGGTTAACCGGAGAATAATAATGATAATTTGAATATGAAGACGTTGATGAATCCATTGTTGGACGGTACACAGATTCGGATGAGCCATACATAGATTGGTGGCTTCGACGGGAGTGGCTTTGTTGTTGTTGTTGTTGTTGTTGTTGGATGTTTTGATACGCTGGAACAAATGGATGATCCATAGGATGGTTTATAAAAAATGGATTGTTAATTTGTTGTTGCGGAGCTTGTTGGGATTGATAATCGAAAGCAGCGGGACGGAAATTGATGCTTGGTGAGACACCGGTTAACCGGAAATTCGGATCCGGTGTTAAAATATGCGGGGCGTTTTGTGCCAAACGGGATTTTCGGCCTTTTTGTTATGGTGTTTTCTTAGACATTTTGATAGAGATTATGAGATTTTTGATAGAGGATTGTGAGATTTGTGAGTTTAGTGTGTAAATATGTTGTGTATTTATAGGGTAGTTTAGTAGTATTTTTATTTATTTTTTTTTATAAACAAACGGTACAAAAAAATTTGCAACGGTAGGATACTTTTTTTTTGTTTGGATATGCAACGGCACAAAAAATTGGATGTTTGTGGTTTGGTTTAACTCGATCGAGCAGAGGACGAAATGGCGTGTGAATGTTGGCGATCGATTCCCTCCACAGAAGGACGATCGATGAGGAATCGATCGAGTATATCGATCGAACCTCTCTATTGGAACCAGCCTAAAAGCATTCACTTGGATTTCAAATTCATCTCTTAAACTCCATTTACTTTTCAGTTGAACAATTATAATGGTTTTGACTTTTGAATGGAAATAGAAATTATTAGAGCAGAATTTAATTTTTTTTTTTGGTAAAAGGGATTTTTCACCCTGGTAAAATGCATTACACCAAAAACATTGAAGTACAAAGGATGAGGGTGATTCCCTCATCTCAGTCCCTTAGGACACTTACAGACTCTCATATAAGAATGACACGCCATTCTTATAACTTACATAATAAAACTAACCATCTACAATGACTATCAACGTGAATATAAATAAGGAATTAAAACTTGATTCACTAAGGTAGTACCAAACGCATAGCTATCATAGAAATTCAAAGCAACTTCCATGTGATCCAGAAAAGCACCCAAAACATAGGACATGAGTGATATCCTCCAAGAAGTGTGAAAGATCATCACACACCCATGGATCATCAAATAGAAATAAGTTCACAAATTCCACACAACACTTGGTGGGAGACTCTAAAACCACGGATAGAGCAGCAAGCACAAAGTTGCTCCAAATGAGTATGTTTAGATGCAAAACCAACCACCAATAAGAATAACCAAAGAGTACGTAGACAACCTACACACTTCCAAGAACAACTTCAATACATCATCAAAATGTCATGCAAAATACTAATCCATATGAACAACATCACAATGCAGCCAACCTGCAACTAACAAGCCACAATAACCACTTCCAATAACGACCAAAGACTGCAGCAAATAGCATGAATAATGCCCAATAAATAAGCCGAAACCAACACCAGGTCGCAATAACCAAACAGGGTTGTTTAAGACCCTAACTCCATCGTATTAGAAACAATAGGATCAAGTAAGAACCACCAATTCTGATAAATACGAAGGAAAACAGCAGATAACTACCATTCAAGCAAAATTCTAACCAAGCCTCAATCAGAGTTGAACCAAAGAGAATCAACACGGGAATGTATGTACCAATGATAAGAAACCAGTGTGAATGGTAACAAATAATGCACCGAATGTGCAACTTACGCCATGATCACCCTCCAAGAACACCACGAAGATCTTGCGAAGGAAAGATAAATAAGGGTTTTTTCAACAAGATACCCAGAAAACTTGACTTACACTCTCTCCAAAAACCCACTTACAAAACATGGATTCGGTATAGCACATGAATCTGATATAGAACTTGTATTCGTCACAAACCGATATACACGTTCCAGCAAGGAGTAGATCGAAACCCTAAAAAATAGGGTTCCATTCGAAAGTTAACGCATCAGCCTCCACATTCCAGCGAAATCAGAAAATATCAAGGTTGCAAAAATCGTGAATCGGTAGTCGGGCGGTCGACCACCCTGTAGCTTGTAATCGGTCAAGGCGGGATTAATCGGTGATTAATCAGATTGGCATTTTCGGCAAGTTTTGGGTATTTCCGGCGAGATTTGGGTACTCTAGACAAGACTTTCATTGAAAATCATCTTGTAACATATAAAAACATCAAATATAATTGATTAAAACTTGTTCAAGACAAGTTTTGGGTATTTCCGACAAGATTTGAAAGTTTCTGGCAAGTTTGACCACCGTTAACAGTCGTTGACCGCCAATGACCGATGTTGACCGACTTGTTTGACCTAGTTACACGAATCGGCAAGGTTGGTGGCCCAGTAGCACCTAATCGGCGATTAATCGGCCTTGTAGGCCTTGTTTTGCAACACTGGGAAATATAGAAAAAAAAAGTAAAACCCTACAGCGTGGGTTCCTTGATTTCACTAGCCACCATGCATCAAAACACCCCATTAGATAAATAAAATCATAAACGAACAGATTTATGATGAAACGTCACAAACCCTAATGAGCCGCCACACTAAATCCACCCTTTTATATATATATATATATATATATATATATATATATATATATATATATATATAGGGAGGTTAACGTGAGATAGTAGCTTAATGTAAGATAAAATAGGAAGCAATCTGGATCGTCGGATGTATCAACAATGATGTCACTAGATCAACATAACTTGATGGCATTATTGTAAATAATCTGAAAACAATGGCACGTTTCTGACTCAATATCCGGACTAAAACCCATGCGCCTTAACTGCAATTTTTTTCTCTCTATCTTATCAGCACAATAACGTCTTAAACTATCATCAATGAAAAAATCTAGTTTTGAGTACCATTTATTTTGAAACACGCATAGGTGACTACGTCATACATAAAATACTCATTTTATATATGATTCATAATTAATGGATAGATAATGTATAATTGATACAAAAGTACCAGCTCATTTCAAACCATTGACAAACCCAAATACTATTACAGTCAACTTTCGATTAGTAAGCAAAAAAGGACCACAAGATAATTGGATACACAATCAATAAATTATTATATGGATAATTATTATATAGATACATGGGTTAATAACCTATTAAAGCATCATACTTGTCACAAAAAGCAGTTTGACGTAGCGAACAAAAAAAATAGCCCTTTTGGCTACTAAACTTAAATTCTTGTCTTCCTTTGAGTATTATGACCATTTTACCCTTCCAAATTACAGAAATGGTCCCTGTGGTTTTGCGAAAATTGCATCCATCGTCCCTAGGCTAAATTACAAAAATAGTCCCTGTCGTTTGAAAAAATTGCGTCGATAGTCCAAGTAATTAAATCATGTTATCTTAAAATAGTGTCACTTCGTTTGTGTCACCGTTTTCAAGCTTTGTGACCAGAACAAAGCAACTTGAATCTTTACTTAAACAATCATACCACCATCTTAACCAATCTCCACAAGCAAAGCACCAATACTCTTCATTCACAAACTATAAGTAAGGCATCTAAATACTAATCATAAAGGAGTCCCACCTCAAATCTTTCAAATAAATTACCATCATAAGCATCTAATGTGTTACATCTACATAAACCAATTCAACACCACCATACATTGGAATAATTGAATCCAAATGAAAGGGAAAATAAAATCAAATTACTTTCCCCATAACCAAAGAAAATCAAATTACTGTAAAATCAAAAGCTCGAGTGGGGTTAGAACCGAACCAAAGAAAATCAAATTACTTGTGGTGTTCTTGAGATCAATACAAATTGATACCTAAATCGTACTCTATTCAATACCAATTACAAAACCCCTCTATCAATTTAAGAAAACCCTAACCATTCGAAACCCTAATTTTTTATTTGTGCTCATGTGTGAAAGTGATAAAACCTGTAAACTGAGTTCCTATTTGTACGAGTAATCTTGGAAGGAAGACTATAGGCTTTCTGGTCTTGTGTTGGGCGCGTGTGGTGGTGTGGGTGATGAAACAAAACTGGTTTCTGTGTTGGGCGCGTGTGGTGGTGGATCGGGTAGAGGAAGTGGAGAGGATTGTTTTGGTGTAGGTGGTGAGGGGTGGTGGCCGGTGGTGAAGCGACGGTGGGAGGTTTTCCGTCCGGTGGCTAAGGTGAGGGAGAAGTTTCTTTGCTGAAGTCTTTTGTGGCCAAGCGGATCTCCTCGAATGGAATTCGAAAATCTTCAAGACGTAAACCCGAAAAAGACATTAGTTTCATTCGAATATCTTCAAGACATTAGTGAAGATAAACTTTGATCTAGCTCCTGTAGTTTTGTAAGCGTTCAGTGAATCAAATGAAGAATGAGTTAAAAAAGATGAATGGGTTATTTATATACTTGGACAAAGAATACAATTTTTATAAATTCAAGGGTAAAATAGTCATTACAATTTTGTATTTTGGAATTATTACTCAAAGGAAGACAAGAATTTAAGTTTAGTAGCCAAAAGGGCTATTTTTTTTGTTCGCTACGTCAAACTGCTTTTTGTGACAAGTATGATGCTTTAATAGGTTATTAACCCTAGATACATTGATAAACCAAAACAAAAGTTTTTACATAAACGCAGAACCAATGACGAATTTACTATTGACGCATCAAATTGATACATGTAACTTTGATACATCCGAAGATCGTGATGTCGTTTAGGAATTCGATTTTTCACCCGGATCCGGCGATGCTATGTTTTTCAGTCAAGTTTCCGACATAGGCAGCAAGGTAGAAGGAAACCTGTCTCTTTTTTAAGATGGTTGTAATATTCGGTCCAACATCTTTAATGTAATTGGCGAATATTTGAGGATGATTTCCGGTTAAATTACATACTCACCTTGACCGGTTTTGTAGAGAAGATGAGATATAAAAGGTGAAAGGGACGGTGGTTTTGAGAGGATACAAAACACGAAATTTATTTTTGGAAGAAAGAAAGTGCATTTATTTAATACTAGACGAGTATCCGCGCCTAGCGGCAGCGATGTCTAGTTTTCTGCAAAGTTTGGATGACCCATAAGTTTCTTTCAACAAGCTGTATTTGTAGCATTAGAGAATCATTTTCGAATAACTACAATTCTAATGCGTGGTTGCATAGCAGCATAAATATATAGTTTTTTAAAAAATTATGTGGAGTCGATCTAAGTGTGTGAGTATATTTTCTAATAGGATTGTTTTAAGTTATTAAGATTGCATTACAAAAAGCAACGGTATTATGTAGTTGGCAATATTATATTGTAGTTTAGAGGTATAGGCAACATGTGTGACCGCCTTTTCTTGTTTTGTCAGTAATTTAGGCAGTGATAACTATTTTTTTTACATGTGTAACGTTTATCATTTGGTGTTTGGCTTTTAAAATTGTAACTTTGCAAATTGGATATCACCATATAAGATTATGCATTGTTCAAAGCTATTTGTTTGAGGTACAAATAATTATCGCCAAAGATAACAATACTATTTATTTTTTGTGATTTTAATAAACTTACATAACATTATTGATACACTGGACAAAGGGCTATACAATATATATTAACTTTTAAACGATGATTCATATATGCTAGTCCCTTAAATGGTGCAAGAGCAACATTTTTTAAAATAACATTATACAAATGACAAATTACATGTGTCAAAGCAAAATAAACCAAAAACTATAATTACTTGGTCTCTCCAGTCAAAAAAATTGTCACGGGTTCCACAACTACTTCATCATTTCTCATATAATTTTGTCAAATTTGAAACCCGATTTCACCCAGGTGGTTCAATTGGTTGAACCGTTCCAATAAAAAACAGGTCGATTTAAACCGAGTCAAACCGATAGGTTGGGTCGAAAAAATGCAAATTAAACCAGGTCGGCCCACGGGTTTGAAGCGTCCCGGGTCAACCCGGCATCGGTTTCAACAGGTCAACCGGTATCGGTTTCAACGGTCAACCCGTATCGGTTTCAATTGGCTGTTTTTAATTTGGTAGATGTGCTTTTAATTGGGTGTACAATGTGAATAAATTATTGTACTTTTAAGTAATGGGGTGTTTTAATAAGAGTATTAATTATATTATTTATTTCTCTCTCCATTGACCATGTTTTCAACATTCAACTTTCAACATTTTTCACTTTTTCACTTTGACCATTTTTCCATTTTATATAGTATAGATGTAGCAAATTTTGAGGAGTGTTAATATACCTAAATTGCCCCTTTAATTTATTTAATAATTTTAGTTTATCTTAAATAAAAAATTTCCACTTGACATGCATTAATTGGCTTCTCACACTTCTCACTTTAATCACTATCTTATATGAACCTCATTCTATATATATATATATATATATATATATATATATATATATATATATATATATATATAATCGATTAGAAACCGACTTAGGATAATCAGAATAAGAGGTACGATTTAAATTCGAAACCCTAATTAATAGATCAACATATAACGTTCAGAATCACTTGATTAGGGTTTCGACCAAGATTAAGGAGAAATCGTTTTTGATATAAAGATAACAACCAGCAGCCCCTCCTATGAATGAAAACACCCCTAAATCATGTATTGCATACCTAAAAACAATAAGGATCGTTCAAAGGTAGAGAGGACATCATATAGGGATATCTTTTTGGCCGGAATTAAGGAAGAGGAGGGGGCGGCCTGATTTCTCCAAGAGAGAGAGAATTTCGTTTTTTTAGGGTTTTAGTGGGTTGTAGCAGAATTTAAATTAAAATTATTGTAATAGACAGGGTGGAGGAGACTTGTAATAAAAGCACATTTCTTAGTCGTTATACCCATACCTTCACTCGACTTGCTAACCAAACCATAAAAGCAACTTCCGATCAGGTTCCACTATTCCAAAACCCGTGAAAGAAACACACCCTCATTCCAAGAGGCTAAAATCCAACAAAATTCGGCGTAAAAGTGCTAAATAGTTTAATAACTTGTGATCAATCATAAATTTTAGGGGGAGCCGTTACTCAATTAGTTAATTCAGCTGACAATCACTAAATTCTACAACGTTCCACATGATATACTTGTACAGGCGAAAAAGCAAGATCAGGCTCATTGATCAGGCATATAAACTAACTTGGAGAAGCAAGCATATAGACAATACCAATACCAAAACCAAAAACAAGAGTCTGAGGACGAAAACACCATTCTATTCTATACGTTCGTTTTCCCCTCTTCCCTTCGTCAAAGTGGGAAACTGCTCACCAACATCACTTGTTCCCATAATCTGTATCTATCGTCATATTCATGTATGCCGAAGCAAGAATTCCAGTCTTACTCCTGCAAAACCAGCTTCACTTTGAAGCCCGTTGCAGCTTAATACTTGACGACCACCGCCCCAATATATAATACAATATTAATATTATGGCGAACTTTTCCAATCAAATGGAATATTATTGAATCCATTAACAGCTCCTATCCCATTTAACAATTGGTTGCCCATGTCCTGCTGCTGCTGTTGTTGTTGTTGATGACTCGTCACTCTTCCATTCATACCAAAGGAATTATTATGACCCATTGCAGCTCTAATTCCATTTACCATACCCGATTGACCGTTCCCTACAATACCTGAATTATTGAAAATTTTCACGTCACCTCCACTACCTCCAAGTTGGGAAGAAGACATCATCTCGTGTAGTATTTTCTGAACTGAGCTCTGGGAATCATTGGGATCTGCATCACCAGTGGACATATTTGGGGAACCAACAGAATTCAAAATTGAGGCACCATTTTGTGATGTTTGAGGGGTATTCTTGAAATTTTGTTGGTGTCGTGAGTTAATGGAATTTTGGTGTAGCAGCCCCGCAATGGTGCCATTGGAAGAAGTTACCGGTATTGGGTTAGAGTTATTTACAGTTGACATGCCATTGGAGTTTTGCTGCTGCTGAGTCGCTTGTTGCTGCTGCTCAGGTTGTTGTGGTTGACTTTGTAACCCAGACGTTGTAGATATCCTTCTGGGAAATTTCGCTAAGCACTCTGAGGAAAAAAGAGATGAACAACATGAGATATTTAATTTCACTACATGATTAACAAGCAGATATAAATATATGATGTTATACTCTTACCCATTGGTCCAATGCTTGTTTCTCGGCTGTAATCAATCAGATCTTTCATACTATTAACTACTTCTGATATCTGCAAAGATGCCAAAAAGATGACATGTTAAGTAAGCAACCATGACCCAAGATAACAGCCACACAAACTATTTCATACTACAACAAAAATTTCTGAGACAAGGAAACATATCAACATAATGATAAGTCATGTCAAACTAGTTTAGCCAACCATTTTGCTGCTCCTTTGCTTCAGCTTGTTATCTACAAAGTGTTAATTAGGTCCTTCCCTCCCATCAAATAGTATTCTACGGGGTCGTTCAATTTGCATTTCGTTGACAGCCAAATAAGCAACGATAATCATACTCCTTAAACTCTTTAAGGCATTAGAAGTGCACATATCTACTTATGTTGAAGTGCAAACTGAAATCCAACAAAGTCCATATGGCGGTCCATCTTCCCAGAAACGACAAATTGATACTACACTACAATCGATTAGAATACCCAATTTAATAATTATTAATTAATGGTATCATGTTCAGTTATGACGATATTGGACTCTCTTCAAAGAGACAACAACAAATGGCTAAACAGAATATAACATGGAATGGGATTGATAAATCGTATCTACAACATTGCCTAAAATAGAGCAAATTCCCTGAAGACGCCACAAACTTAAATTAAGCAAATTACCTGAAGACACCGGACATATCTCTTCGTATATCCCAAATCATTAACCAATGGAACTTCCAATGCTTTCGCCAACTGACGGGCTGAAGCAACAAACCTGAAACATAAACCCAAATCTTTAAGATATTGTAATATACTTTGCAATATGATGACAAACTCGACAGACTCATTTACGATTTGTTTTTATTAACTAATGCGTTTTATTGGTCTATTAATGGTACTCAGCACTACCCCTGACTGTTATCGGAAAATTCATCAAGTGAAGACTAAATGAAGACTACGCTTTGGCCTTTGGTAAATTCAGTGTCTAGTGGAGCAGACATCATTAATTTTCATATCCTCCTATGTGTGGTTCTTGTTGATTAATCAATCAATACGCAAATTATGTTAACAACTTAACACAAAAAAGTTATTCTCCGTCTTCTTTTTTGTGCCTTTCCTAATGGGCCTTTTGTATCATTATCATGTAGACAAAAGTTATTCTCCGTCTTCTTTTTTGTGCCTTTCCTAATGGGCCTTTTGTATCATTATCATGTAGACTGTCTAAACATAAAGAATGCATGAAAAGGCGAGCAGATGAGGGTTAGAGTTATTAGACTGTCTAACAAGAGGGCAATGACATATATCAGTTTCTACGAAATAAGTCTTTTCTGTATTTGTTAGGATCAGATAGGGATATTCAAAGGGGCAAAAGACCAGACCATAGCAGCAGAAGGCAAAGATCAGAACATGGGAGGTTTAGGAGCAAAAGGAACTATTTGATTAATGACAAAATTATGAAGTATTACAAATGGGGGGATAAGCCCCTATTTATACTAGAGCTTATTGGATTCTAGAAGTTTCTAATACAAATATCTTAGATTTTCCTATAAGCTAATTTCTAGCTTATTCTAGATTAGTCTACCAAAGTATCTAACTTATTCTAGATTCTTCCAAAATACCCTTTAGACCAAAATTACTAAACTACCCTTAGGAGGTGAAGTCACAATATCTAACAATCTCCACCTTGACTTTAGCTCCTAAGTAATGCCATATTTCCAATTACTGATATTGAGCAAATCCAAACTTGCTCAAAGCAACTAATGGTTGTAATGGTAGCTTTCCAACTTACAACCGAATTTCCAATGGTGAAGCCATAACCTGTCAAGGATCTTCTAGCATCAAGATCCGTAACATAATCCAAATCTGAGTAGACGGCAACCAAATATCTACGTTCACCACCGTAAATGAGGCCAAACATCAAAGGAATTGAGTTAAACTAACTCCTCCACCTGCTTCAAATCAAATTCAAAGTTCCAAAAGCTAGAGATACTAGCCAATTTCAAATCAAACGATCGATTCCCAAAAGCTATCCGAAACAAAATCGATCCAAAACAAATGCCGATAACTTCACAACGAACAATCAAATGTTAGCCGAAAAATTCAAAACGGCCAACCGAACAAACCAATCGGCTCAAACAATCTTCACTAGTGACAATCAAACTCGGGCAACAAACTTCAAAAGCCCGACAAACGAAGATCCAAATTTCCAGGCTGACAAATTCCAAACGATCGAACAAACTTCAAACGACTTGAATTAAGTCTTCAAACACCAAATCGATCTTCAAATGCTAATACCAAGTTCAAATTCTAACGACCCACTTATTGGCAAGTATTATGGTCCAACTTCAAACTTATTATCCGTATCAAACAAATTCAAGTTAATAAATAACTTGACGAACGGCCTCTGATAATTCAAACGCCCCAAATATGATACGGATAATAATACCAACGACCCACTTATCCAATAAGAATTACAGTCATCAAATAGCTCCACCATAACTGATTATTCCAAAACTCAAAACAAAAAACAACGAGCAAACCCGAAATCCAAAATTCAGCCGCCAACTACCAAATGAAATCAAAGGACTAACAAATATTGGCACAATTCCAAAATCCCATTTTCTTATTCAAAACCCTCTTAGCCAAAGCCCCAAATTCTAACCCAATAACTAATCGATCCACAAAGCAAACAGAGATTAACAATCCCTAGACAAACCGATCGATTCAACACAAGTTCTAATTATCCCTAATCCCAATCAACTAACACCTTCAATATATCAAGCAAGAAGAAGCAACAAAAGATTGAAACAAACCTGATGTTTTCAAGACTGACCGACAACAACCACCAAACACCAAACAAATTCAGACTTGGTGTCTTCAACTAATCGAATCAGCAGCCACCAAACACAAACGAAAAACAATCAAATGGTTTCAAGAAATTAATTCTTGAAATCAACCAAAAGCTGATGTCAATCACAAGAAACCCAAAATAGTTGCAGCTTGCTTCAATCGATCGAGTGGCTCTGATACCAATTTGTTAGGATCAGATAGGGATATTCAAAGGGGCAAAAGACCAGACCATAGCAGCAGAAGGCAAAGATCAGAACATGGGAGGTTTAGGAGCAAAAGGAACTATTTGATTAATGACAAAATTATGAAGTATTACAAATGGGGGGATAAGCCCCTATTTATACTAGAGCTTATTGGATTCTAGAAGTTTCTAATACAAATATCTTAGATTTTCCTATAAGCTAATTTCTAGCTTATTCTAGATTAGTCTACCAAAGTATCTAACTTATTCTAGATTCTTCCAAAATACCCTTTAGACCAAAATTACTAAACTACCCTTAGGAGGTGAAGTCACAATATCTAACAGTATTTGTACTAAAGATTATCAGAACTTGGTATTACAGCAATAGGTGAATAGACTAATTAGGAGCCGGTTATAGAAAAAGTTCAAAAAGAAATATCGGTAAGCACAAATTATGCATGTTATACATGATCATATCATCCAGCAACCTAGCAAAGAATATCCAACACACAGAAACATAACGATCAACAAATAATATGTTCAATTCATGATGACGGGACTAACGTATACTAGACACTTAATGATATAAGGTGGAAAATACATAAAATTATGCAATAAATTAATATAAGGGAAGGCAACGGGTATGTGACGTACATATTGCAATTGGTCTGCAATTCTGGTGCAGATTGTGATGAAGCATTATTAGTAGAAGCCTGATACTTCTGAGCCGCATTACCAAGCTGACTAATCTGCAAAGAATTAATAGCTCATTATGACTACAACGAGAAGTATAAGGTTGCCACATGTCCATATAGTAAAACTGTTAACGCTTTGGGGTTTGCTCAATAAACAGGCTAAAAGCTAAGGAGAATACCAAGGAAAATACCAAATCATTAAAGGGAAGTACTTCACTGTATTCAGTGATATGCTTTAGAGCCTATTAGCTTATTCATGATAAAAAACAAAAGGTAAGTTCTGACATGATTCTCACAGGAAAGTTGACAAACAACTAACATATCATATCACAAGTGAAAGTACATAAGACCTAATTTTTGGTTGGTCAACATTGATCAATAAATATATCATGACAGACAATGTGTATTATTATTATTATTCATATAACAACATCCTTTTTTCAGATCCAGAAGTCTATGGTTGTATTAAATTAAAAGGCTAGACTTTAATCACAGAGTATTCTACCTGCGGTATTAACAGTTTCCTAGGGATTAGCTCCTCATGGTGCCGAGCACAGAATTCCCAAGAGCATATCTGCATGTTAAGAAAAGAGTCCCTAAGTATACACCTCAATATAATCTACCTCTTAACAGCAAGAATTAAAGTCCAACCTTCAAATCTGAAGTAAAAACTATCCTTAATTGACCATCACGAACAACGCGCAGTTGCTCAAAAACACTCTCCTGTATGGCTTTTGCGTAATCCAAAACAATTTGCCCAGATGAATTTTGATATTCTCGAGGCATATCAACATAGAGGAGCTCCTCCAAAGTACCACTTTCATACTTTATTTTGAAAAGCCTGGGCAGAACTTCTACATTGGCCTCTGAAAGTAAACTAGATATGTTAGATCTTGTAAAAAGCCAAAAATCCAGATACAGGAAACAAAAAATTATATAGGCAGATAGCATCAATTGACATCAGATGGTTCTGATAAAACTAATCTTGGATGAACATAATAAAAACAGGGATTAAAAATTGGCCTCCATGAAAAGATACCGATACAAATCTACTTTTCAATTTGAAAAAGAACCTAGCGACCTATTAAGGCTCAATTTGTACAATCAAGAAGCTGACCGAGACTGAGGCCAAGTGCAATTAATTAACTGATCATCATCCCTCTTGTAAAAGTCACTTTCGTAAATACTATAATACAAAAGAAAAAGAGAGAAACTACAAAATAGTTCTTATATATAAAGAATGTAAACAGCAAGAGACTCACCAAATCCTCGGCCTGGCTTCTTATTGCATATTTCACAGTGCCATACGTCCTGCGTAAGCATAAACACAGATTCCATACACTGTGATTGATTAAAATATTGAACCATAAACCTATCCTCAGAACTGATATTTTATGTAAGTTATTAGGATCTACTCTAGTTGATATATGGAACCAATACCAATAGTCACATAGAATATACGAGTGATTCTAAAATTAACTAAAGTGATTTAGGTGAGGTTCATTTTCTGACACTCGTATACTATTAAGCACTGACCTGAGGGAAAACTCCAGTAGTATGGCGTCCGCTTCCATATAACGAAACACACCATTTCTTCTTGGCATTAGGAGCAAAGTACTCGGCAACAAATTTTCTCCAAAACTCAATGCTATTGTCCTAGAAGAAAACAAGACATCAAAACCAGTTTCAAATCCTAATCTACCAAGACAAATTGTGAAACTCTTACTTCAGGCCTATGTTGTTGCTGATACATATAATGTGTTAGCCGTCTTGCACACATTCCTGGTTCATACACAGGTTTTGCTGCAGATCTTAATGCCGCATTCTGCTGTTGGAACTGAGGTTGCATTGGGGACCTCTGCTGAGGAATGTTTTTTAAAAGCTGTTGTTGCTGATGTAACTGTAATAATCTCTGTTGGTGCAAAAGATTAATTTGTGCAGCAGCAGCCGCCTGAGAGGGTTGCCTCGACATATTAAGCAATTGCTGTTGCTGATGTTGGTGCTGCTGTTGCTGTTGTTGCAGAAATAACGACTGGTCAGATTGCTGGGGCTCCAATTTAACGGGTGGTAAGTTACTCATTGACTGAGTATGCTGCATTTCCATTTTCACTGGCCCGAGATTTCTCAAAGCTTGCAACTGTTGAGTATTCTGTCCATGCTGATAGTTTGTCATTTGTGGCTCTAATTTTACTTGCCCGATACCACCTAATCCCCCTCGAATATTTTGATATTGCTGTTGCTGTTGATGTTGATGTTGGCGGTTTTGTTGAAGGGATTGATGACTCTGTTGAAAGTTTTGCGATTCAATCTGTTGGGCTGATTGCTGGTCTAGCAGCATTTGATTACCTGGTGAATTCGAAAATTGCTGTCCAGACATGTGACCCGGCCCGTCTTGGTTTGACAAACCAAACGACGAGGAAGGGGTGTTAGAATCCATCCCATTTCTTAAGCCAGCCAAAGGATCAGACTCGTCCCCACCATGAATTCCATCCCTTTGGGAATGGGAATTCCCAAGGCTAGAACTTGGCCCACCGTTACCATAAGATTGCTGGAGGAGGGAAGATACGTTTGGCACATTTCCAAGCATGTTTCCGCCATTAAATTGAGTACGTGGAGATACAAGGGACGGAAATCCAGATTGAGAAGACATTGAACCCCCTTGACCACCCATCAAATTTGAGTTCGACCGCAACAGTGAAGATGGAACAGAATGTCCACCACCAAGTGGAGGTGGCTGCCCTTGGGGTACCATTTTTTCGATCGAACAAACACTCAAATCACTTTCTAAGTTTTAGATACAACTTATCACTCGGTCCAACAACAGAAATGAAAACCTTGACATCAGTGTTTAAACGCGCTCAAGACAATTCATCACTTAAATCTCGCTTTAGCCATGGATCCAACAGAAGTCGTCTTAAAAATACAGATACACCTATATCCAGCCAGTTCCCACTAGTCTCTGCACAAGTTCATGAATTTCGCAAGTCAAATTCACATCAAATTTGAACATAAGCATCACAACAATGACATCATCAGACACCTTTTCACATAAATCACTAGTTAAACCTAAAAGTATTAAATAAACTAACTGTAACAACTTTTTATACATATTATATGCAGTTTAGTAACTTTAATCTAACAGACATAAAACAGTTATTAGCAGTAACAAATACTTAATTCAACAGTTAGAATCAGTGTTAGCGGCTGGTGTTATGAATCATAAACAGTTAACACTTTCTACTAAATCTCACTTTCAACAAAAACATAACATACAAACGTCATATCACAAGCCACTTCTAATTAGTCTCTCCAAAAGTTCACTACGTTATACATTGTGGTCTGTTGTATGCTAAGTGATTAAATGTCTACAGGTTCCTTCATAGCATGTTTTTATTTCCGTGTTCTTTTAAATTTCATGAGGTCTGTCCATGATTTGAGTAAGAATTTTGTACTCCTTTTGTGATTATCTATCTATAAATATATTAATTAAAAAAAAAAAAAAAAAAAAAGGTCATTTTTAATTAAATCGTCAACATACTAACTGTAACAACCTACTATTCACATAACTAATAAAATAATCAAGCCTAACAACAGTGTCATAAACTTGACAGCAACAAATAGCTAATTAAGTGCTAAAATGAGTGTGAGCAGCTAGGGCTATGAAGAAAAAGAGTTATAATCCAACACAATACACGAGTAACATAAATCTAACAGAAAAGTTAAAGCTAATAGCAGTGATAACAAAATCAAATGCTCACTTAACCAAAGGTATTAAATAAACAATAGTAGCAAATGAAACAACATGCATATAGTTGATTCAACAGCAAACAATAAAATAGTAGTAATACACAAATTAAATAAAAGTAACAAAACAATCAAATGCAAAGTAATAGGTATCATCAATTAAACTAACTAACTTAAATCTAACTAACAAAAAAGCTAAATGCAATATGTAACCTAAATAATAATATAAATACCAGAAGAATAACGAATAAAATAGTGACAGTCTTCAATATATATATATATATATGCTTTTTGTTTACCGTCACAGTAACAGCTGTGTGTGTGAGTTTTAAGTGATTTGTGAACAGTTATGAGATATTATGTGTGTGTTCTTCGCTCTAGTTTTAGAAAGAGAAAGTTAGAGAGAGAAACATATTGTTTTGCTGTTACTTTAGATAAACTCGGTCACTGCGGACGTCAAACTACTCATTGGATTTGGTTTAATGTAATATTATTTCTTTTTTCTTTTTTCTTTTTCTTCTTCGTCAAATGGAGTCGACTCCTTTTCTTTTTCTTTCCTTTTACGTAATTTTTGTATCGGAAATAATTGTTTGATTTCATTTACTTGGTCGGTTTTGTAATTAAACAAATTACTTAAATTTCTATACATCTTCTATACAATTTATATAAATACTAATAGGCGGGCGTATTCCGCCACAGTTGTTTTTTTATCTGATTTTATTCATTGGGCTAAGTCATGTGCTTTCTTTTGGGCTATTCTAAATTTGTCCGGGCCTGTTTGAGGTCCATTTAACTGACCCGGTGTGTTGGGTGTGTATATGTTCTCGGCGATTTGTATCCTTGCTTCTCATAGAAGAAACATCGCTTCCAGGGTTTAGGTAGGTAATGCAGATCTCTCACCTTCTTCTTCTTTGTCTCTTATCTACAGTTGTTGCATGTTGTGTGCCCGTTTCAATTTTTTTCGTCTTGCATGCGTCCCTTGCATGTGTGATAGGTTTAAGGTTTGGTAGGTTCTTTGTAGTTTACATGTGTTCTTATGCGTTTAGGATATGTTTGTTTGTTGCTATGTTTCGTGCTTATGTGTGTGGTATCTTTGTTTCCCGTTTTCGTTTACTTTTTAGTATTGTTTCTGACGTTTTGGTTGTATGGTGTTGTTTTGATCGTTTTTCCAAAGTCGTTATACGGATATATATTGTTAGTTTGTTTCGTTACATTTTCGTTTCCTTGCTTTTCCATTTTAATTATTTTCCTTGAGTATGAAAACGAAAAGTAAAGGAGTGCGTAGGAAGGACATTTTTGAAACCAGTGTTAGTGTTTCTGGTAATGGTGTCGACGGCGTTGACACGTCTGTTCGGGTAGTGGGCATTGGTTCTTCGAAGGGTCACATTACGGAGGGTTTTAGTCCAGAACCTCTAGGGAACATTGTTAGTAACGTTGTTGCGGGTGCTGATTTCCCTTTGCAAGCCGGTGGACCACAGGAGTCTTCACCCGCTGCCTTTCGCGGCCGTGCAAAGAATGTTCGTAAGGATGATACGAGTTACGGGGGGAGGCAAGCGAAAAAAACATGTGTTGAAATTGGACATGACGGTATGAATGCATGGAACTGATGTTGTGTTGTTATTTCACTTATACGTTGTCTCTTTTTGCCTTTTTTTTTTGACATTTGTCCGTTTTCTTCTTTTGTCGCAGGGTTTGCG
This sequence comes from Chrysanthemum makinoi, assembly GCA_910596185.1. Lineage (NCBI taxonomy): Eukaryota > Viridiplantae > Streptophyta > Magnoliopsida > Asterales > Asteraceae > Chrysanthemum > Chrysanthemum makinoi. Next base: position 110,422,332 of record OU343220.1, read on the forward strand.
GGCGTTGAAGGTTTGTCCATTGGCCAGCCAGAACCATGTATGCTCTCTTTTTGACAGTGTGGTTGGTGGCTTGGTTTCCCATGACCTTTCTCAATTGCATCACTAATCTCTGGTAATATCTTGCAGCCTGCGGTCCCTTGAATTTTGATTTCCAAACTGGTACAGTTGGGCCGCGGTTGATGGGGGTCGTTTCTAATGTTGTGGTCACCTCCCCGTCTATGCCTGTAGCAAATGTGCCAGCCCGGAAACGGTCAAGGACGGCTATTATAAACGGTTTGTTTTCTGGCCTGTAATAGCGCTGTTATGGTGATGTTATTTCTTGCCATGGTATCGTCGCGTTATAAACAGTGTTTGTTTGTTACAGAGGTGGTGTCTGCCCAAGGCCTTGATCATGTACCGTCGGCATCGAACATCTCCACACGTCCCTCAGTCCGACGACGAACGGGTAACGTATATCATTTAATGCATTGTTGTCCATACACCATTTTTTTTCACTTGCCTTCTCCAACGTATCTTAATGTTTCCACATCCAGGTGTTGCACCTGGTGCCAACAGCGGTATTTGGAACATCAATGAATGATGTGGGACCTCCGGTCTTTGGTGTGTCTATCGCACTGCCAACGGAACCAACATAACAGATGGCAGTACCTTTTGATAATTGTAAGTCAGTTGGCCGTTCACAACTGATTTTAGTTGTTAGGGTATGTCATATGTTACCCGTTGGCTTCCCAATCATCGTGTTCCCGCTACGTAAATGCAGTGCTTCCCATCATTGGCTCATCTTCACCTGTAGACTGCCAAGAACGATTTTCAATACCTACCTCTGCGCGTGTACCTGAAGCTATAGGTACGAACGTTGTCATGGGTTTGGCGGCAACAGATCCTAGAACAGGTATTATAAATTTTGGTGATGCTGATTCATATGGTTCTGGTCCCATAGCTCATTGAAAGTTTTTGGTTATGAACTGTTATGGGTTTTGTTGTAGGAATCTTGCCTATTCCACCCTGTACCTCTATGTCCAGCGCGTCTGCAAGTGTACGTAATACTGCACCACGACAACGTGGAAGGGCTGCCCCGAGTAGAGGTGCTGCTCTTCACGACTGTTTCCGAGGATCCCACATTAACGTATTACCATTCTCATAAACTTTTTTGGCCATTGGGTGATAACATAATTTTTTCCTTTCAGCATGGGCTCCAGTAGAGTTTCCCGATACTTCTGAGATGAATGTAGCCGCAGGCCGAAACAATAGTCGTGCCTATGCACCTGGAACGTCACATACACCAACAGGTAATGACTGACATTATTCATTTTACCACGTTATCATTGTCCACGTTTGTCGGTTTCCTAGGTGTATTTAAGGGGATGTGATGGTGATGGTCAATGGGTTGGAGGTCCTCTGTTTACTGCTCCTTATAATGCCGAGATGTCACTACCTTTTGATGATAACATTCCATTTTTTTGTCTCTAGGGGTTCCGGCTCCGCATCCAGCACCTGTGAGCCCTAATATGAACACAACTGAAAATAATCTTGGAGCCCGTGCACGTGGGAGCCCACATCCGGCAAGAGGTGATGGTTTTCCTTTTTCGCAGATTCACGTTATGATGATCCGTTTTGTTTTGTTTTTATGAAATGGATGCGTGACGTGAGGGATGGTTAAAATGCAGGTGCTCCGTCGCATTACGACAGGTTTGGCCCATGCAATCGCGTGTGCAGACATTGCCACGCACGTTTCTGGTACGAAGAAAGGTTAAGTCATTCGACACGTTCATCCGGTCCGTTGTACCACAGGTGCTGCATGAGAGGTCGGGTCCGTTTATTCTTGCCGCGGGACTCTCCTCTGTACATAAGGTCTTTGTTCGAAGACCCGCAGTTTTTAAACCACATACGCGGCTACAACCAGATGTTTGCAATGACATCTTTGGGAGCATCGGTTGATGATACGGTTAACAATGGAAGGGGCCCATATGTTTTCAAAGTCTCGGGTCATATATACCACAGGATTGGACGGATGTGCCCAGTGCAAGGTGACGATCCAAGATTCTTGCAGTTATATATCTACGACACGGATCATGAAGTTGATAATAGGTTGGCAAACTTTGGGAGGAATGCAGAAGCCGAATTTGATAGGAATATCATTGAGGGCCTCATATACTTTCTAGACCACGACAATGCCTTAGTGCAACTATTTAGAACATCACGAGACAAGCTCCAAGACGCAGCAGTCCCCGACTTTAAAGTATCGCTCTTCGGTGTACTCGGTTCAGCAAGGCACGAGTTACCGACGGCAGATAATATTGGGGCGATAGTGTTTGAATCAGGCCCTGAAACGTTAAGCGATTTTGATGTCATAATAGAGTTGCATTCTGGGGAACCACAGCGTATCAATAAACTCCATCCGTGTTACATGTCTCTCCAGTTTCTGTTGTTATTTGTCTACGGTGAGGAGGGATATCACAAAGGGCTTAAGTTACGCAATGTTGCAGGACAGGACAACGAAACCGACAAGCAGATGTCAATGAACGCGTACTATTCTTATCTTTTGCATGATCTTTATAATCGTTATACAGTTCTTACCCGAGGTGGTCGCCTATTCCAGCAATATGTTGTGACCGCTTATTGTGCAGTTGAACAATATCATATGGACTTCGTTAGGAAAAACCAATCGGACATACGCGGGGACTATTTGAGTGGCCTATACGATCTTTGTGGCCCGAGGAGATCATGACGGTTCTGATGTGGGTTCCAGAATTATACTTCCCGCATCGTTCACAGGAGTCCCAAGGTACATGTATAGCCACTACCTTGATGCATTAGCAATATGTAGAGTCCATGGCAATCCAACTTTCTTCATTACGTTCATGTGCAATGTTAAATGGCCAGAGATAGAAGAATATATGGCGCAGTTTCCACACCTAACTTCTGCTGATAGGCCAGATGTGGTCGACAGGGTCTTTGAACGAAAGGTGCAAAAAATGGTCAAGTACGTTCGCGATAAGAAGATCTTGGGTGCCATTGCAGCAGGTTAGTAACAGTAACCATAGTTCATTAAAGCGTTTTTTCCTTTTCTCTGACCATGTTATGTAAAATTCCTTTCCGTTTTTCCGTGTAATCATATTCTTATACTTAGTGAAGTTCTTTTTTTGGTGCAGTGTTGTACACGATAGAGTTTCAGAAACGGGGGCTTCCTCATTGCCACATATTGTTCTGGAACGATACCTATTCGAAAGTGACAAGCCCAGGGGCCGTGGACAAGTTCATTTCCGCCGAGTTACCTGATGAGCAAGGGGATCCTGAAGAGTTCAGAATAGTCACAGAACTGATGATGCATGGACCATGTGGAATGCCATTCCCAAATGCTCCATGTATGCGTGACCGGCAAACGTGCAAGAAACATTTTCCTAAATAATATTGTGCCAGCACATATATAGATGAGTCAGGGTACGTCCACTACCGGCGGAGAGATAAGGAATTTGTAGCCACGCGACAAAACATGCGTGTGGACAACGGTTTTGTAGTACCTTATAATCTCCAGTTGTGTTTGTGGTTTTATGCTCATATCAATGTTGAGTGTTGTAGTTGGACCATGCTTATAAAATACCTCTTCAAGTACATCTCGAAGGGAACTGAAAAGACCGTTGCACGCATAACTAGGAAGACTAGGCCCTTACAAGGCCTAGGTACCTCGACTGAACAAGGTCAGCAACCATCCTCCACCGTGCCAGAAATTATTGATGAAATAAAGAACTTTGTGGACGCTAGGTACATAGGCCCACATGAAGCATGTTGGCGTATCTTCGGTTTTGATATCCACTTTCGGGAACCGACAGTACAAATCCTCGCGGTGCACTTAGAAAACATGCAACGGGTCACATTCAAAGCTGGACACCGCATACAGCCAGTAATTGATAATCCACATTCCCGGAAAACAACCCTTACAGCATGGTTAGATTTCAATTCCACATCCACCATCGGTAGACATTTGATGTACTTGAAATTCCCATCTGAATTTGTGTGGTCGAAAAGAGATAGAGAGTGGTTTCCCATAGCGCATCTTAACAAACCCTCCATCGAGAGGCTGACATATGTCCATCCCAGTCAAGGCGATCTCTTTTATCAGCGACTACTATTATGTCACCAAGTGGGTTGTACTTCATTTCCGGACATACGGACAGTTGATGGTATTATATACCCGACAAATAGAGCAGCAGCAGAGGCAATGGGTTTATTAGAAAACGATAACGAATGGTCAATAGCGCTAGAAGAGGCTGCAATCACAGCGTCAGCATCAGAAATGCGTGCATTGTTCGTGCAAATCCTCTTGTTCTGCGACGTGAGCAACCCAACGGCATTATGGGACACGTTTTGGAAGCACATGTCTGATGACATTCCAAGAACACTCTCAGAACTGTTCGGTGTACACCTATTACACGTCAATGAACCAGAGCTTAAAGCGGGAATACTCTATGAGCTGGAGTCAAGTTTGTTGCAGCATGGCAGATCCCTGGAAGAATTTGGGTTGCCACTACCGTCAAAAGAGTTATTGAATATACTAAACAACAAGGCTATTATGGAGGAAAAATGTTACAATCACGCAGAACTGTCAAGGGAGCGGGATGTCCTAATACCGATGTTAAACCAGGAACAAAAGGCAATATTTCAGACAGTTATGGAAAGTCTTGAAGCAGGCCGACAAGAACTGGTATTTGTCTATGGTCACGGCGGCACCGGCAAAACTTATTTATGGAAAACCTTCATAACAACATTAAGGTCATATGGAAAAACTGTACTTGCAGTTGCATCATCGGGAATCGCTTCGCTATTGCTGCCCGCTGGTAGAACGGCTCATTCAAGGTTCAAGGTTCCAGGTTCCATTGGTTTTAACATATGAATCGGTATGCAACGTTAAGAAGAACACACAAGTGGGAAACCTACTGAAACAAACGGACTTGGTGATTTGGGATGAGGCGCCGATGAACGACCGAAAGTGTTTCGAAACACTAGACAGGACATTACGTGACATTTGCGATGCACCAGAAACACCATTTGGTGGCAAGTCATTAATGTTTGGAGGCGACTTTAGGCAAACGTTACCTGTTAAAAAAGGTGCACCCAAGAGTGAAATAATTGCATCATCAATATCAGAGTCTTATCTATGGCAACATTTTAAAGTGTTTGTGCTCCAGAGAAACATGAGGCTGGAACGGCCAGGAATGAGTGACTTGGAAAGGGAGGAAACCGCAACATTTTCCAGGTGGTTACTAAGTATCGGCAATGGTTATGCAGGCACACCGGTCACTCTGGACCCTGAAAACGCGGCATGGGTACAGGTGCCACACAGGTTTTCTATACGTGATGACGAACAAGGGAAGCAACATTTGATAGATTTTATATATGACATTGTGACGCTGCAACAACCCACAGCAGACAACCTCCAAGAAATGGCTATCGTATGTCCCAAGAACGAAACTGCAGACCTCATAAACACATCCATCCTGGAAAAAATTCCAGGGAGAACACACACGTACAAAAGTGTAGACCTTGCCGTCACAGCTGGAAATGATGGCGGCTCAACAGAACTGTTGTATCCTACGGAATACCTCAACAGTATCAATCCAACAGGCTTGCCACCACACCAGCTAGAACTGAAAATAGGTACCCCTGTTATGCTGTTATGCAACATGAACCCAGCCGACGGGCTTTGCAACGACACACGTATGATCGTGACACAGCTTCTCACAAAGGTTCTTGAAGTAAAGATAATAACCGGCACAAGGAAAAACCAAAAAGTGTTCCTCCCCCGGATAGTATTGAGTAACAAAGACGAAAAGCTACTGTTCATATTCAAAAGGAGGCAGTTCCCTGTCAAAGTATGCTACGCCATGACCATCAACAAGAGTCAAGGCCAGTCGCTAAAAAAGATAGGCGTTTACTTGCCTGAACCAATATTTGGTCACGGCCAGTTGTACGTGGCCCTATCGAGAGCAACATCACCATCGGGATTAAAGATTATTATAGGCGGCACAGAAGACCCATCCGACACCGTTACCAAGAACATTGTCTACAAAGATTTCCTAAACAGGATTAGGACAACAGAGGTTTACACAAATATTAACAACAAAAGCGTAGCAGAAAAGCCTGCATTTCTAAAATCACTGGCACCATAAACATGTTTATTTGCTTCCGTTAGAAAAAATTTGCGCACACATGCTATATATTTTGTTCGTAGTAACTAACAGATACGTTCGTAGCATGGTCCGCTAAGTTCACATAACTTAGAAGCATTCATATGTGAACAACTTATTAATGCATTATTACTAACCTTGCTAATATTACATACTATGTTTTGCATAATACCTTTCCATATAGGCATTTCCAAATTATATTAACATTTTCATGAATGTCCAGAGATATGTCTGACAAAAAAACAGAGACCCCTTTTAAAAGAACTGGTGAAGAAATGAAACCCGCAGGCGTTGGGCCAGGAACACAGCAAGAAGGAAAAGGAAAGGCGCCTGTTGAAGAACCCGACATGCAATCATCGATTGAAGGACCAGCTATTGCTAAGCCAAGCTCACCCGAGGTGTCTACAATGCCAACACCAACTACGGAAGGTAAGCAAACGGACAAAGGCAAGGCTGTCGCGATCCAAGAAGAACAAAAAGACCTGGCAAATCTGAGGCCAGCAGACATAGCAAAACCGCTTTGTGTTAGGGTCTACCGACGCTGGACTTCAAAGAATGTACCGGACCCAAACCCAACCGGGTTATACTACATGTTACTTGACAAAAAGGTATTCTCCAAAAACACTAAACATAACCGTTCACAATTATGTAAACACGGGCAAGAAGACAGACTTAACTATTGTTTCAAAACCAAATGCAGGGCGGAGCAATTCAGGCGAACGTCCAGCTATGGGACATGAAGCTATATGACACGAAACTGGAGGTCAACAAGTGCTACCGCATCGAGGGGTACGGTTGTAAAAGAACTGAGCACTGGCAACAGACGATCAATAACAACCTAACATTGCTTTTCGGCAAGTACACAAAGGTAGTTGAAATTGAAGACACAGGTTTCCCACAACACTACTTCAATTTCGTTTCTTACAATGAAGTGGCTACACGCACGGAAAATAGGGACTCCGTTCTTACAGGTAACACCAACCAACATAGCAACCATTTATTCTTAAACCCCGTATGCTAACCATAATATACAGATTACATAGGTATTATGCGAAACGTTACTGATATAAGAGAATTCGGAGACACAACCACTAACCGGATCTCTCGCCGGAACATAACAATCCTAAATCTCAGGTACAATTAAATACAACAATTCTTACATACAGATGACTGCAAATAATGCCACGTGAATGACTTGCAAAATTGACAGCGGTAACAGCATAGTATTCAGCCTGTGGAATGAGGTGGCTATAGGGTTTGAAGTCAGTTTATTATCAGCAATGGAGCAGCCAGTGATAATAGCCATTACCTCATGCTGGGCCAAGCGATTTGCAGGTAAATGATCAACGACCACAACATCATACCCTACAAATCATTAGTACAAGCATCTGATACATGTCATGTGTCCAGGAGGGCTTCAACTCTCAGCAACCCCAGCTACAAGCTATTACCTGAACCCAAAGATTCCTGAAGCAGACCAGATCAGGGAAATGTAAGTAATATGCCAACGATCGAATAGCCGCACGCTAAAAAATGAACACATAACATATAACATTTACTACAATGGCAGGGCTCCCGAATTCCTTGGTCCAAATCCAACACTACAACTTCCATCGACTGAAGGTACGCCATCCGGAAGCCAACAAGGTCAGCGAGCAATGACAATTGCATCATTACTTGACCTGAATCTAGAGGCGCACCCGGTAAGTACTCCGCCCACACAATTACGCATAGGAAAACACTTACGACAAAAACTAACAAAAAATCCTTAACTGAAATCCATGACAGCAGGAACAGTTCTCGGTAGATGCTACCATCACATGGATAGATGAGCGAAGAGGTTGGTATTTTAACAGGTGTCGTACATGCCACACAAAGATCAACGAAGGAATGCCACATCTACATTGCCAACAGTATGGAGGTAGTCCTGCACCCAATTAAAGGTACGCATACTCAACATATAATGATTTCCGATGGGTGTGGGCATCCATGTACAGATAACCAACTACAACCTTTAATGAAACAACCATCATGCAGCTATTGCTTTAGAGCATCTCTGACAGACATAACCGGGACATTGACAGTCACCTGTTTCAGTCCCGCCGCCAATTCACTGCTCCCACCATGCGGCGAAATACTGACTTATATACCTGAACCAGATTCGTACGACTTACCTGCAATCATCAGGGACCTCCAACAAACAAGAAGGATATTTAAGCTGCACTTTGCATCAGGTAGTCGACGTGGCAACACTAGATTCATACTCGACGGCGCAACAGACGCTCATGCCCCACAACCGCAACCACCACCCCAGATAGCAGCACTACCACCTATTCCAGAACCTGAAGGAGAAGGGAGTTCCTCCTCAACGCCGATCACTGAAACACCAACCATCATACCAATAGAAACAATCACACCACCACCTTTCACACCGGCCCCAGAGGAAAAGAATAAAGAAGCTGCACCAACAACATCCAAATGTATCCGTAAAGAACTTTTTCCGCCAGAAAAAGCCTCTCCCAGCGAACCAGAAAGCAAGAAGGCCAAAAAGGAATAGCGAAAACAAACAGGACTGGCAACCTTCTACCTATTATAAGTATGTTTAACTTACTAGGGCCAAGTATAAGCCGTAAAGATTAGGATATGTACAGTGTTAACTAAAGACATGTATCATGTAGGTAACTGTATGCTGTGCGTAAACTAGGTACGAAAGTTTCCAGGCTGCACATAGGCAAGCTAAGTCTTGCCATTTTCAATGTATATGACCAGTCTTTGGAATCACCACATATCACACAGTGAAAACATAATGCTACAACATTTCAGAACCAAAAAATAACTGATCCACATAAACGTCATAACAAGGCATTTATTCATCACAAGTTATATAACCATAACACAAACAACAACAGACATATGACCAACATAAAACAACCATCACCAACACAAATGAACCACTAAATAGTTATGCCAATGACGCCGACAACCTCTGGACACATACAACACTTTAGAACAGTCCACGGATAACATTGATACAATGTGCTGCAGCACGCAGAGCAGCATGTGCAGGAGCCATCAACGCCTGAAAAGCGGACTGTTTCGAGCGCTCCCGTGCCTGCACCTCTCTCAGAAACGCGACTGAATTCGCCACCACTGAATCATACGGCTCTTCGAGGACCTCTTGGATGAGATCATCCAAATACCTGAGACGAGCTGCAATTTCAAGGCAACGCGTGCGCACCATGGTCTCGAACTCACGCGTAGCGATAACTTCCCTTTCGAAAAACAGACACATTCGATCTCGAAGATCATCACTGTCACAAGAAAACCCAAGTTCCTCCAAACAACCACCACGCGACATAGACACCAACCAATAGTTATCAATAGAGAAGATTAGATACACTGCACCACAGTTATCGAACAAGATATATAAAAGAAAAAAATTCTACAGTAACAATCCCACTATCAACAGCTACATGGCCATTAGCAAAAGTACATAAACACAGGATATGGAAAAGGTTTACTACACATAGGCGTGCACAATGGAACTGCGTAACTGACACAACACAACAACTTACACAAGGGGAAGAAAACACAACACAAAAAAGAACACACATGGCCTGAACAAACCATCTTTCCCTTAACATACATAAAAAATTATGGCACATGCCAACGCATGCCTAACAAAACAAGCAAAGCACTGACAGATTCCCAACAAAGTAAACCAAAACATATACAAACAGTGAACGAAAAAGGCTTAAACATGCCACATGATACCACAGAATAAAAGTAAGCCTTATATGGCAAATTTCATTTCATTACGACATTTTACAGGAGATAACCTACATACGGTGGACCATCTTGCATAAACAAAATTGTAACCTAACAAAGGGTACATCCACCAACAACACTTGACATCATTCTAAAAACATACAAACATAAACACCTAACAACAACCCCAAACTTAACAAGCAACAACTACACATGACCCTTACAACCAGCGCACAAAAGAAAGGTACCATAAGCAGTAAATTACGCCCATACTAACCATCGGAAGAACCCTCATTTTCCTCCATCAAACCGATTTTTCGCTCTCTTTCAGCAATCCCATCGCGCACCGCATCCAATAACGTACCAAAAGCAACCAGAGTCTCTCTATCAACGCGCTGGAGCTCCTCCAAACCCCCTAAACCATTAATTGCCCTTACAGCAAAAGGACTAAACCTGTGGGCTTCCGTAATGGTGCGCTCCCGTTTCTCAAGTTTACAATGTAACTGCTCACGCTCCCCCTCTAGACGGTTTACCATATTACGATCCTCGGCAAGCTCACTACTAAACAGAAACTTGAAAGCATTGGCTAATTTATCAGAACCAGAGGCGGCAACTAGCTCATCAATGTTAGGTTTAGCGGCCATGATTTATTAGGTTAACTGAATCACACAATGGTACGCCTACACATACACAGAACCCATAAGATATACAACAAAGTAATGGGCCTCAACCACTGTGACAGGCCCAAAAATATAGTGTGGCCAAAAAATCAAAAGCCCATAAAACATACACGAAACGTAAGAATATGCAAAAATGGAAAAAACAGGAAACAAAAGAGTTCCAACATTGTAAGACACAAATGAAACAACCTGAGAAAAAAATCTAACGCACAAAAAAAGTCCCGCCGCGGAGCGGCGGGCATCAAATTCTTGTTAAAAAAAATTAATCAAGGGTTTCGATATTTTAAAAACTAAATATTTTCTTATTATGTACAGTAATAGTTTTAGACCCTCGTTCACGCCCAAGCTTTTGGCTTGAATTTTGTTAGATTAATGTGTTTTTAGATCCTTGTACACGCATAGAGCTTTGGTTTTAATTTTGTTAGATCAATAGGTCTTAGAATATATTATAGGAACATTAAAACATTGGATTGTATAAATAATAAAGGTTTAACAATAAGAGGAGAGTTATTTTACATACCAACGAACTCATCTCCACCATCCATGTAAAAAGATTTCAATAGTTAAGATTAAAAGCATTTTATTATTTCACATATTTTTTTATAATTTAATTATCTCTTAAACCGTTAATTGTTAAACAAAAATAACTACATCATCGCGACGAGCATTTAATTATCTTTATATAGACGGGCATTTTGATATACTTTCAAAAAAAGGAAAAAAAAAATGTTTTTTTCACGTTTTTTTGTCTTTTTTTAGTTTTTCTTCGAAACTGGAATTTGCATGAAATATCATATATGATTTAACACTAATTTGAAGATCACATGTGATATTAGTGTTAAATCACATATGGTATGTAATATCATATGTGATACTAGTAGGGATGAGCACGGTACCGGTCCCGTACCGATCCCGTACCGAATTAGTGGTACCGATTTTTTCCCGAGCATAAATTAGTGGTACCGTACCGCATCAACGGGATTCGATACCGGTACGCAGATACCGCATCGCATACCGTACCGGAAATGGGTTTTCCCCGCTTCTTTCGGGAATTTCCCGATTTGGTACCGGTCCCGTACCGAATTAATGATCCCGATTTTTTTTTCACCTTATTTCGTAGTCCCGGTACCGTACCGTATTTCAAGAATCGGTACCGTTTCGGTACGGTACCGGTACGTTTCCGGTTCGATTCCGGGATTCGGTTCAAAATGCTCATCCCTAGATACTAGTGTTAAATCATATATGATAAATCACATATGATATACATATCATATATGATTTAACACTAATATCACATGTGGTATTCAAATTAGTGTTAAATCATATATGATTTTTTCATGCAAATTTCAGTAACGTAAAAAAACAAAAAAAACTTAAAAAAAAAAAAAAAAAAAAAAAGGAAAAGAAAAGTGAAAGACACGAAAAAAATTTTGTCGAAAGTATATCAAAGTGCCTATCTATAGAAAGATAATTAAATGCTCGTCGTAATGGTATATTATTTTTTCGCTTGGCAATTAACGGTTTGAAAGATATTTATATTTGAAAAAAATGACGAAAGTGGGTTTTTTTAATTGTTGGGATTAATCTCATCCATTAGATCTAATAAAAATAGAGACTGAAGATTGATCCCTTAGTATGTAAAGAAGATTTTGTCCTCAAATGATCTTAAATCTAACAATAAAACATAAATAAATGGGTCTCCAAAAACATTATAATAACATTTAAAACATTGTTTGACAATATAAACATTAACATAAAATAAATTATATTCAAATAAGGCTGCACACAGTCGTGATCAGATCATCACCCTGCCATATCAGCTTTCTCTCTCTTGTGACCAGACACGACCAAGTTGGCACATACCATAACCAACATTGAATATAAAAAATCAAAAAATACCATTTGTGTGTGTATACAATCGGTCGAAATTGAGACCGATTGTTTTTTTTCCTTGCTCGACCGACTTCAGACCCAAAGACCACAGTGGGAACGACCGATGTTGAAATCGGTCAAGTTGGGTGACCGATCAATTTTTTACGATCCACTGTGTGTAGCCTTATATAATATTATTCAATCTTCTGATTCATCTTTGTATTCTAGTGTGAGAGACGAGCAATATGAGCATTAACATTTGCCAGGTTGGTATTGGAAAGTTCCTTCACATACTGGGCAACAACAAATCTTTCTATCATACTTTTGAGTATATATGGATCTATATAATCATCGTCATAATATTCTATATATGTTAGTGCAAATATAACGATATTTAATCTATACATTCTCATTTGTTTTGTTGATGACAAACATGTAACTTGTAATACATAACGTAAAATGTATAAGTTACTTGTAATTATATTTTGTCTCAACATACTCTCAACACCTCTCGACGACTCAAGTCCTTGTATGCTACAACACAGTTTCGTACATGTTTATTATGTTGCGTTATGATCAAACCCCTAACAAACCATTAAACATGTTTAGTTAAATAGTTTATAAAACACTTAAGTAATTTTGTTACTTACATTTTATGAAATACATAAACATAAGTAAATGTGTTGGGTAAAACCCATGACCCATGACCCAAGACCCATACCCAATGTCTAGATACATTGTACCTTGGTGGGCACTCAAAACCATGACCCATAGCCCATAGTTTTAACCCATAAACCATGGGTAAAGAGGAGCATCCACGGATCCCTCAAATGTCCCACGGATCCCTTGGAATTACAAGGGCCGGATCCCTCCAGGAGGGATCCTTGGGTCAGAAACATGGTTTGGCCTTTTTGCCTATAAATAGCAAGCCATTTCTTACCATTTCTTCACACCTTCACACATAGTTTCTCTCCACCATTTCTAGGATATTTAGATCATTAGGAAACATGTAAACCACCCTCATCTCATATGATCATAATGCTTCTAACTTTCATTTGTTGTAAGCATACTCCCGAAGTGATCCTCCAAAGCAAGCTTAGAGATCTTGCATCCTTACCTACTGAAGTGATCACCCATCACAAGCATACAAGCACATGAAGATCTTCTACAACAAGCTTGGGAAACTTGTCATCTTCATTCATAGAAGACTAAATAAATCATGCTTTGTGTACTTGATGTTTAGTTTTGGATTTCATATCCATTAGACACATTGTCTTGTATATTGTCTAGTTTCATATTCTTGTATCTATGACTAGACTAGATTGTTTATGTGTTTGTGCCATAAAACACAAGGTTTGTTATGTTGGGCCACAAAACATAACGGGTGTCATAGATGTGTCGCATATCTATGACTAGACTAGATGGTTTATGTGTTTGTGCCATAAAACACAAGGTTTGTTATGTTGGGCCACAAAACATAACGGGTGTCATAGATGTGTCATAGATAGAAGTGAAAGATGTCTTAGAAGTGAAAGATGTCTAAAGGGTCAAGACGAAGACATTAGTGAAGGGTGTCAACCGTTCATATTGAAAGCACTAGTGAAGGGTGCTTAGAAGTCAATGCTAAAGGCATTAGTGAAGGGTGCCTAGAAGTCAAGTCAAAGGCATTAGTGAAAGGTGCCTAAGATGTACATTCGATATGGTGTGATTCGATGTACAAGATAGATTAGTATTGGGTCACAAGGATATTGTCATCCTTGTTGATATTGTCATAAGGAGTAGATCTCCTTTGGGGTTAGTCGTTGGTGTAGTGTTGGGTAGTAGTTCCTACTTTGTAATGGAACTCGGTATCTAGCCTAGTACCGGATAAAGGGTAGGCGACGTTGTGATAGGTTTGGTTCTACCTCGTGGAAGAACTCGGTGTTTAGCTTAGTACGGAAAAAGTGTAAGCGACATTGTGTAAGGTTTTCTCCGCCGAGAATGGAGTTTGTTGATCTAGTGAAGCAACTCTCGAGTAGGTGACTCGAGGAGTGGAGTAGGGCAAGGAAGGTGTCCTTGTAGCTGAACCACTATAAATCCTTGTGTTGGTTTGTCTATCCTTTTACTTATCGCTTTACTTTTATTCTTGCATTACATTGTTTATTTTCTATGTGGTAGATGTCTATGTTTGTGATACATACTTGGTCTTTCATATAGTCATAATAAAACTATATTTAATACTTTACATATTATGACACGCTTGATCAAGAAAAAGCAACCGGACTAATAATGGTGAAACTTGATTTATATTGAACCATTAATCTTGCGGAATCTTATGTGATATTAAGGGGTTGACTTTACATGCCGTAATGCGTTAAATGCATCCTCGAGTCGAGATTAGCAAATGCAATGGTTTATACTATATTTGATACAAAAGTTTTAAGTTTGAAACGGAAACGTATTCACCCCCCCCCCCTCTATGTTTTCCCAATTGGTATCAGAGCGGGTTGGCTCTAATTTTTAAAACAAATGGTTTTCAAAACGAGTAAGGTCCTTGTATCAACTTTTTAGTGAAGTTAAGCATAATATGAAAAGTGTTTTGTTAATTTTTTTTCTTTGAAGTTTTGTTGTTAGATATCTTGTTAATCAAACTTGAATAAAGGTAAAAATGGGTAATATAACTTCACTAAAAAGTCTAAAAAGGTTAAACCTTTTCGTCAGGTCAAAACATGCATTTTTGTATTTCTGTTTCAGATCCGTGGATCCCTCAGTTTACACTGGACGGATCCCTCAAGCAAGGGATCCGTGGTATAGAAGACAGTTTTTGTGTGAATTTCAAAAATTCATAACTAATTAACCGTAAGTCGTTAGAAGTCGTACCACCTATCGTTTTAAAGGTATTTGAGTCTACTTTCATTTAAAAATGATTTCATAAACTGATTCAAAATAAAAATTTACAAAATCATTGATTTATAGTAGAAAGTCATTTTTCGGTCATACCTTTTGCACAAAAATTTTTGATCTAATTGGAGACGGATGTTTTCGTCTTTGAATAACAATGTGTCCTCTTTTGAAATTAAGGTTTTGATCATATTTATAAAAGAAACTAATCAAGCTTGGTATACATGCTTAACACAAAGCGATGAAAAGAACTTTCGTATGCTATGCTAAATGATAAATTGTCTTCCTTGCATTACTTGATTATTTGCTTATCTCAAATAGCTTGTGTGCTTGTTTGATTGAATAACATATGCGGTTTCCTTACCTTGCTATTCATTCTCTTGCTTGTAGATTTAGTAATATTCTACTAATCAATGTGCTACTTGAAGGAGTGTTTGGAATAACATCTAGTTGTGTCGAAAATGTTAGTTTTATAAGTTGAAAAATGTTTAAAACATATAACACACTAAATGGATTTTTGATTGAGTTTGTCATGTGTGCAACATAAACGTTTTATGTGCTTATATGACTTCTTGATTTCATATTTTCTTGTATCATTTTCTAAAAACAACAAGAATGTAAATCGGATCATAACCTACACTTGTGTTGATGATGTACTCTCCCGTGTTCCTTTTCATGATCGCTTTCCAAGCTTCATAGTAGGATTGAAAACTTGATTATTTCATCCGACATACTCAAGTAAATTATTTTGCAACGCAAATATAATTGTTCATATCCGAAAGTCCAAACTCGAGCTTTCCAACAACATATGTTGAACTAGCTCATCCAACCATTTTTTTGTTCACCATATGGACAAATTTTAATTTTTTTTCATGACACCTTCGTTACCTTAGTTGTTTCAAGTATAATATTAATAAAAACGAAGAAAAGTATCATCATTGTTACTCTTCGATAGGCCATTGTAGGAATATAAATTTTCCTAACTTGAGAATGAATACTGGAGAACTTATTGCACTAGAAACTCAATTTGACCTAACGGTTGAATTGCTTCCTTGATAGAAGTTGGGTATGTGGAATCGCCCGTAAAAATTGTCGTGTTTAGCCGTAATTGAGCACCGCTAGTAATAGTCTCATATTCATTCTCTCACTTGAGAAATTCATACTCCTATGTTTTCCTAAAGTAAGTTTACAATGGAAATACTTTGCATTGTCTTAGGATTACTAATCAAACAAGTTGTAAAATTAATTTTTCTTTTAGTTAATCAAAACCACTTGCCTCATCAAGCGATTATCTTTCTTTGATCGAGAAGAGCTACATGACTTCATGGACGAAGCTCATTGTATGCTAATCATCATCCGTAATAACTAGATTGTCCTAAACTAGCACCTCACAACTCTAAACACCATCATGTTCTCTTTTCTTTCAAGACACATACCTTGCATGTCATTGTTAGTGTAAATGATTTACTAATCTAGACCGTAAATTTGTTTTAGGCTTCTTGAATAGTGCTTGTTAATTTTGCTAAACCTTTGTGTTATTTGTGAGCTCGATCTCATTTGATTGCCTATATGTGATCTCTACATGGTCTCCTTGCTTTGCTTAACGTGTATACTTGTGTGCTTGCTGTAAAAATCATTAGCTACCATAAATCATTTTCTCTTGATCATTTAAGTCCTTCTTCATGTAAGACACTTAACAGATTGAGTAACTTAGGATATGTAGGTGCTAGACCTTGCTAGAACCCAATAACCTCTTTTTCACCTCATCTGTTAGCCGGATCCCTGGACTTAAGCTAGCTGGATCCCTCTAGTGAGGGAACCGGTGGAACCGTGGAACAGTAGGTACATTATCTCTTTAGATAATCATTTCAAATTTCCTTTTTCCACACAAGCACTTGTTCAACACTTACGATTATCAGTTTCTTATATGTTTATAAATTATTTGCATTTATATGATTCTTTACGTGTTATTTCTTTTCGTTTCATGATTGTATGTGAACAATTTATCCATTTGTATAAATGTTTTCCTTTTGTACTAACTCATTTGGATTCTTGTAGATTGACAACGGTCGATTTCATCATCAAGTCTAGTCGTGCTGTAACACCCCAACCCGACAAGGGTAGAAGTGTCACATTCTGGTGACATATCAGAACATACAAATAAAATTTTACAAGCGGAAGCATTATAAAATAAATTACCAAGTCATATAACGGATGACTTACAAAGAAAATACAAAATCCAATATGTCAAAAATAAATGAAATCCCAAATAATAGCCCATCAAAATAAATCCAAGATAGCAAGGTATCTAGGGACAGTCCACTCAGATAATCCAACTCTCAGCCCATCAAAGCCCATCTTCCAACCTAAAACCTGCCGTAGGAAAAGAAATGCGGCTGAGCTTAAAAAGCCCAAAGGAACAGATATAAGAACAAAAGCTAAACATAATCAAAATACAAAACGAATCAGAGGATACTGATAACAAAATCGTAACGAATGAGCACAATGAGTCTATGAGTCAATGAGGAACATGCAGAACACAATATTAACATATTTCCAGAAAGAACAGGAATCAAAAGACTAAAGTACAGCAAAGCAGCGAATCATTAAACAAATACAAACACATATGAATAACCAAACAAACAAGTATCGAAACATAATCATATAGGAGTTGATGAACAATATCATAATCAAAACAAGTGACCAAATAGTGAACAAGCATATCAATCAACGGATAAACTAAACATAAATATGGTAAAACAAATAATTTAGATAATTCAGAATACATATAAGCTAAGCTGAATTCTAAGCAGGCGGAAGCAACTGAATAAAATGTAAGCATGGCAATCACACAAGTCAGACCAATCATAGTTATTAAATAGAACAAGTATCATAACCAACGGAAATACTAACAGCAGTATAAACATGGTAGTCAGATGAATCAGGTAGGAATACCAAACAAACATCATAATTGAATGAATTAACTAAACAAGATCATAGCATGGCAAACTAAACAAGTAAATTAGAAAGGTAACATAAGTTGAACCATATTCCTTCATCACCCAGTAATATGAACAGAAGTGTAAACATGGTGGATCAACAAGTCAGGTAAACATCCATTACTATGTTGAACCGATAACATAAGCATCAGAAATATCAAGCAGAAGTTCAAACATGGAAATCACAATTTGCTGGTAGATTACTAAATGATAGTCATAGCCCTCGATATAACTGAACAAAGTATAACATGATTAACGGATAAATCAGTTGATTACATACTAGCATGGTAACCAGACAAATCAAATAGTCACATAACAGCATGGTAAGCGGATAATTAAATATTAGCATGATAACAGATGAATTAGGTAACCACATACTAACATAGTAGATAGAAAAATCATGAAATCATAATCAGCATGGTAAACAGATGGGCCAAATAATCATATAATGGCATATTCAACACTTGAATCCAATAATCATATAATAGCTCGGTAAACCGGTGAAGTGGTAATATGAAGTATAAGTTTGGCAACCAACCGAAATAGAGTGAAAGCATAGTAAATCAAATGAACTGAATACTGAGAATAATAACCAAATGAACTGAAGCATGAATCCGATAGTCAAACGAATCACATAAGAATGCTGAGTGAATAAGTAGTCAACTGAATGACTGAATAGACATAGCAAACGAATGAATCAGAATATCAGATACTCACATAATAACAAAAATCAGAATGTTGCCCCGAGCACATAACCTAACGTCCAACATGACACATGAAGGACACTACATACATACATAACCGTCAATTCATAAGTGTACAAGGAGGGGAGACCTCACGAGTACCATAAGTGCGAGAGGGTGCAAGGCACGCACAACCAAACGCCATATACATATCATAATATCATAAGCCTAGGATGCATCCATACGCCCCCCACATAACATAAATCATATATGTACACCTGCTCAAGACAAGTATACACACATATCATAATGGCCAAGAGATCTCATAACATATATACATAAATGGGGACGCCGTGGACTAATCACACCGCCACAGATGGTGTCATGCCATCGGTGCCATCAATGACATGGTCATGGTACCTCCATGACTAGTTAGCTCGGGCAACATAAGAAACAAAGCATAAGAAGCATAATCATAACATACCATATCATATCATATCATCGAAAGGAAATCATAATCATAGTAAACGAATGTCATAACGAATCGAATCATATCAAAGGATCATATTAGAAATCATATCAAAAGGATCATAGTAAAAGGAATCATAGCAATATCATAAACGAAGCAAAGTCAAGGATCGGAAAGTCATGAGAAATCCCTACTGAAAATGGATAGAATATCTGTACCTCAAATGTATGTGCGTAAGAGTAAGGCACACAAGCAAGATTAACGTCCCCGTTTCACTAAATCTACATTATGACATATCATAAATCACATATGTGTTCCATTTATAAATCATGCTTAACTTATCTCCCATTTATACTTAGTTTCAAGTTCATAAATTTGGGGTGGTCATGATGGAGGCTAGCAAAGCATTTTGCATTTGCATAGTCTCACTAAGGTGAGAATCCACCATGCCTTTGAATTGGTGGAGATTGTGGAGTTCCGCTTGAATCTCCTCTCTTGTAGGATTTGCATCCTACATGCACTCCTCAATGTCCTCAAGATGAGGGGACATTGATGTGGGGAGTGGATGGTCCCCATACAAAGGACCATGAATGTCTTTGTGAATGGGGTGGAAGAGAAGATGTTTTGGCCCTAATGGGGCGTTTGGGTCAAAAGATGACCGAGGTGACTCATGAGCAATCCGCTCAATTGTGCCAAAGGATGGCAATGGTGGTGGATGATTTGGCCTAGGAGGCAAGTCATCCAAGTCCTCCAAGAAAGGATTTGGTGAAGTTGGTGATGTGGAAAATAACTCCATAGGAATGAGAGTTGGAGACTTTGGTGGTGAGGGTGTTTTGGATGTTTGGATGGGTGCCGGTGGAGGTGAAGTTGGTGTTTTTGTAGGTGGTGGAGTGGTGATCACAATGTGTGATTGAGTAGGTGTAGCCAAGGTAAGGCTTGTATCATCTCGGATGGGAGATGAGATTGTGAGTGGAGAAGACTCGGATGAGGAGCTTAGGTTTACGAAGCAACAAGGCCTCACGCTAATTCTAGCGGTTTTCTTGCAAGTTTTAGGAGAGGATTTAGTCATTTTGACTTGTGTTTTTCTTTGCTAGATGATGGTAAGAATGAAGAAGGTGTGAGGATGATCATGGTAAAACCTCTCAATTTATAGAAGTGAAAAATTATGGAGAAATGTGTTTGATTTGATGTTAAACCATTGAAGAGATGAGGTTCCTAATGATTTGGAAGTGGGTTGAATGCTAGTCATATCACCCAAGTCAAGCCATACAAGAGAGATGGAGTGAAGAAGAAAAGATTTGCAATAAATGTGTTCTAATTAGTGGAGTTTCCTAACAATCAGATTTCCCACGGATTTGAAGGTACCAAAAATTTGGTTCCTTCCTTTATGCCAAAGGGCTCCTTGGGTGGATTTTTCAATTTTTTTTAATTTTGGTGGGAAATGGATTTCTTATATACCTAAGTGAATTATACTAGTTCTAATAAGTGCATAAACTAGTTAAGATTGACTTATAAGCAATGGATGGTAATTTGGAATCACGAAAGAGTCGAAATTCAGAGAGTTACCTGGAGGATCCACGGCACCAAAAGTTTACACGGACGGAACCCAAAAAAGGGTGCCGTCTGATCCGTCTGTACAGGTACGGCGGTACCATTTGTCATAACAGACGGTACCAAAATGTTGGTGCCGTCACGATCCGTGAAGAAATTTTGACAGAGTTCTTTTTTAGGTGTCCGGGACTTTTCCGAAACCTGAAATTTTTCTCAAAACATGTGACACTAAACATTTCTAGTTAGAAAAAGTAAATAACACATGTATAAACACAGTGGAGCATGGATTTTGAGCAAGGCCTAGTGATTTTCACATTATAGTGAAAATGGGTAAAATTTGATAGCATACTTGTGCTATCCTCCTGCATAAGATTGTTAGCATACAACATTGTTTTAAGTTATATTAGCATCCTACACAATAAAAACACCTAAATTGTATTAAACATTGATGATAATGTATTGTTCCAAACACTCCTTAATGGACCCTTACTTGTCCAATTTCTTGTAGATCTTGTTCATCATCCTACCAAGACACTTGAACATTCCTTTAGTTTGCTTGAACTCCACTGATTCATTCTCGATCTCGGGAAGAGACGCATAATACTCATGAGGTGGAAGATGAGAGCTTGGAAGACCATCCTCGGAGCTATTTGATGATGATGATGATGGAGTTGGAGGTTTTGCTCTCTTGCCTTTTGTCTTAGCAACTCGTGCATCACTTAAAGGTACAAAGATGTGAAGGATGAGCTCATAGTGAAGGTGCATCCCTTTTGGGCTTGGTTGAATTGGTGCAAAGTTTCTATAGAGTCGGGTGAGAAGCATCCCGTATGAAAGAGCAACCGATCCTTGAGTTGGAATATCAATCATTCTCCTAGCGATGTAGTAAGCTAAATTGAATGGTTGACGGGTGGACAAGTTGTAGAGCATGTGACAAAGGCAAGCGTTGATGTGATCCTTATTTCCTATGGTGCTAATGACGTTGGCTCTAAGTAGCTCCTCCCATTTCTTAAATTCGGGCTTAAGTTCATTTAGCCACATTCCATATGGATCTCGGTTTACCTCATTTCCCTTTCGGGTAACTCGGGTTGTATCACCCCTTGGGTTAAAAAGGTGTTCACGGATAACATCCTTATCGGCCAAACGGGTTTGGTAGGGAGGAGTGTAGTCATTGATTGCATCAAGAGTGGTGAGTGACCACTTATCCGAGTAGACACAAGTCCCTCGGTTGGGAATTCCTAGCAATTGAGCAAAGTTGGCTAAGGTGATGGTGTAGTCGTTTTGATTGATTCTAAACCTAAGACAAAATTCATCATCGTCTTCATCATTAAAGCCGGTCACACTAGCATAGAACTCTAACACAAACCTAGGACAAATTGGTTCATCGATGTCAAGGAGACAATCGAATTGAATGGCGGCTAGTTCTTCACGAAGATTGGAATTTTCAAGGAAGGATGGGTGAATGGTTCTACCCTCATGAAAATACCTTGATTCTAGACTCTTAAAGATTTCTACTTGTTCCTTGGAAAGTCCTTTGGTTTTGTGATGTTTGGGAATGTAAGCAAGGGTGTCTTTGTGATCATAGAATCTTGCGGCTACCATGGTTATTCCTAAGAGCAAGAATTAATATGTTAAAAATGAGACTACACTTTAACGTTTTGGTTCTAGTGTGTGCCTATATGAAAAAGATTTGGAGTTGCGGTTATCTCGACTCATTTTATGAACAAAAATGGTTTTAGTGGGGTGTTTGGCAAATACCATGAGATAACCCAAATGCTCCTAATTCAATGTGGCTTCATTTGAATATACCCGGGAATGCATATTAGTTATGCAATACCTTTAGTATTCAAGAGCATGCAAGTGATGAAGGTCTAATGTTCTATTTGTATTAACAATGAAAAATTGTTTTCCTACAAGTGAGAAGTTTTTCAAAATTTTTGACATGGGGTGTTTGGTTATTTGAATAAGGCCTTATAGTCATTATCTATTTATTAGTGGGAAGCATGATTTGTTTATGCAATATGATAATGTAGTACCTAATTTCAATGACTAGTTATGCAATTTGCCAATTGAATTCATATTTAGTTTAAAAGCATACATAAAACCCCATGTAATGATTTGTAATGGTTTTGTGCATAAATAAGAATCCTAGACTCAGAATTAGGAGATAAAATGTAGTTAGGATACTTACAATGATGTTATCTTCAATGATTAGTGAGTGGGAAGGTGTCAATAATGAGCTTGGTTTAATGTTTACACATTTTGGTAAAGTGAGTTTTGAGGAAGAAGATGTTTTGTAGGTAGTTTTTGCTTCGTAGACACCACGGACCGACGGTACCAAATTTTGGTTCCGTCCGTGTTATCGTTTGGTCGCGTGGCTACTGATTAGATATAAAACAAAATTGTTTTGTTTTGACTATTCTAATGTTTTGGGCTATGTTTAACCTACATGTTTGGTTCCATTAACCCTAAACCAAGTCTAAGAAGATTAAAATGTTCTCGTTTAAGAGGCTTAGTTAAGATGTCGGCAATGTTGTCTTCGGAGGATACTTTCTCGATTGAGATGTTTCCTTTTTGAACATTGTCGCGAAGAAAGTGATGACGGATTTCAAAATGCTTTGTACGAGCATGTTGAACGGGATTCTTGCTGAGCTCGATGGCTCCTTTCTTGTCGCAAAGTATTGCAATGTCATTGAGATGAATTCCGTAGTCTACGAGAGCTTGCTTCATCCAAAGAGCTTGTTGACATGCTTTTCCGGCTGAGACGTACTCGGCTTCAATAGTTGAGATGGCTAAAGTCGTTTGCTTCTTTGCAAACCATGAGGTGAGACAATGTCCAACAAAAGTGCAAATACCACTTGTACTTTTTCTATCGGTATAGTCACCGGCATGATCCGAGTCGGCATACACTATGGTTTCTACACCCGTTCCTTTGGGATACCATAATCCTAAACAAGTTGTTCCCTTAATGTATCTAAAAATCCTTTTTAAGGCTTCTAAGTTTGATGCCTTTGGGTTTTCTTGAAAGCGAGCACATAGACAAACACTAAACATAATGTCGGGTCTACTAGCCGTGAGATAGAGTAGGCTACCAATCATTCCTCTATATTTAGTGTTATCTACGGATTCACCTTCCTCATCCTTGGTAAGTTTAGTGTCCGAGGACATGGGTGTCTTAGTTAGTTTCGAATCTTCAAGACCAAATTTCTTAAGCATATCTTTTATATATTTAGATTGATTAAATAATATGCCATCTTCTAGCTGTTTAATTTGAAGTCCTAGAAAGAACTTTAATTCACCCATCATACTCATTTCAAACTCGTCGTACATGATTTTAGAGAAATCATCACATAGCTCTTGACAAGTTGACCCGAATATGATGTCATCAACGTATATTTGAACAATAATAATATGTGACCCCTTTTTCTTGGTAAAAAGAGTATTATCTACTAATCCCATAGTTTATTTGTTTTCAACAAGAAAAGTCTTAAGACGATCATACCAAGCTTTTGGTGCTTGCTTAAGACCGTATAATGCTTTCTTGAGTTTGAAGACATGATGTGGTTTCTCAAAGTCGGTAAAACCGGGAGGTTGAGCAACATACACTTCTTTGTTAATAAACCCATTAAAAAATGCACTCTTAACATCCATTTGAAATAATTTAAAATCATAGGCACATGCATAAGCAAGTAATATTCTAATAGACTCAAGTCTAGCTACCGGTGCATAAGTTTCATCATAATCAATCCCCTCTTGTTGATTATAACCTTGCGCTACAAGCCTAGCTTTGTTTCTAGATACTATACCATTTTCATCCATTTTATTTCGAAAAACCCATTTCGTTCCAATTATAGTTTGATCTTTAGGTTTTGGAACTAATTTCCAAACATCATTTCTAACGAATTGGTTTAACTCTTCTTGCATGGCAATTACCCATGATTCATCTTTTATTGCTTCATTTATGTTTTTCGGTTCAATGGTGGATACAAAACAAAAATAATTACTTTGATTTTGGGCTTGTGACCTTAAGGTTCTTTGATTTAGTTGTCCTATGACCTTGTCTAACAGATGACTCTTAGATTCTTTGATGTTTACAATTTCTTTATTTAATGGTTCATCTTCCTTGTTATTATTAATTATTTCTTGACTTTCTATCATTTGACTTTCAACTAAGTCATCATCTACCAAAGGTGATGTCTTAGAGGGAGGTGGACTTTCGTCGAATGTTATGTTCAACGATTCCTCGACTATCATTGTTTCTTTGTTTAGGACAATGTAAGCTTTACTAGTTTGAGAATAACCAAGAAATACACCTTCATAAGACTTTGGGTCAAACTTGGTGAGATAATCTTTAGTATTAAGAATAAAGCATTTACAACCAAAGACTCTAAAATATCCTAAAGTTGGCTTTTTACCTTTATAAAGCTCATATGGTGTTTTGTTTAGGAAAGGACGTATTAAGACTCTATTTAAAATATATGTAGAAGTGTCAACGCCGTTACACCAAAACTTTTGAGGAATGTTTTGTTCATTAAGCATTGTTCTACTCATTTCTTGAATTGTTCTATTTTTACGTTCTACTACTCCATTAGATTGAGGTGTTCGTGGAGCTGAAAAGTTATGTGTTATACCATTTGTATCACAAAAGTTTCCAAATTGAGTTTCGTTGTCAAATTCACGACCATGATCCGTTCGGATCGACACAATTTTAACACCTAGTTGATTTTGAATTTTCTTGCTAAGAATTTCAAATTTATCAAAAGCTTCATTTTTGGTTTTCAAAAAAACGTCCAAGTAAATCTTGAGTAATCATCTACTATGACCAAAGTGTATAAGTTGCCTCCGTAGCTTCTTATAGCGGATGGACCAAACAAGTCCATATGCAATAATTCTAGACACTTAGATGTGGACACCAAATTTTTAGATTTATGACTACTATGGGTTTGTTTACCAATTTTGCAAGCGTCGCAAAAGTGTTGGTCATATTTTAGTTTTGGTAAATTCCTAACTAGTTCTTTTGAAGATAGGTTTTGTATAAGTCTCATATTAGCGTGACCTAAGCGTCTATGCCAAAGAGATGAGCTATCATCTAACGTTGTTAGGCAAAGTTTGTCATTAGATGTTTTATCTATTTTCATGACGTATATGTTATTTTTCCTAACTCCTTTAGCTATGGTGATACCATCTTTTAGTATTTTACTACCATTTTCATCAAATAGTACTTTATATTTTTATCACACAATTGACTAATACAAAGTAGATTAAATCCTAGCCTATCTACATGAGCAACATTTTCAATAGTTAGGGAGTTATGAGCGATCGTACCTTTGCCAATGATTTTGCTTTTGAGATTGCTACCAAAAGTGACATTACCTCCGTCATACTCTTGGTATGATGAGAAGAGACTTTATTGCCCGTCATGTGTCATGAGCAACCACTATCTTTTATCCATTCATCAGGTTCTAATCCAACTTTTAAGCATACCTAAGAAGCAAATAACTCAAACATTTGGTCCCCAATATCTCATGGGTCCGTTTGGGTTAAACATACCATTTATTTGATTCATGTATGGAAACGATGAATAAGAGTTCCATGACATGTAACTTGGAGTTTGATATGGTCTAGGAAAGTTTTGATTCCAACCGTTGTGTTGGTAGTTGGGTTGTATGTTGTGGTTGCTTTTAGGAAAAGGGCGTTTGGCAAAAGGTGTTTTATATCGTTGTTGAGTAGTTTTTGATCTAAATTCATTTTTAGCAAGTCCTACTCGTGATGTAACAGCTGGTTTTAGTTTAACATTATCATTGGTTTTCTTTGTTACTTTTACAAATTCAGTACGGTCCGTATTACGAACATTTTGTCCTGCTGAAGTACCCACGGCACCATTTTGTTCAACGGACGGAACCCTTATTTTGGTTCCGTTCGTCCGTGCTGCATCGCAGCAGCTTTTGATGATTGTTCGCCTTTTTCGGCCGTTTTGTTTTGACTCTTTGGAATTAATACTTCATTAAATCCCAGCCCATTCATGTCTCCTGGTGTTTTATGGATTTTAACTATTTCATTGGCAAGAGCGATGTTTTTGTTAAACCTTTTGAATTTAGAATTATTTTCGATTAGAACATCTTGTGTGAGCTTTAGTTTTTCTATTTCAAGTTTAAGCTCTTGACATGATTTACAACCATCGTCATTTGCTTTTCCTTTTTCAAGTCGTTTTGCTTTTTCTTTTAACTCATAAACTTCATTTTTCAAAAATTCCTTTTTGGTTTTTAAAAATTTATTTTTAGTTATGATTTTTAGACTTAGCTCACACAATTGATTATATTGTTTTTGCAAGGTGTCATCATCAATAGAAGAATAAGAAGAGTCGGAAAGTACCTCGTTTGACTCATGTGCCATTAGAGCGATTTCTTCCTTGCTTGATTCTTCATCGTCTTCACTATCACTCCAAGCACCACTTACTGAAGCTCGTTGAGTTTTGCTTTTAGGTGGCTTGGGACATTCTCCTATAAGATGACTTGCATCACCACATCTAAAACACTTTCTTTCACCTTTACCCTTTTTGTCATCCCGATCTTTTCGGAATGGCCTCTTTTCTTCTCGAGGTTGTCTTACAAACTTTCCTCTTCTTCTAAAGAACTTCTTAAAATCTCTAACGGCCATGGCATACTCCTCATCTTCACTACCGGAGCAAGATTCGTCATCATCACTTGATTCCGCCTTTGCTTTTAGAGCAACGGATTTGATCTTCTCCCTTCTTCCTTTGATGATCTCCGAATCTTTCTCCATCACCATTTCGTGTACTTTGAGGTTACCGATTAGCTCGTCTAGTGACATTTTTGAGAGATCTTTTGATTCTTCAATAGCGGTCACTTTAGCTCTCCATTTGGGATGGAGTGCTCTAAGAAATTTCCCGACAAAGTTCTTACTACGAAAAGATTCATCAAGTGCTTTAAGTGATGTAATAATAGTATTAAAGCGAGCAAAGCCACAATCAATGGTTTCATCTTCGGGGATAACAAATTGTTCATATTGTTGAACAAGAAGATCAATTTTGTTATCCTTGACTTGTGAATTACCTTGATGTGTAACAATCAAAGATTCCCAAATATCTTTGGCGGTTTCACACATAAAAATTCTTTCATATTCTTTTCTAGGTAAAGCATTATAAAGCATCATTTTAGCTTCATTATTTTTAGCAACTAATTTCTTTTGTTCATCAACGAAAATATCCTTTGTTGTAGAACTAAAATCCCCTTTAACAATAACAAACCAAAGATCTATATCTTTTGATTTTTCATATGTTTCAAAACGGTTTTTCCAATAGATAAATCCATTGGTTTCAAAGAGTGGTGGTCTTTGCATAGATTGCCCTTCTTTAAAGTTATCAAAATCCATGGATCGTTTCAAGTTTATAAAATACAAATTATTTTAGAAATTCTTGAGCAACGAGGCTCTGGTACCAATTGTAGAAAACTAGAAGGGGGTTGAATAGTTTACCAATTAAAAATTTTGTTTTGAAACTTATTGAAAGATCAATTGATATTGATCTTAGATATGTTAATGAAATATGCAAGCAATATGTAAAGAGTAAATAAGGAAAGAAATGATCAAACCACAGCAAGTTGTTTATAGTGGTTCGGTCTACAAGGACTCTTTTTCCTTGCCCTACTCCACTCCCGAGTCTCACACTCGAGAGTTTAACTTCACTAGTCAACAAGCTCCTTTCACGGGCGGAGAAAACCTTTACACTTCGCTTACACTATTTCCGACACTAAGCTAGATGTCGAGTTCTTTCCAAGGGTACAACCACTCCCACACACAATGTATTTTGAGGACTAAAATACTAACCACTCACACTCACAAGATTATGATGGTTTAATACAACAATGAAGTATGAATCAACACAAGATCATACAACACTAAACAAACAAGACTTCCAACTTCTCGTTTGAAGCTTGAATGTGACTTGATCTTCTTTGCTACAAAAGAGATCACTAATATGATATGAAACTGAGTTAGAAAGGTTAGAGAGAAGATATGTAAGAGAGTATGATAGAAATGGATGAAAAACTACTTGGTTTGGCTTTGCTATTTATAGCCAAAACCATCAGCAGCATCCACGGACCGCGGACCCCTAAAAGGGTTCCGCCCGTTGTGGATTTTGGTGCCGCCATGTCTGACAGCAAGATTTCAATATCTTGCCAAAGTCAACCATATCTATGCAAGATTGTGTAGGATATGAAGAGTACAAATCTACATAAAATATCTAATGAAATCTTCCAATGATTTCCATGATGCATCACATGATGTCCTATGTTGTATTTCTATTTTTAGAAATATGCAAGTACTTAAGTAGTGTTTGGTTTTAAGAACCTAACACATTCTAAAACTACTATCATACATAATGATTAGAGTCATATTAAAATATGATTAATCACAAATGTAAATGCTTGAATGATGAAGATATTATTTGAGAAAGCTTGTTTTAATATCTATTAAACTTGACAAGCTTTAAGCTTTTATACAAATTAAATTTACTTTTGTCGTTAACAAAACTTAGGTAAAGATCAAAAATATAAATAACGTTTAATGACGATATTTGTATTAACAGAAACTAATATGCATTTATCCTTATATGAAACGTGTACTCCATTATATGATTTGGCCCATTCATAATCCTTTCCAAAGTTAAAGTATCATCTTTTATTTTAAATGTGGGACACATAAAATGATTTGGTCTAATATGTATGGCGTTGACTACATTTGTTAATAAATTAAAGATCTTGCATTTGGTTTTAGTTTTATGATTCAATGAATAATGAGGGGAAACATTTGTTTAGTATGGACGTATTATTATATAGTCGTATTTCTTAATTAATTCTCTTAATATCTTATGTTAATATCCGTATACCTATTAAAGTGAAATTTCAAATTTTAGGTCGTTATAATTCTTCCCCTCTAAAAGAAAAATTTTCGTCCTCGAAAATTGAAGTCGCAGAGGTACACGGAGACGTACGGTTCAGGGCAGATGCAGCAGTTCATAGTCTCACACAGATCATAACGATTTCGGTTCCAAAGCGTACAAAACTTATACGTAACAGATGTCGATGAAAATCTTGCAAAGAGGTACATAATTTCTAACGGTCATGAACAGTTACCCCCAACGGTCGTGAACAGTAACATCCCAACGGCTAGTTTTACTGTTTACACCCCAACGGTCGTGAACAGTACCCCAACGGCTAGTTTTTCTTTTTATAAATACCCCATTTTAATCCTCATTCTTCCATACTAACTTTTCTTCCGAAATTTCTCCCATCACAATTCAAAATGCCGCATGTTATCACCATTGTCACGATCATGTATATTGTAGCCGCTGCTATCTACTTGGCCAACGCCCCAAATGAAGAAGGTTATAAGTATTTGATCGGGATCTTAGTGGTCCTAGCGGTTGGCGTAGATATACTTTGGAGGTAATAGATAGTGTTGCACGCATAAGTGTTAGTAATAATTTTTTTTAATGGTGATAACCAATGTGTTATGACAAATCCATTTGTGCTCTTTACTTATTGATCTATGTCTCTTAACATTTTACTTACCGCACTCAATAACCCGCTTTTATTCTCGTATTACACAGAGTATTTATGGTGTTGCATCCGGTCGTGAGTCTTGCGCTTGTGGGTGTGGTGGTGTTTTTCGTTAGCTTAGTGGGTCAACCGCTCAACGATTCCCTTCCCTACTTGGTGGTCTTTGTAACATTAGCTCTACCGTTGTTGATTATATCGTTATGTATTAATATTTATGGATTTTAATGAAATTTACGTTATTTGTGCTTTTCCATACATTTTTGTGAATTCTTGTGATCCTCGAGTTTGTACTTATATCATTTCAGATACAAATAAGCCTACTTATTTATAATTCATTATTTACATAGAGAGGCGTCCCAAAATAATTTAAATAAAGAAGTATAAACTTATGGTTCGGTGTTTTGTAAAGAGGTACAGAATTCCAATCGAACATGAGGAGTGAGAAATAACGGATACAAGTCATATTCCATTCACGTACAAACCCCAGGCATTTCCCAAGATGTCGTATGATTTCAATAAGTTCAAATTATATGATCTCGGTATTATCACGGTGATCAGGCGTCATAATACTTGCATTACATAACCAGTCCTTATTGTCATCATATTCTGTTTCGGGTCATGACAAACCTCATAACTAATATCACACAAAACAGATAACATACAGATTGCAAGTAACATACCAAAGCAGACCAGATACACATACATGCAGCATATAACACATCAAACAACTTACCATATCACAATGAAAGAAGGCCACCAACTTGCACAAACGGCTCCTCATGACTCATTATTGCCTATCCGAAATAAAGCTGAGATATCATCAAAATGCTAAATAATAAAACTTCATGATTCAAACCGGGTTCTGAACAAATCGAAGAAAAGCAATACCGATCAAAATCACTTAACAAAATATCAGACCGCCTCAAAACGCATGACAAACGAATATCGAAGTCAAAACTGAACGACAATCAAAAGGAATCGAAAGTGATCAGAATAGACGAAAGCCTAGTGTCTACCCAATCCTCACAGGTCAATCCTAAGGTCAACAAGACGAAACCGAAGCTCTGATACCATAATTGTAACACCCCAACCCGACAAGGGTAGAAGTGTCACATTCTGGTGACATATCAGAACATACAAATAAAATTTTACAAGTGGAAGCATTATTAGATAAATTACCAAGTCATATAATGGATGACTTACAAAGAAAATACAAAATCCAATATGTCTAAAATAAATGAAATCCCAAACAATAGCCCATCAAAATAAATCCAAGATAGCAAGGTATCTAGGGTCAGTCCACTCAGATAATCCAACTCTCAGCCCATCAAAGCCCATCTTCCAACCTAAAACCTGCCGCAGGAAAAGAAATGCGGCTGAGCTTAAAAAGCCCAGTGAACAGATATAACAGAACAAAAGCTAAACATAATCAAAATACAAAACGAATCAGAGGATACTGATAACAAAATCGTAACGAATGAGCACAATGAGTCTATGAGTCAATGAGGAACATGCAGAACACAATATTAACATATTTCCAGAAAGAACAGGAATCAAAAGACTAAAGTACAGCAAAGCAGCGAATCATTAAACAAATACAAACACATATGAATAACCAAACAAACAAGTATCGAAACATAATCATATAGGAGTTGATGAACAATATCATAATCAAAACAAGTGACCAAACAGTGAACAAGCATATCAGTCAACGGATAAACTAAACATAAATATGGCAAAACAAATAATTTAGATAATTCAGAATACATATAGGCTAAGCTGAATTCTAAGCAGGCGGAAGCAACTGAATAAAATGTAAGCATGGCAATCACACAAGTCAGACCAATCATAGTTATTAAATAGAACAAGTATCATAACAAATGGAAATACTAACAGCAGTATAAACCTGGTAGTCAGATGAATCAGGTAGGAATACCAAACAAACATCATAATTGAATGAATTAACTAAACAAGATCATAGCATGGCAAACTAAACAAGTTAATTAGAAAGGTAACATAAGTTGAACCATATTCCTTCATCACCCAGTAATATGAACAGAAGTGTAAACATGGTGGATCAACAAGTCAGGTAAACATCCATTACTATGTTGAACCGATAACATAAGCATCATAAATATCAAGCAGAAGTACAAAATGGAAATCACAATTTGCAGGTAGATTACTAAATGATAGTCATAGCCCTCGATATAACTTAACAAAGTATAACATGATTAATGGATAAATCAGTTGATTACATACTAGCATGGTAACCAGACGAATAAAATAGTCACATAACAGCATGGTAAGCGGATAATTAAATATTAGCAAGATAACAGATAAATTAGGTAACCACATACTAACATAGTAGACAGAAAAATCATGAAATCATAATCAGCATGGTAAACAGATGGGCCAAATAATCATATAATGGCATATTCAACACTTGAATCCAATAATCATATAATAGCTCGGTAAACCGGTGAAGTGGTAATCTGAAGTATAAGCTTGGCAACCAACCGAAATAGAGTGAAAGCATAGTAAATCAAATGAACTGAATACTGAGAATAATAACCAAATGAACTGAAGCATGAATCCGATAGTCAAACGAATCACATAAGAATGCTGAGTGAATAAGTAGTCAACTGAATGAATGAATAAACATAGCAAACGAATGAATCAGAATATCAGATAGTCAAATAATAACCAAAATCAGAATGTTTCCCCGAGCGCATAACCTAACGTCCAGCATGACACATGAAGGACACTACATACATACATAACCGTCAATTCATAAGTGTACAAGGAGGGGAGACCTCACGAGTACCATAAGTGCGAGAGGGTGCAAGGCACGCACAACCAAACGCCATATACATATCATAATATCATAAGCCTAGGATGCATCCATACGCCCCCCACATAACATAAATCATATATGTACACCTGCTCAAGACAAGTATACACACATATCATAATGGCCAAGAGATCTCATAACATATATACATAAATGGGGACGCCGTGGACTAATCATACCGCCACAGATGGTGTCATGCCATCGGTGCCATCAATGACATGGTCATGGTACCTCCATGAATAGTTAGCTCGGGCAACATAAGAAACAAAGCATAAGAAGCATAATCATAACATACCATATCTTATCATGTCATCGAAAGGAAATCATAATCATAGTAAATGACTATCATAACGAATCGAATCATATCAAAGGATCATATCAGAAATCATATCAAAAGTAT
This sequence comes from Chrysanthemum makinoi, assembly GCA_910596185.1. Lineage (NCBI taxonomy): Eukaryota > Viridiplantae > Streptophyta > Magnoliopsida > Asterales > Asteraceae > Chrysanthemum > Chrysanthemum makinoi. The sequence goes on from OU343220.1 coordinate 110,456,248, forward strand.
CATAGTAAAAAGAATCATAGCAATATCATAAACGAAGCAAAGTCAAGGATCGGAAAGTCATGAAAAATCCCTACTGAAAAGGGATAGAATATATGTACCTTAAATGTGTGTGCGTAAGAGTAAGGCACACAAGCAAGATTAACGTCCCCGCTTCACTAAATCTACATTATGACATATCATAAATCACATATGTGTTCCATTTATAAATCATGCTTAACTTATCTCCCATTTATACTTAGTTTCAAGTTCATAAATTTTTGTCTTTTAGTATTTCGAATCTGGACCAGACTTTAGTGATTTTTATAAAATACTTACTTAGCTCAAATAAAATCATGGAAAATCCCAGGGGTTCCCATATGAGTTATAAGACTCTCCAAAAATTGGGGGGGGGGGTGTTCTATTTCCAGGTCAAATGGCCTATGGAAAATCACAAGTCCAGACCTGTCCAGAAAGTGTTCAGGAAATACACTTCAAAAGTTTACGCTTATTAGACCTATTTAGACACCTTGGAAAAATTCCAAAAACTCCCAGAAATTCATTTATATCCTAAATGTCACTCCTGTAAAAGGAGAGCTCCTAATTCCTTATGGTTTGAAAATGAAAAATCAAACAATCCAACTAAATTTCAGACCCGTTTTCTCAGCTTAGACACTTGATCTTGTAAAATTCAAAAATACGACTCAGACAACTCCAAATTTGACCAAACCATTTGTAAAACTTAACTAAGACATAAAATAAGTTTTTCCACCAAAAACCCAGAATATTGCACTTATAAAATTCGATCTATAACACATCCAAAATTGTCATATCATGCTGTCCAGATTCTAGGGTTCATATTAGGCCATATAATCACATGTTTCTCATCCATTTTCTTTAGACAATTACAACTAATTATCAAACACCTTTTTAAGCAAATAATCATATGTTATATCATTTGTATCATGATCATATTATACGTATGAATTAAAAAGTAAAAGATATGTGTACCAAATCGACTAGCAAAGCAAATAACGAGCCAAAAGAATCACTACACCAAATCGTATACCACCAATCTTTCACCAACGAATTTCCCAAGTCTCCTAGCTTCAAGTATCATGAATCTTCTTGGAATAACAGCCACCAATCAAGGAACAATGTGTATGAGCATGAAAAGGATCGGATTTCACAATAAAAAGGGAAGTGGGAAACAACTTGCCGTGATTTATGGAGAAAAGAAAGATTCTTATGAAATCTTCTAACTAATATGCATTTATCCCCATATGAAACTAATATGCATTTATCCTTATATGAAACGTGTACTCCATTATATGATTTGGCCCATTCATAATCCTTTCCAAAGTTAAAGTATCATCTTTTATTTTAAATGTGGGATACATAAAATGATTTGGTCTAATATGTATGGCGTTGACTACATTTTTTAATAAATTAAAGATCTTGCATTTGGTTTTAGTTGTATGATTCAATGAATAATGAGGGGAAACATTTGTTTAGTATGGACGTATTATTATATAGTCGTATTTCTTAATTAATTCTCTTAATATCTTATGTTAATATCCGTATACCTATTAAAGTGAAATTTCAAATTTTAGGTCGTTATACGTGCTCATTCACACATTTTTTTATATTCCTAATCTTGCATCATCCTAACCATCTTACTCCACTTTTTTCACTACTCACAAAGTCATCATGACTACCACCACTATTGAGACATCAACCAAGTCAAAGATTCACCTTTATACCTTTCATTACCATCCCTTGCTAATCTTGAGTCTCTTTATTACCTAGTAATACTTGACCTCTCATCACCTCTACCACAACTTCCATACCTCTAAGTCATAATGATGATTTCTATCATTATCACCGTGTCCAAGGTCTAGTTCATGAACTACGTGATGAAGTATGTCTCATGTTATACCACATCCTACTTGTGTCAACCACAACATCAAACCACAAGCTTATTATGTCAACCACATCCTACAAGTGTCTCACTACCACTATAATTCATGGTCGCTCAACCATCCTCCACAAACATCTATGTTGTCAAAAGCCAAGTGAATTTCATAATGAAATGTGTCTCATCCCTAAGCACATTTGTGTCTTACCTTGAACAAACCTTACAACCTCTAAACCAACCATGATGATGCAAGTAGTAGGATTATTCTCTTTTTGACACTAACCCTTTCTTTGTAGGCTTATATATATACACTTTGATGTGTATGGGATTCTCGTCTATTTATGGACAAAATTTTACACTAATTATTTGCTTTGTAGGTTCACTCATATAAATGGGTTTGTATATGGAGCACTTGTCTTCGGACGAGGTTTATTTAATTTTTCTTGTAGGTTCTTCTTGACGCCCTCGAGCTAGGGGGAGCTTTCGTCGAGCATTTACAAAGTGCATCATATGACTTACTCATCCAAGGACGAATATAATTTTGCACTAACTTTTTGTTTTGTAAATTTTCAAAGCACACTAGGAAAACTTGACGCTCTCAATAAAGGGGAATTTTTCGTCAAAGCAAAAAGAAAACATTGCAAATTTTGCAATACCTTTGTCTTAGACTTCCTAAAATACTTGACGCCCTTAACAAAGGGGAGCAACCGTCAAGGGGGAGCATGCACACATTCATTCTTCAAAATTCCTTTATGCTTCAACAAAAGGGAGATTTCTTTCTCATCATTTATTTTTTTTTTCTTAACACTAACCTTGATGTAGGTTAAGCCTAAAAAATTTGATCCATTAATCCGTTGGCAACAATGGTTATAATTCAAATGATCTTTCTATATATATATATATATATATATATATATATATATATATATATATATATATATTTGTGATTCTCTAGGTTACTCTTAAAGGCGAGATCACCACCTCTTGAAGACGTGCAAGCTCAAGGTCATGAGTTGCTAAGCTTCGTCATTAGTGTTTCGTGTTGAAGGTATTGGCATGGTGTGCCAATTGGAGCAATAAGGTGTTTTTATTTTAACTTCACTAGGGATGATGCAAACTCGCCATTCTTGGGAGAAATTAAGTTTAAAGGACACACCCTTTTTGTTTCGACAAAAGGGGGAGAAGAGGGTAAACGGAGAAGGTAATGTATAGCAAGTACGGACACAAGTAACTTTGACATTTTACCTATCTATTACGTTTACATATATTTTGTCATCACCAAAAAGGGGGAGATTGTTAGTGCAAATATTACGATATTTAATCTATACATTCTCATTTGTTTTGTTGATGACAAACATGTAACTTGTAATACATAACGAAAAATGTATAAGTTACTTGTAATTATATTTTGTCTCAACATACTCTCAACACCTCTCGACGACTCAAGTCCTTGTATGCTACAACACAGGTTCGTACATGTTTGTTATGTTGCGTTATGATCAAACCCCTAACAAACCATTAAACATGTTTAGTTAAATAGTTTATAAAACACTTAAGTAATTTTGGTTACTTACATTTTATAAAATACATAAACATAAGTAAATGTGTTGGGTAAAACCCATGACCCATGACCCAAGACCCATACCCAATGTCTAGATACATTGTACCTTGGTGGGCACTCAAAACCATGACCCATAGCCCATAGTTTTAACCCATAAACCATGGGTAAAGAGGAGCGTCCACGGATCCCTCAAATGTCCCACGGATCCCTTGTAATTACAAGGGCCGGATCCCTCCAGGAGGGATCCTTGGGTCAGAAACATGGTTTGGCCTTTTTGCCTATAAATAGCAAGCCATTTCTTACCATTTCTTCACACCTTCACACATAGTTTCTCTCCACCATTTCTAGGATATTTAAATCATTAGGAAACATGTAAACCACCCTCATCTCATATGATCATAATGCTTCTAACTTTCATTTGTTGTAAGCATACTCCCGAAGTGATCCTCCAAAGCAAGCTTAGAGATCTTGCATCCTTACCTACTGAAGTGATCACCCATCACAAGCATACAAGCACATGAAGATCTTTTACAACAAGCTTGGGAAACTTGTCATATTCATTCATAGAAGACTAACTACATCATGCTTTGTGTACTTGATGTTTAGTTTAGGATTTCATATCCATTAGACACATTGTCTTGGATATTGTCTAGTATCATATTCTTGTATCTATGACTAGACTAGATCGTTTATGTGTATGTGCCATAAAACACAAGGTTTGTTATGTTGGGCTACAAAACATAACAGGTGTCATAGATGTGTCGTATATCTATGACTAGACTAGATGGTTTATGTGTTTGTGCCATAAAACACAAGGTTTGTTATGCTGGGCCATAAAACCTAACGGGTGTCATAGATGTGTCATAGACATAAGTGAAAGATGTCTAAAGGGTTAAGACGAAGACATTAGTGAAGGGTGTCAACCGTCCATATTGAAAGCACTAGTGAAGTGTGCTTAGAAGTCAAGGCTAAAGGCATTAGTGAAGGGTGCCTAGAAGTCACGTCAAAGGCATTAGTGAAAGGTGCCTAAGATGTACATTCGATATGGTGTGATTCGATGTACGAGATAGATTAGTATTGGGTCACAAGGATATTGTCATCCTTGTTGATATTGTCATAAGGAGTAGATCTCCTTTGGGGTTAGTCATTGGTGAAGTGTTGGGTAGTAGTTCCTCCTTTGTAATGGAACTCGGTATCTAGCCTAGTACCGGATAAAGGGTAGGCGACGTTGTGATAGGTTTGGTTCTACCTCGTGGAAGAACTCGGTGTTTAGCTTAGTACCGGAAAAAGTGTAAGAGACATTGTGTAAGGTTTTCTCCGCCGAGAATGGAGTTTGTTGATCTAGTGAAGCAACTCTCGAGTAGGTGACTCGGGGAGTGGAGTAGGGCAATGAAGGTGTCCTTGTAGCTGAACCACTATAAATCCTTGTGTTGGTTTGTCTATCCTTTTACTTATCGCTTTACTTTTATTCTTGCATTACATTGTTTATTTTCTATGTGGTTGATGTCTATGTTTGTGACAATGTTTTGAAAGGCTCAAGGCGCACTAAGGCGCGGAGGGGACCAAAGAGCCTCGAGGCGCATACCAAGGCGCGGGATTCATGAATACGAGGCGCACCAAATACATTAAGTTTTTTTTTATAATATATGTGACCATTTATGTAGCTTAAATAACACAAAATAACATTAAATACTTAATACATGACACATATAGCCATTATAAAGATTAAAATGGATCAGTTATCACTTCCCAAATGGATCAACTCTTTGGCTCGATGAACTACATGTAGATTAAAATCCATATCAGACTAAATATGCTTGTGTCCTACACTTGCAGACTTACATCTAACAAAGTTCACAATTTAAAATGATCAGAATCTATAGTTACCCACTTGATTGTGTGTTTTAGTTCTTTTCCAAATTAAGGTTATTAGATATAACTTAAAAGGCTCATGTATATAACTTATAAGGACCATGTATCTTATATTAATATTTAGAAAACAGCCCCAAAACTTGTTACATCTCCGAGGCGCAAAAATCCCCAAGGCGCAAAGGCGCCAAAAGCCCCAAGGCGTTGCGCTTTTTATGGGATTCATGCATGTTGTGAGCCTCGATCCGAAAAAATCCCTAGAGCTTGAGCCTTGACCGAGGCGCGCCTAGGCGCGCTTTTTAAAACTATGGTTTGTGATACATACTTGGTCTTTCATATAGTCATAAACTATATTTAACACTTTACATATTATGACACACTTGATCAAGAAAAAGCAACCGGACTAATAATGGTGAAACTTGATTTATATTGAACCATTAATCTTGCGGAATCTTATGTGATATTAAGGGGTTGGCCTTACATGCCGTAATGCGTTAAATGCATCCTCGTGTCGAGATTAGCAAATGCAATGGTTTATACTATATTTGATACAAAACTTTTAAGTTTGAAACGGAAACGTATTCACCCCCCACCCTCCCTTCTACGTTTTCACAATATAGTTTCAAAGTTTGCATACATCATCCTTTTTCGTAATACTGTGGCGTATTTTAGAGGTGGCAATTTAATACCCAATGTTTAAATTTGGGTCTAGTTGGTTAAATAGTTTTAATGAGATGGGTCTAGATGGTTTAGTTGATTTTAATAATTGAGTCTGGATAGGTTTAGTTGATTTAAATTAATTAATATTGATAGGTCTAGTTGGTCTAATACTATATCCACACGGGTCTAATACTATATTCACATGTTCTAAGTTGGTTATTGACTAAAATTCTAAAAATCACTCACGGTCTATTATTATACTTTTTTACGTTTCCCTACGTTTTTATCAGTTTTCGTCCGTTTTTATACGTGTTCATTCGTTTTTATACGTTTTCATACGATTTCATCCGTTTCTTACATTTTTATCCGTTTTCATCCATTTTTATACGTTTTCGTCCGTTTTTACAGGTTTCGTTTGTTTTTGTACGTTTTCATCCGTTTTTATACGTTTTCATCTGGTTTTGTACGTTTTCGTCCCTTTTATACGTTTTCATCCATTTTATATGTTTTCGTCCGTTTTTTTACGTTTTTACACGCTTTTATCCCTTTTTTTTACGTTTTCGTTCATTTTTTTTACATTTTTACACGTTTTCATCCATTTTAGTCCTTTTTACGTTTTCATTCGTTTTCACCCATTTTGTTACGTTTTTGTCCGTTCTTGTCCGTTTATACGTTTTCACCCATTTTTATACGTTTTCATCCGTTTTTGTCCATTTTTTTACATTTTCATCAATTTGCATCCGCTTTTACACGTTTTTGTCCTTATTTTACGTTTTTGTCCGTTTGTTTACGTCTTTATACATTTTCATCCGTTTTATATGTTATTATACATTTTCATCCGTTTTTAATTGTTTTCGTCCATTTTTATTCGTTTTGGTTCGTTTTTATACGCTTTTGTTCGTTATTATACGTTTTCATTCATTTATACAAATTTTCGTTCGTTTTTACACGTTTTCTTACATTTTCGTCCATTTTTTACGTTTTCGTCCGTTTCTTTATGTTTTTATACGTTTTAATTCGTTTTCATCCGATTTTGTACGTTTTCATCCGATTTCGTCCATTTTCTACGTTTTTAAACGTTTGCATCCCTTTTCGTCTTTTTTATGTTGTTACACGTTTTAATCCATTTTTGTCTATTTTTTACGTTTTAATCGAATAAAAATGGACGAAAGTGTTTAAAAAGGGACGAAATCATTTAGAAACGAACGAAAACTGATAAAAACGTATATAAACGTAAGAAAACGGATGAAAATGGATGAAAGCGTATAAAAACGGGCGGAATCATATAAAAATTGATGAAAACGTAAAAAACGGATGAAAATGATTAAAACAGAAGAAAACATATTAAAACGAACGAAAACGAGTGAAAACAGATGAATACGTATAAAAACAGAAAAAAACGTATAAAAACGGGTAAGAACGTATAAAAACAGATGAGAACATATAAAAACGGATGAAAATGTATAAAAATGGACAAAAACGTTTAAAAACGGACGAAAATGGATGAAAACGTATAAAAACAGACGAAAACGTATATAAATGGACAAAAACATATAAAAACGGACGAAAACGTATAACAATGGACGAATACGTAAAAAAAACAGACGAAAAGGTTTAAAAAATCACGAAAACGTATAAAAACGGATGAAAACTCATAAAAACGGACAAACACGTAGAAAAACTGATGAAACGTAAAAAAATGGACGCAAACGTATAAAAACATAGGAAAACATATAAAACAGACGAAAACGGATGAAAACGTATAAAAACATAAAAAATCAGACGAAAACGTATTAAAACGGATGAAAACTTAAAAAAAACAGAAGAAAACGGATGAAAACGTATAAAGACTGACAAAGAATGTAAAAAAATGGACTAAAACGTTTAAAAATGGATTTTGGATTTTGAAAACTTGAATCGATCAATGGATTTGAAAAATATCAAGAAAGACAATCTATGCAAAGACCACCACTTTTCGAAGCCGATTACTTCATTTATTGAAAAACAAGATTCGAAACTTATGTGAAATCAAAAGATCTTGATCTTTGCCATGTTATTACTAAAGGTGACTTTCAACCTATTGAACAAAACCCTGAAACTAAAAAGGATGAAATCGTTCCTTGTGAAAAATAAATTGAAAATCTTAAAAAGAAATTAGCTAAAAATGATGAAGCAAAAATGGTTATTTATAATATTTTACCTAAAAAGGAATTTTAAAGAATTTTCATGTGTAACACTACTAAAGATATTTGGAAAACTTGGCTAGTCACCCATCAAGGTAATAACCAAGTCAAAGATAACAAGATCGATCTTCTTGTTCAATAATATGAACAATTCATCATTCCTGAAGATGAAACTATAAATAGTGCTTTTGCAAGATTTAATACTATTATTACTAGCCTAAAAGCACTTGATGAGGGTATTTCTGTCAAGAGTTGTGTTAGGAAATTTCTCAGGGCTTTACATCCAAATTGGAGAGCAAATGTCACGGCAATAGAAGAGTCAAAAGACTTGGCTTCACTCTCGCTTGATGAGCTCATTGTAAACCTAAAGGTTTACGATCTAATTATCAAGAATGATTCAGAAATAGTCAAAAGTAAAGTAGAAAGGAGATCTCTTGCTCTAAAGGCTAAAAGGAATCTAGTGATAATGAAAGCTCAAGTTCAGAAAGTGAAGACGAAGAGTATGCCATGGCGATTAGAGACTTCAAGAAGTTTTTTAAACGAAGAGGTAGATACGTGAGACAACTGCGAGATGAAAATAAAGTTTCTCAAAAGAGTCGAGATGAAAAATACGGGAAAAGCGAGAGAAGATGCTTTAGATGTGGCGATCCAATACATATAATAAGAGAATTTCATCAATAACTAAAAGAAAAGAACCAAAAGGCATACATCGGTGGTGCTTGGAGCGATAACGATGAAGAGACTAAAGATGAAACATGTCTAATGGCCGGAACATCAAAAGAGGTACTGTTGGGATCACTTGTAACTAGTATTATCAAGTGTTAGTCATTTACATGTAACAGGTTGTTTAATTATGGCTTATAAATATGTACTTAATGCTAGGCTTATGGAGTAAGCTCATGAGCCTATAAAGGCCTATAGGGCCAAGGGAAGGGACTAGACATGTTGCCCTAGCTCCCTTGCCTATATAAAAAATGTAAACTCTCATTTGAGAGTTGTTGGTTCTTTCATTAAGCAAATCACTTTCATTTTTCTTGTGTGTGTTAGAATCGACCGTCCCTCCTCCTCTCTATCGTTCAAATCTACATCAAACATGCTTGTGTTCATAATATAGTGACCTAACAGTGGTATCAATCGCCTTTTAGTTTTGTGAAACTTTCTTGTTGAATTTTTGTAGTTTTACACGTAAGTCTCTATCGTTAAAACTATTTCATACGCGAAAAAACTTTGATTTTTGCACTAAAATCTTCAAGATTCTTATATTTTAAGGTTTATATAGCGTTTAGAATCCCAGTTTTGGCAAAAAAGTTTGAATCTTTACGTGTTATTTTACGTTTTACACTCGTTTTTTACTCGTTCATCATTGTTTACGCTTAAGCTTATATTTCACTTTGGTTGATCAAGTTCAAAACTTTCTTGTTATTTAAGTGTTTTTGAAGCTGTTTCATCATAAAAATCGAGTGTACAAAGCGTTTTGGTGCTTAAAAGTTCGTTTTGGTAATTTCTGTTGGCTTTTGATGCAGGTTTTCTAACCAGGTTTTGGGAAAATTTCATCTATATCCTTACAAAATTTTATAATTACGTCAATATCTTTGTAAAAATATAAATGACGTCAATATCTTTTAGAAAACTTCATAATACTCATGTATATCCAAAATAATAATTTAATCTATTTTGATATATTTTACAATTACTTAAAAGATAAGCACATTAGTCAATTACCTTTTTACCCTTGTTCCTAATCAAGAGGAAAGTTTTTATATCTGAGTTAAGACACTGCACTTTCTTCTTCGTCTATCATTGGTTTTTCTTGATCATTTTTCATGCCAACGGAATGTATAAATTAAAAGAGTAACATTTGTTGGTTTGTAAAAAGGGCTAAGATAATTGAAACTTCATGAAATCCGACTCTTGCAGAAAAGTCAATGAATAGTTATCAAAATCTCATAAAATTGCTTGAAACACTTAATTAGTTGATAGGTAACTCCATGATTTCAATAAAAAGATCAAAGAATATGTGAAGGATATAATTTTAGAGTAATGATAGGGAGACCTAACTCATGTGACTAAATTTATGCCTAAACAATTCATCATGTGACATGTGGAATGTATATTTTCTCTTTCATAATCCCCACCATTAATCTTGTCATGTGTCATCATCTTAGAGCTAGTCATATCTTTACGCATGAAGTTTAGTCATGCAAATTATTTTCCATAATTTTAATACCACTGATGTATGAGACTAAAGGATAAAATTAGAAACCCCAATTGAAAAGTAATACTAAATCGCTGTGATTAAGTTTAAGTCATCAAAAGAGGGTCCCGTGCAAGGAAATAGATGAAAGAGTAAAAATATTCAAAAGAAGAGACCCTTGTGAGAGCCTTGTGAAGCATTGCCTATGATATAAGGGTAGAAAAGTAATTGCACTATTGGTTTAGCAATTTCAAAATAATTAGAACTGATAAAATGGATTAACTTGTCATTTGGATATACATGAGTATTTTTTAATTTTTTAAAGGATATTGGCGTAATTTGTGTTTTTACAAGAATATTGATGTAATTATGAAGTTTTGTAAGGATATAGATGAAATTCTACCTAAAATTTATAAAGTCTCGTTTACCTGTGGTCCACCTTATGCACTCACGGGCAGTGTACCCGGTCGTGTGTAGTGTAGTAATCGGTAAAACCGAGGTCGTCCCAAGAGCTATGTGAGCGGATTTTAATTAAGTCTAGATGTCACCGTTTTTAACTGGTTTATAGTAGAAATAATTAATTAACTAATAAACAAGAAATAAATGCGAAAAGTAAATAGAGGTTGTGATCAATAGAGAGAAAGTGTTTTAACATAATTACTTATCCTATCGTGAAATATTCATGTTTTACTACTTCCAATTGATTCAAGTGGGGGTTTAAGTCGCTAGGACAACATTTGGTCAGTTCGTCCTAACCTATCAACAAAGGCTCCCACCCGAGGTCAAGATTCTACCCTTGATAGTCGAGTTGTTTTTAGTCACCTAAGCCAAGTCATTAAGTACCCTACATGCAAGATTTGAAATAATGAGTGCTCGGGCGCTAGCATCTTAGACACTCATCCCTAACTTCTTAAGTTCATCCAAACGACAAGTGATTATTTGGTCAGTTCGCACAAGCAAGGAAGGGTCATCAGTTGGTCAATTCTTACCCTCCCCAACTCTACCTAACTACTTAGGGTCAGCTGGTCAATTCTCCCAAGCAACTAGATACGACCGCCATTCAAAACTACCGAAGCTAGGGTAACTACCAACGAACTATGCATGCATACACTAGAAACAATTATACGGAAGCATGAAAACATAAACAAAACATTCAAGGAATCATAACTAGGCTAGCACCAAAAGTGCTTAGCCGATCATATTAAAAGAAACAAAGAATTCAATGTTTAACATAATGAAATACATGAATCGAATGTAAAAAATAAAATGATCGCTAATGCTTATTGTTAGGGAGTGATTTCTCCCTTGAAGATGGCTCCGTATGCTCCGAATGATCTGCCTTTGGACCCCTCTTCACGTTCTCTTCCTTTTAGTTGTGAGTGAATGATGTGAAATGCAGAAATTAGGGCTGATATTTATAAGCACGATCTAGTTACGGCATAACTTGAGTTGAGAATTACGCCGTAACTTCAATAATTCCTCAAATAATGCTCTCGTTAAGCAGGTTATGGTGTAACACTTGGGAAAGGTTACGTCGTTTCTTTAATACAGGTTACTTTTGCTATGATTACGCCATAATCATTTTGAGGAGTTACGGCGTAGTTAATGGAGGCGCAAAACATTTCTAGACATAGGTGATTATGGCGTAAGCTTAGTTGGGAGTTACGCCGTAATTGCCTTTAAGTTGGTCTTCTGAGTCAACGCACTAGCTACGGCGTAATGTGAGAGAGAGAGAGAGAGTTAAGCCGTATCTTCTTCACAGTTGGCATACTATCATAAATCTTTAAGAAAATATCCAAATCCGCTTCTTATAAGCTCCGATGCTCGTAATTTACCTGAAAGTGAAATATAAAGAAATACAAGCGTAAATCCATATAAATCATATAAAATACGAGCATTATCGGGGGAAACTGACACTTAAAATTCAATACTATTTGATGTTATCAAATATCTCCCCACTTGAACTCTACTTGCCCTCAAGTAGACCTTATTAAAAAAAATTCTAAAAAGATATCCCCCATTATCTGGAAGATATGAGTTTAAAAATCCCTTATGCTAGAATAAATCAAAGCCGAATACCTCACGAAATGGGAACAAAACACTTAAATTCTCTCAACTAGTCTACGTGTCAATTTCTGGGTGATCACTCAAAGCATAGTCAAAGCATGCATTCTATCATAAGCTTGGCGGTTACACAAATCTCCACCACTAGAGTTAAGGACTAAACAATTCTTGAAGGCAATATGGGTAGACACAACATGGGTTAAGGGTGTAATGTCATTACAAACATGTCACGGCAAAGTGGACAAAATCAATGATACATGACCAAATCCATGGCCAAGACACCAAAGATTGCTCGCTTAATCAGCTAGACACGCTTCATGACTAAAGGGTAGGATAAGACATGAGAAATAATTGGTGAAAAATAAAAATAACAAAGCAAATAGTCTTAAACTATAACCAAGTTGTCAACGCCTACCGTTCATCCAAAGTTCAAGCTTTAAGGTGAAGAAACCGGATCATGATCTAATCAAGTAGATGTGCCATTAGTGGACATCATGATGGGCACATTACTTGTTCTTCAACTGTTAGCGCAATAAATACCAACTCAATTCTTCAAATGTGACCGAGGTGGCCTCCTCGATGCTTAATCTTTGATGAGCTCCAATCATAGTGCTTATAACATCGCACTTTACAATAATCAATAAACTACTACTATTTTTTTTTCGAATTTTTTTAATCATAACTAGAAACATAACATCCCCCACTTGAGATGAACATAATATGAGAATCTGGGGGGTCTTCAATGATCTTCAAATATAAGTCTTTGACGAAATCGTGATTTCCGAACCTTTCTACTTGAACCTTGAATTTAGGCAAACAATGACTTTTTGATCATAAATTAAGACTACATGGTAGGCTAAGGCGAATGGGTGTAAAGAAACAATATATATTGGGTGAACAAAATGAAAGGAATGGCTCAGACGGGTGTATCTAGGGGTATCTTGCACTAAAGGTGAGTGCAACAAAATGGTTTAACATGGGGTCGAAAAGTCGAGGTGACTAATCGATAGACACACAAGGATAGGCTATTTGGGTGATAATCCTAAAATATTGCCTTCTCAAACTGATTATTCCATATACATTAAGCGAACTCAACATACCTCGTCTATGGTCTCGAAATGATGCAAAGGCCAAGTTCTAAAGTTTACAAGCTACCGGCACACTCATAATTTGGTGGATTTGAGTAAATAATAGGAAACGGATAAGGCTAATCTCACCACAAAATATCAAGGGTTATAATTTGCTCGGCTAAGGTCTAATCTAGTTAGGTTAAGAAAAACATGTCAAATTTTTTAAAATGGCATAATTTTTTTAAATAGACTAGAAAAACGAGGGCAATTAATTTCAAGTAATAATTCTACTCCCGTCCCCACACTTGAGATGTACAAAGTCTTTTGTACTAAACGTTAAATAAAGGTGAAGATAAAGTAGAATTAGAGCGAGAACTTCCCTGAAATTTGCTCCTAAAAAGAAAGAAGGCCTACTAAGAGAATCGTGCCTTCGCTTAAGCATCCACGAGCAAACTTCATTCCCTGAAATCACACTAACCAACAAGCATAATTCTAAAAAGAAAAAGAAAAACAAAAAGAAATCTAACTTACTTTCATAGGAATCACGGTTGCATTTAGCATATGCAATAAGCCTTTTAAACCACTTGGTGTCCCAAGTGGACGAGTGTAGTCTCGTGAGGGCTTACAGAGAACATACCCACAAAGTTCATTTAAAAACTAATACAAGGTTATTGTGTTAATATAGAAAAAATTAGAGCTGCAGGGTAATTACGACGTAACTTAAAAGAGGAGTTACGCCGTAATTGAGGTAAAACCTGGCAATTGGCTACTGGAGAATAGCTACGGCGTAACCATACAATTGGATTACGCCATAATGGTTTATGCCTTGGAGAGAATCGCTACTGAGGATATGTTTCGGCGTAACCAAGAGGATGAGTTATGATAAGGATTTAAAACGTACGCTTTTAGGGGGTCATTTAAGCCCTATTTCGACACATTTTATATCCGTTACTGCTTAATTTCGTTCCTTTTTACTTTTTAGGTCTTTTGGAAGCAAAATGCTGGAATGAAGCACATTTGGACGAAATGGAGCAAATACATGAATAAATTGGCAAAGCCAAGATCGAAGCCACTCAAGACTGATCAACAGTACATGACGGCGTCCCATCCAAAGGGCGACGCCGTCCCTCTATGAAGACTTGATCAAAATATGCATGCGACGACTCAGTGAAAATTCTGGTCTTATAACCTGACGGCGTCACGCTTTAAATATGGAGGGCGTCACTCATAGTTTTCATCTCATATGGCCGAGATCTAGAATCAAGACGACGTCCCTACTGAAGACCGACGGCATCACAACTCTAAGGTGACGTCGTCCCATCGATGACTTGGCCCATACAAAACCCTAATGACGGCGTCCCATGCAAAAGGTGATGCCGTCACGATTGTAAATCTATATATAGAATTCGATTTTTCTGTATTTTGAGAGGTAGACTTTTGGAGAAAAAACCCTAATTCGTTTTTAGTCTGACTTGGACAGTATTTTAGGGTCCCATACCCTATTTTACATATCGAGATAAGTTTATTAATTCAAATTATCATTATGTATATGGAGTGCAACTAGGCATCTTCGTAGGTCATATACGAGAGATAACCTCAAAGAACTAGGGACCACGCATACCCTACGACCTTTAGTAATACAAGCCGTTAAGATAAAGGACGTGACAACTCAACCGAGCAATAAAAGATAACTAGGGAGTAATAGTATCTAGGTGAACACATCTTTAATCATCATACGAGCACACCTCAATTAGACATAAGCTACCCGTAGTAATTAGATAATTAGATAAAGTAGAGTAATCGGCAGAAGTACCACCCCTAAACCAATTGCCCCGAGATATTTACCTTAGTTTTCTAAAAAACCATAAAAAGAATCATCCTCAACCCCACCTTCTCATCATATATTTCTTACTAGAATTCCTATTCCCCTAGAGAATGATATCAACCCCTAAGGCTTACCCCATACTACACTACAATGATTAGGTTCACTGCCTAGGAGGTAGTAAAACTTACTTGAAGAAAAGGAAGTTTCCTTTGACCCCGAACGCATCGTCCGCACGCATCAGGTTTTTGGCGCAGCTGCCGGGGAATAGAATAGCTATTTAGATCTCTATCTCGTTTAGGTCCCCTTGCTTGATTCCTATAAAGTAAGATTTTTTCTCATTTTCGTTAGCTTCCTTGTAGTCTATCCCCTTTCTTCGCGTTTTGTTCGTAACCTAATCACTTTTCATCATGGAAGGCGATAACCCCCCACCAAATCAACCACTTCCCATCAACCCACCACCAATTGACCCGCCAAGAGGCCGTACTCTTGGTGAATACTCTAGACCGAGCCATCAAGGCTATAGGAACACCATTGAGATCCCCGATCAAGCTCAAACTACGACCCAGTGATCCGACACCATCCGGTTGGTGCAAAACGGATGTGTATTCCATGGACTTCGTTCTGAAGATCCTAATCAGCATCTCAAGGACTTCCTTAAAATCGTTGACTCTATCAACCTTGATGCTACCACACGGGAGACCAGGCACTTACGTCTCTTCCAATTCTCTCTACGGGACCAAGCTAGTAATTGGCTTGAGCGACTTCCCGCCGGATCCATCTCAAGTTGGGATGATCTCACCACTTGTTTCCTCGCCCAATTTTCCTACCGGGGAGAGCTACCAAACTAAGGAACGACATCTTGATGTTCCAACAACGTCAAGGCAAAACTCTATACGAGGCGTGGAGTCGATTCAAGGACTTGCTCCATAAAGTCCCTCATCACGACATCGATCTTTGGCTTCTAGTACAAATCTTTTACGATCATGTCAATCTCTCAACTAGGCAAACCATCGACCAAGCGACCGGTGGAAACTTAGTGAACTCACCGCAAAGAATCGTGGGGTACAATAGAGGACCTTGCCCTCTATGACAACGAATGTTGGAATGACCCCCGTGAGTTGCCCAAAACCTTCAAGGCAATCTCCTTGCCTCCTATTGACTCAAAACCTTCCAATCATAGGATGCTTGAACTTGAAGATCAAGTCAAATTCCTAATGAGCTCTTACGAAACTCCTAAGCCCTCACGCCAAGTAAACAAGGTCTCTTCCTTGTCTAAGATATGTAGTGGTCCCCATGACACTCGTACTTGCACGGGACTCCCCGAACAAGCTTCCGTGGACTACGCACCCTCGCGTACCAATGGAATGAGAGGAAGATTCCCCACAACACCTGGACATAGGACTTTCAACGAAGCCCGAGAAGCATGGAGGGACAATAATCCAATGATCATATAATAGCTCGGTAAACGGGTGAAGTGGTAATATGAAGTATAAGCTTGGCAACCAACCGAAATAGAGTGAAAGCACAGTAAATCAAATGAACTGAAGACTGAGTGTAATAACCAAATGAACTGAAGCATGAGTCCGATAGTCAAACGAATCACATAAGAATACTGAGTGAATAAGTAGTCAACTGAATTACTGAATATGCATAGTAAACGAATGAATCAGAATATCAGATAGTCACATAATAACCAAAATCAGAATGTTGCCACTAGCACCTAATACTAAAGGAGATACTCGAATAGCCAAATATAACAAATCACATATCATAACTCATATCTGCCAAATCATATCAAATCCATCAAATCATAAGTGCACAAGGAGGGGAGACCTCTCAAGTACCAAATGGAGTAGCTAGCTCCCAAATGTGAGGGGGTGTATTGCACACACGCACCACATCACCAAAACTGAACTGAGTACCTAGGATGCATCCATACGCTTCCTGCAAAATAAATCAAATATACATATGCTAGTACGAGACTGTACATACGTATTCATAATGGCCAAGTGCACACATATCATAATCATATCAAAAGGGAACGCCGGGGACTAATCACACCGCCCCAGATAGTGTCATGCCATTGGTGCATCAATGACATGGCCATGGTACCTCCATAGCTAGTTAGCTCGGGCAACCAAACACAACAAATCATATCATATCAAACTGATCATATAATGTAATCATATCAATAAGGGATCTCAAACGGATAACAAATCAAATGAATAACTAATCGAATATCAAATTAGAGGATCATACCAAAACGAATCATATCAAATGGGTCATATCAAATCAAAGTAAGGGGAATACGAATCGAATCTCAAAATGGACAAGAGTCATGAGAGAGAAGAAGTGTCATTACTAAAATGACGAAATATCTGTACCTTAACGCCAATGAAAGGAAAGCAAACGAATGAATGAACACAAAGATACAACGCCACGTCTTCTTCAACGAATCTACACGGATCACAGTTCGTATAATATTTATTAGCTCATTTAATTCATAATGGATTTATTGCTTATACGAATCGTATTAATATTTTTAGAGTTAGTAAGCGTATTCTCAGTTTTAGTAATGGACCGAAATAGATACTTTAGGGTAATAATTATTAATTATCCAAACTTAGGGGTTACAAATGATAAATTGTAAAGTTAAAGGTTTAATATGACAATATAGCAAACTTAGAGGTCAATTGTGATAGATTCCAAAGATTAGGGTTAAAAGTGACAACTTGACAAAGTTCATGGTTTGCATGTGCCCATGTCCAAAGTCTAAGGTTTAAAATGTAAATTAACTAAAGAATTTAATTAACATGACAATTTCATATACGTTAAATGAAAAGAAAATTTTGCTTCAGTATATCTTATCGATCCATATTTAAGCTTGCTCGCGGTTCAAATGACTAACATTTACGACCAAATAAATACACATTACTACTGACCCCCGATTCATCTTCCCCGACCCCTTTTCAAAACATTAAACGACCCAACCATTGATCCCGCGATCACCCTCAAACTTACCCCCCCCCCCCCCCCCCCCCCCCCCCCCCCCCCCCCCCCCCACAAGACCATGCATATACCTTTTTATTACCCATTTCTTGTGAGACAAAAAAAGAAACAAAAAAAAAGCAACATGTTCTGACTCAAATAATTACCCATAACCGTCACATGTAAACTTGTTTTACCCATATCATTCGACACAATGAAACACACACACAAGACACTCTTTACATCAAGTGAACTGTTTAAGTATTCGAAATTCGGCTCGTCGATACTTAACAATAATCAAATAGTAGCAACTATGTTTATAACGGCCAAACTATTACTGTTATTCATGAATGCAAAGTTTCATCTTGATTAACCTTAACGTACAAACATGTACATGCCTGTTCTATACATTCAGCAACCATCTTCATACTTGTTTATTTTTGACGTAAATGATCATATGCATGCAACTCATGGTCAGTCCAAATAAAACATGTTTTAAATGATAAGTTATGAATTCTTCATTATTAGTGGTGCTTGATTATGGCTTTATGATGATAGATATATATACTAGATATTAACATATAACAGATTTCTTAACTTAACACATGATTATGCATGAGTTTAAATTATATATTAAGGTTTACCTCTAGATAAAACGATAGATTGAAAGTGAAACAAGAACACGAGTGCGAAACCAATTCAAACACGAACACAAGAAATCAATGCGACAAAATCAAACCCGAACCCAACCGTACAGAATCAGCTAACCAAGTTAAAGTTGCGAGCTATACACCTCCAACGAATGTGTTGGAATCACTCCTAAACAGTATTTCAAGTATTTATATTTCATATGTAATAGTTAGCTTATTATGGCCTTTATGTTTGTTATTAGCCTCAAGCTTATGTAGAAGGCCCATAAGCTTAGGCCTAGCCCAATAAGGAATGGAAGGGAACTAGGAGTGTTGCCCTAGCTTCCCTCCTATAAATACCCCTTGTAAACCTTCATTTGAAGGTTGGTTGTTCAAGTTTTCTTTCTTTCACATATGCCTACGCATAACCGGTCTTATTATTGTTTGTATATGTGTTAGATCTTGTTCAATCGCCTCATCTCCTTTCTTATAAGCTTGTGTTGTAAAACTAGTGACCTAACAGTGGTATCAATCGCCAAATAGTTGGGTGTACTCGTTTGTTTTTGAAGTTTTGATTTTGTGTCTTACGCGTAAAGATAACGCAACCTTTGGTTATCTTAAAAACTCGTTTTTTACACTTTTTAATCCAAGATTCTTGTACTTTCAATGTTTTGAGGTGTTAAAATACTTGTTTTTGGCAAAAGTTTCAAACTTTACGCGTGGATTTACGTTTTTAAGCTTGTTTTTGTTCGTGGGTGTCGCTCTACGCGTAACCCGTTTAGCAGTTTTGGTACATCAAAATTCACACTTTTGTGTTCTTTTGGTACTATTGAAGCTATTCCATAACAAAAATCTGGTTTAGAAACACATTTGGGCAAAATCAAAGTTACGAGTAATCCTACGCGTATCAAAACCCTAAAATTACGCTTAAGATTTTCCTTGGTTTGATCTTCATTTTCCTGGTTTATTCCGTGTTTTCTTACTTGGATAAGTCCGAAAATACGTCGACTTTGGATATCTTTTGCAATCGTGAAGTGTAAAAGATCATTTGGGCAAAACCCTAAAATTACGCATAAGCATAAGCTTACGCGTAGAAATTCTACGCATAAGATTCACTTTACGCCAGTAAACTTAGGTCTACGCACAAGGTAATCCTACGCCTAACTTTCTACGCCTAACTTTTGTCTACGCATAACTTTAGTGCTTTTATCCTACTTACGCGTAAGCTAAAACCTACGCGTAACTCCTCATTGTTACGCGTAACTTTTGGTGTTTTTACGCATAAGTGCTACTTGGTTCTTGTCTTTTCTACTCCTAAGGACACTTCATCAACAAAGGTTCATTCGACTACAAAGATCCATTTTACCACACAAGTTTTTCAACATGTCACAACCACCATACTCTAACTATTTCCCTTACACTTATCCTCAACGACAACAACAACTAAGTCCACAACATCAGAAATGGAATCAACAACAAGCAATTTATCAACAACAATTTAATCAACAACATACTCCACAACTTGCTGCAAATCCACAACCTCTAATGGTTCAACCACCACCAAGTCCTCAAGTTCAACCGTACACAAATGAATTCAATCAACATCCATCAAGGAACACTATGAAGGAACCCACTTGGTTTGCAAAGATGTGTGAAGCTTTAAGCACCTAACAATCAATTCATGAGGTCGATCACTTGATAGACCTCCAATGCTCACTCCAGAAACTATGATCAATGGGTGATAAGGTTCTTTAGGTTTTGTGATCTGAAGAAGCCACATGGAAAGTTCTTAAAGAAGGTTATCTTAGAAGGTCCATTTGAGATGCCTACTATCATTGTACCCGAGATCCAAATGCCATTCCACCAAGAGATGAACAAACCAACATTGCTATCAAGCATTTAAATCCCACGTAACTTCTACATTATGTAGCTGATGAACTTGCAATGGAATACATCCTCTTAGGATTACCAAACCCAATTCTTCGTAGTGTTGATGCTCAAAAGACCGCACAAAAAATGTGGGATCATATTCGTCTTCTTATGGAAGGATCTCAGACTCAATCAGAGGATTTGGAATCCAAAATTTACTTGGCTTATGAACACTTCATGATTGAACCTCGAGAGACACTAGAGTCCTATCATCATAGATTTTCAGACATCATCAATGATTTGGATAAACACAACATCATCATGCCAAGAATTGCAGTGAATACTAAGTTCCCGAGTAGTCTTGGTCCTGAATGGGAGAAGTATGTCATTTTTCTCCGCCGCTTAAGAACATGCATCATTATACCTACGGATTGTTGTACGATTACTTGAAACCTCATGAAAAGGAAGTTGATCGGGAAAGGATTCTCCGTGCTCAAATTGCTCCACCAACACATCCGAAAAATCAACAACAACTTGCCTTATATGCTCAAAACCGTTATTCTCCTCAACCAAAGAACTCAACCAAATGCTACAAACACACCTTCACAACAACAACCTCAACAAAATCAATTGGTTCCATACAACAACAATGCTCAAGCATATGTCGCTGAAGCGGAGGAATCCGATCCGATCGAAGCATTGCAACAAGGATTTGCTATGATTGCTAATGCCTTTAGCCGTTATACCAACAAATCCAACAATCGTATTCGCTCCTCATCTAACACACGGACTCAAGCTGTTGTGAACAATGGACGAGTTGAAGTTCGTAATCGTGATTATGGTCGCCGATGGGCGGTGGTCAAGGATTTAATGCTGTGGGTAGGAATAACAACAGAGCTCAAGTGGTGGAACAGGAAATGCTCAAAATGGGTTGAATGGTCTTCGATGCTACAACTGCAATGAGAAGGGACACTGGCTAATGCATGCCCAAAGCCAAGGACTAAGGGCAGTGCTTATTTCAAAGAGGCTCTTCTTTTGGCTCTTAAGGATGAAGCCGGTGGAACTCTCACGCACAAAGAACAGAGCTTTATGGCAAATGCCGACTCGATGATGATATGGAGGACTTGCGTGCCAATGCAGTTATGTTGATGGCTAATATGCAGGCATTACACATGAGTGACACAGCCCAGTATGACACCGATGGCTTGTCTCGTGTACCCGAACAAACCATATTTATCTCGATCTCATATCTCCGCCAACATCCGCATCCGCAAGGCTCGAATGTTCAAAATGAGTCGTCCACATCTCATTCCGACGATTTTCAACTAGACCCGTAGTTATATTTGACGATCAAGATGACCAACCGGTTTCCCTTGATAATCAAATTGACTCCGGGTCATACTTGAGGATCTAAATAATGATCATGTTGTGACTCACCTTGAACAAGATGAACCTTTGCCCCATCCGCATCTTGTTCTCGTTACTTCAAGACCAACAATCCCAAATTGCTGCATGTGTTGCATTAAATCGGGACTTGAAAAGTAAAAATGCACTGTTAACAAAGGATTTTGAATGTTTACAAAAGCAACTCAACTTTTTCAAAACTCAAGAAAAACGTGAAAACGGTTTTGAAGCGGCCTTTGCCAAATCTTATCAAAACGAAAAATATTTAGAACGACAGATGCGTGATCTAGCCGCTTCAAAGAATGCTTTGTTGTCCGAAATAGAACAACTGAAACATGAACATAAAAAGCAAATTAACGCTCTCACCTTGGAAAATCAAAAAGCTAAGGCCGAG
Organism: Chrysanthemum makinoi; assembly: GCA_910596185.1. Classification (NCBI taxonomy): domain Eukaryota; kingdom Viridiplantae; phylum Streptophyta; class Magnoliopsida; order Asterales; family Asteraceae; genus Chrysanthemum; species Chrysanthemum makinoi. The sequence continues at coordinate 110,478,852 of OU343220.1, forward strand.
TTGTTAACTTGTCAAAAACAGTTCTCTGCATACAAAAAGCATTCAACTAAACGAATAGATGATCATCTTGAAGAAATCATCGGCTTGCAAAACAAACTTAAAGAGTTTAAAACTGTTGTTTACAAACATGGCGAGTCGGTCACAACCATTGAAAAGTTTACTTTAAAACCAAATCCAAATGGATATGGACCTAATCTTGCTGATTACAAACCTAAGCTTTCAACCAAAACATTCAAACCAAATCCCGAAGTTTCCAAAGGCAGTAATATAAAATTGATAATTCTGTTATGAATGTTGTTGAATATCATCGCCAAGAGGAATTAGATGCAGAAGACGAGAGTCGATCAAAATTAAAAACTGTTGTTTACAACAAACCTTTTAATTATTCTAAACCGTCACTTTCGTCACACCAACGGATTCTTCTAACACACCAAGAGTTATCATCATAACACCTGAGTCTTCTATTGTTAATCCCAAAACAGACTTTGCACAAACTTATGGTCCTTTACCTTCCATTAGTGAAGTAAACTCACAACCTGAAAATCGAAAAATTCTTCGATATTTTGACATTTTCATGGTTGACCTCAAAATTTTACAACATGAGATAGAATATCGATCCGAAATCAAAGTTGAACATTTTCAATCGCCTCTGGCGCGAGAACAAAGAGACATTTTTCGGAAAAATCTTTTACCTAATGTTAAAAACTTGAAAAGTTGTGCAATTGCCTGGAAAAAGGATTTTCATAAGGAACTTGGGGTCATGAAAACGCTGAGAAAACGTAAACATCTATTTCAAATACTAAACGTAAAAAGAAAATGTTAAGAAAAGATGTTGATCGACTCTTGGAAGATGTTATCTGTGCGGATGTTCAAAATGTTGTGTTATTGAATTCGTTGTCATATGCATTTGATAATATCTCTGCGATATCGTTGTTTCGTGGTAAATGTTGAGAACACCGATAATGTGCTTCGATCGAGTCCTTAATAGTTGAAAACAAACGATTGTCAAACGAACTTTCAAATGCAATACGTCGCCTTAATTGGTGTCAAAAAGATATTCACGATCAACAAATTGCTTTTCAAAACAAAATCAACCAGCCATGCAAAACCTTCTCGATTCTAAAATTGAGCAACTGGATGATCAAAACGTGTCTTTCAAGTGTCAAATCTCAAAATATGAACAAGAACTTGTAAAAGTTAAAAAGGAATATGGTGTCATATTTGATTTACTTAAAAAGACTCGTGATGAAGCATCAAATGAACTTGATCATTATCTTGCACACACTAAAGAAGTTATGCATTTTGCGGGAAATGTTCGGTCTGAAAATCAAGATCTGATTCACACTATCATCAAGTTAAGAGAAATGTTAGGAAAGTATGAACAAATTCCGCCAACAATCATTAAGAGATTAGCCCCCGTAACACTTAGTACTCATGCACCTAGAATCTCTACTGCCAAATCACAAGTAGCTAACGTGCTTCCTTCTATCAAACAGAATAGTTGAGCCTTTTCCAAACGTCCGCACTTCACGCCTAAGAGCACTCAATCGAAGAATAGGAAGTTGCTAACTAAGAAAAGATCAATCAAGAATGCTAAAGTAGAAGAACACCCTAGGACTCTGAATAAGACACACGCTGCCTCCACTATAGATATTGCGTCTAGCAAATGTAATAGAAATAGTGATGTAACGAATGCTAAACCGCTAAGTACTTTTGATATTCAGTCCGATGCACCTTGTGTTATTTGTGGTAAAAGTATGAATTCTGATTGCCATGATAAATGTGTTGCTAAAGCTATAATCTCTCGCTTAAGGAATCCTAAGAACCGGAATACCTCTAGGCCAACTAATCTTTCTAAGTCTGTGCTTGGTAGACCGCCATCTTTAGATTCTAAGAAACGCATTGCTGTCCCTCAGTAGCTCCAGCCACCTCCTAGGAATGTCGTACCACCTAGTGCATTCACTAAGACTAAAGCAAAGAGTAGTTATAGATGGCGGAAATGGATATATAACACACTAGGATTTAAGTGGATACCTAAAGCTATTGATGTGTGTATATCTACTATAATTGCTATGGAACCCTCTAACATTTCGGGTTCCACATCTACTTCTATTCCATCCGTGTCGCCTCGTGTAATGCAGTGATACGATCATTCTCTGGATTGTTGATAGCGGATGTTCCCGACACATGACAGCAATCTTAAACTGTTATCAAACTTTATTGCAAAGTTCATTGGCACCGCCGTTCGGGAATGATCACTTCGCACCTATCATGGGCTACGGAGATTATGTCAATGGGAACATCGAAATTAGCAGTGTTTACTATGTGGAAGGCCTCGGTCACAACTGCTTTCAGAGGTCAATTTTGTGATGGAGATTTGGAGGTTGCTTTTCGGGAGAAAACTTGTTTCATTCGTGATCTACAAGGAAATGACCTTATGTCCGACTCGCGTAATTCTAGTCTCTACACTATCTCTATGCAAGACATGGTTGCTTCCTCTCCCATTTGCTTACTTTCTAAGGCAACATCAACAAAATCCTCGGCTATGGCACCGCCGTTTCTCACATCTAAACTTTCAAACCATCACCAACCTTGCTCGACACAAACTAGTTGAAGGACTCCCACGATTCCGTTATTCAAAAGATCACCTTTGCTCAGCTTGTGAACAAGGGAAAAGCACTCGTGCTCATTTTCCTTCAAAGGTGGAACACGCTCTCAAAGATGTGCTTCATCTTCTACACATGGATTTGTGTGGCCCGATGCGCGTGCAAACGATCAATGGCAAACGCTACATCTTAGTAATTGTTGATGACTACTCGATGGACTTAGGTCTACTTTCTTCGTAGCAAAGACCAAGCTCCACAAATGATCATCACCTTTCTCACAAAAATACGTGTTCACCCGCAACACCGCCGTAATCATCGTAACGCATAAAGGAACTGAATTTGTTAACAAAACCCTTCGTGAATTCTATGAGAAAGTGGGAATTCAAAGATCAAACATCTATTGCACGCATACACCAACAAAACGGAGTTGTTGAAAGACGAAACCGAACGCTAGTGGAAGCTGCAAGAACAATGTTAATTAATGCTAAACTTCCAGATTACTTATGGGCGTAAGTCTCTGCATGCTATACTCAAAACCGCTCTATGATCACCAAACGCCACAACAAAACACCTTTCGAGCTTGTCCATAACAGTAAACCGAATCTAAAACACTTTCATGTATTTGGATCTCTTTGCTATCCTAATAATGATCGTGATGACTTTGGAAAGCTCAAAGCCAAAGCTGACATTGGAGTCTTTATCGGATAATGTGATAATTCCAAAGGTTTCCGAACCTGAATCGTCCGTACAAAACAGGTGATGGAAACGATTCATGCTTATTTCGATGAACTTACTGAAATGGCTTCTGAGTATAACAGCTTAGAACCCGGTCACAACCGCTTAAACTTCCTCAACCCCATCATCACCAAGAAAGCCCTCGCCTTACTCGTCAACAAATGGAAAGGTTATTTGCTCCTGCTCGCTGACGATATTGATGAACGTGCTCCGTGTGTATCCGCTTCACGCACAACCCGATAATATTCCTATACCGATACACTGCTACAACAACTACTGTTGAAGATGCACCTACACCAGCTTGACTCCAACACAACAGCTTGAACACACCGCTTCCAACAATGATGAACCACCGATGATATTCTCAATGTAGTACCCCCACCTGCAGATTTTGATCCAAATGCGTTCTTCAACCCGCTTGCTAATGAGATCGCCGCACCGATGTCGCGAATCTTCCAACAAACCATTTGAATCCTCGACCGCACAATGTATACCAACATCAACCCTCCACACATAGATGGACAAAAGACCATCCTCCGAAAACATTATTGGCAACCCGAATCAACCGGCCGTTACGAGACAACGCCTTCACACAGACGGTGAACATTGCATTTATGCACTCACCGTCCCAATCAACCTAAAACATCAAAGACGCAATGACAAAAGACAACCGGATTGAATCCATGCAAGAAGAACTCAACCAATTCAAACGCCTTGAAGTATGGGAACTGGTTGAAAGACCAACAGGAGTCTACGTCATTGGTCTAAAATGGATTTGGAAAACAAATTGATGTCAAGGGAACGCCATCCAAACAAGTCACGCCCGTGGCTAAGGGTTATCGCCGTGAAGAGGGATTAGACTTTGAAGAATCTTTTGCTCCGCTGCTCGCCTTGAGGTCGTTCGATATTTCTAGCGTTCGCAGCTCATATGAATATAACGGTCTATCGATGGATGTCAAAACCGCTTCTCAATGGACAACTTAAAGAAACGGTTTATGTCACCAACCGATGGATTCGCTTGATCCCGAAGTTCCGAATCATGTCTACAAACTGAACAAAGCTCAGTATGGTCTCAAACAAGCTCCTCGGGCATGGTACGATAAGCTATCATCTTTCCTCATTGCTAATAATTTCACCAAAGGTTCGGTTGACCCAACTCTTTTATACAATATCACGGGACACATATCTTAATTGTTCAAATTTACGTGGATGACATCATTTTGGGTCTACACATAAAAAGTTTTCAATCGCTTTTGCAAAACTAATGAAGAAAAATTTTGAAATGTCCATGATGGGTGAACTTACATTCTTTCTGGACCGCAAGTTCATCAATCACCCCGTGGTATTTTCTTGAGTCAGTCCAATATGCCCTTGAATTGTTAAACAAATTTGGAATGAAAACCTGTGACACCTATGCCACACCAATGGCTCATACCAAGAAGCTAGACGCCGATTTACATGGGAAATTGGTGGACCCTACAAAATACCGTAGTATTATTGGGTCTCTCATGTATCTAACAGCGCACTGATATTGTCTTTGCCGCTTATCTATGCTCCCGCTATCGGCCGCGACCAACTCAAACTCACCTCTCTGAGGCTAAAAGAATCCTCCGATACATAAAGGGAACCATTAACTTGGGGATCCGTATCCGGCGATTCTCGGTTTTGAACTAATCGCTTTTCAGACGACCACGCAGATGCTTAGACTCACGGAAAAGCACTTCGTGAGCTTTACAATTTCTTGGTGATAAACAGGTGTCATGGCAATCTAAGAAGCAGGATTGTACATCGCTGCCATCAACCGGCGTAATATGTAGCCATGTCACCATGTTGTGCTCAAGTCATATGGATGAGAACACAACTCAAAGACTATGGTTACGTATTTGACGTAATCCCGATGTATTATGCGACAATCGGAGTGCCATTGCAATCTCGCAACTCAGCCAAAGACTCGAAATCAAAGCTCATCGATCTTCGATATCATTTCATCAAGGATCACGTGGAACAGGTACTGTTGAATTATATTTTGTGGGTACGTAATACCAATTGGCGATCTTCTCACCAAAGCCTTGCCTCCCGCTAGGTTTAATGAGTTGGTCCACCGGATTGGTATGAGGTGTTTGACTCAAGAGGAATTGATGATCTCCTAAAACAGCCTTTAAAACCTCAAACACCAAATTCTATTTTGTAAATAATTTTTCAAAAACAAAATACAAAATTATAAAACCTGATAAAAACAACAAAAATATTCTTCTAATCTAATTTTCTTTCAACATTGCAAGTACATTTTTCCGTCAACACTTTAATCTTTCAAAATTCAAGATTTTTCCGATCAAGTGTTGAGGGGAGAAAATAATCTTTAACCGCTTCAAAACATCTCGTGTACTTGCATGTTATCATATCTCGTTGATTCTTTTACAAATGGTGGTACATTTTCTGTTCAAAGACACTCCTCGACTTAAATTAATAACCTTTCATTATTTTCTCAAGTCGAGAGGGAGTGTCGTCAAGTTTCTTTCCTAAAATCTTCGTTTGGTAACCAAAATGGAAGTTAAATGGCTTGGTTTGAAAAAGGAAAAGGTGGAGGGACCAAAACTGTCAAAACCTTTAAGTTATTTTTAATAACACCCCCCCCTAACTTTCACTTCTCATTTATTACTCAAAATACCTAAAACCATCCTACGCTTAAAACCTCACTCAAGAAAACCGGGTTTTTGATCTCCATCTTGTAAGTGTTTTTGTGATCACAACATGTTTTTATCATAAGGTTTTGAATTTCATGAAAATCCTACGGCTAAAACGTTTTCTAAGCGTGATTAGGTGTTCTTTGCTTATGCGTAAGAACACACAATCAACATGTGTGTGTTTGTGGTGTAATGGTTTGTGTCAAAACGTTCAAAATACATCAATGATACCATTTTTACCATCAAAATCCACCCGTAAACACTAATTGATGATTTTTGAAAATTAGGGTTTATGAGTCGAATTGGGTATTTTCAAATGTGAAGTGTTTTGGTCAAAAAGATTGTTGTGTTATGCTCTTGTATTATTGAATTGATGATTTCCAAGGTCTATAACCACCCGTAAACACTAATTGGTTAACAATTTGAAATTAGGGTTTAAGGTTCTTAAGATTGGGTATTTTTGATTCACTGCAAATTAAGTGTTAAAACTTGGTCATTATGCTCTCACAACATCTAAGATATACCATAAAAACTTTGGTGCATATTCCATGGCTAGATCTCATACGCCAGAGATTTAGGGTTTAGACTACGCTGTATGCGCTTCTACGCGAATCGCTTTTAACTGTCCCAAATGTGTTTTGATCTGTCATAATATGAATGTTATGTGTTTAACATTGATGATATGATGCTTTATTTCATGCTTGCAACACTAAATATTCGTAATCAAGGTTAATATACACGATAAGGATCACCTTACGCCGTAGCTTGTTATGCGTAAGATTTGTCTTACGCGTAGCGCATAAGGTTCTACATATGGGACTACGCGTATCCCGTGAAGGATATGCGTAAACAAGGACCTCTACGCGATAAGGTCAACTCTACGAGTAGCCTTACGCGTAAGGTTAATATATGCCTACGCATAAGCTCTACGCATAAGGTCTCTTTTTCCTACGCTGCAACACTTCTTACGCCGTAGTTAAGACCCTACGCTAAGTTTACGCCACGCATATATCATTCCCGCTTCACGCATAACTTTACCCATCCTACGCATAAGCCGTGATCATACCTTCGTTATGAATTGTTACGTGTACAAACTTGTAAATAAACTAATCATATCATCACTAATCCTAAAATGTCACTAATAAACTGAAATCGTTTGATATGTTGTGAACAATAAGTGATAAAATAAACTTTAAAACTTAAAGTTAACTAACTCACTAAACATTTCACGACGTCATTGGACTATTGAATATACAAGTGACTTAGGACTCGTAACAATCATTGACACTGTACATTCAATAACTAGACAATAAGACCTTCGGTTGACTAACATTATGTCTTTCGATATGTTGGTTCTTTTGGCTAATGTTATTTCGCATCACGACATGGTCAACAAATGAATATGGATGCACCTGAAGTTCTCTCCATTGCCGATATCTATCCTCATGGCTATCCAATGAAGATAGGAAAGAATAATCTCCGTGTTGACTTTGACAACCTCACTTGCTCAATCTTCGTGTTTAATTGCTATTGACATTCTCAGGACTCATCCGTATCGTAACATGCTTTCACACTCGCAATCGCTCCTCGAGATCTACATCCAACAGCTTCGAACACTATGGAAAGGGTCAAAGGACAAACCGCCGTGACGGTGACTCAATCACAAACAAGTCACCATTACACCCGCAGACTTAAGGGTCGTTCTCCTAATTCCCGATGTCGATCCAACCAAACTATATGCCACACCTCGCCAAGAGCTCACTCTCCATTTCTTAATCAATATCGGTTATGACGAGGCTACAGGAGTAATCACCAAGCATTCTCACGTAGAGCTTAAGAGTATTCCTCAACCCCGGAGAACTCTCTACATGATCATCACCAAGTCTGCTTCGTCGCGGCTATGAGCACCCAAAGCTCATGGAACTGCAAATATTCTAGGCATTGGTCAACAAGAAACACATCGCTATCGAAGCTCTGATTTGGGATGACATGATGTCATTTCTCAACAAACTTGGCTCAAAGATTCCCTACATCGGATATACAAAATTGTTGATCCAGAGAGCACTTGGACTTCATCCCGACATTCCCAAGAGGCTCAATGACCCCAACAATCACGACATGTTGACGGAACCCATTCTATCTGTTAGAATCAAGGAAACGCCTACAAAGAAACAAGGTGTGTGCTACCGATTTCCTTCTAATCAAGATGTCGAAAGCTCAAACGCATAAAAGGTATCCGGAAGCAGTTAGACAAGGCAAAGTTGGTCATCTCGACGAAAAATCTTCTAGAACACCTGTAAGGAGAACCAAAAGAGGAAGTGCAGGAAGTACGGCAAGTACCGTGAGTCAAAGGAAGTTCCCCAAGAGGAACCCTCCTTCAAAGAGGATTGTTCCATCTAAGGAAGCCGCTCCCATCCCAATTCCCAAACCCGAACCGCAAAGAAAGCTTGTGGACTAAAGCTCGAAGGTACCGACACGATGAAGAGATTACCTTCTCTCGAATCCGCAACCGTATCCCTCCTCCAGCAGCTTAATCTACAAGTCCAATAGCCGAACATGGAAAAGGAAAGACTCCTGTACTTGAGTCTCATGATGAAAGCTCTGAAGAAGAAGAAGAGCAACTGGATCAATCATACAGAAAGAAGTTTAAATTAGTAAGACAAATTCAAAAAGCTGAAGAATTTGCAAAAGATCAAATGGGTGGCCCCGAAGGATCAAGTGGTGTTGTCCACTCTTCACCGTGTCCCGATGCGTTAATCAACCCGATAAGGGATCCGGTGCCACCACTCTTGTGCAACAACAAACGCTTGTGAAGGAGTCTACTGATCTTAACATTGAGGAACCGGAAAAGAATAAGACTGAGAAAGAGAAAACTGATGAAGAAGCTAAGGAACAGACGGAAGAAAAGGCTAAAACTCGACATGATGACGAAGAAGATTATGATGACTTTCTTCTCAAGCCCAACTCGCTCCAAGGAGGATACTTCGCACCTCCAAAGGACCCCAATCTCCTCATGTCCCTCCTCATCGATTCTTCATCTAACTCATCACCACCACCATCAAAAAGATCAACAAAATCATCATCCAAATCGGTGAAGAAACCACCTCGATCTTGGATTTCTCAAGCTCATAAACGGATTCACAAAGCCGCCAAACAAGTCGAAAGAAAAACGTGCTCTACAAAAGCTAAATTTCTTTGTCGATCACATACAAAGATATGTATGACGAGCATGACAAGATGGAGAAAGAAAGGGAATTTGTTCAAGAGTTCATGAAGAGTCATCGTAAAGAGGAACTGAACGAAATGATCGAAGGTTACACTAACAAGTACCTTCGTGATATCGCTCCTAAAGTCCAAAAGGAACTGGAAAAGACAAAGAAGAGATCATACTCACAAGTTTCTTCTCGACATCGCCCCGGTGTGACTAGAGAAATATTTTCCGGATAACTCACCCCTAACATCGTAGCATTGGTTAAAAATACAATGGCCAAAGAAGCCGATCTCTCGAACTGAAGTTAATCGCTAAACTTGTGATACAAATGTCAAAGCGATCCGAACGCTTACTCGGATGAAGCTAAATTTTTCAAAATCTACTTGATTTTCAACTCAGATCATCATGCAAGGAGTCAGCCGATCAACCCAAACGACCAAGAGATGACGATGATAAGGATAAGGATTCTCGCACCTAAACGCCGTAAGCCCGTAAATCTACCTCTATGCCACCTCCTCCACCACGAACTTCTTCTCAAAAAAGTCTCCTCCACCTCGGTCTTCTATCGATAAACCTCGACGATTCCGAAGTTACCACCCCCGACTCAAAAAACAGGTGATTACTTTGAGTATACGGGTGGTGACGATGAAGAGGTCCTTGAGCCCCAACAACAACCCACCTCACCCAAACAAGTGCGTAAACCAAGATCATCATCAAGGCCTTCCAAAAGAAGAAGAAGACGACTCACCGAGTTGTCTCATGGCTAGATGACGATAAAACCTAAGAGTTTGAATGGTTCTCCACACTTGTCAATCAAACTCCCTACCCTGATGAAGGTCAAGAATTGGTAGACGGTTCTACATTGAGCACGCAAAACTTTTGCAAGAAAAGTTCCATGTGAAGAAAATGACGAAATCAGAATTGAAGCGAATCAAGAATGAAGCATTCCAACTTCTTAAAGACAACTCTGAAAGCCGCCGAGGTCGAATATCATCTTGAGAACATCGATCGAGCTATGTCTAACGACATGGATTGGCTCAATCCGGAAGCAAACATTGACTTCACACAAAGGGACAACCCTCCATACTACACCGATTGGACCAAACCCCTACCGACCATTGGCCAAACAGACGAACCACGGATTCCCTTCCGATACTTCTTTAACAGAGACTTGGATTTTCTCTTACACGGTAGCGATGGTTCGCGAAAATACGCTACATCATTGACTCTTCCATTCCCAGCGGCTATTTACTCAAACCGCATAGCTATCGAGGAACGTGCAAATCACTTGTTTTCTCGACAACGCAAGCATACGACCAAGATGCATTGTATGGGATTCATCATTGGCCCGAACGCCAAGAATCTACTACGTAAGCCGGTTCGTAAGTCTCAACATGCAGTACATAGTTCTAAGGACATCGTGGCCATCAAACACATTGATCTCAAGTCTAAGTGGGACTACACATTCTTAAAGAATATCATAGTCAAACGACAAGATGAACAGAACTATGGATTCTCCGAGGTCGACTTTGAGAACTTGTCCTCAACGACATCGAAGACATGTACCTTGCCAAGGTACATGGTCGTATGAGACAATTCTCGACTGAAGTTCAACGTGAATTTATCAAGTCAGTTCTCATCTTCATTAGACGAATTGTGATCAAAGAACGTGTTGAAGATATCCGATGGTCGTTGAATCTTATCGACGCTGTCAACCTCACTCCTCCAATGCTTACTCTTCCCGATCTCAATCAGCCTACCTCAATATACGCCATCAGAAACCTTTCGGAGTTGTCTACCGCAGTGAACTTCAAAGAAACTGCTTAATGGCGTGTAGTGATCTTCGTAAATTCGGGATCATACTTTGAAGCCGGTTAGGGACGGATTAGCATACGTTGAAGGATATACCGAAAGTGGGTCTCGTAAGCCGGAATTCTCGTGAAAGGAGGGATGTGAGAAGGATCATCACCATGATTGATGAACGGTTGTTCGAAGGGATCGCCGCACGATTGGAGAGCTATGTTGGTGGTCGACCCAGAGAAACATCACCGCTTTCAACGCCCCGCACACTCGGGAACATCACTACACTTTCTGGTACCCCTTGAATTGTTTCCTTCATAATTTTGGATGTATGATTTAATATGTCTAATGGCTTGTGCACACATAACAGTGTACAACCCGTAATTGTCAAGAAAGGACCCCGTGGTACGCCGCCACAATCCTTATCAAAAGAGCGAAAGCTTCTTACTTTTGAGTAAAACCTATCAAACCTTTCATTTTTCAAGGTTTTGCTCAAAAGAACAAGTACTTTCCCCTTAAGACTTTCAAAACCTCAACCGTTTATATCACTTGTTGAGGGGAGTATTTGAAACTTTGTTCACAAATTGTTCACAAGTGGTCATTCTTCCCGCAACACTCGAAATGGTCATATTTATTCTCAAACGCTTCAAAAATAACACTTTAATATGCCATTTTTGAGGGGAGAAAATTGTGTGATAAGAAATATGTTGTACAAAATGCAAATGAATCTGGTACCTCGACTTAACCAACGAATAATTGACGGTACTAAACTGTTAGTAACTCGAAAAGACTTGTCCGACGGGTAATAATTTCAAGCTAGTTCGCTAGTGATGTAAACGTGTCTCGCAAAGGACTTGTCCGAGTAGAATGTACCATTCGAGAAACTTTTGATAGACATGAACTCTGACGGGTTTGACAACCTTCCAAGGTTTGTCTACACCTTCAAGGTAGTTATTAGAGCTAGTTGTCACCTAAAAGCGGACAATGTAACTCTTTAACTATGCAACGTAACCGTGTCTCGCGGGGATTGTCTATCTTCAGTGGATCAATTCAAAAGTGCGCTTTTCCTCACTGTGCAATTTAACCATTAAAACTATTAAGCACATGTGGAGGGGGAGTATTTATGCAAAACATCATCTCTCACAATGGTTCAAACATGTTTTTCATTAACAAACCCTTTGAGAGACATTTTTTCATACAAAGGGTTTTAATGGCAACTTAGGTTAGTCATGGAGTTATAAGGTGACTAAGGTTAGGAATAACCGTCCTATGATCCGCCAGAGTCGGAGGGATCTACCCAAGGACACTACAAATAGTTAGTATTTAGAAGTCCTTAGGTATGATTGTAAAAAGGAGAAAATGAGAATCGGAGAAAGAAGGAGTTGAAGAATTAAAAAGAAATGCAAAGAAAAGGGTGAAAAGAAATAGCCCTCCGATTATTCAACTTAGGCGCATAATCGGTTCAATTCATATGCTAACTGGTTGTCACTTTGTGACGCCGGTATTGAAGATTAAAAGTCGCCATGGACCCAAAGGACGCATGCACTAAACCTTCTTATCCACTCAAGTTTCTCTCAAGAAGCTTGTTTCATTCTCACAGGGAACCCTACGTAAACTATCGGCTTTCTCCTAGAGATTGCCGGTATTGAAGAAGGAGACCCTCTCCCTAGTCTCCGCTCCAGAAAACCAAAACGCACTATTGAGTCTAGAGCCACGAGATTCATCAAAAGATCTCTTAGGAACACTTGACATTTAATCACTTGATGATCAACTAATAAGATCATCGGTGGTTCATATCGAGTCCTTCACAGATCTTAGCAATCTGTCGAGAACATTTATGAGAGGTTCACATCCGTGATCCTCGCGATTGAATGGAAACTCCCGCCAGGGTCAACATCAAACGTACCTCGCCAGTCACTTCGTAACTCCCCGTGGATTACGCTGGAGTGTGTCTCAAACGGTCTACAGTGAGGTGATGCTTCGGTGTACCTCAACGACTCATCTGAATCGTAGATGTACTTCGGTACATCGCGTTATCTCACTTGTGGGACTCCGCCAGAACGCCTTTGTAAGAATTAGAGTAGTGTTTTCACACTATGCCGTTAACACTCTCGAAGTTCAAACTTGTAAGTGCCGGAAACCGCTTATTACTAACCGCTTGAAATGTTTTCTTCTTATGGAAGCTCCGGAGCGGGATGATCGTGCCGATTCTTCTCATGCTCACGCCAACATCATCACTAATGGAAGTTCTATCTCAATGCAACACAACAAATGATTCTTCGTCAAACCAAAGAATCTACAAAGTTAAAGACTTAAAGAACTTCATCAAGATTGATTTCCAACGTCAAAAGAGCGTGTGAGCATGTTGAAGAATGACGTGGAGACACCGGAGCAACGAAGCGCACTGAGGCGACCGATGCGCATAACAACATACTATCACTTTCACCACAAAGAACAATGATCAAAGAACAAAGTTAAAGATGACGCCAAAGCATAACTGTTCAAAGATAACTATCTCTACACCGGGAGATTGTTCGAATCAAGGCAATTCTTCTCACAAGAAAGAAGAATGTCGAAGACGCCACCGCTACTATTACATCAACGCCTTCACCGCTTTACATTCATATATACTTGAGGGGGAGATTGTTGGAATCACTCCTAAACAGGATTTCAAGTATTTATATTTCATATGTAATAGGTAGCTTTATTATGGCCTTTATGTTTGTTTAAGGTCAAGCTTATGTAGAAGGCCCATAAGCCTAGGCCTAGCCCAATAAGGAATGGAAGGGAACTAGGAGTGTTGCCCTAGCTTCCCTCCTATAAATACCCCTTGTAAACCTTCATTTGAAGGTTGATTGTTCAAGTTTTCTTTCTTTCACATATGCCTACGCATAACCGGTCTTATTATTGTTTGTGTGTGTGTTAGATCTTGTTCAATCGCCTCATCTCCTTTCTTATAAGCTTGTGTTGTAAAACTAGTGACCTAACAGAATGAGACCGAAATGAGCTACCGATGGCAAACCAAAGATTACAACACGTGTACCCAAGCCAATTCCCGCTACTCTCCATCGTTCGTACAAACCGAACGAAGTATAAACTAGAACCGCCATCACCAAAACCTTGAAATGTACAAGAACAAGAACTAAACACTCATGCTCACTCACTCTCATTTTATTCATGCGGCTATAAATGATGTTCGGAGTCTTGTTTAGGGTTTTGATACCGTTTGGAGAGAAGAAAATAGTTGAGCAGGAATGTTATAAACTTTGAGAAAAACATGTGCTATGATGTAAATAGAATGGAAATGCCGTGTTGGTTATATGGGGAAATAGGGATATTCGGATCTTTTCACAAGGAAGAAATAGGATATTAATGCAAATGTATCTTCTAACATTATATACAGGAATTGGTTTTCATTCAGTTTAAAGAAATAGCAGGTCAAGAATAATGCATAGATTATGATCGCATGTGATCATGATATTATATTCGATTGCACACTAACTTCGTACTTTATTGGTATCCCTTAAGTCATGGGTCGGTGTGAGTTTGTTTCCATAAATTCGCTTTTGGTTACATGCATGGTCTATATGTGTGTCAGATTGATAATACAATACTCCCTCCGTTTCAATATAATTGTCCACATTTCCTTTTTTGGATGTCTCAAAATTATTGTCCACTTTTCTTTTATAGTAAAAGAAAGAGAATTTAGTGAAGGAATATTCCTTTTGAATGGTTGAAAATTAAAGTGGCCCCACTTTTATTAAATTGTGTGAATCTTGTCTAGTGACAATAATTTTGAGACGGATGGAGTATATCTTTAAAAAGGAAAGACGTGTGATAAGGAGAGAATTAACGAAATCAATCAACCTTCTATTTTCCAAATTAAATTTGGTATTATCTTCTCAAATTTCTAATCGTGTGGAAAAAATACAAAATATAACCATCAGGTCCAATATCACATTAAACGTGTTATATCTTTCTTTGGAAAGAAATGTGCCGAATTTATATATATACTCAGGACATTACTTTCATATTTGTAGTAAAATTTCATAACATATAGTTTTATGTAGCTTATTTATTTATCAGGACTTAGGTTAAGTTTAAAATATAATGAAAAATGTTTGTCCCGATTTCAGGTTGTTATAATTCTTCCCATCTAGAAAGAAAAGTTCGTCCTCAAAATTGAAGCCGCAGAAGTAAACGAAGATGTACCATTTA
Organism: Chrysanthemum makinoi; assembly: GCA_910596185.1. Taxonomy (NCBI): domain Eukaryota; kingdom Viridiplantae; phylum Streptophyta; class Magnoliopsida; order Asterales; family Asteraceae; genus Chrysanthemum; species Chrysanthemum makinoi. The sequence goes on from OU343220.1 coordinate 110,494,106, forward strand.
AGGCAGACGTAGAAATCCATAGTTTCGCACAAATCATAACAATTTCTGGTCCAAAGAGTACAAAACTTATACGTAATAGATGTCAGTGAGGATCTCGCAAGGTGGTATAGAATTCTGAACGAATACGAAATCTGACAAATAATGGATCTGAGTCCTAGTCTATCCAACGTACCAACCTCAGGCATTTCCTAAGACGTCGTATGATTCCAATAAGTTCAAATTATATGATCTCGGTATTATCACGTTGATCAGGCGTCATAATACTTACATCACATAACAAGTCCTTATTGTCATCATATTCTATCTCGGGTCATGACGAACCACATAACCAACATCACGTCAAAACAGATACACATATAGGTAGCAAGTAAAATACCAATTCAAACCAGGTTCACTTACAGACGGCACATAATACATCAAATCAACTTACCATTCTACAAAAGAAGAAGGCCGCTGACTCGCTCGAGAAGGTTCCTCGTGACTCATTACTCACGATCAAGAATAGCCTCAGGTTCACCAGAATGACGAGGTGCCGCAAAGTCTAACCTTACTAATACGAATCGTATAAACATAATGGATGAAAATCGAGATTTATCAAAGAGATATAAAACACAACGCGAAGTTGTAGTAACACCAAAGAACCAAGCCATAGGACTCCATCATCCAAATGCGCCCAATCATATGAAGCAGATGAATCTTATCAGCATCTCAACGGTTGGACTGCCGACACCAATATGCCCGAATCTTGGTAGTAGTTTCTCCGCACGTCTACAGTATGCTGGTCATAGTTCCTCTGCTCCTACGTCTTCCAAGTGTCCACTAGTTGAATCTTGTCTCCATCTTTGCTCCTCTGGTTGTTCCAGCCAGCTCCCTTAAGCAACATCATGATGTCTACAGTAGCATTATAATCGGGTGCGGCTCCTACTTCACGAACCTCTCCATATCAGAAACTGTTGCAGCAATGCTGGGTCGACACCACCATCTTCGAATCTACGAGTAGCCTCCATCTAAACGATTAATAAGCGAATGCGCGAAGTCAAAACAGACAAAATCAAATGTGGAAGGAGGATCAAATCAGCCGAGACAAAAGAGTATCAAAATTAAATCGGAACAAAAAGTGAAAACCATAAGAAAAGATCAAAACAACTGGATGCCTAATGTCTACCCAAGTCCTCACAGGTCAATCCTAAGGTCAACAAGACGAAACCTTAGCTCTGATACCATAAATGTAACACCCCAACCCGACAAGGGTCCGAATGTCACATTATGGAGTCATATCAGAACATACTAATAAATTTTTTTGCAAGCGGAAGTCTTATAAAATAAAATACCAAATCATATAAACGAATGACTTACAAAGAAAAATACAAAATCCAATTTGTTAAAAATGAAATGAAATATCAAAACAATTGCCCTTCAAAATAAGTCCAAAATGATAAGGGAAACTAGGGTCGGATCACTCAAATGCTCCTACTCTCAGCCCAACAAAGCCCAACATCCTACTTGGTACCTGCCGCATGGAAAAAAATGCGGCAGAGCTTAAAAAGCCAAGTGAACATATATAACAAAACAAAAGCTAACATAATAAAAATATAAAAACGAAACAAAGGAGACTGATAACAAAATGATAACGAATGAGCACAATGAGGATCCTGCAGAACACAATATTACAGATATCCAGAAGAAACAAAATCAAAGGAGACCAAAGCAAAGCAAAGCAGCGTAGCATTGAATAATTATAAGCACATATAAATAACCAACATACAAGTATCGAAACATAATCATATAGGAGTTGATGAACACAATCATAATCAAGACAAGTAACCAAAAAATGAACAAGCATATCAACCAACGGATCAACTAATCATAAATATAGCAAAACAACAAATCAGATAATCAGATATATATAAGCTACGTTGAATTCTATAAGCAGGCGGAAGCAACTAAATTGAATGTAAGCATGGCAGATCAACAAGTCAGGTACACATCAATTACTATGTCGAACCGATAACATAAGCATCAGACAATACCAAACAGAAGTACGAACATGGTAGTCACAAATAGCAGGTAAATTACAAAATGATAGTCTTGTCCCTCGACATAACTGAGTGAAGTATAACATGATCAACAGATAAATCAAATGATGATTACATACTAGCATGGCAACCAAATGAATCAAATAGTCACATAACAGCATGGTAAACGGATAATCATATACTAGCATGATAACAGGCGAATCGGGTAACCACATACTAACATAATAGACAGAGAAATCATGTAATCATAATCAGCATGGTAAACAGATGGACCAAATAATCATATAATAGCATATTCAACACTTGAATCCAATGATCATATAATAGCTCGGTAAACGGGTGAAGTGGTAATCTGAAGTACAAGCTTGGCAACCAACCGAAATAGAGTGAAAGCATAGTAAATCAAATGAACTGAAGACTGAGTATAATAGCCAAATAAACTGAAGCATGAGTCCGATAGTCAAACGAATCACATAAGAATATTGAGTGAATAAGTAGTCAATTGAATTACAGAATAGGCATAGTAAACGAATGAATCAGAATATCAGATAGTCACATAATAACCAAAATCAGAATGTTGCCACGAGCACCTAATACTAAAGGAGATACTCCAATAGCCAAATCTAACAAATCACATATCATAACCCATATCTGCCAAATCATATCAAATCCGTCAAATCATAAGTGCACAAGGAGGGGAGACCTCTCAAGTATCAAATAGAGTAGCTAGCTCCCAAATGTGAGGGGGTGTATTGCACACACGCACCACATCACCAAAACTGAACTGAGTACATAGGATGCATCCATACGTTCCCTACAAAACAAATCAAATATACATATGTCAGTACGAGACTGTACATACGTATTCATAATGGCCAAGTGTACACATATCAAAATCATATCAAAAGGGAACGCCGGGGACTAATCACACCGCCCCAGATAGTGTCATGCCATTGGTGCATCAATGACATGGCCATGGTACCTCCATAGCTAGTTAGCTCGGGCAACCAAACACAACAAATCATATCATATATAACTGATCATATAATGGAATCATATCAATAAGGGATCTCAAACGGATAACATATCAAACGAATAACTAATCGAATATCAAATTAGAGGATCATACCAAAACGAATCATATCAAATGGGTCATATCAAATCAAAGTAAGGGGAATACGAATCGAATATCAAAATGGACAAGAGTCATGAGAGAGAAGAAGTGTCATTACTAAAATGACGGAATATCTGTACCTTAACGCCGATGAAAGGAAAGCAAACGAATGATTGAACACAAAGATACAACGCCACGTCTTCTTCAACGAATCTACACTGATCACGGTTCGTATAATATTTATTAGCTCATTTAAGTCATAATGGATTTATTGCTTATATGAATCGTATTAATATTTTTAGAGTTATTAAGCGTATTCTCATTTTTAGTAATGGATCGAAATAGATACTTTAGGGTAATAATTATTAATTATCCAAACTTAGGGGTTACAAATGATATAGCAAAGTTAGAGGTCAATTGTGATAGATTCCAAAGATTAGGGTTAAAAGTGACAACTTGACAAAGTTCAAGGTTTACATGCGCCCATGTCCAAAGTCTAAGGTTTAAAATGTAAGCTAACTAAAGAATTTAATTAACATGACAATTTCATATACGTTAAATGAAAAGAAAAATTTGCTTCAATATATCTTATCGATCCATATTTAAGCTTGCTCGCGGTTCAAATGACTAACATTTACGACCAAATAAATACACATTACTACTGACCCCCGACTCATCTTCCCCGACCCCTTTTCAAAACATTAAACGACCCAACCATTGATCCCGCGATCACCCTCAAACTTACCCCCACCCAAGACCATGCATATACCTTTTTATTACCCATTTCTTGCGAGACAAAAAAAGAAATGAAAAAAGCAACATGTTCTGACTTAAATAATTACCCATAACCGTCACAGGTAAACTTGTTATACTCATCTCATTCGACACTATGAAACACACACACAAGACACTCTGTAAATCAAGTGAACTGTTTAAGGATTCGAAATTCGGCTCATCGATACTTAACAATAATCATATAGTAGTAACTATGTTTATAAAGGCCAAACTATTACTGTTATTCATGAATGCAAAGTTTCATCTTGATTAACCTTAATGTACAAACATGTACATGCCTGTTCTATACATTCAGCAACCATCTTCATACTTATTTATTTTTGACGTAAATGATCATATGCATGCAACTCATGGTCAGTCCATATAAAACATGTTTTAAATGATAAGTTATGAATTCTTCATTATTAGTGGTGCTTGATTATGGCTTTATGATGATAGATATATATACTAGATATTAACATATAACAGATTTCTTAACTTAACACATGATTATGCATGAGTTTAAATTATATATTGAGGTTTACCTCTAGATAAAACGATAGATTGAAAGTGAAACAAGAACACGAGTGCGAAATCAATTCAAACACGAACACAAGAAATCAATGCGACACGATCAAACCCGAACCCAACCATACAGAATCAGCTAACCAACTTAAAGTTGCGAGCTATACACCTCCAACGAATGAGACCAAAACGAGCTACCGATCACAAACCAAAGTTTACAACACGTGTACCCAAGCCAATTCCCGCTACTCTCCATCGTTCGTACAAACCGAACGAAGTATAAACTAGAACCGCCATCACCAAAACCTTTAAATGTACAAGAACAGGAACCAAACACTCATGCTCACTCACTCTCGGTTTATTCATGCAGCTATAAATGATGTTCGGAGTTGACGACGTATATGGTCCTTCGGTCAGCGACCGAAAGACCGGGAACACCACCGAAAGGCGCTCCGATAGATACTCCAATAGGCTACCCCCGAAGGGCGAGTTGACCTGACAGTACTTTTGGCACCTAGCCTGGACGCAATTCGTTTCATTCTCCTGAATGTCAGAAAGTACACCAGAGACAGTGTCAGGGACAATGTCACCGGCGACACCAGTGGTCCCATAGAGTAGAACGGTCTCAGGGACCAGATAGTGACATCAGGTAGTATAAATACGCGTACAGTAGTTGGAGACAAAGGTATCATTTTTCTCACACACATACATTTACATTATACCTTTCGGTAAAAACACATACTTATTCTTACGCCGGAGTCGGGTCCTGGGATAACACCCGGGGCGAGATTAATGCGTTGTTCATCTTAACATGTATCTAGAAGGCTTATCCATAAGACCGAAAGATAGCTGCAACAACCCACAAAAAAATACTTCGACATTGGCGCCATCCGTGGGACCCGCATTCAATCTACTAGAGCTATAGGATGACGGGTTCGACACCACCTGAAACTTCCGGAAGGGGAGAAGGAAGTTCCACACCATTGACGAGAGAGCAGTTAGAAGGGTATGTAACAGCTCTCAAGTTTATGATAAAAGAACACAACAGCCGGAGGGACACCGTTGAGCCAATACGATTGGATTTTGAAGATGAAGCGACTCTTGACAAGGGCGAGCCGGCGGATAAGAAGAAGGAAATAGTCACGGGGAGTAAAGTGAAAGACGAAGACCTGGCAAATCCCTTCAAGGAAGTCTCGAAATCTCCATTCAGTAGGCGAATCATCGAGTTCTCTTCTCCGGAACATAAGATACCCACCCACATCAAGCTGTACGACGGGTTAACGGATCCTCAAGATCATCTTAATAGGTTCACCGGGGCCGCAGGGCATGGAGAATGGCCAATGCCCGTGTGGTGCCGCATGTTTTAGCAAACTTTGGATGGAAAGGCCAGGGGATGGTTTGATGGACTCCCGCCGGGGAGCATAGACGAATGGGCAGCTTTCAGGGATCAGTTCGAGACTCGTTTCTCCTTACACAAAGCTTGTGTCAAGAATCCTACCGAGATCACCAAAATAGTAAGGAAGGCCAACAAAACGCTACCAGAATTCAAAGAAAGGTGGACTACCGAGACAGGATTCATACAGGGAGCGCTGGAGATCATGAAGATCTCTTCGTTCATGGACGGGTGTAATTGTCCTGAGTTAGCCAAGCGATTCGCCGATACGATCCCTAAAACCGTAGAAGAGATGATGACTAGGGTCGACGATTTTGTGAGATCAGAAGCGGCCTTCGCCAGCACCGAACTGCCCCGAGGAGAACATTATGATACGACCCGAAGAGCCTCAACTGGACCATTCCGGAAGGATGAAAGAGTTGCCAGGAACCACTATGGAGGGGACAGGAAGAATGAAGGGCGTTACACCTATTCAGGGAAAGATCGAGGTAGCACACACCACCACGGCGATCGGCGAGAGCCCTATTTACCCCATCGCGGCGATCACTTGAATCGAAGCAATCCCCGCCTAACCTTGGACTCGCTCATTAAACCCCCAAAAGAAATTTTAGCCACGGAACACCAGCTACGTCTACCTCCTCCGAAACCGATGCGTGACCCACCCCGCAGGGAAAACCAAGACAGGTACTGTGATTATCATGGGGAAAAAGGGCATTACACGAATGACTGTTATCAGCTCAAGAGGCAGTTAGAGCTGGCATTGGAGTCGGGAAAACTGAATCATCTGATTAAGGACCTCCGTTAAAAGGGAAGGAAAGATCCTCCTAAGAATGATGTGGGAACCAAAGATAAGGTCATCAATATGATCCGAACATGGCCTGGACGAAAGAAGAGGAAGTCGTCCGAGCAAGAAGAGAGATGGATGAACGTGCCCATAACTTTTCCCCCTCTCCCTGAAGGGGACATATCAGACGATCCCCTCATTGTCGAAGCCACCATGGAGGGGTATCTAGTAAGAAGGGTTTTTGTGGATGAAGGAGCTTCGGTGGAAGTAATGTTCGAACACTGCTTTAATAACTTGCCTCAGGAGATAAGGGCCCGTATGAAGCAGACGCAGACGGATCTACTTGGGTTCGCCGGACAGGTGACCAGGCCGTTGGGGAAAATTGAGTTGGATGTTTCATTTGGAGATGAAGGGTTATACAGAAAGGTCAGAATGAAGTTCACAGTTATTCGGGCACCTTCGCCGTATAACGTAATCTTAGGAAGAACCAGATTGAAGATCCTGCGAGCCATACCTTCCACGGTCCACTCCATGATGAAGTTCCCAACACCCTAGGGAATTGCCACGCTCGTCACTCGCTCCGTCATCATTTCGGAATGTAGAAGGTTGGAGAGGCTACAGGCCGTCATTCCGGAGCAGAATAAGGTAGAAGCCAAATCAGGTGAGGTCGGTTTGACGGAAGAAGTGTCGATCAACCCAGCCTTCCCTGAGCAAGCTGTAATGATAGGGGGTACCCTGTCCTCCAAAGGCAAAAGGCGCCTTAAAGAACTGTTACAAAGGAATCTTGATATATTTGCGTGAGAGCCAGTGGATATGACGGGAGTCCCCAGAGGAATCATCGAACACACTCTCAATGCTAACCCTTCAGTAGACCCGGTGTGTCAAAAACGTCGAATGTTGGCGTCCGATCGAAGTCAGGCGGTCACAAAAGAGGTGGAAGAATGGGTCAAGGCAGGCATTGTCAGACCGGTGAAATACCCTACTTGGATATCCAACCCCGTCTTGGTAAAGAAGTGTGACGGAAGCTAGCGGATGTGCATTGACTTCAAGAACATCAACTCTGCCTGCCCCAAGGATTACTACCCTCTGCCGGAGATCGACTGGAAGATTGAGTCGGTCATGGGGTATAAGTACAAGTGCTTCTTGGATGCTTATAAAGGATATCACCAGGTACAGATGGCAAAGGAAGACGAAGAGAAAACTGCATTTTACACCGAACAGGGGACCTACTGCTACACTAAGATGCCATTCGATCTGAAGAATGCAGGAGCCACCTATCAACGGATGATAGACTCCGCCTTCCAGTCACAGATAGAGAGGAACCTGGAAGCATATGTGGATGATATGGTCATCAAGAGCAGGGAAGAACAAGGAATGCTAGCGAACATAGCAGAAACATTTGATAACCTCCGAAAGATAAACATGAAGCTAAATCCCAAGAAGTGCTCCTTCGGGATGGAAGAAGGAAAGTTCCTGGGATACAAGGTAACTTCGGAAGGAATCCGGGAAAACCCGAAGAAGACAAAGGCAATCATCGACATGCAGTCACCTAGGTCCTTGAAAGAAATGCAGAGCCTCAGCGGCAAGTTGGCAGCCCTTAATCGTTTCTTGTCTCGTTCGGCTGAACGATCCCTACCCTTCTTCGAAACGCTGAAGAACATTACCAAGGAGAACAAGAAGGAGTATCGGTGGATGAAAGAAGCAGAAGAAGCGTTCCAAGAGATGAAGAAGGTAATAATGGACCTCCCTTCGCTGACAACACCCGTGCCGAAGGAAACGCTGTATGTATACCTAGCGGCCGCCGAGGAAGCAGTCAGCGCGGTCTTGCTCACCGAAAGGAAAGGAAAACAGCTGCCGATCTGTTATGTAAGTCGGACACTCAATGAGGCGGAAAGAAACTATGCCCCAATCGAGAAGCTAGCACTCTGTTTATTACACATGTCAAGAAGGCTCCGGAGGTATTTCGAGGCACACCCCATAAAGGTGATCACAGACCAACCCATAAAGCAAATCCTCAACAAGCCAGAAGCATCCGGGAAGTTGGCCAAATACTCAGTAGAATTGGGTGCTTACAACATCACTTACGAGCCCCGAAACGCAATCAAGGGCCAAGTTTTGGCAGACTTTCTATCAGAAGCCCCCATCGGAAAAAATGGATGCTAAGTATTTCGAACAGCCGGCGATAAAGAAGAAAGAGGAGGTAAGGTGGCTTTTGTATACGGACGGGGCATCCAACAACAAAGGTTCCGGAGCGGGCCTTGTGCTGATCAACCTGGAAGGAATGGAGTTCACGTACACCATCCGACTGGAGTTTGAAAGCACTAACAATGAAGCCGAGTATGAAGCCCTGCTGGCAGGACTGAGGATGGCGGAAAGTATGAAAGTCCGTGACCTCGAAGTCCGGGTAGACTCTAAGCTGGTGGCCAATCAGATAAACGGGGATTACGTAGCAAGTCACGAAAGTATGATCAAGTATTTAGCGAAGGCAAAAGAGTACATAGCCGGCTTTGAAAATTTCTCCATCCGGAACATCCCCAAAGGTCAGAATCAAAAGGCAGATGTTCTTAGTAAGCTAGCTACGGTTGCTTTTGACCACTTGACGAAGGAGGTATTAGTGGAAGTGCTAAGAGAGAGGTCAACGGAAAGTAAAGAAGTTAATAATGTCGTGGAAGAGGAAGGGGACAACTGGATGACCCCTATCATCTGGTGCCTCGAGGAAAATCAGCCAGTATGTCATGGAAGACGGAGTGCTCTACAAAAAAGCTTACCTGGTGCCCATGATGAGGTGCGTCGGTCCCTTGCAAGCGAACTATGTTATAAGGGAGATACACATGGGAGCATGCGGAATACACTCCGGCCCTCGATCAGTCGTGGCGAAAGCCATGCGACAGGGTTATTACTGGCCCACCATGCACCGGGAAGCCCAAAACAAAATAATCAAGTGTGACTCCTGTCAGATCCACGCTCCGGTGCCGCAACTCCCGAAAACCAAGCTAACGCCCATCATGGCTCCATGGCCATTTTACCAATGGGGTATGGACATAGTGGGTCCCCTGCCTTCGGCCGCCGGAAAGGTCAAGTTCCTCTTGGTCGCCATCGACTATTTCACCAAGTGGACGGAGGCCAAACCACTAGCGAAGATCACTGGATAAGACGTCACGAAATTTGTATGGGATAACGTAGTGTGCCGCTTCGGACTTCCTGCCATCATCGTCACAGATAATGCTAAACAATTCATAGATAACCCCTTTAAGAGCTGGTATGAAAAGCTCAACATAAAGCAGATCAACACCGCCGTGGCACATCCACAGGCCAACGGACTGGTAGAATGGGCAAACAAAAGCTTGATGGAGGGAATCAAAACAAGGTTAGGGCGTGCAAAGGCAGGATGGGTAGACGAATTACCGAACGTTCTTTGGGCACTCCGGACATCCATCAAGACAAGTAATGGAGAGACTCCTTTCAGCCTCACGTATGGGAGCGAAGCGGTAATACCGGCAGAAATAGGCATGCCGACATACAGGGTCAGAAGAATAAGAGAAGGCCTCGAAGAGGATGACCCCCGCCGGACGGAGGAACAGAATGAAGAGGAGATTCGCCTCAATCTTGACCTGCTCCAGGAAAGGAGGGAAGAAGCAGCAGTGATGGAGGCTCGATACAAAACAAAGCTGGAAAAATACTACAACCGAAAAGCGCGGTTGGTATCCTTCAAACCAGGTGAATTCGTATACCGAAAGAATGAAGCCAGCAGAGTCGAAGATCAAGGCAAACTGGGACCAAAGTGGGAAGGTCCCTATCGGATCAAGGAAGCAGGCCTCAACGGGTCCTACAAATTAGAGACCTTAGATGAAGAAGAAGTTCCCCGGAAGTGGCATGCAATGAATTTGAAGAAGTGTTTTCTTTAAAAAAGTATTCACAAAAAAAGTGTAAGCCTACGGGCATGAATTATGTTGTTTCCATTACCAGTAAGCAATGATATATTCCCCCCGCCTATGACGGAGGAGGAAAATTTTCCATGACTACATCTTATGCAAAAAGGGAAGGGCATGAACCGGCGGGGATTAGCTACCCCCGCCCGTACATCCGAAAACCCTCCAATTAAAATAAATTTACCCCCGTAAGTGCAATGACACTAGGGAAGGCCATATACCATTCGGTAGGCGACTGCATACCCCCGAATAATGCTAAGACATTAAGGGATGAGCCGAGGCATATGTACCCAAACTGCACGCAGATACCCCGGAGGCGTGACGACGCCAGGGATGAGCCCCCAGGTAAATTTACCAACAGGCGAAACATTACCCCAAAGTTGCTAAGTCACTAGGGAAGGCCGCAGCATATTTGCTCACGGGCATAATTTAACGGGAAAAGTGCTAAGTCACTAACAAAAAACGCAAAAGACATACACAAGGATATACATATAAAAAATGGCCGTCCGGAAATACGGATGACCTAAATAACATTACGAAGGTGCGAAAGCAAATTGTTCAAGTTACAACCCAAATGCACGAAGGCCAGCCACAATACAAACAAAACATTGTCTCAACATTGAAAAGTCTACAAAACAAGGTAAAGGCTAAGATCCTCCGGAAGTGCCAGCTCCGGGGGTGGCCCCGGTTCCCTCGGGAAGAATGTTCATCAAATCAGCCAAAGGGAGATGATAGGATCGCTTGATTTTTTCTATATATGGGTAGCTTCGGGTGAACATCGTATCATACACCTTGGTAAATCCCCGCACGGCCTCCATATCAAAATCGTTCTGAGCAGCAACGATCCTTTCGACCTCTTCCTCAGAACGTTCCTCCCGGACCCCGTCCAACCAGCCAGAATCAATCGCAGTGTTGAAAACTGCCCCCCAGGCTTGCTGATACTCCTTACTACCCTGTAACCTACGAATCACCGTAGGGATCAACTCCTTAACATAGTTGAAACGCAGCATCTCCTCCTGGCCAGCTCTGATGGCAACTTCTTGCATATTCTTTCTCAAATCCGCGGCTTCTCTCTCAGATTCCTCTAGCTCTGAATTTTTCTTCTCCAACGACTCCTCCAACAACCTGATCCTCTCGGCCTGCTCCGTGTCCTTGGCCTTCAGCATCACAACCTCAGCCTCCAAACCCTCCAACTTCGCCTTCAAATCCCCTTCCTTTTGCTCACAAACTTGGTGAACCTCCCGAAGGGCCTGGTGATCAGCGGTTAATTTCTCGTTAATAGCAGCTTGGGAATGAAGGCTAGCTCGGGTCTCGGAAAGTAATGGCTCAAGTCCGGAGCAAGCAGAGTGGGCTCGGTGCAGTTCCGCATAATGACGGTTCAATCGCTCAAACCGTTTGAAGACTTCGGCAACTGCGAGGGATCCGTGGCACAACTCAAACCACCCCCTAAATAGAGCCCTTTCATCAGTCTGATCTTCTTGTTCTGCGCAAATAAAGGGGGGAGCAAGATTAGCCATCATGTCTCTACAGAGGGCTGCGTCATTTAGGATCGTGTTAGCCGTTAAACCCCAGCCGGGGATAAAAAGCTCCCCAGAACTCCTTCGTCCAAACAAACCTACGCAAACAAAAAGTAATCAAAAAAAAGGCAAAGAAGAGAACGAGGACGATGGATACCTCCTGAATAATCTTCGGTGTATGGTCCCGCCGGATGCTGGAGAGTCTCCTCCGCATTCACTCCTGATACCCCAGCTCCAGTCCCTGCAGAAAATGAAGTCAGAAATAAAGAACATGTAGCATGCAACAAAAAAAGGGGGGGGACATACCTTGAAAGGCAGGGTTAGGAGTAGATTCCGAGAGAATCGGAGGATCCTCGACGGATAGCATTCCCTCTTGTAAAGATCCTCCCTCTTGATCACCCTCGTTTTCCCGACCAGTTTCATCCACGATATCATCCGGCCTCAAAGTATTAATGGGAGAAGCCGAGTGAGCGTCCTGAGAATCTTCCGGACTGGACAACACTTCGATAGAAGGAGACACCTGCCTTCTCCTCTTCAACAGTGACGAGGGTCCACCGGTAGGCCTCTTCTTCGCCTGCTTCCTCTTCTTTTCTTTGGCTTTAAGAACGCCGGAGTCGGCCCTCTCTACAATCCTCTGGAGTCTGCTCGCCTCAGGAACAGGTTGATCATCCCTCAATGGTTGAGTTACATGTTGAGGAATTTCTTCCCCTTCAGTCAACGGGCGTCCCCTACCCAACCGGGACCCCTGCTCTGACCTCAAACGAAGATACTGAGACGTGGTGATAACTACACACAAGAAAGAGAAAGGGTCACCAGCAAGAAAGCAACTCAAAACATATAAAAAAAAAAAAAAACAAAAAACAAACAAACAAACAAAAAACAACAAAATAAACTTAGACGGTCGCATTACCATTCTTGTCAATATCCTTGAACTCCACACGAAACCCGGAATGCTTCCAAATTCTAGTCAACCCGACCTCAAACAAAAGTCCGGAATGAACCGGTCGGAGTTCAACTACCCCTTCACACAGCCTCCGAACATCACCTTCCGAAAAACCTCCAGCGGGAACACTATCCGAAACGTTTGAATCCGGATGCCTCCACGGCATGGCATCAAGGATAGCCCTCCGGTCAATCAAGAAAAAGCTATCCTTCCAGTTCTTTAGACTTGAACATGTTTCCTTAAAAAGACGCGGATGAGACTCTCCTCCAGTCCTCCTTTGGAAGGAAAACCAATGTCCCTGCTTATTCAAAGTATAGAAAACCCGGAACAAATTCACGTTGGGCTCAATCTCTAAGCTTCGGCAATAGATCTCAAACATAACCAACCTGTTCAATCCGATGGGTACCAATTGAGAAATGTGCACCTTAAAGTATCGGATCACGCTCAAGAGAAATGTGGAAAAGGGAACTCGGACCCCGGAAAACGCAAAATACTGCTCATAAAGTCCGATGGCATCACGGGGAAGGTTGTTCATAGTAAACTCCGTCGGAGGTAAACGGGGATGTAAATCGGTCGGGATACCGTTCTCGCTGATGATATGCTCAAGTTCCCCTTCGGATAGCAAGGAAGAGGACACATGCATATCAGATTTGGGGGCTGAATCGCCGGGGGGTGCTACGGAACTAGAGGCCATTGGATATTGACAAGAAGGCGCAACGAAAAACAACGGAGGAATAACGGGATGAAACTCACCTGAACTTGCCAAAAGGTTTGCCAAACAGAGGACGAAGGAATCAAAAAGTAAAAGTGGAAATTACAAATGGGGTAAAAACGCTTTATATAGGCCAAAGCGGTGGGGACACGAAACGTCTCATCGTGTCAGAGATCGACGCGGATGAATCTAAACCGTCCACCACGACGTGTCTGCCACGTGGCAAAATCCCACAGTTTTCGGTAAAATATTTTAACCCGCTCACTAAATGGGCCTGGGCTCATTGTCCCGAGGAGTGGCCCGCGAAGCTAAAGCCAGTACCAACCGACCCGAATGGTCCCGACGGACGACTAGATTAAGTATCACGTCACTTGTCCAAGACAAATAACATGATACTGGGGGGACATGACGACGTATATGGTCCTTCGGTCAGCGACCGAAAGACCGGGAACACCACCGAAAGGCGCTCCGATAGACACTCCGATAGGCTACCCCCGAAGGGCGAGTTGACCTGACAGTACTTTTGGCACCTAGCCTGGACGCAATTCGTCTCATTCTCCTGAATGTCAGAAAGTACACCAGAGACAGTGTCAGGGACAGTGTCAGCCCTGACGACACCAGTGGTCCCATAGAGTACAACGGTCTCAGGGACCAGATAGTGACATCAGGTAGTATAAATACGCGTACAGTAGTTGGAGACAAAGGTATCATTTTTCTCACACACATACATTTACATTATACCTTTCGGTAAAAACATATACTTATTCTCACGCCGGAGTCGGGTCCTGGGATAACACCCGGGGCAAGACTAATGCGTTGTTCATCTTAGCAGGTATCTAGAAGGCTTATCCATAAGACCGAAAGATAGCTGCAACAACCCACAAAAAAATACTTCGACAGGAGTCTTGTTTAGGGTTTTGATACCGTTTGGAGAGAAGAAAATAGTTGAGCAGGAATGTTATAAGATTTGAGAAAAACATGTGCTATGATGTAAATAGAATGGAAATGCCGTGTTGGTTATATGAGGCAATAGGGATTTTCGGATCTTTTCACAAGGAAGAAGTAGGATATTAATGCAAATGTATCTTCTAAAATTATATACAGGAATTGGTTTTCATTCGGTTTAAAGAAATAGCGGGTCAAGAATAATGCATAGTTTATTATCGCATGTGATCATGATATTATATTCGATTGCACACTAACTTCGTACTTTATTGGTATCCCTTAAGTCGGCGGTGTGAGTTTGTTTCCATAAATTCGCTTTTGGTTACATGCATGGTCTATATGTATGTGAGATTGATAAGATAATATATCTTTAAAAAGGAAAGACGTGTGATAAGGAGAGAATTCTGGAAATCAATCAACCTTCTATTTTCCAAATTAAATTTGGTATTATCTTCTCAAATTTCTAATCGTGTGGATAAAATACAAAATATAACCATCAGGTCCAATATCACATTAAACGTGTTATATCTTTACTTAAAAGAAATGTGCCGAATTTATATATATACTCAGGACATTACTTTCATATTTTGTAGTAAAATTTCATAACATATAGTTTAATGTAGCTTATTTATTTATCAAGACTTAGGTTAAGTTCAAAATATAATGAAAAATGTTTGTCCGGATTTCAGGTTGTTATAGTCATCACTGACAATAAGAAAGCAGCTTTGTCACTTACTCTAAATAGCCATTGTAAACAGAGACAAAATACATCAGTATTTTGTCTTCTGTAACCTGTCAGTTTGTCCTCTAGGATAGAGTTAAAAACTATACTTGTATAAATAGCCATAAGGATTGGAGTGGAAGATTTTAAGCTTGTGCATTAATTGTGAAATATACACACAAGCAATCTTTCACTCCTCCAAATACAACTATGTCCCTGAGATAGCTTAGTGGTACCTGAGTAGTTGTGCTTAGACTTAGCCTAAGGTTAGTGAGGAGTTACACCATACTTGTCATTCAATCCCAAGTGATGTTCCGTAAGCACTTGGGTAATATATTCTTTTTGATTCATTATTAATAAAGGATATAAACGTTGAAAAATCTCAGTGTGTTTAAAGTTTTCTTATCTTGTTTAATTGTGATTTTTCATACAATCTACTTCAGTCATGTATCACTCTTAGTGTAAAACTGTCTTTTTACTAATTGTGAAACAGGAACAACAATCTCATTCATTAGATCAAATAAAAATGGATAATGGAGATTGATCCCTAGTATGTAAATAATCTTTTGTCCATCTTAAATCATGATTTATTTGTAAACGTTTACAAAAAAAAAAAAAAAAAAAAAAAACATTTGCCCTTTTAACATGTCCAACACTCTAAGAGGGCTAGGTACAGTGTGGTGCCGTGAGTGGTGCCATGGGAAAAAGTGATGCCATCTCAGCAATTTTTTCTATGGCATCAAAACACCCCTCCCTAGCATAATACCACTTTTATGATGCCGTCATGTACTCTTAAACCCCCCCCCCCCACACACACACACATATATATATATATATATATATATATATATATATATATATATATATATATATATATATATATATATATATATATATATATATATATATATATATATATATATATATATATATATATATATATTTTGTTTCTTTTTCTTTTTTCTTCATTTATTTAAATTAATGAATTATCTTTTATATAATAAAACAAAACCCTTATTGGTAATTTTTCATTTCAAAAAAATCAATTTATACCTTATTTAGTAATTTTATTATTATTATTATTATTTGTTTATTTAAAAGTATATTTAGTAAAGAAGTTTAATATTTCTAAATTTAGCCAAAACTTTAAAAAATTCGTAATTATAATCACATGTAGAAAAAAGACCACCAATACACATGTCCTTAAAAGTTACTAATTGATACTTTTGGGCTAAAATTGTAAATAAAAGATGTGGACTCCGGAATCTATAATCTCATCATCTTCCACTTACAAATTTTCCCAGAACCTAAAAATCGATGAAGAAGATCCATGTTATTAATAAGATGAATGGCGATGCCTACTGTTTCCCCTAAAACCCATCGCTATCGTTTGAATTTGGTTTAGAGTTCGACTGCTAATAAGTATCAATTTAGTTTGACGAAGAAAATTACAAGAGATGGTGAGTTTGTTTAATGTAATTCAATATAGTTATCTTTGATACCTTGGTTTTTGCAAGAGTTCAAACCATGGACTATGGTATGGTTTTTTTAACTACATGTTCGAGCTCTATCTAATTATTTTTTATATAGCATATTTTTAACAATCTCAATCAACCTTAGTGTTCCATTAGCTACTTGATACAGATAGATGCATATGAATAGATGCCTTGATGTTTGATCTTGAGATAGGATTAAAGCACGCTAGATTTGTTCAAACAAGCGATTGTGAGATATACACTTTTTGAGAGAATCTATATATTTCAAAATTATAAAGTGCATTTAAAAGTCAATATTTAGTATGATTAGCACATATATGGTCTCTTTTTTTACTCTTTTTTCCTATCGATATTTCTTTGATTTCCAAAAGCCCAAATGAACCACAAAGATGGGTATTGATATATAAGTCTCTTATTGTTGAAGAGTTGCTTCAACAAAAAAAATTTAGTCACTGTTTTTATCATTCAAGGATAGTTCACATAAGATCTTTAAAGGTTATTTGTAGTAACCACAAATATGTTGTTTGAAGTTTAAAGCTCTTATTAAGTTGAACACCTATGTTGTTGCGACAGTAAATCTGGGGTTGCATTAATATCCAACAATTTGAATGGGTTTACTTATTATAATGGGAAAGAAAACTGTATCAAAGTTTTTCTTTAAAGGAGATTCACTTTGCTCCTAAATTAATTGTACATGGTTTTGTGCAGGCTTTCGAGGCAAGTATCGTGTGGGTCAATTGTTTACTCCCAATCTTATCTCAAAGTGAATATATTTTAGAGGTTCCAAGAAATCCTCTCTGTCAAAGCTACATCCATCTCACCACCTTCTGACATACTCTTTATTTTATGTTAAATGGATTAAGGATGCCACTTATAGCTGAATTTTCTGTAGGCTCGCAGTCTTTCTGACTTCTATGAAGTTTGTAAAGGATTCGAGCTCGCTAAAAACTTTTAGTTTCCTGTTCTTAGAGAGGTAAACATGCGAACATGTTTCATGCAATTTACTATACTTTGTTCATTTGTTATGTTGTGTAAATATTGGTAGATGGGTATAATTGGTAACTAAAACATTTGCAGCCTCCACAATCGTTTTTTTAAACTATGGAAGAGTATATAGGAGAAGCACCACGGATGGTTTCTATCCCAACAGAGACTATGGTGCATATACCATGTTAATGTTTATATGCCTTTAATATTTATTTTTATGATTTTATTTTACCTGTTCAGGAGTTACCCGAAAGGCTTATGCTGACATACAGAAGAGGAGGCCAAACGGACAAAGGAAACTCAAGTAACCTTTCTTACCCCTTAAAATTTTGTATGAAATTTGATTTTACCATTTAAAACGATTACGTACTTATGTTTTTCATACAGTTCGAGTGGGGTTGACCAGGTATATTTTCTATCAAACTTTTTGATAATGACTTTGCTCAATATATGATTAAAAAGAATATTTTATAGAAAAATGAAAATATGTAAGTAAAAGGATCTTTCAGGTTTTATCCTTTGAGGGTACAGTTTATATGATCTCTTACACGTTTATTAACGAGCTACGTTCTAATTTATAATGAAAAGTAAATGGGTCAAAACTGCCATGTTACAATTTGTATTTAAAATAATATGTATTTATAGATTCCCTTATTATTTTAAATTGGTAATCAGAGGTGACTTTATATTTAGTTGTTGATGTGGTGTCGCTTCTGTGGCTGATGAGGGCGTTTGGTTGTTGGTGTATCTTGCTGAGGCTTTTAAACAAATTGATAATCCTTTTGTGTATTTATGTAATATGCTAATTGGATGCTTTATCTAATTTGCAGATCATACATGCATTGATTATGATACTTGTCGTTGGATGGCCTTGGTAATTACATCACATTTATTATTAAATTATAAGAAGATGATGGTGAACAAGTTGCTGATATTGGTGATTACTGTTTTAATGTTTCAGGAAGTCTTTACCGGTGTTAATGACCTGTCTGCTATGTTAAAGCAGCCAAGCTGTAAAGATGAACGTCTGAACTCTCAAGGCTCTTCAGGTATGATGTCACAATACTATATGTGCTTTTAAAATGCCAGCATATAGTGGTGGTATTACGGGAGAATATTCTCAATAGTTTTTTCGTTAAGATGATCATGTTAGGTACAATACAGTTTACTCAAGCTCGTAGTTATGGAAAGTAATCAGTATCTGTTTCTTTTGCAGGTATTACTTTCATGTTCAACGAGTTCAATTAGTACATAGAAATATGTTCGTGATATTTTAGAAGTTTAGAAAACATTTCCCATACCCATTGACATGGGCAGGATTATGGTAATTCATTAAAGTGACACCATGTATCAATGTACTTCTGATTTAAACGTTTGAGGTCAATTTTTATGTTCATAATAACAACAGCTATTTTGGTATGGAGTTGAGTGGTGGAAGCTTGGTGAGAAATTAAGTAATTTACTCATTTATAAAATCATGTGAACTCGAGAACAACCCTCGACAGAATTTTATTTATTGTTTTTTATGGTAACTTTCTAACATGATATGGATATTTATGATTTTTTTTTAATTATTTCTTTATTTTTATTTTATTTTTTTATTTGTCGTTGTTGGGTAGAGAGCTAGGAAATCGACCTGGTAATGGGTCAAATTAGAGAGCTGTATAATTGGTCAATTCTTATGACTTATTGTTTAAAAGGGGGTTTATGCATAGAAATTTTCATTGGACTATTTACTCATCAGACTCCTTTCCTGTTGTTCTATTTTTCTTAATTTTTAAACCTAATTTAGTTTATGACATATGCAGTGGTGTGTGAAAAGGGTTCAAGCTCATGAAACTGGTCATACACAAGGACGGTATTTTGATTATTGGCAATGTGTTGATAAAAGTGTAAGTATATAACCTTTTATATTTCTTTTTGATAGCCACTCTGCATATAACTTTATTCCTGCTAATCTAAAACCGAACGTCAAATAATTAGAATTAGATTCTCTAAAAACTCCAACGTTAGAAATTAATGTGTGAAATAAGATGATTATGCTTACTAGCTTATTATTCTGGTGAAGTTGGGTGTTTCATTAAAATTTGAGAACGCTTAGTTTAGACAGATTATTCTTGATGGATTCAAGTTACATTTTCATTAATTTTATTGATTGGCGCTATTTAGAAGTCAAGTTGTTATATTAGTCTTTGTGTAAACGCTTAGGGGTGTTTGGATTAGCTTATTACCAAATAAAAGCTCATTGTAGTAGTTGGAAGAGTCATCATGTTGCACCACAAACTTCACATTATGAAAATAAAGCTTAAACTGGAAATTCAAAAAATCAATGTACTTCATTAGAAATTGGAGCGGTTGTTGTCACACCCCCAAATTACCTGTTTTGCAGCGGAATGGAATTCCTGGGGGTTGACTGTCATAGCATCACAATCACAGTTATATTGAACGACCAAAAGTGTCGTTTTAGAAACACATCGTTTGATATTAATTTAAAACATACAGAGTTACAAGATAGGTCCCAAAAGTTGATAAAGTTTGCGGAAGATAAGTTTATTACAAGTCCAAACGATGTTTTGAAAATGCCATAATGTACAATGATATGTGTCGACGCCGCGACACTATGAGGGTTCCTTAATCGTGCCATGATGCGAATGTCTAGTTACCTGAAAATACATTGCTAAAACGGTCAACACAAAGGTTGGTGAGAAATCATAGGTTTATGAAAAATAATTTATACGAACACACAAGTATAGACCATATATGACAAACATGCCACATAAAAATGTTACATTTGCTATAAGTCCATGACACCGAAACTAGACTGATTATGATGTTCGCCCCAACAGAGTGTTTGCCAAACAACTCAAATAATGATATTAAATGAAATGCATCCGTTTAACCAGTTGGAATCCACCAACCCGAATGGAGGAGTCACCCTCGATAGATCTATCCACTCACCCTCGCTTCTATGAAATTAACGGTTCATGTTATATAATGGGGACATTCAATTGGCATGAGGTAACTTAAGCAATGTAATGAATTTGATATACTTGGTATCGTAATAAAAATGATGTGCAATGTATTCTCCCGCGTAGGTTTGAAAATAAGTATAAACGATACAACGGGCTATGAAAACTCACGTGATGAATTGATGCGATGACAAAAGTGTGTACACCGAAATGTAGCGTGAATCTCAAAACTTGACCTATTATGAATGATATGATACGTAATAAGTTATGATGTAATGTTATGCATGCAATTCGGATGATATCTATACCACTTATGAATTTTTGAAAATAATACTTTTCGTCGAAAAATAATCTTTTAATGTCTTGACCATTTTTAAATTACTCCACTTGTAATTACGTTGAAATGATATCCGACGATAATCATTTAGTGATTTATTAAGAAATTATAACTTTTCGTCGTAAAAATAATGTTGTTGAAATATTCATGAAAGTGACAAAACGGCCTCTAAAAACTAGTCGTAAAATGGTGCACATCGAGTATTAGGAAACGTACTCAATGGTTTTGGTAAGTTTGTATCATTATCTTAAAGTTTTAGTACATGAGTTTCCATCCTAGAGGTCTCGAACATAAAGAAAAATATAGGTTAAGTATGGTACTTGTGTCCCAAAATATAGTTTAAGGATGGTTTTCGGCAAATTTTTGAGTAACCATAATTAATTCATTACAACTCCGCTAATCAAACGGTCGGACATTTTGGAAAATATACTTGGCGAACTTACTTTTACTAGAAGACATCACTTTATAAAAAGTTCTACATCATTGGTATGTGCTAAAACACATACCTTTTCATTGTCAAAACTGACCCAAAACAACCAAGAAAGGCCGTTTATTGCTAATATTTGTGGTTTTCTTGAGTTTATGCATGTGCAGGTACGGATATTTAAAAAACACACATAAAGGAGCCAAAACCGAAGAAAACCGAGCACGAGAGAGAGAAGTATGCAAAAGCCGATGCCGGGGATGCTATTTTAAGGATTTTGATGCTCAAAAGTGCAAAATACGGAGTTCGGGACATGGTTTGGGAGATTTCACGTTAAACCCGTCATTATATCGCATTTTCATATTTTACCCTTCACTTTACCAAATGTCACCTTTAATCCCTCAACTTTCACAAATTTACATTTTCACCCCTCATAAAATCATTTATCCCATTTACCCAACTCACCCTTACCCTTTCCAATTTACACTTTTGGACCCTTGTCTTGCAAATATTACATATATGGTCCTTAGTGTATTTTGTATACTAAATCCAAGTTAAAAAATCCAATATCAAATCCATAGTCCAAAAACATGCCACGGCCCAATTATCAACCCAATTCTAAATCCTTTACCCGTCCAATTTGCAAAACCAATTACCCGGTTTAATCCTACTATACCCGATCCTAAAACCCGAGTCAATTACCCACCCACAAGTCAAACTAAGATATAATAATCCCAAACAAACACCCCGCGCCCAAACTCAGGGTACTTTCTTCCTCACCCAAACACACCCCGTACACCACAAATTAATCACCAGCCAAACAACTTACTTGGTACTAAGCATCTTCTCAACCCCTTCTAGAACCTCTGACACATGGCAGAGGTGTGTGCGTGTGGGAGTGCCAAGGTGTCAATTTGAAGGCCTCCTATTGGATGAAACACATCATCAAGGTGATCCAACGATTGAGAATAGAATAGATGACAAGATGGTGAATTAATGGCCAAGATGAAAGTATCCAGAAGCATCCAAGTCTCTCAGCTCAGCTATAAAATGACCCCATGGCTCACATTTGCTTTTTGTCCAGTTTTTCATGTATTTAGAAAGCTTTGGCCACTTTATTTCTGTCCATTTTAATTCCAGTAGTTAATTAGTTGATCTTGTAATTTCATTTTTAATTTGTAAGATCACTTTTAATGAATGCAATTTACCTTCTTCATGTTAAATCATTGTTACTTTTAAATAATTGTTACTGTGTTTGAAAAGTTTTCTATTCTGTTAATTCAAGCTCACATAAGCTTGATAAAGCTTATGTGAGCTTATTAGTGTCCCTACTTGTTCTAAATTTCAAGTTTTCTCAAAAGTCAAAGTTAGTCAAACATCTTAGTCAAAATGTTTTTGGATTAATCTCTGTTCTAAGATCATGTTATAGCTGAGTTTTAAGTTGTTTTTGAGATTCTGAATTCATTTGAGGTCTTTATTAGTTGAAGTCGTCATGTTAAATTGCATTTGTGAACTTGAAGTAGTGTTTGGAATAGTGCTTAATTTGAACTAGAGGTTAGAATTATGCATTAGATCAGTAGTTTGAGGTTTGTTATAGTCTATTGCATCAATAATTGTCCTTGTTTTGTCCCTGTTTCATTCAATTGTCAACATTTTGTAAAAACTGTTTTGAGCTCAGTAGTGTTTGGATTGCTTGCTATTACTGTTTTAAAGGTCATAATGCTGCAGTAAAGTAGTTGGTTTAGAGTTGTCTTAATTGTTTACATTCATATCAGTCACCTATTTGCCTCACATCAATAGTCAAAATATATTCATAACTGCTCTTGTGTGCTCACCTGTTAGAATCAGTAACTGTCATCATCTCATTTAGGTTTAGATTTGGTTAAGCTAGCTTGTTTCAGTCGTATTTTAGCTTATTACATCCATATCAGTCCACCATTTGATCTTAAAACTCATTTTGGTCAAACTTCACTTCTGTTTTTAGAAAGTCAACACCAGGTCTGAACCCAGTTTGTGCAGAAAGTGCAGCAACTACACATACCTCATTTCACTTAGTTAAGGTCTGAGATTTGGCACATTAGGAGTAGGCTAGGTGGTCTTTAAGGCCACATTTTTAGTTTTAGCATTAGCTTCTCTAATTAGCTTGTAGAGTAGCTTAAAGTGGCTTCCCTGTCCACTGTACCAGCATAGCAGCCTACTGTCCAAAATTGTTCACTTTTGATTTTGCCTATAACTTCTTCATTACTTGTCCATTTGATCTGAAATTTTGGATATATGATCTATGGTTGGTGGTCTTCAGATCTCAACTTTTGGTTTCCATGTTAGCGTTTTAGATAAGCAGCTAGAACAGCTTAAAGTTAGGGCCTGATTAGCTCATTGGCTTAAGTGTCTGATAGCTTTAATCATTGTTAAACTGCTATTTAGGTGTTAGGATTAGATGTAGATAGTTGCCTTAGATTGATTTTAGTATACCTTAGCTTATATTTTCAGTTGGTGCCATTTATTGCTTAATTGCTTAATCTTAAGTGCTTATTTTCCCCACAATTACACTACAGCTCCAGATTTTTACACATAAGCCCTTGTTTTCTCATTTTTCTCAGCTTTAGAATAATATTTTAGGATTTCCCTGAAATTTTCATTAATTTTAGTTACTGTTTAGTATTTTTCATCATTAAATTAGTTTTTAATGATTTTTAATTAGCTTTTATTGAAAATAATTGAGAAAAAGTTTCAAAAAAATAGTTTTTTAATTTTAATAGTTTAAGATAAATAGAAAAAGCATAAAAAAGATTTTTCCATATTTTTCTCCCTTTATTTGGTATTTTTCTAAATTTTAATTAGATTAAAATAGATTTAAATTCATAGAAAATAGAATATTAATCTGAAAATTACAAAAATAGTTTTAAAAAGTCTTTTATGTTATTTTAGATTTTTAGAAAGTAATTCCATATTTTTCCCTCTCTCTTTCATAATTTTTAGATAATTAGTTCATTTTTATTAGTTAATATTTAGTTTTTAATTAAAATAAAATCAAGAAAATTCCTAAAAAATAATTTTAATTCATAATTAGTTTTCTAATATCATTTTTAGCATAAAAGTACTTTTAGATTATTTTTAGGATGTAGATTAGACGTTCTTGCATTTTATTCG
Organism: Chrysanthemum makinoi; assembly: GCA_910596185.1. Lineage (NCBI taxonomy): Eukaryota > Viridiplantae > Streptophyta > Magnoliopsida > Asterales > Asteraceae > Chrysanthemum > Chrysanthemum makinoi. The sequence goes on from OU343220.1 coordinate 110,518,862, forward strand.
CGTTTCGTTTAAATTTCCGTATTTGCGTTTTAGCGTAGAATTGCGTAGTTTGCCATAGTTTTTTTTGGTTTTCCCCATAGATTTTAGTTCCTTATGCTTTTCTTATCCCGTAGTTTAGAATATATCATATTATCCCCTTTTCTCATTCGAATCCCGATTATTGAGACGTGAGTTGGAAATTCCATTCAACCCTCGTTCGGAACGATCTCGGTGCTCAAACCTAACACGTTTGAGTTACCCATATACTACATCTTCTCTTTATTGATTTGTAACGAAATCAATTTTTGGCGCCGCTGCCGGGGATTGTTTTGGACACTGAATCAATTTTTGGCGCCGCTGCCGGGGAGGGCTTGTAGCGAGTTTTCGTATTCCGTCTCGTATCGCGTGCATTTGAAGATCATTCCCCGAGTGAAGTTCCCGTCGTTTTTGTACATATATATCTTTTTGAAAAACCCAAAAACATTTAAAAAACCTAAACATTCTTCCTAGAGTGTTTACAAAAACCATAAAATTAAAAAACCAACAAAACAAACCCGAACGTTGATTGTTACATCGGCTCACCTTGAAGGTACAACCTATACACGGGGTATAAGGAAAGTCTTGACATTAAATTGCGATGAAGAACGATCCACTCTTCGTTCCCGCTCAGCTGCGCGTACTTTTGAGAGCTACCGAGCACCGATTGACGTGAAGGTTACAAAAAGATTGTGTTTTCAAAATTATTTTAAAAACCCAAAAATATTCTTCTTGTATCCTCTTAACCCGATAATTCTTTTCTTTTACCCTCTATATGTTTAATTCTCATGGATACGATCAATTATCGTCGTTGTCGTCATTGCCAAAGCCGTATGGAAGAAACACAATTTCGGTGTTTGAAATGTATATGTGATTGGTGCGGAAATAATTGTCGGAATGGATTTTGTGATGTATGCCAGAATTTTATTAATCCAAATCCAGATCTCGCTCGTCTTTATGCACGGTTAGAACAAAAGAGTGCTCTTTCTACTAACATAATTGGAGAACCCTCGATTCCTATTCCCTCTCCGGTGAGGGAAATGGAATATGTTTCTGAGCCCGAAGTGACTCCTGAGCCTATCACGGATAATTCTTCAATTTATCAGCTCATGTGTATATGGTGCAGCGGACCCGAATATGGTGGAAATTGTCCCGCTTGTAGCAATGGAAAATCAGGAACCGAGTTTCACCACAATCCTGACTATGAGCCAACCAATTTTCCTAACCAACCTTTGTACCATGAGCCGGATTCATACTCTTGTGAGTATTGTGGTGGTCCTCACCAAGGTTTTCATTGTCAAGTTCAAATTAACAACTCAACCTTTGGTTATGAACCTTACCCGTATTCGTCACAACAATCGTACTGTTGTGAGTATTGTGGAGGTCCGCACGTTAATTCCAATTGTCAGATGCAGAATCCGATTGTTTACGAGCAAGTTCCTTGTAACAATTATGATTATACTTATAACCCACCTCCACAATACCAAGAAGTTCAACCACCACCTTCTCCATGTTCTGCAGAATTTAATCAAAAAGTTCAAGAAATCATGATTGATCTTAAGAGTCTTCTTGAAAAACTTTCCCACGAAGAAAAAGATCCTAATCAGAAGACCTATCGTGAATTATTAGCTGAAGAGGCCGCGAAAGTGATCCAACATCGTCCTACTACCTATTATTACGATTCTGATTCTGATGACGATTATACTCCTCCGAGTGGCAATCCCACTCCCATTTCTGAGCCTTTAATTTCCGACTCTTCCCCTTCACTCACGTCGGTTGAGAGAAGTGACGTCGTCTTGGAAGAGGTCGATGATCATATTTCTACAGACAATGTTGAACCCGTTGACTCTCTCATAATGGGGGATGAACATCTTAGTACTATTCCGGAAACGGAAGAGACTAGTGCTGAGATCCTTATCCCAAGCCCAAAAGAGTCCGAGTCTGGGGTTGTTGTTGTTTGTGATGAGCCTTCTCTTGATATTTCTAACGATCATGATGAGATGTTCTCCGATTCCGATGACGATTCTTATGGAAACATCGATTTTGTCGACGATTTACCTTCTGAGCCCGTCCATATAGAAGAAGTAAACAATTTTGAGCCAGAAGAAGAAGAGATTGAGCCCGATGATATTGAGATCGAGGATGAAGCATTACGAGAAACATTGTCGAATGTTTATCTTCTCATTTCTAAGATTGAAGCTTTGAACGATAAATCAAGTTCGCCTCCTATCTCCGTTAAAGATAGTGATTTCTCTCCCGAGCTTGAGACTTTCCGATTTGATGAAGAGATTAGTGGCAATCCCACTATTGTCAATGTTTATCCTCCGACTCTTGAGCGATTTTACTTCGAGGTTGATGAGAATAAAGTTTTGAACAATATTTCCGATAATTCGACAAATGATCCAATCATTGAGGAAGCCGACTCATTTCTTGCTCTTGATGACTTGATACCACCGGGTATTGAGGATGTTGTTATGAATGATCCCGAGGGGGATATGATGTTTTTTGATGGACTTCTTGAATCTCCTCTCTCTATTGAGTCGACCATCCTTTATCCCGTTGAGCCCGCATGTGAAGACAAGATTTTTAAACCCGGGATATTCATAGATGAGCTTTGTGCTAAAACCGTTGTTAGAGAAAAGGATCCTCACTTGGATGCCTTCATTGTTACACTTTCACCTCCTTACCATGAGCTCCCATCTTTCTTGGAGTTTTCTCATTGTGATCCGTCATTCTTTCGTCCACCCGCAAAACCACCGGATGATGGATCATTCTTTCATGTTATCCCTTATGTGCTGATGCCCGACATTTTCTTCTCCTCCCAAACCACCCAGTCTCATTCTTTCGGGAATGAGGACACCGTTTTTGACCCTGGTATCTCTACCACTTTCTTCCCCAAGGACGAATGAATTCGGGGACGAGTCAGGCTAGCGACTCGGTAACCAAAAACAGTAGCGCTTCGTGGGAGGCACCCCATGCTTATCCATCTATCTTCTTTCTATTTTCTAATAAGTGACGCGAAGGGGTCTGCCTCTTCGATTTCTCGTGTTTGGTTGTTTGTGATGTTGTGTTTAGGATGTTCCCGATATGAAGACTCTCGTGCTCGAAGTTTGTCATTTCTCCACTCGAGTTTCATGATCGATGCTGATGGAAATCCGATATCCTTAATCTTATCGACTAACGTTTATCTTCTAGCATACTTAATAAACGGCTTTTAGATTTTCGTGATACCCTTGCTTTAAACATTGAGGACAATGTTCCGTTCTAGTCTGGGGTAGGGTAATCTTCGATTTGATTTGACCGCACTTGCTTATTTCTGTTGTGTTTCTCTCGTAACCCCGTTTTTCCTTAGAAAATGAAAAATTGTGCAAAAATGTGAAAAATTTAAAAATTTTTCAAGCTTTTGTTAAGTCTTTTTGATTGAAAGGTTTTGCTAGTCTCTTAGATCAGAAGCTATAAAATGCGAATTCTAGCTCACAAGGCCAAGATTTTGCAAGTTTCCCTGAGTGACTTTAAATATGCATGACTTTATCTCATTAGACGAAGCATTTGCTAATTTAATATATGTTTTGACACCTTGTTGACTTTCCGCTGGTGAGAGTAGGAATAGAATTCTGACTTGACCGGGCGTGTTGAGCCCTAGCTTGTTCCCTTAACCATAGGTAATCTAAAAAATTATCGGCTAAGCATCTGCGGATCTCATTATTTGGGATTTTAAATTTGCAGAGATCGAGAAATGATAGAGTTACTTATGAGTTTAGATGCTAAGCGTGGAGTAGTTGGTTCTCTTTAGAGCCCATCGAAGGTACTTATGGCTTTTTGTTCCCACAAAATTGTTTCACCCCATATCTGTCTAAATAATTAGAGATGTTGAGTTTTTGGCGATAGTTAGTTCTTTATCTTCTTAAAAGAATCTTTGTTTTAAAAATTGGGTACACATCAAGGATCCGTAATAAATAAAGCAATGAGTAATAAGTGTTATGTGATAATGTAATAAGTTAAGTTGTGAGCTGCGGTGTCGAGATCGGACCCTTGGATCTTTAGCCGGGATTGAGTGAGGTCTTAGCCTAGCCAGCCGGGATCCTCATTTCATGAAGCCTATAGTCTTGGAATTACCCCGTGAAGCTCCGCGGTTCACAGCTCATATAAATAAAAGTAAAAGTTCAAGTGCAAAAAAAAAAAAAAAAAAAAAGTGAAAAAATGTTGAAAAGTTGAAAAAATCAAAAGTAAGTGAATAAAAATTCCTTGATGTGGACCTCATTTTTACGACAATGGTTCTTGAGAGAAGATGGATAACTAATTATCGACTTAGCTTTGTATCTTTATCGAAATAAAAGTTATCGAAACGAGAATTTGAAGAAATTCACTTCTCACAAAAATAAAAAATTCTAGAGGAAATAGGAAAATGGGAACGAAAAGTAAGTACACAAGTAACTTCCATGGGTAGTGTTAGCATCTAGAATCATTTGTAACAATGATTTCGGTTTAACGCTTAGTTTGGGAGCTTGTGAAAAATCAGGAACGATGTATTCTATCCGTATGGTCACTTCACGCTGTGTTGTGTTTTCTACTCTGTGATCCTAACGTGTCGTTTGAAAAATGTTGGAGTTATTGATCGACATGAAAGTTCAACAAACCGTCATTCATAACCGGAATGTGCTTAATCGTTATATCTATATATGTGAATTAAAAGGTAAACGGGGCGTTTTTAGAATTAAGGCTTTCTTAATCTCTTTTGAGGAATCTTTGCTACTTTTTCTCTTATTATTGGTTTGTCTGAACTGTTTGAAGTTTCTTACGGTTAGTCATTCACAAGTGGCTAGCTTGTGTGAGATAACTTGATGGTTTAGACATACCAATTTAAGCGTCTTCATAGGTTTAGTAGAAAGAGATTGAAATCCTTGGTTTTAGAAGCGTGAGTTGATTGCATTGCGTGAGGACACAGCAATAGTTTCGTCTGGGGTATTTTGGTATGTGCTAAAACACATACCTTTTCATTGTCAAAACTGACCCAAAACAACCAAGAAAGGCCGTTTATTGCTAATATTTGTGATTTTCTTGAGTTTATGCATGTGCAGGTACGGATATTTAAAAAACACACATAAAGGAGCCAAAACCGAAGAAAACCGAGCACGAGAGAGAGAAGTATGCAAAAGCCGATGCTGGGATGCTATTTTAAGGATTTTGATGCTCAAAAGTGCAAAATACGGAGTTCGGGACATGGTTTGGGAGATTTCACGTTAAACCCGTCATTATATCGCATTTTCATATTTTACCCTTCACTTTACCAAATGTCACCTTTAATCCCTCAACTTTCACAAATTTACATTTTCACCCCTCATAAAATCATTTATCCCATTTACCCAACTCACCCTTACCCTTTCCAATTTACACTTTTGGACCCTTGTCTTGCAAATATTACATATATGGTCCTTAGTGTATTTTGTATACTAAATCCAAGTTAAAAAATCCAATATCAAATCCATAGTCCAAAAACATGCCACGGCCCAATTATCAACCCAATTCTAAATCCTTTACCCGTCCAATTTGCAAAACCAATTACCCGGTTTAATCCTACTATACCCGATCCTAAAACCCGAGTCAATTACCCACCCACAAGTCAAACTAAGATATAATAATCCCAAACAAACACCCCGCGCCCAAACTCAGGGTACTTTCTTCCTCACCCAAACACACCCCGTACACCACAAATTAATCACCAGCCAAACAACTTACTTGGTACTAAGCATCTTCTCAACCCCTTCTAGAACCTCTGACACATGGCAGAGGTGTGTGCGTGTGGGAGTGCCAAGGTGTCAATTTGAAGGCCTCCTATTGGATGAAACACATCATCAAGGTGATCCAACGATTGAGAATAGAATAGATGACAAGATGGTGAATTAATGGCCAAGATGAAAGTATCCAGAAGCATCCAAGTCTCTCAGCTCAGCTATAAAATGACCCCATGGCTCACATTTGCTTTTTGTCCAGTTTTTCATGTATTTAGAAAGCTTTGGCCACTTTATTTCTGTCCATTTTAATTCCAGTAGTTAATTAGTTGATCTTGTAACTTCAATTTTTAATTTGTAAGATCACTTTTAATGAATGCAATTTACCTTCTTCATGTTAAATCATTGTTACTTTTAAATAATTGTTACTGTGTTTGAAAAGTTTTCAATTCTGTTAATTCAAGCTCACATAAGCTTGATAAAGCTTATGTGAGCTTATTAGTGTCCCTACTTGTTCTAAATTTCAAGTTTTCTCAAAAGTCAAAGTTAGTCAAACATCTTAGTCAAAATGTTTTTGGATTAATCTCTGTTCTAAGATCATGTTATAGCTGAGTTTTAAGTTGTTTTTGAGATTCTGAATTCATTTGAGGTCATTATTAGTTGAAGTCGTCATGTTAAATTGCATTTGTGAACTTGAAGTAGTGTTTGGAATAGTGCTTAATTTGAACTAGAGGTTAGAATTATGCATTAGATCAGTAGTTTGAGGTTTGTTACAGTCTATTGCATCAATAATTGTCCTTGTTTTGTCCCTGTTTCATTCAATTGTCAACATTTTGTAAAAACTGTTTTGAGCTCAGTAGTGTTTGGATTGCTTGTTATAACTGTTTTAAAGGTCATAATGCTGCAGTAAAGTAGTTGGTTTAGAGTTGTCTTAATTGTTTACATTCATATCAGTCACCTATTTGCCTCAGTTTTCATCAATAGTCAAAATATATTTGTATCTGCTCTTGTGTGCTTACCTGTTGGAATCAGTAACTGTCATCATCTCATTTAGGTTTAGATTTGGTTAAGCTAGCTTGTTTCAGTCGTATTTTAGCTTATTACATCCATATCAGTCCACCATTTGATCTTTAAACTCATATTAGTCAAACTTCACTTCTGTTTTTAGAAAGTCAACACCAGGTCTGAACCCAGTTTGAGCAGAATTTGCAGCAACTGCACTGTACTCATTTCACTTAGTTAAGGTCTGAGATTTGGCACATTAGGAGTAGGCTAGGTGGTCTTTAAGGCCACATTTTTAGTTTTAGCATTAGCTTCTCTGATTAGCTTGTAGAGTAGCTTAAAATAGCTTCCCTGTCCACTGTACCAGCATAGCACCTCTGTCCAAAATTGTTCACTTTTGATTTTGCCTATAACTTCTTCATTACTTGTCCATTTGATCTGAAATTTTGGATATATGATCTATGGTTGGTGGTCTTCAGATCTCAACTTTTGGTTTCCATGTTAGCGTTTTAGATAAGCAGCTAGAACAGCTTAAAGTTAGGGCCTGATTAGCTCATTGGCTTAAGTGTCTGATAGCTTTAATCATTGTTAAACTGCTATTTAGGTGTTAGGATTAGATGTAGATAGTTGCCTTAGATTGATTTTAGTATACCTTAGCTTATATTTTCAGTTGGTGCCATTTATTGCTTAATTGCTTAATCTTAAGTGCTTATTTTCCCCACAATTACACTACAGCTCCAGATTTTTACACATAAGCCCTTGTTTTCTCATTTTTCTCAGCTTTAGAATAATATTTTAGGATTTCCCTGAAATTTTCATTAATTTTAGTTACTGTTTAGTATTTTTCATCATTAAATTAGTTTTTAATGATTTTTAATTAGCTTTTATTGAAAATAATTGAGAAAAAGTTTCAAAAAAATAGTTTTTTAATTTTAATAGTTTAAGATAAATAGAAAAAGCATAAAAAAGATTTTTCCATATTTTTCTCCCTTTATTTGGTATTTTTCTAAATTTTAATTAGATTAAAATAGATTTAAATTCATAGAAAATAGAATATTAATCTGAAAATTACAAAAATAGTTTTAAAAAGTCTTTTATGTTATTTTAGATTTTTAGAAAGTAATTCCATATTTTTCCCTCTCTCTTTCATAATTTTTAGATAATTAGTTCATTTTTATTAGTTAATATTTAGTTTTTAATTAAAATAAAATCAAGAAAATTCCTAAAAAATAATTTTAATTCATAATTAGTTTTCTAATATCATTTTTAGCATAAAAGTACTTTTAGATTATTTTTAGGATGTAGATTAGACGTTCTTGCATTTTATTCGCGTTTCGTTTAAATTTCCGTATTTGCGTTTTAGCGTAGAATTGCGTAGTTTGCCATAGTTTTTTTTTGGTTTTCCCCATAGATTTTAATTCCTTATGCTTTTCTTATCCCGTAGTTTAGAATATATCATATTATCCCCTTTTCTCATTCGAATCCCGATTATTGAGACGTGAGTTGGAAATTCCATTCAACCCTCGTTCGGAACGATCTCGGTGCTCAAACCTAACACGTTTGAGTTACCCATATACTACATCTTCTCTTTATTGATTTGTAACGAAATCAATTTTTGGCGCCGCTGCCGGGGATTGTTTTGGACACGAAATCAATTTTTGGCGCCGCTGCCGGGGATTGTTTTGGACACTGAATCAATCATTGTTAAAAACGTCCTCCAACTTGTTGCCGTAATACTTGCCTATTAGAAATTTAGTAGTTTTTCTTATATATTAAAGTTACGACAACTTTTTGTAAACGTGTATAATTTAATCGTCACCAATCCGTTTTCTACGTTTTATATGTCCTTAGCTTTGTATCAAAGTATACTAATATATTTTTGATAAGTCGACATAATTTATAACGCCTAAGTTTCATTTTTGACTCGTACAAAATAAATATAACATGCTGAAATTTCCAGAAAATTATAGTTTTCGTCGCCAACTTGAAAAATTCATAACTTCTTCGTTATAGCTCCGTTTTAATCCGTTCAAGTGGCCACGTTTTCGTTTTAAAGTATATTTTCTAATTATCTAGGCCAAAAATTTTTACTTACTGTATAATTTTCCAGATTTTAAAAATATGGACAGAACCTTTTTAAAACTTGTCGAAATGAGTTTTTCTCGCGCCAAACCTATTCTAACCCATTCAAAACAACTCCGAAGCTATTCTAATCCTACCATACACCTTCTTAGGGTGTCATGGGTTCCTAGACATCACCAAGTGTGATTTATAACAAGGAGTAATTATAGGATGACTAATATATATATATAACTCTTAAAAATCAATGAAAAAGTGGTATAAACCTCATGAGACTTGCATGTTTTCTCAAGTAAAATGAAATGACCATAACAATGAATATGAAATAAAAACATGAATATGAATGCTTACTAGTAACTTGATGAGGTTTATGGACAATGGATTTTTCCTAATCACTTTTGATTTTTATTGCAAAACCTTAACAACAAGTGATACTAGAGTATATAAAACTTGATTAGAGAAAAATATTTGATCTCCTTCTTGGTCCCTTGGTTGGCCGGTTCTAGAGAGAAGAGAGGAAAGGAAATGGCTTGATCTTTTACTTTAAGGATAATGTAGTGAATGTGTTTGTAAATTAAGAGTATAATACATTATACACTTAGTAGATATTTTGCATCCCAAATGACTCACCCCCCTTGTCGACAAGGGGGTGTTAGTCATTGCTAATATAATTTTTTTATTATTATTATGTATTATGTAAAATTTTGTAAAGTTACTTGAAGATAAGTGATCACTTGTAGACACATTTGATTATTTAGCGTAGCGTTAGATAAAAATAAATTTTAACGGGTCAAGATAAAATATATTAAGGTCATAAAAATTATAAAAATATATTTCTTGCAAAATTTTGAGTGAAATAATAATTATCGTGTAGTATTTAATAAAAATGTCGTAATTATATAAACATAACAATTTAGTTACAAAATAAATTTAAAACACTGGGTAAACTAATAATAATATTTTTATAAACTTAATATGAGTATAAAAATATATTAGGATAATTTTTGAAAGTAATGGATCAATTGTTCAAAATAATTAATTACGCGATAACGTTTATTTAATATGAAATTATACGGTTAATGTAAAATGCAAAACCATGAATGAACTAATATGATGATAATGATATGTAGACTAAACTTAGTCCATATGGAATGTCCTTGATGATTATATATGAATTCACAGCTAAACCATTACGGTTACGTGAATTTGATGCTCGTAAACCTAATTTACGATAAATGATAAATGATGAAGCATGAGTAATGTTTTGAAATATGACCTGAAAATACGAATTGTCACATTCGCCCATCAAAAAGGAATTCACCCCTAATTCAGTCCTTGTTGGGTCCTACAATGTTGTCGGTGAAAAGATGAGGATATTTGAGGCGCATCTGGTCTTCCCGTTCCCAAGTAAACTCAGGACCTCTTCGAGAATTCCAGCAAACCTTCACAATAGGAATACGACTCTATTTCAACTGCTTGACCTCGCGGTCCATGATTTCTACAGGTTCCTCCACGAAATTGAGTTTATCGTCGAGTTGAATTTCTTCCAATGGAATAACGAGTGATTCGTCCGAAAGACATTTCTTCAGGTTTGAAACGTGAAACGTGTTGTGTACATGACCAATTTCTGTCGGAAGATCAAGTCGATAAGCTACAGGGCCGACTCTGCTCAAAATTTTGAATGGCCCAATGTACCTCGGGTTCAGTTTCCCGCGTTTTCCAAATCGTACCACGCCTTTCCAAGGCGATACTCTCAACATCACTTTGTCGCCGACTTGAAATTCTAACGGTTTGCGTCTAACATCTGCGTAACTTTTCTGTCGACTCCTGGCAGTTCTGAGTCTATCTCGGATTTGGACTATCTTTTCTGTTGTTTCCCGTACCATTTCTAAGGTTTGAATTGTCCTTTCACTTTGGCCATCGGTTTGTGGATGATATGCTGTACTCATCTCTAATTTGGTTCCAAATGAATCTTGTAATGATTTCCAGAAGTTTGAAGTGAATCAACTATCTCTGTCGGAAATGATGGAAATTGGTGCTCCATGCCTCGAGACTATTTCCTTGACATAAAGCCTAGTGAGTTGTTCCATGGAATAAGTCTCTCTAATTGGTATGAAATGAGCTGATTTGGTAAGACGATCAACGATTACCCATATAGCATCGTAACCTCCCGATGTCTTTGGAAGTTTCGTGACAAAGTCCATCGTAATGCGTTCCCATTTCCATTGGGGAATCTCTGGTTGTTGGAGTAATCCTGAAGGTTTCTGATATTCGACTTTTACTTTAGAACAAGTAAGACATTTACTCACGTACGTAGCAATCTCCGCTTTCATGTTCGGCCACCAATAAAGTTTCTTGAGATCCTGATACATCTTATCAGATCCTGGGTGAATAGAATACTTTGACTTATGCGACTCATGCATAATCAATTCTCGTATCCCACGATAAAATGGTACCCACATTCTTTCCTTGAAGCATAATACTCCATCTGCTCTCTTTACAAAGCCATTTGCATTTTCGGCATACCATAAAGCTTTTCACTTGGTCGGTTTACCTCCTTAAGTGCCTCGATTTGTGCCTCGAGTATTCTTGATGGTAAAGGCGAACTGATCGTCATTCCTAATGATCGAACTCTTAAAGGTTTGGGTCTTTCTTTCCAGCTAAGAGCATCAGCCACAACATTGGCTTTTCCCGGATGATACTTGATTTCACAATCATAATCGCTGAGTAATTCCAACCAACGACGTTGCCTCATGTTAAGTTCCTTCTGATCAAGAACGTATTGCAAACTCTTGTGGTCCGTAAACACTGTGCACTTTGTACCATAAAGGTAGTGTCTCCAAATCTTAAGTGCAAAAACTACGGCCCCTAACTCAAGATCATGTGTGGTGTAATTCTTTTCGTGAACCTTAAGTTGTCGAGAAGCATAAGCTATCACCTTCTCGTTTTGCATTAATACAGCTCCAAGCCCTTTATGTGAAGCATCACAGTATACAACGAAGTTCTCAATTCCTTCGGGTAGTGCCAAAATTGGCGTACTGCAAAGCTTTTGCTTCAACAACTGAAAAGCAGCTTCTTGTTTCTTTCCCCATTCGTACCTCTTGTTTTTCTGTGTCAACTTGGTCAAAGCTTTAGCTATCTTTGAAAAACCTTCGATGAATCTTCGGTAATACCCGGCAAGTCCTAGAAATTATCGGATTTCTGTAGGATTTGTTGGAGTAGCCCAATATTTTACGGCTTCAATCTTTGCAGGATCAACTTGTAGTCCTTGACTATCAATGACATGACCAAGAAATTGTACTTTGCGATTCCAAAAATCACACTTCGAAAATTTGGCATACAACTTCTCATTCTTGAGTAGTCCTAAAATCGTTCTCAAATGCCCTTCGTGCTCTTCCTTGCTCTTTGAGTAAATCAATATGTCGTCGATGAATACTATAACAAACTTGTCCAAATACGGTTTGCATACCCTATTCATGAGATCCATGAATACTGCAGGTGCATTAGTTAATCCGAACGGCATTACTTGAAACTCATAATGTCCATAACGTGTTCTAAACGCTGTTTTCGGAATATCCTCCTCCCGCACTCTAAGTTGATGATAACCTGACCTTAGGTCAATCTTTGAATAGATACTAGAGCCTTGCAATTGATCGAACAAGTCGTCGATTTTGGGGAGTGGGTAACGATTCTTCACCGTTAATTTGTTCAGCTCTCTATAATCTATACACATTCTGAAAGATCCATCTTTCTTCTTCACAAAAAAAATCGGTGCTCCCCAAGGCGAGGAACTTGGCCTAATGAATCCTTTGTCTAAAAGTTCTTGCAACTGATTAGACAACTCTTGCATTTCCGATGGTGCTAATCGGTAAGGTGCTCGCACAATTGGTGCAGCTCCGGGCACTAAGTCAATATGAAATTCTACTTGACGTACCGGTGGGAGTCCTGGTAAGTCTTCAGGAAATTCTCGAGCAATTGGTACATCCTCAAGTCGCTTCTCCTCCGACTTCTTCTCGGTTATATGTGCTAAGAAAGCAAAACAACCTTTCTTTATATACTTCTCCGTTTTGATGCATGATATAATACTGAGTCTAGTTCCACTTCGTTCCCCACGAATGATCAAAGTTTCGCCATTGTAAGGAAGATGAACAACTTTTTCATCACAAATGATTCTTGCACGATGTTTGGATAACCAATCCATACCAATGATGACGTCAAAACTACCTAGTTCTACGGGCATAAGGTCTATATTGAAGGGATGATTTAGAAAATTGAGTGTACAACCACGGACAATGATGTCGGTGCTAATTAAATTACCATTAGCTAATTCAATGTTGTATGATGTGTCTAATGTGGTTGGTTTGGTATTGAGTAAAGGTGCAAATATAGTGGACACAAAACTCTTATCGGCTCCCGAATCAAATAAAACTGATGCATAACGATTATTGATAAGGAACGTTGATGCGGGCCAAACAGTCAAGCTAAATCACACAAGCCCGCCACTTGTGAATGGCGGACCGTAACCAGCTTAAAACTGCTTAAGCACGAAATCAATGAAGATCGGGGAGAATAGTGTTTCCGGGTCGTTATGTCCTAGCGAGCTGTGCAATGGATTATCAAACGTAAAGTGATCGAGAGATTTGAACGGAAAAGGAGATTGTGAATTAATTATAACTACAGAAAAGCCAACAAATTACAACGGCTTAAATGCAAATTAAAGGAAATTAAAAAAAATAAAATCTATTAAATAAACGCTATCACTATATTTAAAGTGATGAACGTTTAAAACTTAAAACTAAAAACTTACGTTTAAAATAAAATTACGTAAACGTACAAAATAAAAAGTGAAATCTAAGAAATAAAAGTCCTAAAAATATGAAAAATACATTTTTACAATCCTAATGATAAAAGAAAATATTTGGAAAAAGAAAATTACTTTTATAACTAATTAATTAATTATTATTAATTAAAAACTATTTTTAACTATTTAATAATTACCTAAAATACAAGAAATTAGGAAATAAAGCTAGAAAAATAAAATTAAGACTTAGAAAAATCTAAAATATCAAAATAGACTTTTCAAAACTATTTTTGTAATTTTCTGATTATTTTTCTATTTTCTAGGAATTAAAAACTATTTAAAACTAATTAAATTATTTAAAAATACAAATTTAACTAAGAAAAATCTAGAAAAATATTTTTTTTGCTTTTTATATTTATCTTAAACTGAGAAAATTGAAAAATTATTTTTTGGAACTTTTTCTAAATTAAATGCAATTAAAGCTAATTAAAAGTGATTAAAAACTGAATTAAATCTAGAAAAATAGCAAACAGTAACTAAAAATCATGAAAAATTCAGGGAAATTCTAAAATGCTATTCTAGTTCTAGGAAAAATATCAAATGTGAAGCTTATGTGGAAGAAATCAGAGCTGTAGTGTAACTGTCAAGAAATAAGCACATGAAATTAAGCAAATAAGCACTAAAGTGAGCCAACTGAAAACATAAGCTAAAGTATGCTAAAATAAGCTAAAAGCAACTTATAGCACCTACTCCTAACACCTAATAAGCATCTAACCAAGGATTAAGCTAGACTGCTCACTTAAGCAAAAACAGGTTCTGACCCTATGAATAAGCAGTTGCAACTGCTTATTCAACAAGCTAATGAGAAAACTAGAAATGTGGTTCTAAAGCCCACCAACCAGAGATCAATTACCCAAATTTTCAGCTTATGATGACTAGTAATGAAGAAGCTAGAGCTAAACAAAAGTGGCTATATAGGACAGATTGCTGAACTGATGCAGAAACAGAAAGACAGACACCTACTTTAAGCTAATGTAACAACTTATTCAATAAGCTAAAACAAAAACCATGAATGTGGTCTTAAAAACCACCTAGCCTACTGCAAATGTGCTAAATCTTAGACCCTAGCTACTTGGAATGAACCTTGTGCATTGTCTACAAATGTTGAGAAAAACTGACTTTTGACTCCATTTGACTTTAAAGAACAGATTGGTATTTTGACTTTGATGAAGTTTGAGATCAAATTTAGAGCTGAAATAGATGAAATGTGATGAAATGAGACTTTAGCAACCTTGTTTAACAAATCCTAAACCTATAAGAGTGATTACAGAAACTGGATTCCAACAGATGTGCACATAAGAACAGATACAAGGCAATGTTGACTTAGAGCACAGATTTCAGCAAACCAAAGACAGATATGACATAAATAACATATAACAAGCTTTAAGCAATTGATCTAACCCATTATAATACCCTCTAACACAGATTCATATGTTGATCCAAACACTCCTTAAGTAGCATACATGGCCTTTTGCAAAGCATATGCCTGATTTAGAGCATGCAGTCTAAACAGAGGCTTACACTATCTTGAGTTATACTGAAATTAACTTTAATAAGCAATCTTAGACAGTGAATAACAAGGAAACTACTTTTACCAATTTTAAACTAAAAACTTGAAAATGAAAAGAGTAAACTGGTCACCTTATATTATGAACTGAATAAGATGTAAACAAGGTCACATGTAACCTGCAAGCACTTTCAGGACCAATCCAATATCCAAAATGCAAAAATCCCCCTCCTTTGACTTTTGTTGACCAGGCAACACATTTGCTTAAAAATGTATTGTGAGCTTATAGAAAGCTTATAAAGAGCTTAAGCAAATTTAGTAAGGCTTCAAATAAGCCAATAACAACTTGGACCATAGAATTTGAAACTGAAAACTGTAACAGTAAACTTGAAAATATAAACTTATATAAAAAACTTTAAATTGATATCCAAAGCACCCTACAATGATGTTTTAACTTGAATGTTATACAAAGGAACTGAGGCTACAACATTTTAACTAAGTAAGACATTGAATTTAAAAAAAACGACATTTAAGAAAATTTATAAAAACTAGCTACCCCCTTCTCCTTCTCTCTTCCTTCCTTTTTATACCCAAGCTTGCTTCTCTCTCCTCTCTTGAGATAATCCCACCTCTGTTTTTGACCCTTGGATCAGTTGGGACCATTCTAGCCATTTGATGGTTTTTGGCGGGAAACTTGGATTTAACAGTTGAGGAGATTGAGTGTAGGGGAGGGGAAGAATTATTGTTTCTTGGATGGATATGTTTGGAGTGATAAGGTGAAGTGGAAAAATGAGCTGGAGGAGGAGTGTTGCAGGGTTTTGCAGGGAAAGCAGGAAGCAGAAGGTGGAAGGGATAGGCTTTTGGCGCGTAGGGGTTTAGTCAAACCACATTTGACCGGGGGTTAATAACACAAGGGGTCCAAAATTGTATTGGCAGGGGTCCAAAGTAGCATTTGACAAGGGCCAAAGGGTTTAGGGGTTTTAAATTATCAAGGGCCTTGTTTGCCAATTCTGAAAATTGAGGGACTAGTTCTGCCATTTTCACAAAGTTGTTTCAAAGGACCATTAATGACAAGTTTCAAAAGTACAGGGACCAAACTTGACAATTTCCAATTTCCAGGGGCCATTTCTGCCAAATTTCAAACTTGAAGGACCAATTTTGTAATTTTCTCAAACTTTTGATATTTTTCACCAAAGGACTAAATTTGACAACTTATGATTTAAAAAGGACCTTTGATGATTTTTCTTTTGAAATTTTGACTCAGGGACTATTTTTGACAATTTTAGAAACTTGGGGGACTGAAACTGCCAATTATGCAAACTTTGCTCATTTTTCATCTGATTTTAAACATTTTGCATCTGAAACATATAAAATGCAATTTTGGAATATTTTTAGTATTTTGATGCATTTCTGAGCATTTTTAAACGTTTTGCAGTTCAGATTTGACTAAAAATGATGAGTATTTACACACTCATCAATCCCCCACACTAAACTATTGCTAGTCCCTAGCAATCTTTTGAGAAAAACTTAATGGATTTGAAACTCTTTACCAAAAGCCATTACTTCTGGAGTAGCCAAATGTTTTAGTTCAAGTAAGAACCATGGTACACTGATAACCATGTGATTTTGAGCAAACCACCAGCTTTCAACGGATTTGATTTGTCTTTACCGAAGCCGTACCCTTCTAGACTAGCCAACTCTTAGATAAATTATCAATATTATCTTTGGTGAGCTGATTACCAATTATGGATTTTCCACTGCCTTTACCACAAGCCATAAACTTGCGGGCTAGCCAACTCTTCACTTTTTAGGATATGGTGAGTGAATACCATACAATTTTGGGCAAATTGCAAGCCATATAAACGGATTTGAGAAATCTTTACCAAGAGCCGTTTGCTCTTGGATTAGCCAATCCTTTAGTCTTACAGACATGGCGGACTGATAACCAAATGAGTAAGTGTAGAACACTTACTCCAAAAAAAATTTTGGCCAAAAACAGGGGAATTGGTATAATTATATGATAAAATTCGTGAGAATTCCCCCCCACACTTAGAAATAAATATTGCCCTCAATATTCAAAGTACCGGCGGTTATGCCAAAACTGAGAACGTAAAAGGGAAATACTACGGCCATTATTTAGAAAGGATTTTTTTTTTTTTGAAACACTTATATACAACATGTGGGGCAACCCCCCCACACTAGGGTGGTAGAAAATAGAAAGAAGTCAGAAATATGGGTGAAAACCCATATGGCATGCTACTGTTTTTGATTACCGAGTCGCTAGCTTGACTCGACCCCGAATTCATTTGTTCATGGGGAAGCAAGGTGGAAGAAACAATCTCCATCGGACTTTCATTCAAGATGCTTGGATAAACATTTGAAGCACGTGAAAGTTCCACACCGATGAGATATACATAGAACCGGCTCACAAATGGTACATGAAGATGCCGGGATCAAAGATAATGTCTTCATTCCCGAAGGAGTGAAGAACAGAGAAGTGACGAATATATGAAGAAAATAAAGAAAATCATGATAGAAATCATGACTAACTCTTCATCCTCAATAGGAGAATTCATAGTCTCATGAATCTCATCAGCAAGCTCAATTGGTCTAGACATATCTCGGGTGTGTCTAGATCAAAGTAGAAGTTATCATACTCCGGCGGAGATATGATATGAGTGAGTTCATCCGAGAACTCCATGAAGGTGAATGAATCATATTCAGAATTGATATGAGTGGGTTCACTGGCGAACTCCTCAAAGGTAAATGATTCATGATCGAGGAGAGAATTATGAGAATGAAAAGTGGTACTGCCACTAATCTTCTCTCCCATATTATCAAAACAGAGGGCTTTCATTTCCGGAATAGAATCATCGGAAAGAATGTCACTATCCTTAATGGGGATAGGAGATGAAATAGGTTTCTCTTTGAAAGCCTCGATTTTAGAAATGAGAAGACTGACATTCAATAATGTTGCACGAAGTGCTTCATCTTTGATTTCAGTGTCAGTAACTTCATCATTCTTTTCTTCTAAGCTAACAAGCTCAGAAGGTGAATCTTCCACATAAATGATGTCTCCACAAGATAACGAATCATCATCAGAATCGGAGAACATCTCAACATGATCATTTTGGAAGACAAGAGGAGGAGGGATGTCACACACATGATCAAGAATTCCCTGTGACTCTCTTGGGATTGGAACAAGGTTCTCAACACTAGACTTTATGAGTTCGTCCGATTCCTTTTCAGGAACAGTGTCAAGATGCTCGTCCCCCATGTTCAGAGAGTGAGTGGGAATCTCGGGTGTGATAGCAGTTATTTGAGATGGAATCTCAACTGCTGGGATATCAACTGACTGAGGAGGTTGAGAAATATTATTTCTAAAAGGATAAAACCCCTCCTCGTCATCATCATAAAGAGTCGCCTTTAAGAAATTGGGAACACCTTAGAGCTGCATGCTCTAGGGCTAATAATTCTTCCCTCGATTGGCGGGCCTCTCGCTCTTCGGCTAACAATTCTCCTATGGTTTTTTCACCACTCACTTGATTCTTAAAGTTACTAATCATATCCTCAAGTGTTTTCATTGCGGTTTCAAGATCCTGGGAGATTTCTTGAGACAACGGCTCAGGTGGAGTTTGAACCGTATAGTGCTGTGGAGGTTGGAAATTTTCAAACATGTAAGAGTCATGATTGTTACAAGGAACTGGGTTCCCTACTTGACAATCAGAGCTGAAATGGGGACCTCCACAGTACTCACAACAAGAAACTGTTGAGTTTGGACAGGTGAATCATATGGATTTTGGTCATATCCAAAGTTCTGAGCATCACCGGAAAACTGTTCATAGACAAACGTGTTTCCGGATTGACACTCAAATCCTTGGTGAGGACCTCCACAAAATTCACAACAATAAAACTGTTGGTTATATGAAGATAAGTCGGGCTGTGGTGGGTAATTGGAAAAATTAGAGGGGTCGTTAAATGAGTTCTGATTAGGATCATAATCAAATGAATTCCTTGAACCACAAAACAAACAACTCCCGTTATGAATATCATTACCACATTGTACACAAGTACACCAACGACAGGGTGAACCATAAAGAGGCTCACCACAACCGACACAAGGAATAAACGATTGCATTTGAGAGTTATGAAGAGGAATCGGTTTATTCAAAGAATCATCAAAACCAACATGGTGATCCGAATGACTATCAAGTCTCGAAGAACATTCAAAAAATCAGAGGTGGGACAAGAGGTGTGCTCTGAGAGCTAGCAATTTCCACCACTTCCGTTATGGTCTCCGGTTCTGGTTCTTGAGAAACGTGAAGATTAGGCAAGTCATGCTTGCTAGTCACCGGTGTTTGAACGGGTTCATCGTAATCAATTCTAATTCTTGACCTTTTTTCATCGACATAAATTTGTTCGATTAGATTACGGGCTCTAGATTCAAAGAGGTTGTCCTCGTAATCCTCGATGGGTGCTTGGGGTAGCTCGACGTTTGAACCGGTTTGTCAAGATTAGAATGTATTTCAGGTTGTGGCGGTTGGTCGAAATAACTTTGAAAAGCATTTTTGATGGATAATTCGCACGAATTGCAAAATTCGCTTGAACTAGGACCTCCACACCGCTCACACACATTTCTGACGATGAAGTTGACGAATGTCGACATAAGAATTAAACATATAGAGGATTAAGAAGAGAATCAAATGGTTGAGAGGATACGAAGAATAGAATTAAATGGCAAAAGAGGGTAAGAGAAATAGAATCAACGAAATAGAGGAATGAGAAGAGTATTTTTGTGGTTTTTGGATAAGAAAACATAAACATATACAGATGGATGGTATGAACAAAGAGTGAATATCCAAATCACTAATCTGCTAGACGTAAGATAATCAGCACAGCTCCCCGGCAGCGGCGCCAAAAATTTGATGCGGGCCAAACAGTCAAGCTAAATCACACAAGCCCGCCACTTGTGAATGGCGGACCGTAACCAGCTTAAAACTGCTTAAGCACGAAATCAATGAAGATCAGGGGAGAATAGTGTTTCCCCGGGTCGTTATGTCCCAGCGAGCTGTGCAATGGATTATCAAACGTAAAGTGATCGGGAGATTTGAACGGAAAAGGAGATTGTGAATTAATTATAACTACAGAAAAGCCAACAAATTACAACGGCTTAAATGCAAATTAAAGGAAATTAAAAAGATTAAAAATATTAAATAAACGCTATCACTATATTTAAAGTGATGAACGTTTAAAACTTAAAACTAAAAACTTACGTTTAAAATAAAATTACGTAAACGTACAAAATAAAAAGTGAAATCTAAGAAATAAAAGTCCTAAAAATATGAAAAATACATTTTTACAATCCTAATGATAAAAGAAAATATTTGGAAAAAGAAAATTACTTTTATAAATAATTAATTAATTATTATTAATTAAAAACTATTTTTAACTATTTAATAATTACCTAAAATACAAGAAATTAGGAAATAAAGCTAGAAAAATAAAATTAAGACTTAGAAAATTCTAAAATATCAAAATAGAATTTTCAAAACTATTTTTGTAATTTTCTGATTATTTTTCTATTTTCTAGGAATTAAAACTATTAAAAACTAATTAAATTATTTAAAAATACAAATTTAACTAAGAAAAATCTAGAAAAATATTTTTTTTGCTTTTTATATTTATCTTAAACTGAGAAAATTGAAAAATTATTTTTTGGAACTTTTTCTAAATTAAATGCAATTAAAGCTAATTAAAAGTGATTAAAAACTGAATTAAATCTAGAAAAATAGCAAACAGTAACTAAAAATCATGAAAAATTTAGGGAAATTCTAAAATGCTATTCTAGTTCTAGGAAAAATATCAAATGTGAAGCTTATGTGGAAGAAATCAGAGCTGTAGTGTAACTGTCAAGAAATAAGCACATGAAATTAAGCAAATAAGCACTAAAGTGAGCCAACTGAAAACATAAGCTAAAGTATGCTAAAATAAGCTAAAAGCAACTTATAGCACCTACTCCTAACACCTAATAAGCATCTAACCAAGGATTAAGCTAGACTGCTCACTTAAGCAAAAACAGGTTCTGACCCTATGAATAAGCAGTTGCAACTGCTTATTCAACAAGCTAATGAGAAAACTAGAAATGTGGTTCTAAAGCCCACCAACCAGAGATCAATTACCCAAATTTTCAGCTTATGATGACTAGTAATGAAGAAGCTAGAGCTAAACAAAAGTGGCTATATAGGACAGATTGATTGAACTGATGCGTAAACAGAAGACAGACACCTACTTTAAGCTAATGTAACAACTTATTCAATAAGCTAAAACAAAAACCATGAATGTGGTCTTAAAAACCACCTAGCCTACTGCAAATGTGCTAAATCTTAGACCCTAGCTACTTGGAATGAACCTTGTGCATTGTCTACAAATGTTGAGAAAAACTGACTTTTGACTCCATTTGACTTTAAAGAACAGATTGGTATTTTGACTTTGATGAAGTTTGAGATCAAATTTAGAGCTGAAATAGATGAAATGTGATGAAATGAGACTTTAGCAACCTTGTTTAACAAATCCTAAACCTATAAGAGTGATTACAGAAACTGGATTCCAACAGATGTGCACATAAGAACAGATACAAGGCAATGTTGACTTAGAGCACAGATTTCAAAGAAACCAAGACAGATATGACATAAATAACATATAACAAGCTTTAAGCAATTGATCTAACCCATTATAATACCCTCTAACACAGATTCATATGTTGATCCAAACACTCCTTAAGTAGCATACATGGCCTTTTGCAAAGCATATGCCTGATTTAGAGCATGCAGTCTAAACAGAGGTTTACACTATCTTAAGTTATACTGAAATTAACTTTAATAAGCAATCTTAGACAGTGAATAACAAGGAAACTACTTTTACCAATTTTAAACTAAAAACTTGAAAATAAAAGGAGTAAACTGGTCACCTTATATTATGAACTGAATAAGATGTAAACAAGGTCACATGTAACCTGCAAGCACTTTCAGGACCAATCCAATATCCAAAATGCAAAAATCCCCCTCCTTTGACTTTTGTTGACCAGGCAACACATTTGCTTAAAAATGTATTGTGAGCTTATAGAAAGCTTATAAAGAGCTTAAGCAAATTTAGTAAGGCTTCAAATAAGCCAATAACAACTTGGACCATAGAATTTGAAACTGAAAACTGTAACAGTAAACTTGAAAATATAAACTTATATAAAAAACTTTAAATTGATATCCAAAGCACCCTACAATGATGTTTTAACTTGAATGTTATACAAAGGAACTGAGGCTACAACATTTTAACTAAGTAAGACATTGAATTTAAAAAAAACGACATTTAAGAAAATTTATAAAAACTAGCTACCCCCTTCTCCTTCTCTCTTCCTTCCTTTTTATACCCAAGCTTGCTTCTCTCTCCTCTCTTGAGATAATCCCACCTCTGTTTTTGACCCTTGGATCAGTTGGGACCATTCTAGCCATTTGATGGTTTTTGGCGGGAAACTTGGATTTAACAGTTGAGGAGATTGAGTGTAGGGGAGGGGAAGAATTATTGTTTCTTGGATGGATATGTTTGGAGTGATAAGGTGAAGTGGAAAAATGAGCTGGAGGAGGAGTGTTGCAGGGTTTTGCAGGGAAAGCAGGAAGCAGAAGGTGGAAGGGATAGGCTTTTGGCGCGTAGGGGTTTAGTCAAACCACATTTGACCGGGGGTTAATAACACAAGGGGTCCAAAATTGTATTGGCAGGGGTCCAAAGTAGCATTTGACAAGGGCCAAAGGGTTTAGGGGTTTTAAATTATCAAGGGCCTTGTTTGCCAATTCTGAAAATAGGAGGACCAGTTCTGCCATTTTCACAAAGTTGTTTCAAAGGACCATTAATGACAAGTTTCAAAAGTACAGGGACCAAACTTGACAATTTCCAATTTCCAGGGGCCATTTCTGCCAAATTTCAAACTTGAAGGACCAATTTTGTAATTTTCTCAAACTTTTGATATTTTTCACCAAAGGACTAATTTTGACAACTTATGATTTTAAAAAGGACCTTTGGTGATTTTTCTTTTGAAATTTTGACTCAGGGACTATTTTTGACAATTTTAGAAACTTGGGGGACTGAAACTGCCAATTATGCAAACTTTGCTCATTTTTCATCTGATTTTAAACATTTTGCATCTGAAACATATAAAATGCAATTTTGGAATATTTTCAGTATTTTGATGCATTTCTGAGCATTTTTAAACGTTTTGCAGTTCAGATTTGACGAAAAATGATGAGTATTTACACACTCATCAAACGTACCCGTAACGATATTCGGGTCCTCCCTAGCTTCTCCACCTCCCATGACATAGGCTCTTCCTTATGCCATTCCTCCTTGATTCTTGTTTCCTTGGTTCCTTCCCTTTGGACACTCACTCTTGTAGTGTCCCCTTTCTCCACAACCAAAACATGTCACTGGTGGTTTCTGATTTTCCCCGGTAGTTTGCATCTTGCATTCCGTAGTTTGATGTCCCACTTTCTTACAATTCCCGCATGGTTCAGGACAACGTTCCGGCTTGTGATGACTAGAACACATCTCACACTTAGGCAAAATCTCCGTGTACCCCTTCTTCTCCTTTGGACCTGCAACGTAGGCCTTTGCAACCTCTTGCCTCTTAGGTGGTTGTTGAGTAACATTTCCACCTCTGTTGTTGTCCCACTTCCGTTTGTTGTTATTATTGTTGTTATAGTTGGTGTAATTGTTTCGGTTATTGTTGAAATTGGAGCGGTTGTTGGTATTGTTGTTTCGGTTGGTGTTGGCGATGTTGCTTCTCTTCACTACTTGCGCCATGAGCTTTTGAGTCACTCGAATAGATTCCTCGATCGTTTGCGGATCAAAAGAAATCACGTCTCCTTGAACAACCTGGGGAAGTCCCCCAATGAAAGCCTCCAGTAGCTTTTCATTATCCGAAACCATAGATGGGCATAACGCGGCCAATTCTTGGAACCTTCGAATGTAAGTATCAATATCGTACCCAATAGTTACCAATTCATAGAATTCGGTCTCCAACTTCTTCACCTCCGTACGCGGACAATACTTCCTCGTTAGCAACCTTTTGAATTGCTCCCAGGTGAGCTTGTACGCATTTTCCATTCCCATTGGCTGAGCATACGAATTCCACCACGACATTGCCCCATCAAGTAGTGTACTCGTAGCAAACTTAACCTTGCTATCCTCCGGGCAATTACATAACAGAAACACGGATTCCATTTTCTCGAACCATCTAACCATGGCAGTTGCCCCTTCAGTACCCTTGAACTTAGTAAGATCTCCACTTTTGAAATCCTTATACGTACAACTTCTAACTCCGGACCCTCCTGCAACGCCTGCAGCAGCAGCATGTCTAGCGGCCTCGGAAGTAGCCGCAGCCTCAGCAGCAGCCGCCACCGATGCTCTCTCAGTCCTTAATGCCTCGGCTATGCTATCATTCACATACTTCTGCATAGCAGCTTGTGTCAATTCAGGTGTGGCTTTCTTTGGCGCCATTGCTCTTCAAAACCATAAGATGAAACAATTATGAGAACTCGTAAGTAGAAACAAACATTACACATATATATCCACAACCACAACATGCATAATATAAATGAAATCACAACGGAACAACCACGAAATATCACAAATATAATCACAACACACGTGGATAATATACATGAAAATTTTGGCCTTCATGGACCGATATCATAGATAATAAAACTGTTAATACAAATATCGTCATTAAACGTTATTTATATTTTTGATCTTTACCTAAGTTTTGTTAACGACAAAAGTAAATTTAATTTGTATAAAAGCTTAAAGCTTGTCAAGTTTAATAGATATTAAAACAAGCTTTTTCAAACAATATATTCATCATTCAAGCATTTACATTTATGATTAGTAACATCTTGATATAACTCTAATCATTATGTATGATAGTAGTTTTAGAATGTGTTAGGTTCTTAAAACCAAACACTACTTAAGTACTTGCATATTTCTAAAAATAGAAATACAACATATGACATCATGTGATGCATCATGGAAATCATTGGAAGATTTCATTAGATATTTTGTGTGGATTTGTACTCTTCATATCTTGCACAATCTCACTTAGATAGAGTTGACTTTAGCAAAGATTTGATATCTTGACTGTCAGACCGGCGGTACCAATTTGGTACACGGGCGGAACCCTTTTAAGGGTTCCGCGGTCCGTGGACGCTCCTGTCCATTTGGCTATAAATAGCAATGCCAAGCCAAGTAGTTTTTAATCCCTTTCCATCATACTCTCATACATATCTTCTCTCTAACCTTTCTAACTCAGTTTCATATCATATTAGTGATCTCCTTTGTAGCAAAGAAGATCAAGTCACATTCAAGCTTCAAACGAGAAGTTGGAAGTCTTGTTTGTTTAGTGTTGTATGATCTTGTGTTGATTCATACTTCATTGTTGTATTAAACCATCATAATCTTGTGAGTGTGAGTGGTTAGTATTTTAGTCCTCAAAATACATTGTGTGTGGGAGTGGTTGTACCCTTGGAAAGAACTCGACATCTAGCTTAGTGTCGGAAATAGTGTAAGCGAAGTGTAAAGGTTTTCTCCGCCGGTGAAAGGAGCTTGTTGACTAGTGAAGTTAAACTCTCGAGTGTGAGACTCGAGGAGTGGAGTAGGGCAAGGAAAAAGAGTCCTTGTAGACCGAACCACTATAAACAACTTGTTGTGGTTTGATCATTTCTTTCCTTATTTACTTCTTACATATTGCTTGCATATTTCATTAACATATCTAAGATCAATATCAATTGATCTTTACAATAAGTTTCAAAACAAAGTTTTTAATTGGTAAACTATTCAACCCCCTTCTAGTTTTCTACAATTGGTACCAGAGCCTCGTTGCTCAAGAATTTCTAAAATAACTTGTATTTTATAAACTTGAAACGATCCATGGATTCTGAAAACTTTAAAGAAGGGCAATCTATGCAAAGACCACCACTCTTTGAAACCAATGGATTTATCTATTGGAAAAACCGTTTTGAAACATATGTAAAATCAAAAGATATAGATCTTTGGTTTATTATTGTTAAAGGGGATTTTAGTTCTACAACAAAGGATATTTCCGTTGATGAACAAAAGAAACTAGTTGCTAAAAATAATGAAGCTAAAATGATGCTTTATAATGCTTTACCTAGAAAAGAATATGAAAGAATTTTTATGTGTGAAACCGCCAAAGATATTTGGGAATCTTTAATTGTTACACATCAAGGTAATTCACAAGTCAAGGATAACAAAATTGATCTTCTTGTTCAACAATATGAACAATTTGTTATTCCTGAAGATGAAACCATTGATTGTGGCTTTGCTCGCTTTAACACTATTATTACATCACTTAAAGCACTTGATGAATCTTTTCGTAGTAAGAACTTTGTCGGGAAATTTCTTAGAGCACTCCATCCCAAATGGAGAGCTAAAGTGACCGCCATTGAGGAATCAAAAGATCTCTCAATAATGTCACTAGACGAGTTGATCGGTAACCTCAAAGTACACGAAATGGTGATGGAGAAAGATTCGGAGATCATCAAAGGAAAAAGGGAGAAGATCAAATCCGTTGCTCTAAAAGCAAAAGCGGAATCAAGTGATGATGACGAATCTTGTTCCGGTAGTGAAGATGAGGAATATGCCATGGCCGTTAGAGATTTTAAGAAGTTCTTTAGAAGAAGAGGAAAGTTCGTAAGACAACCTCGAGAAGAAAAGAAGCCATTCGGAAAAGATCGGGATGACAAGAAGGGTAAAGGTGAAAGAAAATGTTTTAGATGTGGTGATGCAAGTCACCTCATAGGAGAATGTCCCAAGCCACCTAAAAGCAAAACTCAACGAGCTTTTGTAAGTGGTGCTTGGAGTGATAGTGAAGACGATGAAGAATCAAGCAAGGAAGAGATCGCTCTAATGGCACATGAGTCAAATGAGGTACTTTCCGACTCTTCTTATTCTTCTATTGATGATGACACTTTGCAAAAACAATATAATCAATTGTGTGAGCTAAGTCTAAAAATCATAACTAAAAATAAATTTTAAAAAACCCAAAAGGAATTTTTGGAAAATGAAGTTTATGAGTTAAAAGAAAAAGCAAAACGACTAGAAAAAGGAAAAGCAAATGACGATGATTGTAAATCATGTCAAGAGCTTAAACTTGAAATAGAAAAACTAAAACTCACACAAGATGTTTTAATCGAAAACAATTCTAAATTTAAAAGGTTTAACAAGAACATCGCTCTTGCCGATGAAATAGTTAAAATTCATAAAACACCAGGAGACATGAATGGGCTAGGTTTTAATGAAGTATTAATTCCAAAGAGTCAAAATAAAACGGCCGAAAAGGACGAACATTCTGTCAAAATTGCTGCAGTACAGCACGGACCAGACGGAACCAAAATAAGGGTTCCGTCCGTTGTGCAAAATGGTGCCGTGGGTACTTCAGCAGAACAGAATGTTCGCAATACGGACCGTACTGAATTTGTTAAAATAACAAAGAAAACCAATAATAGTATTAAACTAAAACCAGCTGTTACTTCAGGAGTAGGACTTGTCAAAAATGAATTTAGATCAAAAACTACTCAACAACGATATAAAACTCCTTTTGCCAAACGCCCCTTTCCTAAGAGCAACCACAACGTACAACCCAACTACCAACACAATGGTTGGAATCAAAACTTTCCTAGACCATATCAAACTCCAGATTACATGCCATGGAACTCTTACCCATCGTTTCCATACATGAATCAAATAAATGGTATGTGTAACCCAAATGGACCCATGAGATATTGGGGACCAAATGCTTGAGTTATTTGCTTCTTAGGTATGCTTGAAAGTTGGATTGGAACCTGATGAATGGATAAAAGATAGTGGTTGCTCACGACACATGACGGGCAACAAAGTCTCTTCTCATCATACCAAGAGTATGACGGAGGTAATGTCACCTTTGGTAGCAATCTCAAAAGCAAAATTATTGGCAAAGGTACGATCGCTCATAACTCCCTAACTATTGAAAATGTTGCTCATGTGGATAGGTTAGGATTTAATCTACTTAGTATTAGCCAACTATGTGATAAAAAGTATAAAGTGCTATTTGATGAAAATGGTAGTAAAATACTAAAAGATGGTATCACCATAGCTAAAGGAGTTAGGAAAAATAACATATACGTCATGAAAATAGATAAAACATATAATGACAAACTTTGCCTAACAACATTAGACGATAGCTCATCTCTTTGGCATAGACGTTTAGGTCACGCTAATATGAGACTTATACAAAACCTATCTTCAAAAGAATTGGTTAGGAATTTACCAAAACTTAAATATGACCAACACTTTTGCGACGCTTGCAAAATTGGTAAACAAACACATAGTAGTCACAAATCTAAAAATATGGTGTCCACATCTAAGTGTCTAGAATTATTACATATGGACTTGTTTGGACCATCCGCTATAAGAAGCTATGGAGGCAACTTATACACTTTGGTCATAGTAGATGATTATTCAAGGTTTACTTGGACGTTGTTTTTGAAAACCAAAAATGAAGCTTTTGATAAATTTGAAATACTTAGCAAGAAAATTCAAAATCTTCTAGGTGTCAAAATTGTGTCGATCCGAACGGATCATGGTCGTGAATTTGACAACGAAACTCAATTTGGAAACTTTTGTGATACAAATGGTATAACACATAACTTTTCCGCTCCACGAACACCTCAATCTAATGGAGTAGTAGAACGTAAAAATAGAACAATTCAAGAAATGAGTAGAACAATGCTTAATGAACAAAACATTCCTCAAAAGTTTTGGTGTAACGCCGTTGACACTTCTACATATATTTTGAATAGAGTCTTAATACGTCCTTTCTTAAACAAAACACCATATGAACTCTATAAAGGTAAAAAGCCAACGTTAGGATATTTTAGAGTCTTTGGTTGTAAATGCTTTATTCTTAATACTAAGGATTATCTCACCAAGTTTGACCCAAAGTCTTATGAAGGTGTATTTCTTGGTTACTCTCAAACTAGTAAAGCTTACATTGTCCTAAACAAAGAAACAATGATAGTCGAGGAATCGTTGAACATAACATTCGACGAAAGTCCACCTCCCTCTAAGACATCACCTTTGGTAGATGATGACTTAGTTGAAAGTCAAATGATAGAAGGTCAAGAAATAATTAATAATAACAAGGAAGATGAACCATTAAATAAAGAAATTGTCAACATCAAAGAATCTAAAAGTCATCCTTTAGAAAAAGTCATAGGACAACTTAATCAAAGAACCTTAAGGTCACAAGCCCAAAATCAAAGTAATTATTTTTGTTTTGTATCCACCATTGAACCAAAACCCATAAATGAAGCAATAAAAGATGAATCATGGGTTATTGCCATGCAAGAAGAATTAAACCAATTCGTTAGAAATGATGTTTGGAAATTAGTTCCAAAACCTAAAGATCAAACTATAATTGGAACAAAATGGGTTTTTCAAAATAAAATGGATGAAAATGGGATAGTATCTAGAAACAAAGCTAGGCTTGTAGCGCAAGGTTATAATCAACAAGAGGGGATTGATTATGATGAAACTTATGCACCGGTAGCTAGGCTTGAGTCTATTAGAATATTGCTTGCTTATGCATGTGCCTATGATTTTAAATTATTTCAAATGGATGTTAAAAGTGCTTTTCTTAATGGGTTTATTAACGAAGAAGTGTATGTTGCTCAACCTCCCGGTTTCACCGACTTTGAGAAACCACATCATGTCTTCAAACTCAAGAAAGCATTGTATGGTCTTAAGCAAGCACCAAAAGCTTGGTACGACCGACTTAAGACTTTTCTTATTGATAACAAATATACTATGGGATTAGTAGATAATACTCTTTTACCAAGAAAAAGGAATCACATATTATCATTGTTCAAATATACGTTGATGACATTATATTCGGATCAACTTGTCAAGAATTATGTGATGATTTCTCTAAAATCATGCACGACGAGTTTGAAATGAGTATGATGGGTGAGTTAAATTTCTTTCTAGGACTTCAAATAAAACAACTAGAAGATGGCATATTTTTTAACCAATCTAAATATATAAAAGACATGCTTAGGAAATTTGGTCTTGAAGATTCCAAACCAACTAAAACACCCATGTCCTCGGACACTAAACTAACCAAGGATGAGGAAGGTGAATCCGTAGATAACACTAAATATAGAGGAATGATTGGTAGCCTACTCTATCTTACGGCTAGTAGACCCGACATTATGTTTAGTGTTTGTCTATGTGCTCGCTTCAAGAAAACCCAAAGGCATCACACTTAGAAGCCTTAAAAAGGATTTTTAGATACATTAAGGGAACAACGTGTTTAGGATTATGGTATCCCAAAGGAACGGGTGTAGAAACCATAGTGTATGCCGACTCGGATCATGCCGGTGACTATGTCGATAGAAAAAGTACAAGTGGTATTTGCACTTTTGTTGGACATTGTCTCACCTCATGGTTTGCAAAGAAGCAAACGGCCTTGGCCATCTCAACTACTGAAGCCGAGTACGTCTCAGCCGAAAAGGCATGTCAACAAGCTCTTTGGATGAAGCAAGCTCTCGTAGATTACGGAATTCATCTCAACGACATTGTGATACTTTGCGACAACAAAGGAGCCATCGATCTCAGCAAGAATCCCGTTCAACATGCTCGTACAAAACATATTGAAATCCGCCATCACTTTCTTCGCGACAATGTTCAAAAAGGAAACATTTCAATCGAGAAAGTATCCTCCGAAGACAACATTGCCGACATCTTAACTAAGCCTCTTAAACGAGAACCTTTTAATCTTCTTAGACTTGGTTTAGGGTTAATGGAACCAAACATGTAGGATAAACATAGCCCAAAACATTAGAATAGTCAAAACAAAACAATTTTGTCTTGTACCTGCTACTGTAGCCACGGCACCAAACGACAACAAAGACGGAACCAAATTTTTGGTGCCGTCTGGTCCGTGGTGTCTACAGAAGCAAAACTGCTATATACAAATCATCCTCTTCCTCAAAACCCACTTTACCAAAACGTGTAAAACTTAAACCAAGCTCATTATTGTCATCTTCCCACTCACTAATCACTGAAGATAACATCATTGTAAGTATCCTAACTACATTTCATCTCTTAATTCTGAGTCTAGGATTCTTATTTATGCACAAAACTATCACAAATCATTACATGGGGTTTTATGTATGCTTTTATACCAAATATGAATTCAATTGGCAAATTGCATAACTAGTCATTGAAATTAGGTACTACATTATCATATTGCATAAACAAATCATGCTTCCCACTAATTGATAGATAATGAATATAAGGCCTTATTCAAACAACCAAACACCCCATGTCAAAAGTTTTGAAAAGCTTCTCACTTGTAGGAAAACAATTTTTTCATTGCTAATACAAATAGAAACGTTAAATTTTCATCACTTGCATGCTCTTGAATACTAAAGGTATTGCATAACTAATATGCATTCCCGGTATATTCAAATGAAGCCACATTGAATTAGGAGCATTTGGGTTATCTCATGGTATTTGCCAAACACCCCACTAAAACCATCTTTGTGCATAAAATGAGTCGAGATAACCGCAACTCCAAATTGTTTTCATATAGGCACACACTAGAACCAAAAACGTTAAAACTTATTCTCATTTTTTAACATATTAACTCTTGTCCTTAGGAATAACCATGGTAGCCGCAAGATTCTATGATCACAAAGACACCCTTAACTACATTCCCAAACACCACAAAACCAAAGGACTTACCAAGGAACAAGTAGAAATATTTAGGGGTCTAGAATCAAGGTATTTCCATGAGGGTAGAACCATTCACTCATCCTTCCTTGAAAACACTAATCTACATGAAGAACTAGCCGCCATTCAATTCGATTGTCTTCTTGACATCGATGAACCAATTTGTCCTAGGTTTGTGTTAGAATTCTATGCTAGTGTGACCGGCTTTAGTGATGAAGACGATGATGAATTTTGTCTTAGGTTTAGAATTAATCAAAACGACTACACCATCACCTTAGCCAACTTTGCTCAAGTGCTAGGAATTCCCAACCGAGGAACTTGTCTCTACTCGGATAAATGGTCACTCACCGCTCTTGATGCAATCAATGACCGCTCTCTACCCTACCAAACCCGTTTGGCCGACAAGGATGTCATCCGTGAACACCTTTTAACCCAAAAAGTGATACAACCCGAGTTACCCGAAAGGGAAAAGAAGTAAACCGAGATCCATATGGAATGGAGCTAAATGAACTTAAGCCCGAATTTAAAAAATGGGAGGAGCTACTTAGAGCCAACGTCATTAGCACCATAGGAAATAGGGATCACATTAACGCTTGCCTTTGTCATATGCTCTACAACTTGTCCACCCGTCAACCATTCAATTTAGCTACTACATCGCTAGGAGAATGATTGATATTCCAACTCAAGGATCGGTTGCTCTTCCATACGGGATGCTTCTCACCCGTCTCTATAGAAACTTCGCACCAATTCCACCAACACCAAAAGGGATGCACCTTCACTATGAGCTCATCCCTCACATCTTTGTACCTTTGAGTGATGCACGAGTTGCTAAGACAAAAGGCAAGAGAGCAAAACCTCCAACTCCATCATCATCATCATCAAATAGCTCCGAGGATGGTCTTCCAAGCTCTCGTCTTCCGCCTCATGAGTATTATGCGTCTCTTCCCGAAATAGAGAATGAATCAGCGGAGTTCAAGCAAACTAAGGGAATGTTCAAGTGCCTTGGTAGGATGATGAACAAGATTTACAAGAAGTTGGACAAATAAGGGTACTTTTAAGGAGCGTTTGGAACAATGCATTATCATTAATGTTTGATACAATTTCGTTGTTTTTATTATGTAGGATGATAATATAACCTGAAACAATGGTGAATGCTAACAATTTCATGCAGGGGGATAGCGCAAGTATGCTATCAAATTTTACCCATTTTCACTATAATGTGAAAATCAATAAGCCTTGCTCAAAATACATGCTCCACTATGTTTATATATATGTTATCTGCTTTTCCTAACTACAAATGTTTAGTATAACATGTTTTGAGAAGAATTTCAGGTTTCGGAAAAGTCCCCGACACCTAAAAACGTACTCTGTCCATTTTTCTGCACTTCACGGATCAGACGGCACCATAAATTTGGTACCGTCCGTTATGTAAATTGGTACCGCCGTACCTGTACAGGCGGACCAGACGGCACCCTTTTTAGGGTTCCGGCCGTGTAAGTTTTGGTGCCGTGGATCCTTCAGGTAACTTTCTGAATTTCGACTATTTCGTGATTCCAAATTACCATCCAATGCTTATAAATCAATCCTAACTTGCTTATACTCTTATTAGAACTAGTATAATTCACTTAGGTATATAAGAAATCCATTTCCCACCAAAATTCAAAAATTTGAAAAATCCACCCAAGGAGCCCTTTTGCATAAAGGAAGGAACCAAATTTTTGGTACCTTCAAATCCGTGGGTGATCTGAATATTAGGAAATTCCACTCACTAGAACACATTTATTGCAAATCTTTTCTTCTTCACTCCATCTCTCTTGAATGGCTTGACTTGGGTGATATGACTAGCATTCAACCCACTTCCAAATCATTAGGAACCTCATCTCTTCAATGGCTTAACATCAAATCAAACACATTTCTCCATGATTTTTCACTTCTATAAATTGAGAGGTTTTACCATGATCATCCTCACACCTTCTTCATTCTTACTATCATCTAGCAAAGAAAAACCAAAGTCAAAAATGACAAAATCATCTCCAAAACCTTGCAAGAAAACCGCTAGAATTAGTGTGAGGCCTTGTTGCTTTGTTAACCTTAGCTCCTCATCCGAGTCTTCTCCACTCACAATCTCATCTCCCATCCGAGATGATACAAACCTTACCTTAGCCACACCTACTCAATCACACATTGTGATCACCACTCCACCACCAACAAAAACACCAACTTCACCTCCACCGGCACCCATCCAAACATCCAAAACACCCTCACCACCTTCACCAAGGTCTCCAACTCTCATTCCCATGGAGTTATTTTCCACTCCACCAACCTCCCTAAATCCTTTCTTGGAGGACTTGGATGACTTGCCTCCTAGGCCAAATCATCCACCACCATTGCCATCCTTTGGCTCAATTGAGCGGATGGCTCATGAGTCACCTCGGTCATCCTTTGACCCAAACGCCCCATTAGGGCCTAAACCTCTTCTCTTCCACCCCATTCACAAAGACATTCATGGTCCTTTGTATGGGGATCATTCACTCCCCACATCAATGTCCCCTCATCTTGAGGACATTGAGGAGTGTATGTGGGATGCCAATCCCACTAGAGAGGAGATTCAAACCGAACTCCACAACCTCCACCAATTCAAAGGCATGGTGGACTCTCACTTGAGTGAGACAATGCAAATGCAAAGTGCTTTGCTTGCTTCCATCATGACCACCCCAAACATTTCCACCAACACCAACACATCTACCATTCCACCACCACAACCTCCCCAAACATACTACCCCCTAGGCATGGTTGCTCAACTTGTGAGCAAACGGCCCAAACCGTTGATAGGACCCGGGTTATGGTCCTTGACTTTCAAGAAGAAATGAGGTTCATCCTCAATCATATCCTTGAGCGTCTCAACGCTCTTTCTCATCCACCATCAAATTAGGATGGTTATAGTTTAGCATTT
The DNA here is from genome assembly GCA_910596185.1 of Chrysanthemum makinoi. Lineage (NCBI taxonomy): Eukaryota > Viridiplantae > Streptophyta > Magnoliopsida > Asterales > Asteraceae > Chrysanthemum > Chrysanthemum makinoi. The sequence goes on from OU343220.1 coordinate 110,553,841, forward strand.
CTAGTTTTCTCTTCTTAGGATTATTTTCTTTTCTTTTCTTCTTGTACTAAAACACATCATTGTGTTCCCATTTCATGATCTTTATTCATGAAAATTTTAACTAATGAATGGTGTTTTTATTATAGTGTTGGTGTTTTTACATAGTGTTTGGAAATGCTTGTGAATGATCATTATTACTAACATTTTTTTTGTAGCTTTTATTTTCACAATCCATGTATCTTCCCATTAAGCACCCAATTTAGGGGGAGCTTTGATCAAGGGGGAGATAATTGCACGGGCTCATTACATTCCGCATCGCCTCTTCTTTTTGTTGAGACAAAAAGGGGGAGAAAATATAGAACTTGATTACATTTTGACTTTTCTTAAAAAGTCAACTGCATACTTTGACTTTCTGAAAAAGTCAACATCATACATCAACTAGTGAATACTTTGACTTTCATAAATAGTCAAACATCATACACTTGCATTATCTTTCTCTTTTCAAGTTCTAAAACTAATATTTTTATAACTCTTGCACAAACTTTGTATCTTTTATAAAAATAAAATTTATATTTTGTCCTCAACAAAAAGGGGGAGATTGTTAATACAAATATCGTCATTAAACGTTATTTATATTTTTGATCTTTACCTAAGTTTTGTTAACGACAAAAGTAAATTTAATTTGTATAAAAGCTTAAAGCTTGTCAAGTTTAATAGATATTAAAACAAGCTTTTTCAAACAATATATTCATCATTCAAGCATTTACATTTATGATTAGTAACATCTTGATATGACTCTAATCATTATGTATGATAGTAGTTTTTAGAATGTGTTAGGTTCTTAAAACCAAACACTACTTAAGTACTTGCATATTTCTAAAAATAGAAATACAACATATGACATCATGTGATGCATCATGGAAATCATTGGAAGATTTCATTAGATATTTTGTGTGGATTTGTACTCTTCATATCTTGCACAATCTCACTTAGATAGAGTTGACTTTAGCAAAGATTTGATATCTTGACTGTCAGACCGGCGGTACCAAAATGGTACCGTGGACGCTCCTGTGCACTTTGGCTATAAATAGCAATGCCAAGCCAAGTAGTTTTTCATCCCTTTCTAACATACTCTCATACATATCTTCTCTCTAACCTTTCTAACTCAGTTTCATATCATATTAGTGATCTCTTTTGTAGCAAAGAAGATCAAGTCACATTCAAGCTTCAAACGAGAAGTTGGAAGTCTTGTTTGTTTAGTGTTGTATGATCTTGTGTTGATTCATACTTCATTGTTGTATTAAACCATCATAATCTTGTGAGTGTGAGTGGTTAGTATTTTAGTCCTCAAAATACGTTGTGTGTGGGAGTGGTTGTACCCTTGGAAAGAACTCGACATCTAGCTTAGTGTCGGAAATAGTGTAAGCGAAGTGTAAAGGTTTTCTCCGCCGGTGAAAGGAGCTTGTTGACTAGTGAAGTTAAACTCTCGAGTGTGAGACTCGAGGAGTGGAGTAGGGCAAGGAAAAAGAGTCCTTGTAGACCGAACCACTATAAACAACTTGTTGTGGTTTGATCATTTCTTTCCTTATTTACTTCTTACATATTGCTTGCATATTTCATTAACATATCTAAGATCAATATCAATTGATCTTTACAATAAGTTTCAAAACAAAGTTTTTAATTGGTAAACTATTCAACCCCCCTTCTAGTTTTCTACAAAAACCATTCCTACATAGTTGAGTCAATACTTGATATTTTGTTTGTACAACAACCAAAAGACAGCAAGTTCTTTAAACTATGTCACACACCTTGATGACTAGGATATAGTAAATAAAATTATACATGATAAAAAGTCTACACTAGCAACTCCTGGTGCTCGCCAGCTCGATCATTATATCTCGAACCTGTGCAACCAAATAGCAATCAAACCCCTCAACTCGATAATGACCCTGTGCAGGTAACCATGCTTCCGAGGCTAATGCCAACTCCTGAGCTTGACGCTGAAGTTCGTCCTGTGCCATCTCGGCTCTATCATATAACTCAGCATCTCCTCGCATCAACTCAACAATATGCCCCGGTTCTCTAACTGTCTGACTCTAAAAACCCTGGTGAGCCATATCAATCGAAAATCTACCTATCACGAGGCCTTCAACCTCCTCCTCAATGGTCTCCACTCGATCCAAAATAATTCCTCCAACGTCCTAACATCCTATCTATCTGACTTGTTGGCTATCAATACGTGCCCCTAGTGTCTCAGTGGAAGTTTCTAGCAGTAGCAGCCTTTGAGCTATACCTATCTCGAACCTAGTGGTGTTCGGGCTCTGTAGAGGTGATGAGGGATGTCAAAACGTGCTCGCTTTCTTTGGAGCGGCAAGTCAACGTAGGTATAGGATTCCCAAAGGTAGGATGATGACGATGATGATGATAAAAGCGGTGATGGTGGGTGAATCGGACCATGTGTAGGGCTAACAGGTGGTGTAGGTGCAACTTCGCCCTCCTCAAAGGGTTCGGTCTCAGTGTCAGTCACTATAAGTGGTAAATCTGAAGTGAAAGTAGAGAAAAATAAGATAAAACTACAGTGGTATCAAGGCATCGTCATGTTGGTGTCGGATGAGACATCCTCCCGTTCGTGTCAGATGATATAGGGATAGGGTCGGAACCTGAAGACATCTCTGTGACAACCGATGTAAAATAAAAGTAAATAACTCGAATAAAATGTATATGAATCCGCATGTAAAGTTAACATGCACTTGTGATGAAATGATGAGATGCTATGATGATGTAGTTATAGTCTAGGGTCAATGATGCAACCTAGTTCTATAACTGAAGCTTTGATAACATCTGTCACACCCCAAAACTGTTTTGCAGCCGGAATGGAATTCCTGGGGGTTGACTGTCATAGCATCACAATCACAGTTATATTGAACGACCTAAAGTGTCGTTTTGAAACACATCGTTTGATATTAATTTAAAATATACATAGTTACAAGATAGGTCCCAAAAGTTGATTAAGTTTGCGGAAATATAAAGTTTATTACAAGTCCAAACGATGTTTTGAAAATGCCATAATGTACAATGATATGTGTCGACGCCGCGACACTATGAGGTTCCTTAATCGTGCCATGATGCGAATGTCTAGTTACTTGAAAATACATTGCTAAAACGGTCAACACAAAGGTTGGTGAGAAAAATAGGTTATGAAAATAATTTATACGACCACACAAGTATAGACCATATATGACAAACATGCCACATAAAAATGTTACAATTGCTATAAGTCCATGACACCGAAAATAGACTGATTATGATGTTCACCCCAACAGAGTGTTTGCCAAACAACTCAAATAATGATATTAAATGAAATGATTCCGTTTAACCAGTTGGAATCCACCAACCCGGATGGAGGAGTCACCCTCGAAAGATCTATCCACTCACCCTCGCTTCTATGAAATTAACGGTTCATGATATATAATGGGGACATTCAATTGGCATGAGGTAACTTAAGCAATGTAATGAATTTGATATACTTGGTATCGTAATAAAATGATGTGCAATGTATCTCCCCCGTAGTTTGAAAATAAGTATAAACGTAATACAACGGGGGCTATGAAAACTCACTTGATGAGTTGATGCAATGACAAAAGTGTGTACACCGAAATGTAGCGTGAATCTCAAAACTTGACCTATTATGAATGATATGATACGTAATAGTTATGATGTAATGTTATGCATGCAATTCGGATGATATCTATACCACTTATGAATTTTGAAAATAATATTTTTCGTCGAAAAATAATCTCTTAACGTCTTGACCATTTTTAAATTACTCCACTTGTAATTACGTTGAAATTATATCCGACGATAATCATTTAGTGATTTATTAAGAAATTATAACTTTTCGTCGTAAAAATAATGTTGTTGAAATATTCATGAAAGTGAAAACGGCCTCTAAAAACTAGTCGTAAAATGGTGCACATCGAGTATTAGGAAACGTTTACTCATGGTTTTGTTAAGTTTGTATCATTATTTCAAAGTTTTAGTACATGAGTTTCCATCCTAGAGGTCTCGAACATAAAGAAAATATAGGTTAAGTATGGTAATTGTGTCCCAAAATATAGTTTAAGGATGGTTTTCGGCAAATTTTTGAGTAACCTATTAATTGCTTACAACTCGCCTAATCAACGGTCGGACATTTTTGGAAAATATACTTGGCGAACTTACTTTTACTAGAAGACATCACTTTATAAAAAGTTCTACATCATTGTTAAAAACGTCCTCCAACTTGTTGCCGTAATACTTGCCTATTAGAAATTTAGTAGTTTTTCTTATATATTAAAAGTTACGAAAACTTTTTGTAAACGTGTATAATTTATCGTCACCAAACCGTTTTCTACGTTTTATATGTCCTTAGCTTTGTATCAAAGTATACTAATATATTTTTGATAAGTCGACATAATTTATAAACGCCTAAGTTCATTTTTGACTCGTACAAAAGAAATATAACATGCTGAAATTTCCAGAAAATTATAGTTTTCGTCGCCAACTTGAAAATTTCATAACTTCTTCGTTATAGCTCCGTTTTAATCCGTTCAAGTGGCACGTTTGCGTTTTAAAGTATATTTTCTAATTATCTAGGCCCAAAAATTTTTATACTGTCTAATTTTCCAGATTTTAAAAATATGGACAGAACCTTTTTAAAAACTGTCGAAATGAGTTTTCTCGCGCCAAACCTATTCTAACCAATTCAAAACAACTCCGAAGCTATTCTAATCATACCATACACAATCTTAGGGTGTCATGGTTTCCTAGACATCACCAAGTGTGATTTATAACAAGGAGTAATTATAGGATGACAATATATATATAACTCTTAAAATCAATGAAAAAGTGGTATAAACATCATGAGACTTGCATGTTTTATCAAGTAAAATGAAATGACCATAACAAATGAATATGAAATAAAAACATGAATATGAATGTTATAGTAACTTGATGAGGTTTATGGACAATGGATTTTTCTAATTACTTTAGATTTTATTGCAAAACCTTAACAACAAGTGATACTAGAGTATATAAAACTCGATTAGAGAAAAATATTTGATCTCCTTCTTGGTCCCTTGGTTGGCCGGTTCTAGAGAGAAGAGAGGAAAGGAAATGGCTTGATCTTTTACTTTAAGGATAATGTAGTGAATGTGTTTGTAAATTAAGAGTATAATACATTATACACTTAGTAGATATTTTGCATCCCAAATGACTCACCCCCCTTGTCGACAAGGGGGTGTTAGTCATTACTAATATAATTTTTTTATTATTATTATGTATTATGTAAAATTTTGTAAAGTTACTTGAAGATAAGTGATCACTTGTAGACACATTTGATTATTTAGGGTAGCTGTTAGATAAATAAAATTTTAACGGGTCAACATAAAATATATTGAGGTCATAAAAATTATAAAAATATATTTCTTGCAAAATTGAGTGAAATAATAATTATCGTGTAGTATTTAATAAAAACGTCGTAATTATATAAACATACAATTTAGTACAAAAAAAATTTAAAACACTGTGTAAACTAATAATAAATTTTATAACTTAATATGAGTATAAAAATATATTAGGATAATTTTTGAAAGTAATGGATCAATTGTTAAAAATAATTAATTACGCGATAACGTTTATTTAATATGAAATTATACGGTTAATGTAAAATGCAAAACCATGAATGAACTAATATGATGATAATGATATGTAGACTAAACTTAGTCCATATGGAATGTCCTTGATGATTATATATGAATTCACAGCTAAACCATTACGGTTACGTGAATTTGATGCCGTAAACCTAGTTTACGATAAATGATAAATGGTGAAGCATGAGTAATGTTTTGAAATATGACCTGAAAATACGAATTGTCACAGTTGTGGCTCGACTTAACAATTTATGTAGCACTATTTTTTTGTGTTAAACGACAACTCACGCTAATATATCTTTGCTAATTTAGAGTGGACAATTGCTATGTTAAAATTTTATAAAAATTACATGTATAGTACGCAATCCAAACACCACTTAAATAAGTACTTAACAATGAGCAGGTTTAGCTTCATATTTTTTAAGCAAACACCCCGCTTCATATTTTTTAAGCAAACGCCCCCTTATTTAAAGCTGGTAAGCAGTTTTTTGCGTTTGTGAGTGTTTCGTAGAACTTTTTATGCGGTTTCCTGTTTTAGAAGTTTCCTAACGAAGAAACTAACGATTAAAGCTCTCGGACACTTTAAAAAAAACTCAATATTATTGGGCCTAATGAGCGTTTGTACAGAAACTTGCTCGTGATAATGAGTAAATAATGGTAAAAAACTCAACATTACCTTTAGTATTTAGGTCTTTTTGTGATTAAAGGGGATATAGAGTTTATTGCGAATATATGGTTGGAAATGACTTACATGAAAGATACAAGCTTTTTTTAAGCTATGATGGAAGTTGTTTAAATTGAGGTTAATACTAGCTCAAGAATTATCGTTGCTATGTGAAGTTATGTGGAAGCTAGGAAGCTGCAGAATGAAGATGATCGGCCCGAAGATGATTGGCCCAGCTCCGTGGAAAGTATTAAATTTTGTGAGGCCGGAAGTATATACACACAACAAACAATCTCCACCGTGACTTGAAGTCTGAAAACTTCATTAAGGAAAACTATGACATGAAAATATGTGATTTTGGGCTCGCATCAAAAGTGGTAAACGTGAGTTCCTACTCTGTTTGGAAAACTATGGTACCTCAATAACATTTTGGTATCGTGGGTGCATCTTTGCTAAACTTTTTGGGAGAAAACCAGGTAGAGAGTGTCTTGACCAATTGAGATTCATTATCAACATCCTTGAAAAAGATTATAAAGTCAGCCTCCTCATTTTTTATAATATACAATCATGCTCATCCATTAGCAAATCATTTAGTGCAAAAGATAAAAGTGCCACTTTCTTCTATAACTGTTTAGCTTATAACGAGATTGTGGTTTTGGACATGGAAGGATGTTTGTAGTGTTCTTATTAGCACAATAAGGTAATGGGTTAATTACTATTCATGTACACAAACTCTTATGCGAATTAAGTTACACTCAGTCTTACAACATTTCGTTTTACTTTTGTAAGTTACTAGATGCTCATTCTTTTAGCTAATAATGTGTTTTAAAGATATTGGTTCAACAAGTTTTTTTTTTTTTTTTTTTTTAATGTTCTATGTGCTATCTGATGGATATGGAGGGCTTGGAATGTACATGTTTTTTAGGTTTTGAGGGTTAATACAATGAAAATCATTAATGACAGTATTATGATATCTTATATTTGGACAAAAAAATAGAGCTAAGTGTTAGTAGTATTTTTTGGATTGATTGGTGTTGCAATATAAGTATTCTTTGTATTATATTGTTCAATAAGTTTACTTGATGTTATTATTGATGGAAACAAGGATTCTATCTTTGATTATAAGTAATCTTTTTTTAGTTGTATACACGATTCACTTTTCAAAAAGTAAAATGATTATTTTTGGACAATCAAGAATTAGTTTTACTATGCCCATTGGGGGTATTTGGATTTACATCTAATAAAGGTTATATCGATACTTAAGATAGAACCAGATAGTAGGATAATGAAATCCTTGAAACAATCCGTTTATATTTTCTACATTGAATATGATACATGGATCTAATGGGAGGCCTAAAAACACTTGGCAACATCTTGATGCGTTGTAAAATAAGTGAGTCTTTGTCTGCAACCATCAGGATGCTGCCAAATGATTTTAGACCTCTCATTAGGCCTCTCAATTAGGTCCATTTATCATATTCCTATCTATAATACGTAATATGTGTGTAGCGCCTGTCATCACTTTGTTTTTTAATAAATAAAATGTATTATTTAAAAAATTAGAAAAAATTCCGCACATGCGCAGGTATTTATAACTAGTTAGTACGGAATAAAATGTTAAAAAAAATTGTTAACCAAAAAATATGTAGTAGGATATTCCCAATTCACAAATGCAAGCCCAACACCAATTTGTATATCATATGCTCAGCCCGATATCATTTAAAAACATGGCCCAATTTAGAAAACACATCACAAACACGCTTTAGTCTTGTTCCTTCTTCCTGCTGCCAAACCTGCAAACACAAAAACACAGCACAAATACAAACACAAACACAACACACAAACACAAACGAAAACGCAACAAACCCAACCAAAAAAAAAAAAAAAAAATCCCCAAAAAAGGCCCTTTTATACCTCCTCCCCCGCTTCAATCCCGTTCAACAATGACTTCTCCGGCCAGTAATAATAAATCACAAGACGACTCTTCAAACCACGCTTATTATGATATTTACGGCCCACAGGTTCTTTATTTTATTTTCTTATTATTCTTCTTTGTATTTAGGTCATTTGTACCAACATTTACATTAGTATTTATTTTTATACAAACGTTTAACATTCAGGCCCTAGCATTTTTTCTATGACTAGTTTTAAGACTATGACACTTTTAAGAGGGTGTTTGGGATTGTGTGCCGTAGCGGATACACAGATTTGTCTTAATTGAAAATAGTCATTATATGCTCTCTTCAAGAGACAAAATTATTAGGTTGTGTTCGGTTAGAGGAAAACACCACAAAATGTTTTGTACAAAACAAAGATTGCTTTATTTCCCAAAAATTCCCCACAAAACGCGTTTTCTATATTTTCAATTGGTTTGTGGATATAAATTTCCCTTCCAAATTTTTACAAAACTAGAGATAGAAAATAAGAGATTTTTTTCTCCAACTAAATGCACCCCTAAATGAGAATGCTGTTTTGCAAATGCATAATCACTTTACAAACGAGACACCCCTAAATGGTAAAATTTATGTATGAAACCCTAAAATAGTAATTTGCCAAGAAGTGATACTACGGCAACTGTGGATATTGTTGCATAAAATGGAATAAGGTTAGAAGAGAGGAGTGTTTGTAACAGACTGAATATTTCACGAGATGTTTCTAAACGAATGTTGACATTGACAAGTTTTGGTGTGCAGGCGAAAGCAAGTGTTGAGTTTAAGACCCCGGAAGCCAACTCGACTTTGAATTTGGAAGTGAGTTTTGGATATTTACTCAAAATCTTTTTAGAGGTTTTAGCTGTTAACGTTTCAGAATGTTGGATTTTATATGTTAATATGACAGGATGTTCAAGGGCTTGTCACGTGGGTGCTTGGTGATGGCTACATGCCTTCGTGGGTTTTCATTAAGGTTAAAACTTCTCACTCTGCTTGTTTCTTTTTTTGTCATCACATGTCTTATTGTCTACATATGCGATACAACTAAGATGATATGTGTGGATGGTATCAAATATGGATGCATAATCTACTTGTTTCAAGCATTTCTCTATTCTAATTTTATAGTCATGCATCCAAGAGTCTATCAAGTTTAACAACTTTTGCGTGTAAATTATCGAATATATATATTATTTATGGAATCTTCCGTTCCTTTGTCTCACAGTATTTGAAATTTTTTCTTTTTAAGAATGTTCACTCGGATAGTCGAATTGCAGTTTTTGCATTTATTTTCTTCAAGTTATATTTTCGTACTTTCTTCACGTTCGGTTTTGATATTTTCGTCTATAAAGATTATGTTTAGTTTGATAGTGCAAGTTATCTGGTTGGTAAGCTACATCTACTATTAATCTGTGTTATTGGTTGATTTGCAATTCTTGTGGTAAAGACAATTTTGCAAAAAATCGCTAGGCGCTAGTCGGGCGGTCGACCACCTTCGAGGCTGAATTCGCCTAGGGTCCGCCTAGGCGGATTGGAATTTTATATATATAAATATTATAAATAATATGTATAACATAACAAAATGTTTCTAATTTCAAATAGTTCAAAGTTCACATAGTTTGAAGTTGCAAAATAGATAAATAAACATAACAATTCAAGTACTAAAAACTTCAAATGTTAACATATTACTTCAAATACTTCAAACATAAATATTAAATTGATGCTTGATTCTCATCTTGTCCATATTATTCAAATCAGTTTTGAATTTCATATGAAAAACCCATGACTTTGTGTTTACAATCCCTGGTTTTTCTTTTATGTTGAGATTTTATGATAAATTAAATATGAGTCGGGTATATTGAAAAGAAAACCCCTACTTTTTAGTTAAAAATGCGTTTCAGGAAGAAAAAAATGTTTGACTTTTTGTTGACTTTGTTGACCGCCTAGGCCACCTAGCTCCGCCTAGGCGGATGTTTGACCGCCTTTTGACTTTTCCGCCTAGTTTGGCCGATTTGCCTAAAATCGAGGTGGTGTATGCCCGCCTAGCGCCTAGGTTCCGCCTAGGCGGCCGCCTAGCCCGTTTTTTACGACACTGGGTAAAGAGGAAGTGTTTCTTCTAAAAATTGGGTTTTTTCTTTGTTTGTACAAGTGTATGTATGTTTTATTATACACATGTCAGCTTGTCAAGTTGTATGTTATTTTGGGAGTGAGATTACTTTCCGTTGTAAATATATGGAATGAGTTTCTTCTCATGCAGAACAAACCGTTGATTCCGAAAGTGGTAATGCTTTGTGTTCCTGGACTTGATGCAGCAGTCTATCTATCACAGTCTAAAGTGTTGCATAGCTTAAAAGAATGCTGTGGTATCCCAAGGGCAGTGCTAGCTCCTAGGTTAGACATGATCAGATTTCGTTACCGAATATTACTTTTTTGAGTAGAGTTGGCAAAATGGGGGGTTCATGTGGATGGGTAACAATTAAAAACATGTATCTATTAATGGGTTGAAATGGGCTAATTTGGGTCTGGTTGTCTCGTATATATTTTTGCTCGAGTATTTTCATAGAACTTCTGTAAAAAATTTATGAAAAAATGATACACCAAGTTGTATATTACAATACCAACTTAATTTTTTTTTAACATAAAGCGATTTTGCAGGATCTATACTTGTTTGTATTATAATTACACTTTGAGCCACCTTTTGCCCGTTCAATCTTCTTTCTTTTTACCTTTGTTTTATTTATTTACCCATCTCACCCTATAGGAATAGGTCATAACTCGGGTTGACCCTTTCAGTAAGTAAAAGTGAACAAATTGCCACCTCTAATTGTGAATTCCCGTTCTCATAGCAATCATGTTCTATCTCTTCTTTCTTGGCTAGCTGTGTATTAGATGGAATGCAGACTATAGATGCGCTTCTTACATGCAAGGTCAAGAGAAAAAGGAAAGCTGATACAATTACAAAGAACTGTGAACAGACATCTGAAGCTGGTACAGAATTTAATAAGTTCACTTCCTTTTAAATTTCAGCAACTTTGTGCGTGCTACATTACTACTTTGGTTCAAACCGAAAGCAAAAGAAAAAGTTGTCTAATATTGGTATTTAGAAATTAGAATCAAACTATAATCGTCTATTTTTTTCAGATACATGTCCTGGCCGTGAAAATTTGACTCTGGCTGAGAAATTGAAAGATATTCCATTTCCACTGTCATACTATACTCTTACAGCAAAGGAGTTAGAAGATAATGGATATATTCATGATCAGCCAGGTGATCAGATTATGTCTATTTTATATATTTATCTATTTATCTATCAGTGTTGATACAAATGCTATATTCTGTAATGATATTTTGGCGAATATGCTTACAGGTTTTCTTTCAACTCTTCCTGCACCATCAGGGAAGCCTGCCCATGAATTGGTGGGAGTGGATTGTGAAATGGTAAGGATGTGAAACTAACTACTATGTGAAATTGTGAATAAACCACTTATGCAATGTTTATACTTTATACTTTCCATAATTTGATGAATAAGTTCTGAATATATGTTTTTTCTTTTCTTTCTGTAATCAGTGTATCACAAGCAAGGGGTTCGATCTCATAGAAGTAACACTTATAGATTTCAAAGGACAGGTAATATTTCTTCAATTTCCTTTTAACCACATTTGGTTCATTCTTTAATTGAGTTATTGTATCATTTTTATTAATTTTTAATAAAATAATAGCTGAAATGATAAGTTTCCTTTTCTCTACGTGAGCACCATCTCTTGATTCATGATTAGTTTTCTCGATTTCAAGCAAAAGTTTCAGTTTTTATATGACTATAGACGTCTTGCTTCATTTCACTTCACGTATATGACTTGTTAAAACTAAATCAATAATGAAGTTAAGGCAAGTATGTGATGCTTTTGAGTTTGTTAAAATTGAACCAAACCAATTATATGTTTCTTATGAACAAGGCGTATTCATGTTCTATTTTATTTTGCAGGTTCTTTTAGATAAATTGGTTCAACCATCAAATGCAATAACTGATTACAACACTAGGTATGTTGTTCTGTTTGAACGTTCACATGAGTTAGGCATCATTTTTTTTTCTGTTGGTTGTTTGGAATACTAAACATTGCTAATTATATGTATCTTATTCATCCAATATAATATAATAAAGGCCCTGAGGAGTTTATATCTCCTTTTTCTTTCTGTCTGTCTGTCTTCCCTTGTTATGCTGAAGAGCGCTAGATAAGTTTGGAATTCAAACCCTGCTAAAAGATTAAACTAAAAAAAGTTGCTTCAACATGATATACACATGAATACCCAAATGGAGGTGGTATTTTTTGACCTACTTATAAATAAATGGGTCGAGCTGGGTTATGTTTGATCCCAAATGGGTTAAGTTGGTAAAATAAAAAAATAGCTAAATTTGGAACAGGTCATATGGGTCGAAAGTCCGCATAGTGTATTCAAAACCATAACCCCCTAAATTCCTTTAATAAAAAATAATTTTGTAATTATATAGTTTTTGTTGTAGTATATATCACATTAATCATTTATAAAATTCAAAGAAGTAGAAGACTTGATGTGTTTTGGATCAGCCTGATCTCGATGCATTTGAAAGACCCGTTTTGACTTGAATACATTTTGACCGTTACCCAACCTGCTTTGACCTACTCATTTCGCTACTGCTAATATACGCATACTACACATATACATTTGCATACGCACATGCACATACGGCACATATGTATCGTTGCATATGCCAATGTACGTAATTCTATGTATATTGACTTTATGAACAAATGTATATGCATGTGTGTGTATAATATGTATGCTGTGTAGTTAATGACCGAAATTTATGTGTTTCGGTCAAGGACCGAGAAACGAAATTTTTGGTATTTCGGTGGGATTTCGGTGGTATTTCGGTAATTTTATTATTCAAACATAAGTCTTATATAGCTATTAAGAGTGCAAGATACAACATAAATAATCAAATCACATTCTTAAAATCAAACTTAAAATCACATTCTTAAAATCAAACTTAAAGATACAACATAAGTCTTATATAGTAATTTTATCATACCAAAAATACCATTCTTAAAATCAAACTTAAATATTTGTATTCAAAAATTCTTTTATATAGAGATAAACTGTCTCCGATAACAATTTTTTGTTCACATTATTTGGCCCATGATAAACCTGATAATCATCGTCCAATAATTTTAGCCCCTGACAAACAAAGGCCCATAAACAAATTTAAATACCAAGCCCATCCAACGACAATCTTATAACCGGATATAAGATAAGTTTTATCACAAACCTAACCCTACACACACAAGTGATATGTGTACGCCCCCATTTATCACATCTCACACCTAATTTCTCTCACCCATCACATTTTATCTCACAAGAACAGATCTTGGAAAGACAAAAATATGCCTTTCAAACTCTTAACTCATATCAGTCATCATCTCATCACTTATCCTTTTAAGTTTGGGCCAAAAAAAAATGGACTGGTAAAACCACTAATCCCACCGAAATTTGCAAGTCAACTTTTCGGTCAATTTCGCCGAATATTTCGGAAACGAAATTTGAAACGAAATTTGGAGCGAAATTTTTTGGAACATCCGAAATCCGAAATACCAGTGGTATACCACCGAAATTGACTACACAGTATGTATGCATATATTTGGTGAGTATTTAGTACTTAAATATTGGCCACTCCGTGCTGTTCCTTGTCCCTCGTACATTAGGATTTGGTGAACCCTGGGCCTTGTATCAAAATTTTGAATATCTACTTTTGCTTCATAGAGAGACAAAGCTTTGGTAGTTGTTGTATTATTCGCTGCCAGAAATGCATCAGGAGGCACCTTTGTCATTTCTCTGGCTCTTGTACTTCAATGAAGTGACTATTTAACGTGCCTGGATATTCCAGTTGTCCAAGTCTTGTTTTTTTTTTTTTTTTTTTTTCTCTCCAAAAGCAATTGATGATTATTGACATGTATCTAAGAGGTTCTTTGCTGTATCAGGTATAGCGGAATAACAAAGGAGATGATGGATGGAGTCAAAACTACTCTTAGAGATGTCCAGGTTACATGTTTCTTACGCATTTAACTTGTATTCTATAGTTTTTATGGCTGCCTAAGGTGCCAGTATAAAGTTATTTAATGCTGTGCTAACTTCCAAATTAACTGGCCATGCTTCTTATTTTAGGAAGATTTTCTACAACTTGTTAATAAAGAAACGATTTTGGTTGGGCATTCATTGGAGAATGATTTACTAGCTTTACAAATATCACATAGTTTGGTGATGGACACTGCTGTCTTATACAAGCAGTCACGCGGTGGAACATACAAACTTTCTCTTCGTGTACTCACTAGGAAATATCTCTCCAGAGAGATACAAAATTCAGGGAATGGACATGATAGCATCGAGGATGCAAAAGCTGCAATGGATCTTGGCTTTTTGAAGATTAAGCATGGTAATTCACTAATTAATGGTCTTTTTTTATCCAACTATTTAGCAAATACTTATCATCCATTGATTTGCTGCCAAAAGATTTTATTATTTATGGATCTTGAATTCTGTATTATCTGCTCTGCTTCATCTTATTTTGAAACATTAGACTAATTAATGACATGTTAATGTAATTTTTATCTGAGCTAACATACCTGGAATTTGATGATTTTCAAACAGGACCTGATTTTGGCCGACCTCCATCATTTTTGCGGAAAAAGTTTCTTACGGTCTTGGGTGACTCTGGAAAGGCCTCATCTTTTATTGATAATGTAATGATAGTGAAGCGATATGCTTCAGAATCATCACATTCTATTCCGGTTTCTTCCGATGATGAAGCGCTTACAAAAACCATTAAAGAGGTTTGTGTATATCTTCATTAGAGATGGGGATTAGTGTTCAATTTATGAGTGTGCTGCATTGGGTCATGTTTAATCTCTAATGGGTCAAATGGGTAAAAGTTAAAGAAGTAATTGGCTGTTTGGGCCAAATGGGCCCTAAGTTTGTTCTCTTGCATAGACATCGCAAATCATTTCTTTTAAAATTAATATGATTTATATAAACATATTTGACATGTGAATTATTTACAAAAAGCTGCATTGAAAAAAAGTGTTTGGGGCTACCCAACCCAATTTGTACCAAAAAGTATTAATTTAATTTAAATCATTTACCTTGTTGTCATGTTTAATCTCTAATGTTCTTTATTTTATCATGTCTTGAAGATTTATACCTTTATCTGGATATAAGTACACTAACTAATGTGACCACAGGTAAAAAACGACAAAGTACATTTTGTATGGGCACGATTTACAGAACTCAGTTCCTATTACAAGAAACAAGCAGAGGATGACGAGGCGTTGAATAAAAAACTTGCTGAGATGACAGCATTACTTACATGCAAAAATATGTCCAAGGGTAAAAAAAGCATCAAGTACACTGTCACTCCTGATTTGAAAGATGTTCTGCATCGCTTGAATTCCAGAATAAAAGATATTAATGCCAATTTACCTAACAATGCCATGCTAATAGTTTGCTCAGGTCACGGAGACACATCAATTGTTCAAAGGTACATAAGTTTCAACCGTAAATCATTATATTATCAATATATGTTTGTCCCGAGAAGTTATATATGCATACAATAAACACATTCTCTGAACTTCTGTCTGTCAGGAGAACGTTTTGTAATTAGATTTACTGATGCGACATGTAGTTAGGGCTAGGGTAGTCGGTGAACTTGAACATTCATCTGGTTTTGATTATGTCATACATTGAATTTCTTTCTGGATGGTAAGAGAGTATAAGATGGAAGTGATTTCATATATAACTTCTAGGTTTGGAAAATCACTAATAGTAGTTAGTAATAATCCAAAATGTGTACTGCTTTACTTAAAGCTGACACGTATGATACCGGACACAAAAGTAGGTCATGGATCTTGAAAATTGAGGAAAAGAGTGGTATGGAATCTGTTTCAGTTCTTATGTGTCACTTTGACGATGATAAAATAATATAAAAATATGTTCCTGGTATGCGCAACGCGCACAAGAGCCTTAAAATTTGTCACTTGTCCTGTTGAAGTATTTGCAGAGGTACCATCGTTATGCATTTTAATTTGTTTTTTTATATGCATTACCGCAGATTGAGGAAAATGCTTGCTAAAACGGTGGCTGGAAACACCCCTCGGGATCATCTTGTAAAGGTCTTAGAAGAGCTGCAGGCGCAGGCTGAAGTTGGCTTGTGTTTTGTTGGTGTTAAATGAGCAGGTTTAGCATCTCCAGTGTTTATCTTGTAAAAGCAGGGTCCACGCACTTATAGATACCTATCAATCAAATTCCCTAGGCAATTAGAAGGTCAATCGATTTTGGAAATCTGGTTTTGTTTCGCCATTAGGTAGCAACATACGTTACTCGTAAAAACATGCGGTCTTTATATACGGTAGCATCCTATCAGTGAATTTATGAAATTTTGCATGATAAGTTGCTGAAATATGAAAGCTTGGTAGGAGCCTATCAAGTATGCCAATCAATGTAATCAAAGTTGTTGATGCTTGAGCATGTGTTTAATGCAATGCTAATGAAGCTGGATTATAAGCTGTATGGTAATTGGTAAATAAGCAAACAAGTACAATAGATTGCGTTTTATCATAGTTGTGTTTATAGATGTAGTGATATGGGGCGTCGGGTAAACGGGTCAGGAAGGTTTGGGTTAAGATGATATTTTTATTGGTCTGTTTTGGTTGGTCATAATTATGCTTATCAAGACACAGAAAAAGTGGATAATCCTCTGAACTTGCTCAAAATCTTGTCTACCATCTTTGGTTTTTGAAAAGTACACCAGGAGTCCCTTTATCTCAGTTCAGTATCGTTGGTAATTTAGATCACCGACGGCCGTTTGTGAGTTTGTTAAGTGGGAGCGTAGATTGGTCCACGGTGACGGATAAACGTTTGGCATGTGTGTTGGTTGATGTCAAGTTGACTCAGTTTATAAGTAGATGTCGGAAATAATTACGTCATACTTGTGCCACCAATCCACCATATGGCTGCAACTTTAACTTTTTACATTAGGCTGTAGGGGTGTGCAAGAAACCGAAAAACCGAACCTAAACCGAAAAAAACCGAAGAACCGAAACCAAAAAAACCGAAACCAATTGAAAAACCGACGGTTCGGTTTTTATATTTTGAAAAAACCGAAGTTTTTGGTTCGGTTTGGTTTTAGCTTTAAAAACCGACCAATAGAAACCGAACCGACATTTAAAGTCAAAATGATATATCTTGTTGTTCATAAATAATTTAAGTACTTTATCTTGATATATTCCTTTTACATTACGTTGTCAATGATGCATTTCAAATATGTGATAACTCTGCTATTATTTTATTTCATAACAATATACATAACACAAATGTGCTTTAAGGTAAAAAAAAATGGGTACACAAATATCACATGAACACATTAAGTTTGAATGTTAATGGTTGTTCATGTTGAAGATGGTGCAATTACATCAAAAGATTGAAGAACTTGTTCCAGCATCATTCTTTTTTCGTTTCACACCCCAATTGTTTCAGTGTACTTTTCAAGCTCTAACAAATCCTTGGAACTTGGAGGCAACTTTGAGAATGTTGGCACTTGATTTAAGACGGTTCTTTACCCGTTTTAGTACTGTTGTACCGGTACCGGTTGAAGATATGGTTCTATTTTGTGATATATGTCAAATCTACTTTAAAAAAGCAAAGCTCGATAAATCGTATAGAAACCGATAAAACCGAAAAACCAAACCGAAAGAAACCGACAACCGAAAAACCAAACCGACACAAAACCGAAACCGAATGGTTTCTAAAAATCAAAAACCGAAATTTTTCGGTTCGGTTTCGGTTTTATACAAAAACCGAGCCAAACCGAACCATGCTCACCCCTATTAGGCTGCCCCCAGTAGGGGGATTTATTTTTCCTGACATGTCAGCTTTCTCTCTCCGTAGGTGCGATTAAGAACGTGGACGACCAAGTTCATTTTTTTTTAATAACAAACGGTAATGTTTTTTTTTTGTTTTATTGGATATGCAACGGATGGAAACAAACGGTAACATTGCAAATGTATTCAATCGGCCAGACGATTGAGTTGCTTCTTTTTGCTCGGCGATCGATTTAACCACAATAGCAACGATCGACTCCACTCGATCGCCACATCACCTCGATCGACTGTCGATTACTCTTATTGGGGTTAGCCTTAAAGGCCTTGTTTGGGCTACTTCTGAATTTTTGTAACGCAGGAAACCGAGTGGTGATGAAATAAGATATCGTAACGTTGGGGTGAGCGAAAAAACCGAAAAGACCGAATAAACCGAAAACCGAAACCGAAACCGAACCGAAAATAACCGAACCAAACTAATAACCGAACCGAACCGAACTACTAATTCGGTTCTCGGGTTGGTTATGGGTTTGGTAGTTCGAACCAAAAACCGAACCGAAAACCGAATTAATATAAATATATATATTTTTTATATTTATATATATATATATATATACTTTTATGTGCATTTATATACAAATAAATACTATTAAAAGGTTATCATAATATAATAAAACACTTTTTATGCTTGAAATATACTTTTTTGCTAAATATCTATGTAATTGTTAATTTAAAAAAAAAAATAGTGAAATTCGGGTTTGGTCAACCGAACCGAACAATTAGAATTCAACGAACCAAACCGAAAACCGAATTTGAATTTGGTTGGGTTCGGTTCGGTTTGACCTAAATTTTTTTTAACCGAATTAACCGAACCGAACTAACCGAACAACCCGATAACCGAACCGATCAACACCCCTAGAATGAAAGCTCCGTTGTTTGTTTGGAGTTTTGGAATGAATAACTTATTTCCTGATTCATTTCTTTATGCCCGTAACCATCATTTTTGTTCGATGGCTATGCCTTATTTTTATTACACTAAGGTGTCGTTTGTTTTTTCAAAGCTTTTACCTTTCATCTGCAAACTATGTCTGCAGAGGAAGAGACACATCTAAAGTCTTCATCTGCATGCAAGAAGACTGTTTGTTTTTTATATTATTGAAGTATTTTATTTTTTTTTTATTTATTTTTATTTTTTTTTTAATTTTTTTTTGCTATAAATCCTTTTGTCATACGGGTCAAATGGATCAATGGTTTTCTTATGTTTTGGTATTTTTCACGTTTTCGACCGGTTTTTTACATTTTCGTTTGTTTTTTTTATGTTTTCGTCTGTTTTTTTAAAGTTTTCGACCATTTTTTTCAGTTTTTGTTTGTTTTTATACGTATTTGTCCGTTTTTTTTACGTTTTCGCTAGTTTTTTTTATACATTTTAGTCCTTTTTTTAACGTTTTCTTCTGTTTTTTTTTACTTTTTCATCTCATTTTTCATTTTTATGCGGTTTTTCCGCTTCGCTGTTTTAATAGTTTCGATCATTTTTTTTATGTTTTCGTATGTTTTTTTTACGTTTTCCTCCATTTTATATGTTTTTGTTTGCTTTTTAACGTTTTCGTCCGTTTTTCTACATTTTAGTACATTTTTTTACTTTTTTAAGTCCGTTTTACTTTTTTCGATACATTTTAAAGTTTCGTCCTTATTCTTACGTTTTTGTTTGTTTTTTTTACAGTTTTTTTTATGTTTTTTTACGTTTTCTTCCGTTTTTTATGTTTTAGTCCGCTTTCATATATATATATATATACGTATATATATATATACGTATATATATATATATATATATATATATATATTTAAATTAATTTTATGTTTTAAATCTGTTTTTTAAGTTTTGGTTTTTTGCATTTTCGTTTTGGCTTTTTCACGTTTGGGCTGGTTTTACTTTTACATCGGATTTTTGTTTTCAATATTTTTATGTTTTAAAATTACGTTTTTGTTTGATCCATTTTCGCCCGTTTTCTTCTTACATTATCTTACGTTTTGTTACGTAAGATACCAATAAAAACTTATAAATTCATATGAAAGCAACAAAACGTAAAATTAAAAGACAAAAATATAAAAAATGGACCAAACGTAAAAGCAAAACAGCTGTAAAAAAACCGGATGAAACCGTAAGAAAAGCGGGCGAGCATTAAAGGACAAAAAAGGGAAGTAAATAAGCTGAAACGTAAAGGAAATAGGCAGCAGAACAAAAGCATTAAAACTGATAAAAACGCAAAAAATGACAAAAGCGTAAAAACAGGCGGCTTACTTAAAACCGGAAAACGTAAAGGAAAAAGCGTAAAGAAAGCGTAAAAAGCAGTGAAAACGTAAAAAGCGGATGGCAAATAACGACCGAGAACATAAAAGCGGATAAAAAGGTAAAAAGCGTGAAAACGTAGGAGAAAGCAGGGCAACGTACAAAAGCAGGAAGAAAATGTAAAAAATGATGAAAGCGTAAAAGGACAGCGTAAAAGCGAAAGATAAAAACGAGCGAAAACATAAACAAACGGACGAAAACGTAAAAAATCGAATGTAAATGTAATAAAGCGGACGAAAACTTAAGAAAACTGGCGAAAATGTAAGAAAACAAAGGAAGTAAAAACAAACAGCGTAAAAAAGAGGCAAAATTAAAAAGAAACGGTAGCGTAAAAGCGGATGAAAATGTAAAAGACACACGCACACACATTGTAATACACACACACACACACACACACACACACACACACATTGTTTTTGCTTTATTTGACATTGTTGACTGGTGGTTGGCTAAGCTAGTGCAATGTTGGCTGAGGGTTATGTAGGTGATGGTGAGTTAAAAAAATTAAAATGATTTGAATGAAATCATCGAATTTTTGAATGTGAGTGTAAGTGTGGTGGAGGTGGCAAGTGTTGTGGTGGTAGAGGAGGTGGAGGTTGGGGGAGGGGTGTCACGAATGTGTATGGTGTTTGATGGCGGCAGAAAAAACTAAATTATATCCCTAAGGGTGGAAGGTGTGGTTGAGGTTTTCCCTCGCCACATCAGCTCCAAATCATCCAAAAACACTTTCTTTATCTTTTCTCTCAACTTTCCCTCAACCATTGCATCACTATCGCTCTCTTCCATTATTTTTTTAATATTTTTTATCAATTAAAAATACCTCCCAAAACACAAGTACATACACATCACAACCAATAAAATACAATCTACCTCCCCAAAATCACTTTCTCTCTCTTCATAGCCTCGGGACTCAAGTCCGCAAAAAGAAGAACACTTGTTTTGCTGTGATGTGAGGGGTGAAGTTTAGCACTTTCATGCTGACATGGCAGTGGTCCCGTGGCTTTTTCTCGCTACACACCTAATAACGCTTAAATTGTGTATATTTTTAGGCGCATTATCCTCACTTTTGTGCATGCTATTTGATTAATTTAATGAGCTTTTGGTGGTTATTAGCACAACGTTAAGTTTTTAGGTTCATGATTAGCCAAGACAAGGAAAACGAAGATAAAGTCGAAGAAATGACGAATAAACGTGAAGTTGTGCATGAACAAGAATTCCCGCTAGGCGTACATTTCGTGGAGCACATTTGAAAAGATAAAATCAAGAAGACTTTGTTTTTAATGAAGTATTGGACGTCGTTGAAGTGAAAGAAAGAGTTGTGGGCCAAAGGAATAACACACGTTGGGCTAGTCGAAGAAGAAAAAGTGCGCACGCAGAATCTGTACCACCAACCGCCCAACATGTACCATGAGAACACCCCAAGTCCGATCATGTCTCGCATTAACTCATTTCTCAACTACTTTATGACCCTTAGGCCCCAAGGAGTTCAATTGAATACCCCAAGTCCTTGTCTAACTATATATACCACCCTTTTGGCTTTGTTTTTGACCACCAATTCTATCACCAACTACCAACTCTACCATATTATCACATACAAAGTCAAAGACTTTCTCACAGGCTTCATACCATTGAGAAAAAATGCAAGAACAAGGAGGATCAAAAACTCATATTACCAAGGATTAATCATCAAGTAATCATCACCAATTGAGTAGGCATCATAGCTTTATCATTTGTAATCTTAATTATACTTTGTAATTCATTATGATTTTTAGTGATAAATGTTCTATGATTATTTGTTTGTTTGCTATGAGTGGCTTGTGCCTTTGTGCACTTGCTTAGATGACGTTTGTGATAGGTATTTATTGATCGTGACTACATAATTTTTAATCAATTTCATGCTAATACTAAAATCTAAATGTGCTTAGAGTTTCACATGATAATTTTTTATCACATTAAATTGGTTGGTAATAGTGTCATAGGCCGAAAGGGACATTGTTATTCAATCAATTGTAGCCTTTTTTTCTGTGATTGGCTACCTTTTGTATTGACTATTTATTAAGTAATTTGATCAAACAAGAAACATAACCGCGAATCGATTCTATTAAAATTGTGTTAGTCTTGAATTGGTTGATTGGACTTTATGCTTGTTTTTACCGTTTATGGTCTTGACGAAGATTGCGAGTCTTAAGAACAATAGATAGATCACCAATCTAATTATCGTAATCAACTTGGTAAAATTACTCATCACAATCAAGCATCACTAAGTGTCCAAACTAGTTTAAGAAAGTGTAGTTTTTCCTATATTAATTTATCATCATTTATTTGCTTGCATGCTATATTTGCGTTATTAGCTTAATCATTGGTTCTAAATCTTATACATACAAAACTAAACAAATCCTTGCGAACGATCTTGGCTTACCGAATCATATTTCACTAAACACGGATGAGTACACTTACTCGTACGTGTTTTGTTTGAATTAGAGGTAACTCTTGTTTATAAATTTAAAACTTGCACACGTGAGACACATCAAGTTTTTGATGCTATTGCTGGAGATTTGATCATGTTTGGTTAAGTTTTAGAACCTTTGTTTTTAGCTATTTTCATTTCTCTTGCATTGCCTTGCTTTTCGAAAAAAAAATATATAAAAATCACCAGCAGCCCACGGCTAAAGCCACGAGCCAGGAGCTACCAGTTGGTGGTACCTAGAATCACCCGAGCAGCTGGCTCGTGGTCAGATGCCCACCTCAGACTCACCACAGCCGCCGGCTGAGATCCCCCAACGGTCGGTTGAGGGCTTTATGGTTCTGAAATCGTTTTTTGCCACGTTGTATTTTAACTTTTAAACCTTACTTTCTGTTCTAGCCTAGATTTATCATTCCTAATTGGTTCGTTCTTCACTTGCATGAACACTCATTCTTCAGGAGAGGAACCAATTACTCCATTATCTAATCCCGAAAAACTCATTTGAAAAACGAAAAAGAAATACCCGTTTGTTCCAAAAGAAGAAAGAACACCCAAAATCGTTAACCCGCATTTCCAAAACCTCTTAGAAGTTAAACCCATCGTCAAAAGTTTCAAATGTCCGACAATCAACCTATGTGGGAAACCAATAGGGTTGTAGCACCAACTCCCAATTCCGCTATCATTCCCGTTAATATCGGAGACAACTTCACCATCAAAGGTCATCATCTTCAAATGATCAAAGATAACCAATTTGATGGGAGAGTACGAACTGATCCATACAAACATATTGCCGATTTCCTTGAAATTTTTGGAATGTTTCGTTATGACACCACCGATGTCAATGCCGTATGACTCTAACTATTTCCCTCGTCTCTCGCTGGAGAGGCAAAAACTTAGTATAAAAAACTTAGCGCCAAACTGATCGCTACTTGGGATCAAATGAGAGAAGCTTTCATTGGATGTTTTTGTTAGGATTACGTGTAACTACTATCAAGTGTCGGTCATTAACTATGTAATAGGTTGCTAAGTAATTAGGCTTATATATTAGTATTAATCACTAGGCTTATAAAGTAAGCCCATGGGCCTATGTGTATGGCCCAAACGCCTCATGGAAGGGTCTATGTGTGTTGCCCTAGCACCCTCTCCTATAAATACTAGTTGTAAACATATTTGTTAATACAAATAAGCCGTAAAAACGTTTATTTATATTTTACGATCTTCTAATGTTTTGTCGATAACAAACGTAAAATCATTTTAACGAAACAAATAAAATACGTAAATGGTTTGAGCCAATAGTTTTCTAACACACTTACGTTTTCACATAAAACACTAAAACAAGTACAAGTGATTTTATGATTTAGTAATACATATGTACAACAACTAGTGTTTACATATTGGGCAAATATATACATAACTAGTATGTATTATGTAACACCCCAACCCGACAAGGGTAAAGATATCACAATACGGTTTCATATCAGAACTTTAAATATTATACAAAAGCGGAAGCCTTTACAAACTTACAAAGATAATATAAATAATAAACTTAATATTGAAATAAATCTAAGATCTCTATCTCAAATCTTGCTCTCATCTCTACTACCCAGTCGGCTATCCCATAAGCTCATCTTGAATGCTTAAAACACGCGCTGAGGGAAAATGCTTACAAGGCCCATTGAACGGATATAACGAAACAAAAGCTAAACAAAACAAATATACAAATAACGAAATCAAAAGGAAAAGATGATGAGGGATCTTTTAGGATTCTGCGGAAGCACAAATATACAGAAATCCAAACAACCATGTAACAATTTAAAAGCATCTCATAGCACATTAATGACACAAACACAACCACATGAGCGGCCAAAACTTAACATATCAAGAATAATAGATTTCGTGTCAACCAAGGAGTCTAATAACTAACGAGAAGCAGTTACCGGCAAATAATCATGGCATTCATACAAATCAATTAATCTACACGTAACACACTCAAACAATATCTAGCGGCAACGGAAATAGCATTCAAATCATGGCGGTCTCACAAGCAATTAGCATATTAAACAAACTATAATTAAATAGACGGACAAAACATAGCATAACCATTAACAATTATCAAAGCAACTATCATAAACTAATCCAGTTCTCAAATCAAACCCTAACATCAGCAGAGTTAAAACATGGCAGGTCACATGCAGGATAAAAAAAAACACTACTAACCTATAGCGAGGTTCACAAAATTAATCGAACAAATTATGCAGAGACTAAACTTATAGAATACTCACTTTCACACTAGCACATTCATCTTGAGATCAACGACTTCACATAACGAGAAACTAACATGACATCGATGACATCGAAATCCCATTTAAACATATTAATCATAACCTAGCATTGTAAACGGAATCACATAAACATACAAAAGCATACACATATATAATAACATATAATAAGCCCGACATAATCATAAACATTTGAACATACGAATCATAATCGAGAATACTTAACATAGAAATAACAGATAAAGATCTAGTTAACTACCACGAGCCGGGAACATATCATATCAAAACATCATAACTATATAGAAACAATCTCAAAATAATCCGGGTAGCTAGCTCGAGTTTTATGAAACGACGCGATTGCACACGACATCATTCACCTAGACAAATCCTATCGGACAACAGATCAGATCTAGGATGCATCCATACGCCCCACAAACATACATTGATAATATAATATAACTTGAGCTCATAACAAATAATAGATAAGAGGGGCGTGGCGGAACTTCACTCCTTACTGAAGTCATGTCGAGAAGTGCATCACTGACACGGACATGGAACCCCCATGACTAGTTAACAATTGGCTCGGGTGTCAAACTAACTTAGGTCAAACAAAATTCCAGTTATGACACAAGTCGTAATCAAACACAAGGTTCAACAAATATGCATACCAAAGTCTTCCTAACATAAAGTTCAAATCAGGTATCACATGGTTCAATAAAACATAAATTCAAGAAAACAACAGGTCAAAACAATCAGGGAAAGGGTTCATAGCAATGGCATTGGAAACCCTAATAAGTAAAATAGGAAAGCTAACGAAAAGAACATCATAAGGAACCTTTACTAAAAAGGTCGAATATATCTGTACCTTAAAGCAATGAGAAAAACAGCAGAATAAGTGGAATCGAAGATGTAACGTCGCGTCTCTCCAACGAATCTACACGGATTATAATTTATTTAATACTTATTAGTATCATTAATGTCATAACGGATTAATCTTATTTATACTTTTAGGGCTGTCAGAATATTCTTATTTTTAGTGACGGACGTAATTACAACATTTTAGAGTATCCATCATTAATTTGCCAAACTTATGGGTTACAAATGATAAATGGTAAACTTAAGGGTTTAATATGATAAATATCTTATTTGAGGACTTATATGATCATCATTCAAAGTATAAAGTTTATAAATGTCAAGGACGGATTTTAGGACTCTCTTTCAAAATATTTTACAAAATCTTTTATAACTTACATGATTAACCAAGACTTACCATTCTCACATGAAAATACTAATTTGCACACTTAGATTTTAACCCTAATCGACTTCCTATTTACGTCCTAGGGTTTCCCATACTTTTTAATATCATTTATTACGCATTTAATTTACATGTCACCTCTTTTAATGATTTCCTCTTTGACTTAGAACGTATATGAAAAACAAACCGAAGTTACCTCAAAACTCATGCATGTCTCTACACAACTAACTCATACTTGTTGACTCATAATTACTCATAATTACATATTACACCCTTAACATATTTAATTATACGATCTAACCTTATATTATCAGATTTTACATTTTAGCCCAAAGGTTTTAGAATTTACAAAACATACCCTTTTAAGTTAATAACAATTCGAATGGCCCTCTAAATATAAAAAATTACACGTTTAACCCTCATACCTATTTTTATCGTTTAGTACCCTTTATTTTTCTGTTTACAGAAATAACCTTTAAGTTTCATAATTTACAAAACCAACCCAAAACTTTTATTTAAACAATCATGCATAATTCAAGTACAAACCCTAAACCTAGGTTTAACCCATCTTTAATTCATCATTATTACTGCACTAATTACCCTTATTTATAACAAACGAACCCTAATCCTTATAAACCCTAATCGTTCCTTTATTATTATCTTCCCACTTTTCATACGCGATGGAATAAAACAAATCCATAACA
The DNA here is from genome assembly GCA_910596185.1 of Chrysanthemum makinoi. Lineage (NCBI taxonomy): Eukaryota > Viridiplantae > Streptophyta > Magnoliopsida > Asterales > Asteraceae > Chrysanthemum > Chrysanthemum makinoi. The sequence goes on from OU343220.1 coordinate 110,581,054, forward strand.
ATTCACACAAGCTTTGAATTCATGAACATGTATTTTATGCAGGTCGTATATCATATAAGAGTCTCCAGAAAATTTAGATCATGGTCCCAAAATTTATTATGTGCTCGTTCTCTATTTTATACGTTTTTAGGGTTTTAATTCAAAACAATTCCATACAACTTGTTAAATATGCATGACTAATTTTTACAGGTTCTACATGACTTGTAGGGTGAAAATAATATTGGAAACATACCCTTGATGAGATTTGGACGTTAGAACAAAAGAACACAAAAACTCTATTCGTCGAAACCCTAATCAACCAAGAAACTAACCACGATCAAACCAGCACCTTAGGACCTCGAACCAGATTTTTAACACCTTCTTTAACTTCAAACTCGTCCAAGAAAAATAGCTTTAAGCCTTGGAAACTGAATGTCGAATTATGTAGGGTTTTCTTAGGTCGGTTTAGGTATAATCGGCTTTTAGGGTTGTTAGGAATAAAATATAAACAATAATGTTTATATATGGTTTTATAATTTTACATATGGGCTATATAATGTATTGGACTCATAATAAATGGGATCTTAATTTTATGAAATTTGTATTGGTTTTATTAATTTTTATTCTTTTTTATAAAACTTAATAAATATATTCGACCATATGTATAAAACACAAAACGAATTTTATAAGGTTATAAACTATAAAAATTAACTTTACAAAGTCTTTAAAATTTATTTGGATCATATGTGATATTTCTTGATAATTTTTCTGAATTTACATAGCTTATTTGGTATTCTTTAAATTAATTATTCATATTTTATTATAGGGGGTATTTTGGTCTTTTTTGTGAATTTTAGAAATTCAGGTATTACAATTTCTTCCCCTCTAAAAGAAAATTTCGTCCTCGAAATTGAACGAGACTGACAGGGAATAGAAAGCTAATATGGTTGAAATTTCTAGGAATATAACGAAGCGTAATCTTATCTTGTAACAAACAGTTATTATCGAGAATCTACAAACTCATAATTTTTAGAAAATCAAATCAGCAGTCAAATACTTATAAACGGATAATCATATACTTATCAAAATAATGGCAGATAATAACAAATGAGACCTTGTGAGAAACCAAACGACAAACTCTAACTTATTCGGATATCTAATGAGGAGGCAAACATGTACATAAACAAGCGAATCCTACTTGGTCTCACTAGTCGTATTAAAAGTAAATGCGTGGGGACATACAAACTTAGAGCTGAACATATGGCAATTCATAGGTTCACACAAATCATAACAATTTTAGTTCCAAAGCGGTACAAAACTTATACGTAACGAGATATTGGCGAAATTCACAATGGGTACAAAATTTTAAAAGCGAACATGAGGAGTGACAAATACAGAATACAAAGTCAAAATGCGTTAGGAATTAGAAATTTCAAGTATTAAAGAGTCGGTCACCTCAAGTATATGTAATCGTTAGAAAGCTCGTAGTCGTAGTTATTTTAAGTTAAGTAGTATTTAGTTAAGTAACACCGTGGAGGACTGGACGGTCTTTACCCACTGTATGCACGATCCACGACCCGATGTGTGGCGATATATGTAAGACTATAAATACTCTCTACCTCCCAAGGTAGAGAGTTGGAGCTCATAATAATATCTTTCACTTTCTCTCACTAAGTTCCCTAAACCTCTAACTTTCTCTCTCTAGAATTCCATCTATATTCTACCTTGTGTTAATGTTATGATGTGTATGTGAAAAGTTATATCTTACAATTGGTATCAAGAGCCATGGTTAGATCATATCTTACACATCTTTGGATTTCTAGTGGTTTTAGGTGGTTTTTAAGTTTGAAAAAGTTTAGTGGTTTTAGCATCATTTGATTGATTTCTAGTGTTAAAGTTTAGATTTTGGTTGTACTTTTATGTTTAGAATCATCAAAAGTGTTTAGGTTTTCATTTGGTAGGCTTGAATCATCTTGGTTGGGTTGTTTTTGGATTGAAAAGTGAGGTTTATATGTTTTTTCAAGCTAGCGACTTAGCTCACGGAATAGTTTCTTGGTAGCGACTTGCTTCACATTTTGTAGCGACTTACAGCGTTGGAACTAGCGAGTTAGACCTAGCGAGTTAAAGTACAAGTAGTGGATTCTCCACTACGGGTAGCGACTTGGTGGTAGCGACTTGGTGATGCGAGTTGCTCTTTAGCGACTTGTGTCTCTAGCGACTTGTGTAGCGAATTCTTTGCCAAAATTTGGTTAGCGACTTAGGTCGTAGCGAGTTACTACATAGCGACTTGTTTTTCTGTTAGCGACTTGGGACTCTAGCGACTTAGGGGTGTAGCGAATTAAGGGTTAGCGACTTAGTGCATTAATTTCTAGCGACTTAGTGCACTAATTTCTAGCGACTTAGTGCATTATCTTCTAGCGATTTAGTATTTTATCATCTAGAGTCTTGAGTGATTGTTTACGGTTTTCTCTTGATTGATAAAATCCGTGAAAGAATCCATTTTCCGGTTTAATCATAGAGCTATAAAATCCCGTATAATCTGTTAACATGTCTACCAACGTTCCCACTTTATTATCTCCCTTTGTTAGAAGATGTTCAAGCGGTTCGGATACTCGTCCACCCATGCTTGACAGTGAGGCCACTTCACGACTCTTGGGCTCAACGAATTAGACAGTATTGCCTTGGAAAGGAAAATGGTGTCAACATTCTCAAATCCATTGATGAAGGACCATATCGAGTTGAGACGACTAGAGACATACTTGATACTAATGAGATGGTACTCTGTTTCGGAATTGGCAGACCTAAGATGTATGATGAGCTTGATGATAAGGATAAAAAGAGATTTGATGCAGATATCGGGGCTTCAAACATTGTTCTTCAAGGTCTTCCTAAAGACATCTACAAGGCGATCAATCATAACACGATGCTAAGGCGGTTTGGGACAATGTTAAGATGCTTCTCTCGAGGTTCGAATTAACTATGGAAGACAGAGAATCCCAACTCTATGACGAATTTGAGCATTTCAAGATGAAACCGGATGAGAGTGTCTATGAGTACTATGTGAGATTTCATAAGTTAGTTAATGACATGAGGAACATCGGAATGACTATGCCTAACATTCAGTTGAACTCAAAATTTGTGAACAACATGAATCCCGAATGGCACAAGTTTGTTACCGTTGTGAAGCTCACTAAAGGATTGAAGAATACAAACTATGAGCAACTCTATGCCTTCCTCCTTGAGAATGAGAGACATGCTATGTTTGAAAAATTAATTCTCAATCGGTTCAAAACCAACCAGGGAGAGACAAGCTCGTCTAATGACTCTACAACTTTCTACTCAAACATCGGAATCACAACCAAAGCATCACAAGTCATACCCTTGGGTAATGGTAATCACAAACTCATTCCGGATCCTATGTACAAACAAGCCGATCTTTGATACTCACGTGGGAAGCTTCATTAATCAACTAGCTCTTCTCATCAGTCAAAACATGAATACTCTCCCACAAACCAACAACAACCTCGAGCGCATCTAACCCACACAATCAAGCCACTATTAAAGATGGAAGGATCGGTGCAACCAGATACAGAAAGACAGGTATGATCGGGGGCGAGGTGGAGCTGGGAAAGGTTATGTTGGAAACCAGAATCGAGGAAGGAATGGTAACCAAGGTCAAACTAAGCTCATCAAATGTTATAACTGTGGTGGAGAGGGACACATTGCAAGGAACGGTACATCTCCAAAGCGCCCACGAATCTTGATTACTTCGAGAGAAAGATCTGCTGGCTCAAGCTCGGGACAATGGTGCTACTCAATGAAGAGGAATTGCTATTTCTTCTGAGGGCAATGCCAAGACCTATGATGAGATGTGGATGAGCGGCCTATTGGGAGATAGGTCACAATCATCGAATGCCTTTCAAGTCATGACTGTGATGCATACGACTTCGATGTGGATGATGGACCAACTCCACACACAATTTTTATGGCTAGCATTTCTCCAATGGTTTCTCCCAAGGTCTCCTCTTACATCACTAGCTGGGCCATCCCATGACAAGCTCATCTCAGAGGTATTAAAACTATACGATGATCGATGTGCACGGATGCATGACAAAGTACAATCAGCTGAAACTATTGAATCAAATATTGAAAATATGGGTAATATCAATATTGTCCCATATGATCAATATGTGAAACAAAGTGAAAGTGAAGTTGTACCAAGTGATGCATCTTCTGCGGTCAACAATGACTATGTTTTTGATGAATACACGCATGTGCCCACGATGATTCCATTATTTCTGAACTAAATGCCTATAAAGAGCGTGTTGCTATTTATGAACAACGTGCTAAGTTTGAGTTGACCACTGCGTGAGCAGGGAAATGGATAACCAAGAAAGTACAGTAATTAGAAAAAGTAAGTTTAGAGAAGAAGTATTGAAACAAGAATTAAATTCCTTGCAGGAAAAACTTTCTAAAACATCTAAACAAAAACAAGAACTTCAAGAAAATGTGAAAATGCTTAAGCAAGAATTTAATGCAAAGGAATCAAAACTCTTGAGAGATTTTTCTAATCTGAAAACTTTGAAAAACAAACTTGAGAACAAGTTGTACATACAAGGAAACACCATTCAGATCTTCACATGGTCACTAAGCATCGAGTCTTAAGCGATAAGCATAGCATTCCCCTTGTTGAGGAACCGAATCCAGAGGTAATTAAAAAGGCTAGAAATGCTCATAAGGTGCTTTATGATGGTAATGAAATTCTTAAGCCTAGGCGGAAACCTAGTTGCGTTGAGTGCACTGAGGAAGATAAGAAATCGGATGAAGTCACTAGGGAAAGGATGAACAAAAACTAGATGACCGAAATGCAAAAGAGAAAAAGATTTTTTATCACTCCCCATGACTACAAGAAGGAAAACTGGATTTCCTTGAACATGTTTAAGCCTCAAACATTGTTGACCCTGAACAAGTGTTCGGAAAAAGGATATGGACTTGCAAAAAGTCGAAAATCTTGTTGAAAAGAATCCCCTTGTAGGAAATTCCTAAAGCGGCGAGTATCCTCCAAATACTCCAATGCATTTAGTTCCTAGAACTATTGCCACTAAGAGCAAGACCTTAATCAGTCAATATGTTATTCTTCAACTATTTGTTGATTTTGAGAAAACTTGTAAGAAAAGGATCACACCCACCGGGATAAGCGAAGGGAAAGGGGTTTTGTGCAAATGAAAGAATGTTATTTAACTGAGGTCATGCCTTTCTTTAAACAACTAAAAGATCATTTTGAGAGTCTTAAAACGGGGACAAAATCAGATATTAAAGAAATGGAAAAGGAATTTGATGCAATGGTAGTTGAAGTTAGTGATTATGGGCGTGCACTAAAATATAATGAGATTGAGAGGAAGAACTTGCATACCTTAAATGAGACTCTTATTCCTGAATGTGTTGCTCAAGATATCTTTTCAACTTGCTTCAAATTGCTCTATTAATGCTTCCAAATTTCATGAACTATCTGTACGAAAGTCTCCCATGATCGTGTCATTGAGCTTGAAAAACTAATTCTGAACTAAACGAGAAAATTGAACTGGATGATCACGACAATTTGGTTAAACATTTTTCTAAACTGGAAGTTGAGCATTTTAATTTACAACTAAAATATCAACATCTTAAAGAAAATGTTAAAACTTCAAATATCAAGACATCGTCAGATGCTCGAGAGTTTGATCAGGTTTTTCAAATTAACAAGCGTGATGACAGATTCAAGCTCATTGCAAGTAACGATCGAGAAAGTTGAAAGCCTAAATCTCTCAATTAAAGGGTCAAACGAACAATAAGACAGGCTCCCAAATCCCTCCTTCTTTAGATTCTCAGAATTCTCAAACTTTTCATCTTCAAAACTTAGTTGATGCCTTACAAAAGGAAAACGAGAGTTTTCTAGAAGAAAATGAAAAAGTTAAAGGACATTTTAAAGAGTTATATGATTCAATGAAAGTCACCCGTGACCAAAACAACGAAAAAATAACGTCTTTACAAAAGGAAATTGAGAATCTAAGAAGTCGAGGAAATGGGAAAGCGCCACTTGTTTTCAATAAGAATGTTGTTTCAAAGTCACCCTTAGACTGCAAATACACTGTGACGCTTAAATATATTCCTCCTCATCTTAGGAATAATGAACATGCTTTTCATGAATCCTGTGCTCACCTTAAGGATAGTCTAGAATGTCTCAGTGAGATTGTCGAAGAGGATTTCATTAATAAACCTCTTGATAGTGAAATTAGGTTTGCTTGCCTCCGGGCCAAACGATCTCAAGAGTTGCTAGAATGTGTAATTGCCACATGCCCAAAATCCTTAACCTTAGGTGAAAAAGGCAAAGGCTGTGATGCCTGTTCTATGCCTAGTACCAAGCGGGAAATCCGTTCTATGCCCAGTCTTAAGAAAGGAAACACTAATGTGCCTTCAAGTAGTTCGATTCCGGATATGTTAGTGCTAAGAAAGTGAACTTTAGTGTGCAGCAAAAGCTCAAATCACCGTCTTAAAGTATACACTAATGTGCCTTCTAGTACTTCAGATCCTTGCACATCAAGTTGAGGAATGCAAAAATTAGATCAACCAACTAATGTTCCCATTCCCTCTACAGAGTAATCGGTGACTTTAAGGCGAGCAGGTCAAAGTCTCAAGACAATACAAGGAATGATAGGACCTTGCAAGCTAAGAATGTGCATTGGAAGAGTGTAGAAGACCAATCTAGGAACTTTAAGCTTGAGTTGAATAAAGCGAATCGTGTTGATTCTAGTATTAGCCTTAAAGGCGTCGTAATTAATTCAATTCGATACTATCTGCAAACCTTGTAATCTTTGCATGCTTGAATTCATTTGCTAATCATGAATGTGGTGTGAATGCTTTGTCTAATCTTTGTCAAATGCCCGATTAAAATTGCTAATGCTAATAATCGTGCAAATAAGGCAAAAAGGCAAAAGCGAAAGACTGTTAGAAAACAGTGGAAACCCACAGGAAGAACTTTTATAAAGATAGGTTATTATTGGATACCTTTTGGTCATAAGAATAATCGGTTTTGTTCTCACACTGCTAAGATTATGCCCACTAGAAAATGGATGCCTACTTGTAGAACTATTCCCTTAAGAAGTAAACATACTTTGAATAGGTCAAATCTGAGACACCGACATTGCATCTATTCCCAATGATTCCATTGCTTCTACTTCGATATGGATGTTTGATTACGATGTGGGTGTTCCAAATCGCATTACTAACCAAATGGAACCCATTCTTGCATGGGGATCCCAATTATCGATTATCCATTTTTGTCGTGTTCAACTGCAGATCGTTCAAATCGTTACGTGGTACACGGACTCAGTTCCAAGCATATGACTGGAGACCGGTCGCGGCTCATGAACTTCGTGAGCAAGTTCATCGGGAATGTTAGATTTGGTAATGATCATTTCGGTGCTATTATGGGTTATGGAGATTATGTTGTTGGTGATAGTGTCATCTCGAGAGTCTACTATGTTGAAGGGTTGGGTCATAATCGGTTCTCTGTTGGTCAATTCTGTGACTCTGATCTAGAAGTTGCCTTGAGAAAACATACCTGCTTTGTTAGAGATCTTAATGGTAAGGAACTGTTAAAAGGAACTCGTGGTTCAAACCTTTACACCATCTCTATCGATGACATGATGAGTCTTCTCCAATCAGCTTGTTATCAAAGGCTTCAAAAACAAAGTCATGGTTATGGCATCGTCGTCTCAATCACTTGAACCTCGGCACCATCAATGATCTTTCCAGAAAGGACCTAGTTGTAGGTTTACCTAGACTAAAGTATGAAAAGGATCATCTTTGTTCAACATGTCAATTGGGAAAAAGCAAGAAATATGCCCATAAACCCAAACCTACTAACTCATCCGAAGTTCCTTCATATGATTCATATGGATTTATGTGGACCAATGAGGGTGCAGAATATCTTTGGGAAGAAATATGTGTTAGTTGTGGTTGATGATTACTCTAGATTCACAGGGTCAAGTTCATAAGGACAAAGGATGAAACTCACGATATCATCATCAAACTCATCAAACAGTGCGAGGTTCGACTTAACAAAACCGTCGAATTGTCCGAGCGGACAATGGGCGAGTTTGTCAACAAATAACTTAATGAATTCTATGAAAGCGTTGGAATCAGTCATCAAAGAAGTATTTCCACGAACTCCTCAACGAGCGGTGTAGTTGAAAGACGAAATCGGACTCTTGTTGAAGCCGCTAGAACAATGTTGATTTACTCAAAGGTTCCAATGTTTCTCTGGTGAATGGCAATTGCCACTGCATGCTATACACAAAATCGTTCCCTAATCCACACCGTACATGGAAAAACTCCATATGAACTTGTCCACAACAGAAAACCTAATCTCTCTTTCCTTCGTGTGTTTGGTGCATTGTGCTATCCAACTAATGAGGGTCAAGACTTAGGGAAACTAAGGGCTAAAGCTGACATTGGAGTATTTGTAGGATATGCACCAAACAAAAAGGGATACAGAATCTATAACAAAAGAACCCGAAATATCATGGAAACCATTCACGTTACGTTTGATGAGTTGACCGGTCAAATGGCTCTGGACAATCCAAATTCGGGACCCGCACTTCAAGACAGTCCCATTGGTTCATCTCTTGTTCCAAACTCTACTCAAGAAACTCCATATGTACCTCCATCGGAAGATGATGTAAAGAAATTGTTTGATCCTATGTTTGATGAACTGTATGATTCAAACACTAATGAGGTAATGATTCCAACAGAGGATGCTCATATTCACGTGAATGAAGTCAATCCTTCCGTCTCAATATCTTTAAGTCAAGAAGCACCTGCTGCGATCCTTGATCTCATCAACAAATCATCATTCTTCAAATGTACATCATGGAACTGTTTACGGCATCAATGATGAAGTTAATCCCTTTGCTACTCCTGAGGTTGCTCCATTTGAAAACATATTTGCTACTCTGAATCATCATCGAACCATCTTCTTGAGACATCGACTCGCTACCTCGGTTCCTCAACAACTGCCACATGAACACCTTAGAAAATGGACTCACGATCATCCATTAGACAACATCATTGGAAATCCCTCTCGTCTGTATCAACCCGGAATCAACTTGCAACCGATGCCTTATGGTGTTTCTTCAACTCCGTACTTTCTAAGATCGAACCAAAAGATGTTAAAACCGCCATGAATGAAGCAATTTGGTTCAATGCCATGCAAGAAGAAATTCATGAGTTTGATCGACTAAATGTATGGGAGTTAGTACCGCTCCGAGTGTGCTATGATTATAGATCTCAAATGGATCTTCAAAGTAAAACTTGATGAGCATGGTGATGTGTTGAAAACCAAGGCTCGTTTAGTTGCTAAAGGATATCGTCAAGAGGAGGGTATAGACTTTGAAGAATCTTTTGCTCCTTTGCTTTCGAATCGAGGCAATCGAATCTTTCGGCTAACCGCTAGTAAGAACATGGTAGTGTATCGGATGGATGTAAAGACGGCATTTCGAGCGGAGATCTTAAAGAAGGCGTCTACGTCAGTCAACCTGAAGGATTTGTGAATCAAGAGCATCCTACTCACGTTTATCGTCTGAAGAAGGCTCTCTACGGTTTAAAGCAAGCTCCAAGGGCATGGTATGATACATTGTCAAAGTTTCTTCTATCATCCGGATTGATAAGGAGCAGATTGATCCTACATTGTTCACCAGGAAGTCGGGCAAACATTTAACTCATGTTCAAATTTATGTTGATGATATTATTTTTGCCTCGTGACCCAATGGAATGTTATCATTTTTCTAATGAAATGAGTTCTAAGTTTCAAATGTCAATGATGGGACAAATGTCATTTTTCTTGGGATTACAAATTTCACAAAGTCAGGAGGCATTTTTATAAATCAATCTAAATATGCAACTGAGATTTTAAAGAAATTTGGATTTGATTCATGTGACCCTGTTGACACCCCCATGATTGATCGAACCAAACTAGATGAGGACCACTCGGGGATCATGATTGACCAAACGAAATATCGTAGTATGATTGGATCCACGATGTACCTCACGACTAGTAGACCGGACATCTTGTTATTTGTTTGCATGTGTGCCAGATACCAGGCTAAGCCTACTAAAAAGCACCTTGAAGCGGTTAAGCGGGTCTTTCGGTATCTCCAAGGAACCATCAATATGGGACTATGGTACCGAAGGACACCGGTATGTCACTAACGGCCTATCGCGATCTGATCATGCGGGTTGTCAAGATACACGTCGAAGTACATGCGGAGGTGCTCGGTTTTTGGGTGATAATCTTGTGAGTTGGTCTTCAAAGAAGCAAATGAGTACTTCTATTTCCTCTACAGAGGTTGAATACATAGCCATGTCATCTTGTTGTGCTCAAATCTTATGGATGAGATCTCAATTATCGGACTATGGCTTTGAATTCAACAAAATCCCTCATCGTGATAATAAAAGTGATATTACTCTCTCATGCAACAACGTTCAACACTCAAGAGCAAAGCATATCGACATTCGACATCATTTCATCAGGGGAACAAGTGGAAAAAGGTGTGGTGGAACTATATTTTGTGAGTGCGAATATCGGTTAGCGGACATCTTCACCAAAGCTCTTCCAAGAGAACGTTTTGAGTTTATTCTTCCGTCTTGGCGAAAAGCCTTCAACCGAGATCTCAAAGCGTCTTCGGGAGGAAGACGAGGAGTAAAGGTCTATCTTCATCTATCTCTTGTAAATACTTATTTGAAAAACAAAATACAAAATTATAAAACCTTCAAAATCCATAAAAATCTGAAAAATTGAAAAATCTTCAAAAATATTGTCTTTTGTCATGTTTTTCTCGGTTCGATAAATATCTACGGTCTTTGTCTTTGTCATTCAAAGAATGACACGGGACTTTAGATGTTGTTCAATTCTTAAAAAAAAATCAAAAAAAAAATCAAAAAAATATTTTTGGGAGAAAGAGAAACAATGGTTTATTGTCATTTTCAGTGCAATAACCGGTTTTAAAAGAAAGAACGAGCCATGTTTACCATGTTTTCAAATTCCATGCTCGATTCTATAACATTTATATGCTGAAAACTAAATGCTTTGAAAAATAACTCGGTCTCTATTTTTGATAATCATCGGGACTTATTTGTCAAAATCTCTATCTCTCAATCAACAACCTATGTCATTGATTGAGGGGAGAATGATTTCAATTAAATTAAAAAGTTATTTGGCATTAAATTGTTTTCAAAAGATGTACATGCATGTTTAACAAATGGAGTTTAAAATCTCAACATCAGATCCTTATCAGTTAAAACGCTTTCATAATCAAGTCACAATTCTCCTTAAAAGCTTTCAAAATCAATTTAAATCTACAGAGATCACAAATCTCAAATGTTTTAATAATTGTGATCGGGGAAGAAGTTGTGATTTAAATAGGATTTAAACTGATAATTCGATAAATGGTTTCTTAAGTGATTAGCATGTTTGCCTCCCGTAGTGACAAAGCGATTTCAAATTTTCCATGCACACATTGAGGGGAGCATCTATAATTTAAAAACGTGATCATTTATCTCAATAAAGTGCATTCCCTCTAGTATGTGTAAAACTCCTTTCAAACCTAGAAGCACATATTGAGGGGAGCAAAATCATGAAAACCTCATCCTTCCCAAAATGCTTTATCTACTTGATTCGATTTGGGAAGTGATGTTGATATCTTTTAGAAAATGGTAATCAAAGAAGTTAATTCTTTCTCTTGCCTCCGTGTGCAAAACATTTTCAAATACTTGATGCACATGTTGAGGGGAGTTCTCGTTCTAAAAATATCAAAAACAATTCAGGTACAAAATGCTTTGATAATATATCACAAGTATACGGAATTGATTTTCAAATGGTTTTCAATTGGTTCCAATGGCGGATGAACAATACCAAATAGACCGACCAACTTTACTTTATGTATGGTGATATAAGGATGATAAGGTTAGGTATTTGTTCCCAAGATCCGCCGAGAAGGAGGGATCTACCGGGAACTATCCACTAGTTAGTGTAGAGTTCTTAGGTATGATAATAAAAGGAGAAAAATGAGGATATGGGAAGAGTCGGGACTAAGAGTGAGCTAGTCTTTGGAATAAACCCAACAAGGTTCTAGCTATGAAGTCTCGGTAAGAACTGAAGGGGTTGAAGAATTAAAAAGAATTGAATGAGAAAAGGGTGAAAACAAATAGCCCTCCATTTATTCAACCTTAGGGCGAATACCGGGTTCAATTCATATGCTACTGATGGTAACATCGGTATTGAAGACAAGGCGTCATGGACCCGGTGGCGCTGCACTTCAACTTTCCTAACCACTCAAGTTCCTCTTAAAAGGACTTGTTTCATTCTCACGGGGAACCACCATTATCTATCGACTTTCTCTTAGAGATTGTTGATATTGAAGAAGGAGACCCTCTCCTAGTCTCCGACAGGGATCCAAATATGCAAAATTGAGTCTAGAGCCACGAGATCATCAATAAATCTCATTAGGACACTTTCAATGAAGACTCTCTGTTTCACACAATGTGGAAAGAGATTATATCTTGAGTCCTACGCATTATCCTTGTGGTATTGCCAGAACATCCGAGTGATGTGTTTACATATTCACTGTGAAGATGGAAAGCCTTCTGGAGCCAACATCTAACAAGCTCTTGGTAGGTGGCATGTGAGATCTATTATACAGATCAACCATGTGACAAGCGAGCGAAAAAACAATGGGGCGATTCAATCTTTTGAATCAATCACAGTTCGAGTTATGGATTGACGGAAACCTTTGAAAAACCGGTCTTTGTGCTTTAAAACTCTTTTCATTAGCACGTCGACCGTGTACTAATTTTCAAATCAAAAGGTGTTTTATGATTGATAATTGATTTTCATTAAAACCTTCGCCGTATTGCAAAAACAATTTCTATTGAGCAATACTCGATTGTTTTTCAAATATCTTTTCATCAATCGGTGGACTCAAATTATTTGGTTCACTCACTCCGTGTTGTCTTCTTTGAGATGTTCGGTTTGAGAACGGCTAGAGCATGCGAAACCCTGTCAAGAAATTCTTGAATTATACGATCAGCGTACTTATGCTTGATCAACGAGGAACTGTGGGACGTGTACCTCAATTCAACGAAAGTGATCAAAGACACTTTCGTGCGATTTATTGCTAAGCTTGTATGCGAGTACACCCGGCGTTTGTTGTTGAGAATGAAGCGGTCAAACCATAGCCGCATGCTCACTTAACACATTCATCTCAAAAGAAATCATGATTAGTGCATCAATGACTCGGATATTTTCACTCCATGCTTACGCTTTCTGGCTGCTGCCAATATCATGAATCAACAAATGCTTCCGCTACTCTGATGAGAAGATATCATGATCGAGAATGTGAGCATGTCGGTCCTAAAGTCACAACATCACATAATACCAACACCACAAATGGATGTCGAGAGATTTTTATGGGCGATGAATCTCAAATGATGGCTCAAAATTATTATCACGTGGATCAGTTAAAGACCTCCACTTGGATTAACCAAACATGCAATGTGAAGAATCAATGACTACGAGCTTAGGAACAAAGGACTACATCAAGAATGCAAGAACAATTGTTAATGTAATATCTGTTTGTATTCAATGTAATTTTAGTGCATGATTGAGGTGACCTCCCTTAGGGGAGATTGTTAGGAATTAGAAATTCCGGTATTAAAGAGTCGGTCACCTCAAGTATATGTAATCGTTAGAAAGCTCGTAGTCATAGTTATTTTAAGTTAAGTAGTATTTAGTTAAGTAACACCGTGGAGGACGGACGGGTCTTTACCCTTGTATGCGATCCAGACCCGATGTGTGGCGATATATGTAAGACTATAAATACTCTCTACCTCCCAAGGTAGAGAGTTGGAGCTCATAATAATATCTTTCACTTTCTCTCACTAAGTTCCCTAAACCTCTAACTTTCTCTCTCTAGAATTCCATCTATATTCTACCTTGTGTTAATGTTATGATGTGTATGTGAAAAGTTATATCTTACAAAATCCATTCAATGTATCAACCATGCATTTCCCTGGACATCATATGATTTCAATAAGTTCAAATTATATGATCTGATTATCATGTTGATCAGGCGTCATAATACTTGCATCACATAACAAGTCCTTATTGTCATCATATTCGGTCTCGGGTCATGACAAAACACATAACTAATATCATAACAAAACATACCACATATAGATAACATACAGATAGCAAGTAACATACTATAACAAACTGTGATCCGCATATGAGTATACCACCGATGGCCATACTTCCCCATTCAAGCGGTAATAAAACAACATCATTAAGAAGATAAATAGCGTAATTCGAACTTATGACGACTAATTAACGGGAACTTAACGAATCTATCCGTGAAAGAAAACATGACGGGAACTATACTTTCAAAATGTTGTTTTATTCCCATTAATCAAACAAAATTGCGTAATTGTCATAAGATGAATTTCCAAAACAAACTTAATAATCCAAGACTCAATCATCTAAATGAAACAAAAGGACCTAAACCGAAATCTAATGTCGAATGCCATCTCATAAAGAGGACCACTCACTTAGTCGTAATTTCCTATTCTTGTATGGATTTAACCTACTAGTAGCCCGGTAGCGTAGACTCCAAGTCCGAATCCACCTCGTATTCTTCCCTCGTGTTCGTCATCTTAGCACTTCCCTCTTCTTCCTCACTTATCCATCCGTTCTTGTTTCCTTCATTTAGCGGTACGCGTAGGCGACTTAGCAAAAGTCACTTTTCCGATTCCTCTCTTCTTCTTCCCAAGGCTACCGATCCACAAAAAGCATACAAATCCACGACTCTCAAAATTTCAACCTACTCCCTCCATCTTCAAAGAATTCGGGACATCTATGATGATACCTAGTGGTGAAACCTTGGTTGTCAACGACTTTAGTTTCATACTCCTCCACTACTTTTCCGTCTACGTTCTTTAAGGTCAGCTTCTCCCCACCTCATTGTGCATGGCCACATACTAGCGAGAACTCGTATCACTCTTGTTGGTCCGCTTCACTCTACCAATCCTCTGCGAAAACCTTTAGCAATAACGACGGCCGGCATCATCTTCTCCCTAGGTTGCCTAGTTGGTCCTTGTTTGCTCCTATCGGATGAACTAGGCTGCTAATGAGGAATAACCATCTAAAGAATAACCCACTATTAGCAAAGTCTAAATACGATAGTGGGCGCCAAGAAAAGTGCAGAAAATCCTAAATCTACCCACTTCTCCACGAGGTCATAGCTTAGCTCTAAGGGTCCTTAAAACCTAGAGCTCTAAAACCATAAATTGTAACACCCCAACCCGACAAGGGTAAAGATATCACAAATACGGTTTCATATCAGAACTTTAAATATTATACAAAAGCGGAAGCCTTTACAAACTTACAAAAGATAATATAAATAAACTTAATATCGAAATAAATCTAAGATCTCTATCTCTAAATCTTGCTCTCTCCTCTATCTCTAATCTCAACCCGGTCGGCAAATATCCATAAGCTCATCTTGAATGCTTAAAACCTACCGCAGTGAAAAGAAAATGCGGCCGAGCTTACAAAGCCCAAAGGAGGATGTGATATATGAAACAAAAAGCTAAACAAAAAAAATATACAAATAACGAAATCAAAATGAAAAGATGATGAGGGATCTTTTAGGATTCTCGAGGAAGCACAAATATCTGAAATCCAAACAACCACGTAGCAATTTAAAAAGCATCTCATAGCACATTAATGACACAAACACAACCACATCAGTAATTACAAAATGGCCAAAACTTAACATATCAAGAATAATAGATTTCGTGTCAACCAAACGAAGAGTCTAATAACTACTAAAAGCGAGTTACCCGGCAAATAATCATGGCATTCATACAAATCAATTAATCTACGTAACACACTCCAACAATATCACAAAGAACGGAAATAGTAGCATTCAAATCATGGCAAATTTCACAAGCAATTCTAGAAAAACATATTAAACAAACTATAATTAAATAGACCGCATAAAACATAGCATAACCATTAACAATTATCAAAGCAGCCTATCATAAACTAATCCAGCTTCTCAATCAAACCCTAACATCACAGAGTTAAAACATGTATGTGTCACATGTACAGATAAAAAACACTAACCTATAAGCAAGGTTTACAAAATTAATCGGAATAAATTATGCATACTAAACTTATGTATCACTCACTTTCACACTAGCACATTCATCTTATAGATCAAATCGACTCTACATAACGAGAAACCAACATGACATCGATGACAACATGCTAATCCCATTTAAAACATATTAATCGAACCTAGCATTGTAAACGGTAATCACATAAACATACAAAAAGCATACACATATATAATAACATATAATAAGCCCATCACATAATCATAAACATTTGAACATACCGAATCATAACCTAATACTTAACATAGAAATAACCGTATAAAGATCTAGTTAACTACCACGAGCCCAACATATCATATCAAAAAACATCATAACTATATAGAAACAATCTCAAAATAATCCGAGGTTAGCTCCCGAGTTTTTTATGAAGACGCCGCATCGGCATTACCTACATCATTCACCTAGACAAATCATACTCCGACAACAAATCGTATCTAGGATGCATCCATAATGCCCCCACAAACATACATTGATAATATAATATCACTTGAGCTCATAACAAATAATAGATAAGGGACGGGCGTAACTTCACTCTAATGCCTCTAGAGTCAGCGTCGCATCATCGACACGGATATGGAACCCCATGACTAGTTAACAATTGGTTTCTGTCAAACTAACTTAGAATCAAACAAAATTCCCGTTATGACACAAGTCGTAATCAAACACAAGGTTCAACAAATATGCATATCAAAAGTCTTCCTAACACATAAAGTTCAAATCGTATCACATGGTTCAACAAAACATAAATTCAAGAAAGCAAATGTGTCAAACAATCGTGAAAGGGTTCATAGCAATGGCATTGGAAACCCTAATAAGTAAAATAGGAAAAGCTAACTAAAAAGAACATCATAAGGAACCTTTACTAAAAAGGTCAGAATATCCGTACCTTAAAGCAATGAGAGAAAAGCAAACGCATCAAGTGAATCCTAATATGTAACGCCGCTGGCCTTCCAACTTAATCTACACTTTTGATTATAATTTATTTAATACCTATTAGTATCATTAATGTCATAAATTTTTATTAATCTTATTTATACTTTTAGGGTCATGTAATATTCTTTTATTTTGTTTTAATTCGACGTAATTACAACATTTTAGAGTATCCATCATTAATTTGCCAAACTTATGGGTTACAAAATGATTTCGTAAACTTAAGGGTTTAGTATGATAAATATCTTATTTGAGGACTTATATGATCATCATTCAAAGTATAAAGTTTATAAAATGTCAAGGACTATTTTAGACTCTCTTTCAAAAATATTTTACAAAAATCTTTATAACTTACATGATTAACCAAGACTTACCATTCTCACATGAAATAACTAATTTGCACACTTAGCTTTTAACCCTAATCGACTTCCTATTTACGCCCCAGGGTTTCCCATACTTTTAATATCATTTATTACGATTTAATTTACATGTCACCCTTTTAATGATTTCCCTCTTGACCTAGAACTTATATGAAAACAAAAACCGGTTACCTCAAAACTCATGCATGTCTCTACACAACTAACTCATACTTGCTCTAATTCATAATTACTCAATTTATATATTACACCCTTAACATATTTAATTATAATGACCTAACCTTATATTATCAGATTTTATATTTTTAGCCCAAAGGTTTTAGAATTTACAAAACATACCCTTTTAAGTTAATAACAATTCAATGGCCCCTAAATATAAAAATTACACGCTTAACCCTCATACCTATTTTATACGCTAGTACCTTATTTTCTATTTACAAAAATAACCTTTTAAGTTTCATAATTTACAAACCAACCCAAACTTTTTATTTAAAACCGAATCATGCATAATCTACAAACCCTAAACCTAGGTTTAACCCATCATTAATTCATCATTATTACTGCACTAATTACCCTTATTTATAACAAAGGAATCCTAATCCTTATAAACCCTAATCGCTCCTATTATCTTCCCTTTTCATACGAGATCGAACAAAACAAATCCATAAATAATTCACACAAGTTTCAATTCATGAACATGTATTTTATGCGTGTCGATATCATCATATAAGAGTCTTAAAATTTTAGATCATGGTCCCAAAACTTATTATGTGCTCGTTCTCTATTTTATACGTTTTTAGGGTTTTAATTCAAAACAATTCCATACAACTTGTTAAATATGCATGACTAATTTTGCTGTGTTCTACATGACTTGTAGGACCGAAAATAATATTGGAAACATACCCTGATGAGATTTGACGTTAGAACAAAAGAAGAAATCACAAAAACTCTGGCCAAACCCTAATCGTAATCAAGAAACCAACCACTTCATCAAACCAGCAACCTTAGACATCGAACTGCATTTTTAACACCTTCTTTAACTTCAAAACTCGCCCAAGAAAAATAGCTTTAAGCCTTGGAAACCTAATGCTCTAATTATGTAGAGTTTTCTTAGGTCAGGTTTAGGTATAATCGGCTTCTTTTAGGGTTGTTAGGAATAAAATATAAAATCAGATAATGTGTTTATATATGGTTTTATAATTTTTATATGGGCTATATAATGTATTGGACCTATAATAAATGGATCTTAATTTTATAAAATTTGTATTGGGATTTTATTAATTTTATTCTTTTATAAAACTTAATAAATAATATATTCGCCATATGTATAAAACAAAAAACGAATTTTATAAGGTTATAAACTATAAAAATTAACTTTACAAAGTCTTTAAAATTTATTTGTATCATATGTGATATTTCGATAATTTTCTCAATTTACATAGCTTATTTGGTACCTTTTAAATTAATTATTCATATTTTTTTATTATAGGGGTATTTTGGTCTTTTTGTGAATTTTATAAATTCAGGTATTACATATTATAATGGGTAAAACTTACAACCCATGGATCATATCCATAACCCATGGTATTGACCCATAACCATTTGACTAGGTGCATTGCACCCATTAGGTAAATTGTATCTAATAAAATACCCATGGATCAACCCATAACCCATGACCCATGACCCATAACCAAAATACCCATGGGCAAAGAGGAGCATCCCACGGATCCCTAGTTTTACACTAGACGGATCCCTTGAGGGAGGGATCCGTGGGATCCGTGGAATAGTAGTGGTTTCTCCTCTATAAATAATGAGTCATTTATTCCTTTTGGCTTGCCACTCTTACACATACTTTCCCCAATTATTGTAACTTTCTAACCACTGATCCTAAGGGATCTTTCTATGTAGTTTGTCTTTTGTTTTGTGTGATTCTCTAGGTTCCTCTTAAAGCTATATATCAACCAATTTTGAAGTCGCAAGCTCAAGTCCATGGCTGGGTTATGCATCACATCATCAAGACTACCGAGGTTCTCTTGTTGATAGTTCTTTCCTTTCCATAGAAGTTGTGTCAAGGGTATTAGTGAAGAATGCCGAAAGGGTCAAGACGTAACGCATTATTGAAAGATGCTTTACGCCGCCCGGGTCAAAAGCATTAGTGAAGAATGCTAAAGGTGTCAAGACGAAGGCATTAGTGAAAGGTGCTAAGCGTTGCAGTCAAGGGCATTGGTGAAGGATGCCTAGAAAACAAATCAAGTGGCATTAGTGAAGAATGCCTAGATCATATAATCGATGAGGTGCATCGTATATACATATAGCGTGTAGTTTGTTTCCAAGGATGTTGATATCCTTGATGGTGTTGTAATAAGGAGCTGGCATCTTTGGGATTAGGTGTTGTGTTGTGTTGGGTAGTAGTTCCTCCATTGTAATGGAACTCGTACTTAGCCTAGCAATCGATAAAGGGTAGGTGACGCTTGTGGTAGGTGTGGTTCACCTGGTGTAAAGAACCCTATGGTTAGCCTAGTACCTAAAAGAGTAGGCTTAATGCCAGAAGGCTCGCCATATGAGTTGGTATCGTAGTGATTGCATTGAACTCTCGAAAGTAGGTGACTCCTAGGAGTGGAGTAGCAAGGAAGGTGTCCTTGTAGCCAAACCACTATAAATACTGCGGTCGTGGTTGTATGCTTCTTACCTTTATCTTTCATTACACTTTTTATACATCTATCTATCAACGCCCAAATATACACACTCTAAGTAGATTGACATAAGTCGATCTAAATATTTTAAAAGGAAGTTTTAAATTGGTAAAACTATTCAACCCCTTCTAGATTTTACTAATTGCAGCATCGAGGCTTCGTTACCAAGTTTCTTAGAGTATGTTGTACTTTAAAACTTGATAATGATCCGCGTATGTTTAAGAAAAATATAAAGAAGGAAATATTTCAAAACATTTTTTTCTCTTCATTGACATTGATAGATCATTCTAACATATTTGTTTCAAGAAATCTTCATGCTAGGATCTCTTTAAAACCTTCATTTCTATTCAAAGAATAATGAAGTCAACCTTCAAGAAAGGAATAAAAGTAATCACAACCTACTCTACTCTAAGTCAAAGGATTACTTTTAAGAGCTATGAAGTATTTTTTAAAATATGTCTTCATAAGCCGAACCAAGAAGCATAAAGGTATGTTTACTTTTCATTAGCTAGCTTACATGATTATGTTGATATCATAGTTCTTGTTTGTTTAATAATTTCTAGTCTCTTTAAAGTCTATCTTTCTTCACTTTCCTAACTTACTGACGCCATCGAATAGTATTCCCTTTGATTTCGCTTGCCAAACTAACGCCGTTGTCACAAATGGATCCTTGATAATTAACTTATCAAACTCGGCCACCAAAACATTTTTCATTTGAAACCTCTAAACTATTTTTGTTCCATAAGCTACTCTATAGCCTACTACAAAAATAATGCCAAACAACCTTTTTCTCAGTCTACAAGAGCTTCGGGTCCTCTAGTTGTACTAGTCGGATCCCAAATACAAGGGATCGGGAACCGTGGACATAGAACAGCTTTAGCACGCTTTTGAAAACAATTACCGATCATTTTCCCTCCCCACAAACACAAAACGACTTAAGAACCTGACATCCTCTTAGGACCCATATCCTCAAGTACTCTTCTCTAGAAAACCATTGTAAGTAATTTAACTAACATGTTCTAATTTTCATCATCCTCATCCTAGGGTTTATGGTTTCTCAATTTCTAATCAATTAATTTAATTAGGGTTTTCAAAATTAATCACAAAGGGCTTTCACTCAACTAAGATTATACTTGTGTCACAACATTGTTAATTCAAATCAAAACCATAAACCCATCTCAACAAATTTTGCCTAATTGGAATATTTGTGTTTCTAGACCAACCATGTCTAAAGCCACTCAACAAGACCCATCATGATACCGCCCATTACCTCACCCATTACTATTGGAAAGAAGGATTATCAAAACCGATCAAAAAGTCTCAAAAAACTTGAAAACAACTTATCCACGAAGGTCGTAGTAGCCGGGAATGTTTCCTTGAAGATACCGACATTTGTCAAGTCTTCTCAAAGAATCAAATTTGATTGTCTTCGGTTACTGATGAACAAATTTGTCGCTTTTCATCTTTGAATTCTACAAAAGCATTAGAATCATTCAAAAAACAATCGGCGATAGCATTTCAATCGCTTTATCATCAATAAACGGCTTCACTCTACCCCTCAACACATTCGCCAAATCCTTCGCGATTCCTTGTGAAGGAATTTGTATGTACTCTCAAGATTGGGCAATATCTTGTCAATCCTTTGCTCTTAATCCCAACCCAATATACCATACCCCTTGATGAACCGTGAAATCCGTCCACACCATTTTCAAAGTAAGAGTCGATCAATCCCCGCTCAAAGCAAACAAGAAGCTTATTCACCGCGGATCCCTTTCAAATGGAACTCTTCAAATGCACCCCATGTTTAGAAATGGGAAGAAATTTTTAGGAAAACGCCATTAGCCTAGTTGGTAAACAAGGATCATCCAAATGCATGTATCGCAAAATGATTTATTGTCTTATCCACCAAAAGCTTATTTAATCTCAGCCATTACATGGTGAAGAGAATGGCCGAGGTATTCAAGGTTTCCAACATGGTACTTCCATATGGTATGCTCCTAACACGACTTTGTAAGTATGTTAGTGCATTGCAACCATCTCCTATCAAAGATGATCATTTCCTTTCTGTAACATCTTGGATTTCATAAACACATCATATCATAATCACAAGTAGGCATTTAATATTAGGTTTTAGAGAGAGAAAGAGTTAGAGGTTTGAGAACTTAGTGAGAGAAAGTGAAAATCTTATTATGAGCTCCAACTCTCTACCTTGGGAGGTAGAGAGTATTTATAGTCCCACAACCCACCCACGGGTAAGTCCACAGTCCCTCCACGGTGTTACTTAACTAAATACTACTTAATCAGAAATAACCATTTACTCACGAAGCTTAACGATTACATATACTTGAGGTGACCGACACTTTAATAACTGGAATTACTAAATCCTAACAATCTCCCTGGGAGGTCACATCAAATTATAATGAATACAAACATATATTACATTAGATTGTTCTTGGATTCTTGATTAAGTTCTTTGCTCAGTAGCTCGTAGTCATTGATTCTTCATGTTCCGCATGTTTGGATAATTCTAGTGGAGGTCTTTAACCGATCCACGGATAATGAGTTTTGAGCCAGCCTTTGAGATCATCGCCTACCATAAATCTCCACTCATCCGCTGTGGTGTTGGTATTATGTGATGTTGTGGTTTTGGATCGACATGCTCACATCTGGATCATGATTTTCATCGCAGTAGTGGAAGCTTGCTGATTCATGATATTGGAAGCGCGATAGCGTAACATGGAATGAGAATATCGTGAGTCATTGATGCACTAATCATGATTTCAGATGAATGTGATGTGAGCATGCGGTTATGGATTGACCGCTTCATTCTCGACACCGCGAACGCCGGGCGCATTCGCATACAACAGCTAGTAATAAAGTGCACCGAAAGTGTCTTTGATCACTTTCATTGAATTGAGGTAATACGCCCACGGTTCCCCGCTGATCAAGATAAGTACCGCTCACTTGTGATCGTGCATAATTCAAGAATTTCCTTTGATGGTTTCGCAATTTAGTCGTTTCTCAAACCGAACGCCTCAAAGAAGACAACACGAGTTAGTGAACCAAATAATTGAGATTCACCGATTGATGAAAAGAGATTTGAAAACAATCGTACCGCCAATAGAAATTGTTTTTGCAATACACAAGGTTTTAATGAAAATCAATTATCAATTATAAACACCTTTATTTTGAAATATGAGTACACAATATGTGCTAAAGAAAAGAGTTTTTAAGCACAACAACCGTTTTCAAAGGTATCCATTAATCCATAACCTGAATCCGTGATTGATTCAAAAGATTGAATCACCCCATTGTTTCGCTCGCTTGTCACATGGTTGATCTATTAGATAGATCTCACATGCCACCAACCAAGAGCTTGTTTGATGTTGGCTCCGTGAAGGCTTTCCATCTTCATTGTGATATATGTTTGCATATCACTCATGTTCCGCAATACTACAAGGATAATGCGTAGGACCTATAAGATATAATTTCTTCCACATTTTGTGAAACAGAGTCTTCATTGATTGTGTTCTAATGAGATTTATTGATGATCTCGTGGCTCTAGACTCAATAGTGCATATTTGGTTCCTATTCTGGAGACTAGGGAGAGGGTCTCCTTCTTCAATATCAACGACCTCTAAGAGAAAGTCGATAGATTATGTAGGTTCCCCGTGAGAATGAAACAAGCCCTTTTAAGAGGAACTTGAGTAACTTGGGAAGTTTAGCAAAGACGCCACCGGGTCCATGACGCCTTGTCTCAATACTTCAAGTAGAAAGCATATGTATTGAAA
This sequence comes from Chrysanthemum makinoi, assembly GCA_910596185.1. Lineage (NCBI taxonomy): Eukaryota > Viridiplantae > Streptophyta > Magnoliopsida > Asterales > Asteraceae > Chrysanthemum > Chrysanthemum makinoi. The sequence continues at coordinate 110,605,096 of OU343220.1, forward strand.
CTGGTTTCTGCCCTAAGGTTGAATTAATGGAGGGCTATTTCTTTTCACCCTTTTGTAATTTCATTTCTTTTTCATTCTTCAACCCCTCGCTGCCTACCGAGACTTCTCATTTCGAGAACCTTGTTGGGTTTATTCCATTTTTCGCTCATTCACCGCACTCCATATCTCACTTTTCTTCTTTTTTTTTCATCATACCTAAGGACTTCTACACTTATCTAGTGGATTGTCATCGGGTAGATGCCTCCGATTCTCCGGATCATGGGAACAAATACCTAACCTTATCATCTTTATATCACCATACATAAAGTAAATTTGGTCAGTCTATTTGGTATTGTTCATCCGCCATTGGAACCAATTGAAAACCATTTGAAAATCAATCCGCATACTTGTGATATATTATCAAAGCATTTTGTACCGAATTGTGTTTTGATATTTTAGAAAATGAGCCCTCAACATGTGCATCATGTATTTGAAATTATTTTGGCACACGGAGGCAAGAGGAAGAATTAACTTCTTTGATTATAATTTTCTAAAAGATATTAACATCACTTCCCTCGACAAATCATAGATAAAGCATATGAAGGATGAGGTTTTCATAAGTTTGTTCCCCCTCAATATGTGCCTTGAGTTTTGAAAGAGTTTTGCACATATTAGAAGGAACCTACACTTAGAGACAAATCAATCACGTTTCAATTTTTTGTGGTTTAAAAGATGCTCCCCCTCAACATGTGCATGGAAAATTTTGAAATCGCTTTTAAGTACATGTGGAGGAAAGCTTGCAACACTTGTGAAACCATTTATCCAATTATCAGCTTTAAACTCAATTTAAATCACAAATTCTCCCCATCATAATTTTCAAATCATTTGAGATTTGTGATCTGTGTAGATTTAAATTGATTTTGAAAGCTTTTGAGGGGAGATGTGACTTGATTATGAGAAACATTTAACCGATAAGGATCAAGTTTGAGACTTAAGACTCCAAAGATTAAACATGCTTGACTATCTTTTGAAAACATAATAATAACAAAGGTCTTGTACCAATTGTATACAATATTGTAAAACATTTTGGACCTTTCTTGATTACGTACCAATTGTTTAGAAAAATACTATTTTTGATTGAGATCATTCTCCCCCTCAATGACATACATATGTTGATTGAAGGATAGAGATTTTGATGTGATGAACTAATCCGGATGATTTTCAAAAAGTAGAGTCTCAAATATTTTCAAAGCAATTTGTTTTCATTAGATGACAAATATTTTTCTTAAGAATCATTTGAAGGAAAATATTTGAAAGGAAAATTTAGTCTTTTGACGACAAACATTTGTTTTAGAATCGAGCATGAGGTTTGAAAATTTAAGATAAAGCATGGCTCTGTTCTTTCTTTGAAAAGCGGGTTACTGCCTGAAATGACAATAAACCATTGTTTCACATTTCTCCCAAAAATATATTTTTTTGATTTTTTGATTGATTATTTATTTATTTATTTATTTATTTTTTATTTTTTTTGGAACATTCGAACAACTTCTAAAGACCCGTGTCATTCTTTGAATGACAGCACAAAGACCGTAGAAATTATCGAATCGAGAAAAATATGACACAAATACAATATTTTTTGAAAATTTTCAAGATTTTCAAGTTTTTTTGGATTTTTTGAAAGTTTTGTAATTTTGTATTTTGTTTTTCAAATAAATATTTACAATAGATGAATGAAGAAAGACCTTTACTCCTCGTCTTCCTTTTGAAGACTTTTTGAGTGTTTCCTGTAGACTTTAGACCAAGTCGCGGAGGAGGATAAACTCAAAACGCTTCTAGGAAGAGCTGGTGAAGATGTCCGCTAACTGGTATTCAGTCCTCACAAAATAAAGTTCCACCACACCGCTTTCCACTTGCTCGATGAAATGATGTTCAACATCTATGTGCTTTGCTCTTGAGTGTTGAACGTTGTTGCAGGAGAGAGCAATGACACTTTTATTATCACAAAGATGTAGGGATTTTTGTTGAATTCAAAGCCATAGTCAGATCATTGGGATCTCATCCATAGGATTTGAGCACAACAAGATGACATGGCTATGTATTCAACCTCTCAGAGGAAATAGAAGTAGTCATTTGTTTCTTTGAAGACCAGCTCACAAGCTTATCACCCAAAAATTGAGCACCTCCACGCGTTGCTTCGACGCAGGTATCTTGACACCCTCGCATGATCGCAATGACCGCGATAGGTCGTTAGTGACATACCGTTGTCTTTCTGATACCAAAGACCCATGTTAATGGTTCCTTGGAGATACCAAGGACCATTTTAACCGCCTCAAGGTGCTTTTAGTAGGCTTGGCCTCGATATCTAGCACACATGCATACAAAGTGAATAAAATATCCGTCTATCGGGTGAGATACACCGTGGATCCGGATCATACTACAATATTTCATTTGGTCTACCATGATCCCCGAGTGGTCCTCATCCAGCTTAGTACGCCAATCATGGGAGTGTCAAAATGGTCACAAGAATCAAATCCAAATTTCTTTAAAATCTCATTTGCATATTTAGATTGATTTATAAAAATTCCTCCTGGACTTTGTGAAATTTGTAATCCCAAGAAAAATGACATTTGTCCCATCATTGACATTTGAAATTTGGAACCCATTTCCTTTGAAAAACGGTCACATTCATTGGTGTGTCACGAGGTAAAAATAATATCATCAACATATATTTGAACGTGAATTAAATGTTTGCCCGACTTCTTCGTGACAATGTCGGATCAATCTCCTTTGGTGAATCCAAATTGTAAAACCCAAAATCTAAAAGCTGCTAAAAGACTATTTTGCCCCTCAAATGTAATATGTATAAAATAATGATAATATGTCACCGCTTCATCAAAATATAAAGTTTAACCTACCTTACTTAATAGTTGAAGAACACGCGGTGTAATGAGATCACAAAAGATTACTTTCAGAACGCTAAAACTCATGTACATTGGTCGAAGTTTTTACATAAACTTACAACCTCGATTGAAGCCCAACTAAGTTCTGGTTTTTGGCCCATGTTTTCTTTTCTTTAATCGCTAAGATAAACCGTGATGACCCCTCTCCCTCATTTTTTCGAGGACTTTCTATTGCAAACCATGAAACCCTAGAAACACAAAGTGACTACGGAACTTCTTTTTCCTCCATTCGACTCAAAGACATCAAACAAGGCTGGATGGTTGTGGATCTCGCTGGCGTCATCGGGGTGGATGTTATCATCGCTAAAAACGTGTATGGGTTCGCGTAGTTGCTTTGGTCCTGCCGTGGCTTTGTTGTCCGCTTCGTCGCGTGACACATGAGGGCACAAAGGTGCTTGGTTTTCTTGGCTATCGCCTTGTTTTCTTCCCTCTTCCTTGCATCGCCTCAAAGGTAACATCACGGGCCTCATCCTTCCCTCTCTTTGTTTCTGAATTCTAGCCGTGTGTATGGTCTTCACTATGCATGATTTTACACTTGTGACATGTTCACAAAATGATTAAAACATGGTCAGAGTAAATCTAGTAAATAGGTTACATAAAATTAAGAATAAAATCACATATGTGTCGAATGAATATGTACTACTAATATGGTTTGCAAATCTGATTTTTATGGATCTCTTGTCATGCTTGGCTCTTTGTTTACATCAAGATTAAATGGGACTAAAACGTATATATGGTTAGTATTGTTTGGTGTCGAATGGTACAGGTGTGGGTTCGCTTGATGTGTTAATGGGGCTTGTAAACTGTTTTGGGGAGGATATGGCTTGACACAACTAAGGTATCATGAGGGGTCGGATTAGTCTGCATAATCAGGTTGTGTAGCTTACATGGGTCATGGGTATGCTTGGATAGGTAAAACATGTGCTTATAATGGTTTTAATAAACCCTAAAACCGACAAAGATCATATGTCGAATTTGTGGGTGTTATAGATCCAATTTTATAAGTGCAATAATCTGGGTTTTTGTGGGGAAAGTTTATTTTATGTCTTAGTTAAGTTTTCCAAGTGGTTTATCGAATTTGAGTTGTCTAAGTCGTATTTTTGAATTTTACAAGATCAAGTGTCAAAGCCGAAAACGGGTCTAAAATTTAGTTGTATTGTTTGATTTTTCATTTTCAAACCATAAGGAATTGGGAGCTCTCCTTTTACATAAGTGACATTTAGGTTATGAATGAATTTCTGGGAGTTTTGGGAGTTTTTATAAGGTGTCTAAACATGTCTAATAAGCGCAAACTTTTAAGGTGTATTTCTTCGGGACACTTCCGTGTGTCTGGACTTATGATTTTCCATAGGCCATTTTATGGAAATAGAACCCTAAATTTTTGGAGAGTCTTTAACTCATGTGAACCCCGAATTTACTTGATTTTATTTGAGCTAAGTAAGTATTTTATAAAAATCAAGCAATTCGGTCCGTATATGAAGTTAAGAAAAAGAAAGATAAAAAGATTATATCAATAAGTAAAACACTTATACATGCATAAGAAGTTTATAAAATGAGTATATAAGTAATATATGATATCAATTCGTGTAGATTGGTTGGACGGCGATACGACGCTGCTTTCCGTGTTACTTTTCCGTTGTTTCATTACGCTAAGCTAAGGTACGATATTCGACCTTTCAAAGAAGGTTTCTATGACGCTTTTCTTTCTAGTTTTTCTATTTCAATTATTAGGTTTCCTCTCCGCATCATGTATGAACCCTTTTTGATTGTTTGATTCGGTTGTTTGTTTGAAACACCCGCTTTATTGAATCATGCAATATCTGACTTGAACGTTATGTTAGAAAGACTTTGATACGCATATTTGTTGAACCTTGCTATGTTTGAGTATGAATTTCTCGATTATGAACATCCGACATGAACGATGATATGTGATTGTGATATGAACCTTTGATTTATGAACATTTGATATGAACCCTTCATTAGTTTGATCCGTTGTTTATCCAAATCTCCGCTTATTGGAACCATGAAACATCCGATTTGAACTTATGATATGAAAACTCGATTTGTAAATCCGTTTGACCTCTATGATGAATTACGACCGTTCATTTATGACAACTGCTTGACCTAAGTTAATTTGACACCAGCCATTATTTCACTAGTCATGGGGTTCCATGTCCGTGCCGCTGATGCACCTCTGACATGACCCCTAGGCAGAGTGATGTCTCCCCGCCACGCCCCTCATATCCTGCTTATTGATAGTTTGGCCACTATCTCTCAGGGGCTTATGGATGCATCCTAGACTGATCCGTTATTTGATATGATTTGTCCGGGTGAATGATGTCGTGGGTGCAATAATGCTGCCTTCACAAATTCTCGGAGCCAGCTACCCATTTGTTATTGAGGTCCTCATATTATATAAGGTATTCCAGGTCACCTCGACAAGAAAGTTACTTCGATATGATATATGTTTTCTGCCTGCGGGTAGATAACTAAATCAGATTTGCTATTTCGTGTTAGATATTCTGTTTATGATTCCGTATTTGTCAATGTTCCCATTTACATACTGAATTATTATATGTTTATTGAATGTGTTTATGCTTTGACATGTTTATGTGACTACCG
>OU343220.1:110610756-110726612 GCA_910596185.1 Chrysanthemum makinoi
GTTGCCAATAATATTTTCGAGAGGATGGTCTTTTTGTCCATCTATGTGTGGAGGTTGATGTTGGTATACATTGTGCAGATTTTGAGGATTCAAATGGCTTGTTGAAGATTCGCGACATCACAGTGCGGCTGATCTCATGCAAGCGGGTTAAAGCGCATTTGGATCAAAATCTGCGAGGTGGAGGTACTTCATTGAGAACATCATCGGCCAGGTTCATCATTGTTGAAGCGGTTTGTTCAAGCTGTTGGAGTCAATGGTGGTGCTTCTTTAACCGTAGTTGTTATGTTGAGTGTATCGGGTATAAGAGTATTATTAGGTTGAGCGGTGAGAAGCAGTAGATACACGAACACGTTCATCAATATCGATCACGAATATTGAGCAAATAACCTTTCCATTTGTTGGCAGTAAATCGGGGCTTTGTTCAATGATGATGGGGTTTGGGGAAGTTTAAGGTTTGTGTCCGGGTTCCAAGCCATTATACTCGAAGCCATTTCCGGTAAGTTCATCAAAATGAGCATGAATCGTTTCCATCCCTTTGTTCGACGATTCCAGTTGAAACCTTTAGAATTATCACAATATCCATAAAGACTCCAATGTCACTTTGCTTTGAGCTTTCCATAGTCATCACGATCATTATTTGGATAGCAAAGAGATCCAAAGACATGAAAGTGTTTGAGATTCGGTTTTATGTTGTGGACAAAAGGTGTTTTGTTGTGGCGTTTTGTAATCATAGAACGGTTTTGAGTATAGCATGCATGATACTGACTTACGCCCATAAGTATCTGGAAGTTTAGCGTTGATTAACATTGTTCTTGCAGCTTCCACTAACGTTCGGTTTAGTCTTTCAACAACTCGTTTTGTTCGTGTAATGCGTGCAATAGATGTACGATCGCGAATTCCCACTTTCTCATATTCACGAAGAGTTTGGTTAACAAATTCATTGCCTCATGCATTCGATTAGTCTAATGGTTGTTACGTAGATGAACTTGTATTTTTGGTGAAAGGTGATGATCATCGTGGAGCTTGATCTTTGCTTGAAGAAAGTAGACCCAAGTCAGTCGTGAATAGTCATCAACAATTACTAAGATGTAGCGTTTGCCATTGATCGTTTGCCGCGCGATCGGGCCACACAAATCCATGTGAAGAAGATGAAGCACATCTTGAGAGCTGTGTTCCACCTTTGAAGGAAAATGAGCACGAGTGCTTTTGCCTTGTTCACAAGGTGAGCAAAGGTGATCTTTAGAATACGAAATAATGGGGAGTCCTTCAACTAGTTTTTGTCGAGCAAGGTTGGTGATGGTTTGAAAGTTTAGATGTGAGAGACGACAGTGCCATAGCCAGGATTTTGTTGATGTTGCCTTTGAAAGTAAGCAGATGGGAGAGAAGCAACCATGTCTTGCATAGAGATAGTGTAAAGACTTGAATTACCGAGCCGGACATAAAGTCATTTCCTTGTAGATCAAGAATGAAACAAGTTTTCTCCCAGAAAGCAACCTCCAAATCTCCATCACAAACGGCCCCTCAAAACAGATTGTGACCGAGGCCTTCCACATAATAAACCCCGCTAATTTCGATGTTCCCATTGATATAGTCTCCGTAGCCCATGATAGCTGCGAAGTGATCATTCCCGTCGGCGGTGCCAATGAACTTTGCAATAAAGTTTGATAACAGCTTTAAGGTTGCGTCATGTCGGGAACATCCGCTATCAACAATCAGAGAGAATGATCGTATCACCGCATTACACACAGATGACACGAGATGGAATAGAAGTAGATGTGGAACCGAAATGTTAGAGGGTTCGAGCGCTATAGTAGACATACACACATCAATAGCTTTAGGTATCCATTTAAATCCTAGTGTGTTATATATCCATTTCGGCCATCTCCAACTAGTATTTGCTTTAGTCTTAGTGAATGCACTAGGTGGTACTACATTCCTAGGAGGTGAAACGGAGCTACAGAGGACAACAATGCGCTTTCTTAGAATCTAAAGAGGCGGTCTAGCATAGACTTAGAAAGATTTGTGGGCCTAGAGGTATTCCGGTTCTTAGGATTCTTTAAACGAGAGATGATAGCTTTAGCAACACATTTATCATGACAATCGAATTCATACTTTCCGACAAATAACACAAGGTGCATCGGACTGAATATCAAAAGTACTTAACGGTTTAGCATTCGTTACATCACTATTTCTATTACATTTGCGAGACGCAATATCTATAGTGGAGGCAACGTGAGTCTTATTCATAGTCCTAGGGTGTTCTTCTACTTTAGCATTCCTTATTGATCTTTTCTTAGGTCGTAACTTCCTATTCTTCGATGTAGTGCTCTAGGCCGTGAAGTGCGGACGTTGGAAAAGACGCAACTATTCTGTTTCAAGAAGGAAGCACGTTAGCAATTTGTGATTTGGCAGTAGTGATTCTAGGTTCATGATTACTAAGTGTTACTGGGGCTATTCTCTTAATCATGGTGGGCGGAAGTTGTTCATACTTTCCTAACATTTCTCTTAACTTAGAGATAGTGTGAATCAGATCTTGATTTTCAGACCGAATATTTCCAACAAAATGCATAACTTCTTTAGTGTGTGCAAGATAATGATCAAGTTCATTTGATGCTTCATCACGAGTCTTTTTGAGTAAATCAAATATGACACCATATTCCTTTTAACTTTTACAAGTTCTTGTTCATATTTTGAGATTTGACACTTAAAGACACTTTTTGATCATCCGTTGCTCAATTTAGGATCGAAGATTTTGCACGGCGGGCGATTTTGTGTTGAAAAGCAAGTTGTTGATCGTGAATATCTTTTGACACCAATTAAGACGACGTATTGCATTTGAAAGTTCGTTTGACAATCGTTTGTTTTCAACTTTTAAGGACTCGATCCGAAGCACATTATCAGTGTTCTCAACATTTACCACAGAATCAATAGTATCATCAGAGATATAATCAAATGCATATGACAAAGAATTCAATAGCACAACATTATGGACATCGGCACGAGATGACATCTTCCAAGAGTCGATCAACATTTTTTCTCAACAGTTTCTTTTTACGTTTAGTATTAGAAATAGATGTTTTACTTTTCTCAGCGACCTTCATCAATCCAAGTTCCTTATGAAAGTCCCTTTCCCAAGACAATGCACTACTTTTCAAATTTTTAACATTTGGTAAAGATTTTTTAGAAAATGTCTCTTTGTTCTGCTAGAGCGTTGAAAATGTTGAACTTTGATTTCGAATGATATTCTATCTCATGTTGTAAAATTTTTGAGGTCGACCATGAAAGGTCAAAATATCAAAGAATTTCGATTTTCGGGTTTTGAATTTACTTCACTGATGGAAGGTAAAGGACCATAAGTTTGTGCATAATCTAGTTTGGGATTAACATTAGAAGACTCAGTGTTTTATGATAATCCTTGTTGTGTTAGAAGAATCCATTGGTGTGACGAAAGTGACCGCTTTTGAATAGTTAAAGGTTTGTTGTAAACAACTTTTTCTAATTTTGATCGACTCTCGTCTTCGGCATCTAATTCCTCTTGACGATGATATTCAACAACACTCATAACAGAATTATCAATTTTATATTACCTTTGGAAACTTCGGGATTTGGTTTGAATGCTTTTGGTGAAAGCTTAGGTTTGTAATCGGCAAGATTTGGTCCATATCCATTTGGATTGGGTTTTAAAGTAAACTTTTCAATAGCATTCTGACTCGCCATGTTTTTTAAACAACAGTTTTAAACTCTTTAAGTTTGTTTTGCAAGCCGATGATTTCTTCAAGATGATCATCTATTCGTTTCATTGAATGCTTTTTGTATGCAGAGAACTATTTTTGACAAGTTAACAACTCTGCCTTAGCTTTTTGATTTTCCAAGGTGAGAGCGTTAATTTGCTTGTTATGTTCATGTTTCAGTTGTTCTATTTCAGACAACGAAGCATTCTTCGAAGCGGCTAGATCACGCATCTGTCTCTCTAAATATTTTTCATTTTGATGAGATTTGGTAAAGGTGCTACAAAACCGTTTTCACGTTTTTCTTGAGTTTTGAAAAGTTGAGTTGCTTTTGTAAACATTCAAAATCCTTGGTTAACAGTGCATTTTGCTTTTCAAGTCTAATTAATGGCATGACATTTTTCCACTATGGTCGATGGTCTTGTATTAAACGAGCAAAATGCGGAGGAGGCAAAAGTTTGGCGTGTTCAATGTGAGTCACAACATGATCATTACTGAGATCCTCAAGTATAACCACGGAGTCAATTTGATTATCAAGGAAACCGTTTGGTCATCTTGATCGTCAAATATAACTACGGGTCTAGTTGAAAATCGTCGGAATGAGATGTGGACGACTCATTTTGAACATTGAGCCTTCGGGATTCGATGTTGGCGGAGATATGAGATCAGAGATAAATATGGTTTGTTGGTGCACGAGACAAGCCATCGTGTCATCACTGGGCTGTGTCACTCATGTGTAACTCATGCATATTAGCCATCAACATAACAGCTGCATTGGCCTGCAAGTCCTCCATATCATCATCTGAAGCGCATTTGCCATAAAGCTTTGTTCTTTGTGCGTGAGAGTTCCACCAGCTTCATCCTTAAGAGCCAAAAGAAGAGCCTCTTTGTGATAAGCACGCCCAGTCCTTGGCTTTGGGCATGCATTAGCAGGTGTCCCTTCTCATTGCAGTTGTAGCATCGAAGACCATTCAACCCATTCGGAGCATTCCCTTGTTCCACCAGAGCTCGATTGTTATTCCTACCCAACATTAAACCCTTGACCACCGCCCATCGGCGACCATAACCACGATTAGAACTTCAACTCGTCCATTGTTCAACAGGCTTGATTCCTTGTGTTAGATGAGGAACGAATACGGTTGTTGGATTTGTTGGTATAACTGCTAAAGGCATTAGCAATCATAGCAAATCCTTGTTGCAATGCTTCGAACGGATCGGATTCCTCATTAGCTTCAGCGACAAGTGCTTGAGCATTGTTGTGGAGGTTTGTTGAGGTTGAGGCTGTGAAGGATCATATGGTGTGATTGTGCAGATTGGTTGAGTTCTTTGGTTGAGGAGAATAACCGTTTTGAGCATATAAGGCAAGTTGTTGATTTTCCGGATGTGTCGGTGGAGCGATTTGAGCATGGAGAATCCTTTCCCTATCAACTTCCTTTTCACGAGGCTTCAAGTAATCGTACAACAATCCATATGTAGAATGATGCATATTCTTCGCTTGACGGAGAAAAATGACATACTTCTCCCATTCAGTACCAAGACTACTCAGGAACTTAGTATTCACTGCAATTCTTGGCATGATGATGTTGTGTTTATCCAAATCATTGATGATGTCTGAAAAACAATGATGATAAGACTTTAGTGTCTCTCGGGTTCAATCATGAAGTGTTCATAAGCCAAGTAAATTTTGGATTCCAAATCCTCCGGATTGAGTACAGATCCTTCCATAAGAAGATGAATATGATCCCACATTTCCTGCGATCTTTTGAGCATCAACACTTAGAAGAATTGGGTTAGGTAATCCTAAGAGGATATATTGCATTGCAAGTTCATCTGCTTCATAGTGTAGAAGTTCCTCTGCATTCAGTCGCACAGTAGCAATGTTGGTTGTTCATCTCTTGGTGGATTAGCATTTGGATCGGGTACAATAACATAGGCATCGAAATGGACCTTCCATAATGACCTTCTTTAAGAACTTTCCATGTGGCTTCTTTAGATCACAAAATCTAAAGAACCTTATCACCCATTGATCGTAGTTTCTGGGAGTGAGCATTGGAGGTCTATCTAGTGATCCAACCTCATGAATTGATTGTTGGCTACTTAAAGCTTCACACATCTTTGCAAACCAAGTGGGTTCCTTCATAGTGTTCCTTGATGGATGTTGATTGAATTAATTTGTGTAGGGTTGAACTTGAAGACTTGGTGATGGTTGAACCATTTGAGGTTGTGGAATTGCAGCAAGTTGTGGAGTATGTTGTTGATTAAATTGTTGTTGATAAATTGCTTGTTGTTGATTCCATTGTTGATGTTGTGGAGTTAGTTGTTGTTGACGTTGAGAATAAGTGTAAGGAAAATAGTTAGAGTATGGTGGTTGTGACATGTTGAAAACTTGTGTTGGTAAAAAATGGATCTTTGTAGTCGAATGAACCTTTGTTGATGAAGTATCCTTAGGCGTAGTAAGCACAATAACCAAGTAGCACTTAAGCGTAAAAACACCAAAGTTACACGTAACAATGAGAGTTACGCGTAGTTTTAGCTTACGCGTAAGTAGGGAAAAAAAGACACTAAAGTTATGCGTAGACACAAAGTTAGTGAGAAACTTATGCGTAGGATTACCTTAGGTAAAAGACAAGGCTTGGCGTAAGATTAATCTTATGCGTAGGATTTCTACGCGTAAGCTTTATGCTTATGCGTAATTTAGGGTTTTATCCCAAATGATCTTTTACACTATCACAGTACAAAAGATATCCAAAGTCGACGATATTTTCGAGCTTATCCAAGCAAGAAAACACGGAGTAAACTACAAAACGAAGATCAAACCAAGGATAACTTACAGCGTAGTTTTAGGGTTTTGCTACGCGTAGGATTACTCGTAAAGATGATAATGCCCAAAGATGTTTCTAAACCAGCTTTTGTGTGATGAAATAGCTTCAATAACACCAAAAGACACAAAAGTGTGAAACTTGATGATCCAAAGCTCTTAAAACAGTTATGCGTAGGGTGAAACCCCATATAAAACTAGTTTAAAAAACCACGATCCACGCATAAAGTTTGAAACTTTTTGCCAAAACACGTATTTTAACACCTTAAAACGTTGAAAGTACAAGAATCTTGGATTCAAAAGTGAAAAAGACGTTTTAAGAACCAAAATATCAACCGTTTACGCGTAGAACCAAGAAAAAAACTTCAAGAACAAAACGTTTCACCCAACTAGTAGGCGATTGATACCCTTTGTAAGGTCACTAGTTTTACAACACAAGCTTACAAGAAAGATAGAGAGGCGATTGAACAAGTATCCAAACACACACACACGATATAAAGGAAACGGTTATGCGTAGAGAGTGAGTGAAAGAAATAACTTGAACAACCAACCCTCAAGTGAGGGTTATTACATAGTATTTATAGGCAAGGAGCTAGGGCAACACTCCTACTCCTTCCCTTTTCCTTATTGGACATGGGCCTAAGCTTATGGGCCTTCTACATAAGCTAGACCTTAAACAAACATAAAGGCCATAATAAGCTACCTATTACATATGAGTAACTAACACTTGAATAAAGGTTTAGGAGTGATTCCAACAATGTGAAATCCAATATGTTACAGAGTGGAACTTTCTTATGCTTCAATGTTTATCCAAACTTCTTGAACGAAAGTCTGATGGAGATTATCTTTTCCACTTGCTTCCCCAAGGACAAATGAATTCGGGGCGGGTCAAGCTAACGACACGATAACAAAACAAGCGTTTCTATCTTCTTTCTATTCTCTTCTAATAAGTGACATGAAGGGGTTCGCCTCTTCGATTTCTCGTGTTTGGTTGTTTGTGATGTTTTTGTCTAGGATTTCCCGATATGAAGACTCTCGTGCTCGAAGTTTGTCTTTTCTCCACTTGAGTTTCATGATCGATGCCGATGGAAATCCGATATCCGAAATCTTATCGACTAACGTTTATCTTTTAGCATACTTAATAAACGGCTTTTAGATTTTCATTGATACCCTTGCCTTTAAACATTGAGTGCAATGTTTCGTTTTAGTCTGGGGTGGGTAATCTTCGATTTGATTTGACCGCACTTGCTTGTTTTTTGTCGTATACTCTCGCAACCCCGTTTTTTCTTAGAAAATGAAAAATTGTGCAAAAATGAGAAAATTAAAAAAAATTGTAAGTTTTTGCTAGTTTTATGACCGAAAAGTCTTTGCGAGTTTCTTAGAAGTTACTTTAAATATGCGTTTTTCTTGAAATAGTCTTTGCTAATTGCTTAGACAAGAGGCTATAAAATGCGATTCTAACTCACAAGGCCAAGAATTTGCAAGTCTCCCTAAGTGATTTTAAATATGCGAAGCTTAAACAAGAATTTGCTAGTTTCTAATAAGTGACTTTAAAAATGCAAGACTTGAGATTATTTTACGAAGCATTAGCTAAGTTAATATATGTTTTGACACCTTGTTGACTTTCCGCTAGTGAGAGTAGGAATGGAGTTCTGACTTGACCGGGCGTGTTGAGCCCTAGCTTGTTCCCTTAACCATAGATAATTTAATTATTGGCTAAGCATCCGCGGATCTCATTACTTGGGATTTTAAATTTGCGAAGATCGAGGAATGATAGAGTTACTTATGAGTTTAGATGCTAAGCGTGGAGTAGTTGGTTCTCTTTAGAGCCCATCGAAGGTACCTATGGCTTTTTGTTCCCACGAGATTGTTTCACCCCATATCTGTGAATAAATAATTAAAGATGTTCAGTTTTTGACGATAGTTAGTTCTTTGTCTTCTTTAAAGAATCCTTGCCCATCAGAGTTGGGTATACATCGAGGTCGGTGTTTGATTGTAAGTAGGATTTGGAGTTTGTCACAAAAATTAACATGAAATAAAGCCCAAATGTATTAAAGTTGAAAAATCCAAAGCCATAAAAGTTTTCTATGTCCGCCGGTACCCCCGTTGTCATGGACTTCTAAAAAGGTTGAGGAAAATCCAAAGTCATAATAATACTTACGATAAAACGGTAATCCCGTTGAGTTAGTGGATGAAAAGACCAAGGGCCAAATTGCAAAAATGCAAATATCTTTGAAATAAGTGTTAAGCCAAACTTTGAATCCGGAGATGTCTAAATAAAGCCTTTGTCTCTGACTGTAGATGAGTTGTCTCGGTCGCCATAAAAGGATATTCTCCCTAAATCGTGTGAAATTAGGACCTTGATGTGGACCTCATTCTTGTGTGCAACAGTTTTCGAGGGAAGATGGATAACTAATTATCGACTTAGCTTCATATCTTTATCGGAATAAAAGTTATCGAAATGAGAACTTGAAGAAATTCATTCCTCACAAAAATAAAAAAATCTAGAGGAAAATAGGAAAATGGGAGCAAAAGGTAATTACACAAGTAACTTCCATGGGTAGTGTTAGCATCTAGAGTCATATTTAACAATGATTTCGATTTTACGCTTAGTTTGGGGACTTGTGAAAAATCAGGGACGATGTATTCTATCCGTATGGTCACTTCACGCTGTGTTGTGTTTCCTACTCCGTGATCCTAAAATGTCTTTTGAAAAATGTTGGAGTTATTGATCGACATAAAAGTTCAACAAACTGTCACTCATAATTGGAATGTGCTTAATCGTAATATTTATATGTGAATAAAAAGGTAAACGGGGCGTTTTTAGAATTAAGGGTTTCTTAATCTCTTTTGAGGAATCTTTGCTACTTTTCATAGGTTTAGTAGAAAGAGATTGAAATCCCTGGTTTTAAAAGCGTGAGTTGATTGCATTGCGTGGGGACACGACAATCGTCTAGTCTGGGGTATTTTGATATGTGCTAAAACACATACCATTTCTTTACCAAAATAAACCCAAAATAACCAAGAAAGAGTCGTTTATGTCTAATATTTGTTGGTTTCTTGAGTTTATGCATGTGCAGGTATGGATATGACAAAACAGACAAAAGAAAGCCAAAACCGAAGAAAACCGAGCACGAGAGAAAGAAGAGTGCAAAAGCCGATGCCGGTTTGGATGCTCAAAAGTTAAATTTACGGAGTTGTGGGACATGTTCGGGAAGTTTTCACATATTCATCTTCACCTTATCATATTCTCACTTTATAATTTCACTTTCCTCATTTTATCACAAAATACCCTTATTTACCAAGTTTTACCCTTTTTACCCTCATAAATCCCATTCACCAAAATCACCTTTATCATTTCATAAATTACACATTTAGTCCTTGGTCTTAGAATTTTTACATGAATGATCATTGTGTAATTTCGGATACACAAAACAATGTCCAAATCACTAAATCCTTTTAACCCTCCAACACCACCTAAAACTATTTAGCCCTTAAGCCCAGTCCAATAAACTTCTAACCCGTCCACCACTAAAACCTATCTCTTGTTATTAATCCATTCTTGGTCAAATAAATAGTCAAACAACTCTAAAATAAACACTCCAAACCAAACGCGCCTAAAACCAGAGTTAAACCACCATTTGTACTGTTTACCTCATCACCATTTACCCTTTCTCACCTCAAGTTACCCACACTTAAATTGCATCTAGAAGCATCTTACATCTCTGACACGTGCAGAGGATTGCCACGCTGGCAATCCGTGGGAAGTGAGATGATAACATATGATCCAATGCTCTCAAATCATGCTTAGGAATGAAGCTAATGTTGAATGGCTGAGATTACAAGTGGGAAGGATCCTGAAGCTTCTGAAGATCAAACCCTAAGCTCCTCATCAGTTATAAATACCATTTCATTCACAGTTGTAAAATTTGTCCAGTTTTCATTGTCTTTAGAATTCTGTTACCATTTTAAATTTAAATTGTTTTAGTTAATTGTCTTTTTAATTCCAGTGTTATTCAGTATTGTACTCTCATTTTTTAATAAAAGTAATTTTCCCCATTTTTAATCTCAATTTAATTTCTGTCTTAATCTCTGTTTTAATCAGTTTTATAAGCTTTTACTCTTGTATGAAAAGCTCATGTAAGCTTGTCATGGCTTATGTGAGCTTGATTTAGCTTAATTCTGCTTCAATTTAAGATTTTTCATAAAAGTCAACATAGGTCAACGAAAGTCAACTTTAGAGTCAAACTAGTTTTAGAAGATTTTATGTTTTTAATCTGTATTTGTAACGAGGTTTGAGGTCATTTGATTGTTTAAAGTCAGCTTGAGTCAAAAGCCTTTTAGATTTAGTAGTTAAATTGCATTTGGTTATTAAGAGGAGTGTTTGGAATAAACCTGTTTTTAATTTGATTGTAAAGTTAGAATTTTTGTTATTGAGTTTAAAAACTTGATTTGTTTCTATTTCAGTTAAGTTTTCAAGTTCCTAGGTTATGTTTGTAGGTCTTAATCTGTTTTGCAAAAATTCTGTGATATCAGTCCTTATGAAGTTTTTGTAAGATTAATTTAGCATTTTAAGTCATTTTTGGTTGTGATAAAAATTTTTAAAAATTAAAAATCACTAGTTCAATAGGTGTTTTTAATGTGCACAAAAGGAAAAAAATTCAAAAAAATCTTTTGAATAAGCTGCAGTTGCTCAAAGTTGGTGGATAGTTTGGTTCTTGCCCTGCACATCAGAATTGGTGTTTTCCATATGAATCTGATCAAAGCTGAGTACTCATTTTATTTAGTAAGTTATTTTGCTGATTTATAACTTCCTTATATAGCTAGTAGTATATGTTTAATGTGTATCTCCTTTAGTGCTTATTTGTTTGTTTATTTTAGTCTGCTTTTTATCCCTATGGTTCCTTTATATCTGTTACTTTGATTTGTTCATTTCATGTGCTTATTAGCTTATCTAGGTTAGGTTTAGCTTAGATATAGGATTAGCTAATTTAGACTAGTTTTCCTGCTTTTGAAGTGCTTATTCAGGTCTGCTACTTGCTTATTTATTTTTGCACATCAGTTCCTACTTGTCCCAAATCCCCTTTGTTTTTTGTTTTTAATTTCTTCACCTTAAGTCCTTTTTAGCTATAATTCTGGATATAAGCTCTTTGGTTGGTTGTGGTTAACAGGGTATTTTTAGTTTATTTTTAGGATTTTTATAAGCCACTTGAATTAGAGCTCAAAGTACCCCTTGTAGTTAGTTTAGGTCAGTTTGAGCCTCAGGTAGCTTATGGTAGCTTATAGTTAGCTTTTAGCTTATTTTAAGTGCTTATTCATATTAGTTGTGTGCCCAAATCATATTTCCTGCATTCAAAAGTAGTTTCTGTTATTTGTCCCTGCACTTCAGTATTATTTTATAATTTTCTGGAAGTTTTCATATTTTTCCATGCTCTTTTGCTATTTTTCTGCATTTAAATTCATTTTTAAGGCTTTTTATAATTCAGAAAAAGGTCAGAAAAATATATTTTCAATTTTCCTAGATTAAGAAAAATATAAAAAGCCTAAAAAATATTTTTCCATAATTTTCTTAGTTTAAATAAAATTTTTAGCAATTTTAATTATATTTAAATAGTTTTAAATTCATAAAATTGAGAAAAAGTCAGAAAAATGTGATTCCAGTTTCTAAAATTCTTTTTAGTTAATTTTATTTTTTTAAAATATTTTTGTAATTTTCTAGCTTGTTTTCCTAATTTTTAGTACTTTAATTCTATTTTAATTGTTTAAAAATATTTTTTAATTCAAATAAATTCAAGAAAAATCATAAAAATTATTTTTAATTCTTAGATAGTTTTAAAATATCATTTTTAGTATAAAAGTAATTTTAGATCATTTTTCGGACTTAGTTTAGTGTAATTTGCATTTAATTCGCGTTTCATTAAATTCGTAATTTGCGTTTTTGATTTATTTTGCATAATTAGTTATTATTCCTTGCTTCCCCATAGATTTAGTTTCCTTTTATGCTTCCCTTGCCTCGTAGATTAGAAACTACCAAATTATCCCCCTTTCCCATTCAAATCCCGATAATCGCGACATGAGTTGAAAATCCATTCAACCCTCGTTCGGAACGATCTCGGTGCTCAAACCTAATACGTTTGAGTTACCCAAATACTACACTTCTATTATTGATCTCTTTCCGGAGTGAATCAAGGGTCAACTAATTTCCCATGTAAATCAGCATCCAGTTTGTTGGTATGTGCCATTGGTGTAGCATAGGTGTCACAACTTTGCATTCCATGTTTATTCAATATTTCAAAAGCATATTTGGACTGACTTAAGAAAATACCAGGGGGTGATTGATGAACTTGTAGTCCTAAGAAGAACGTAAGTTCACCCATCATTGACATTTCAAAATTTGTTTTCATTAGATGTGAAAAAGCATTTGAGTACTTTTTGTGGGTTAGATGCTAAAGGTACGGTTATCCGAAACAAGTCACGTCTGGTGGCTAAGGGTTATAAAAACGAAGAGGGTACTGACTTCGAAGAGTCATTCGCACCGGTTGCTAGACTTGAGGTTGTACGGATTTTTCTGGAATTCGCAGCTCATATGAACATCACCGTCTACCAAATGGATGTCAAAATGGATTTTCTAAATGGTCAACTAAAGGAGACAATGTATGGCAGCCAGCCGAAGGGATTCGTTGATTCAGAGTTCCCTAATCACGTCTACAAACTAAACAAGGCTCTCTGATTTAGGAAAACCAATTATAGAAGTGTAGTATACGGGTAACTCAAAAGTATTAGGTTTGAGCACCGAAATCGTTCCGAACGAGGGTTGAATGTAATTTTCAATTCACGTCGCGATTATCGGGATTTGAATGTGTAAAAAGGGATATTAGGGATTTCTACACTACGGGGCCAGGGAAAGTAAAGGGAAGCATATAAAAGTTCTAAATCAATAATGCAAATGACTAATTACGCAAATTAAATCTAAAAATGCAAATTACAAATTAAATGAAACGTGAATTAAATGCAAATAATACCAAACTAATTCCTAAAAATGATATAAAATTATTCTAAAGTGTAAAATGCAATTTGAAAACTATTTAAGAATTAAAAATAATTTTTATGAATTTTCTTGAATTTATTTGGATTAAAATCTAATTTTTAACTTTAAAAATAAATTTAAAATGCTAAAAATTATGAAAACTAGTGATAAAATTATGAAACTATTTTTTTAAAATCTAAACTAACTAAACAAAATTTTAAAAACTTATTTTGTATTTTTCTGATCTTTTCTCTAATTTCTATGAATGAAAAACTATTTTAAACTAATTAAATGTCTAAAAATTATATTTGAACTAGGAAAATTATGGAAAAATATTTTTTATGCTTTTCTTATTTTTCTTAATCTAGGAAAATTTAAAATATATTTTTTTGAGCTTTTTCTGATTTATTTGTATTAAATGCTAATTAAAAAGTATTAAACTCTATTTTTAAATCATAAAAATAGTAAACCGTGACAGAAAAATATGAAAATTTCCATAAAATTACTAAAAGTGATTATGAATCAAGGAAAAATGATGAAAACTAATAAGGATCATTGGAAATACAAGCTGCTATGAAACTGCTATGGAAAAGCTATTTGGAAATAAGCTATAAGCTACTAGAGTGAACCAAAAGCTATAATATGCTAAGATATTACTTAAACTAACTTAAACTAACCTACTGCAACTATTTCTAATCAAATGAGATCTGATTTTAAGCTACAACTCTAAATCCTAAAATTACCTAAATCAGCTTATCATCATAAGTAGCCAGTGCATAAGCTTGTCAAAAAGCTCAAACTAAAATTCAGTAGTTGGATCCACAAACACACCAGGCTAGCTACTTGTAAACCAATTTTTAGATTAAAAGCACAAGAAATGAACTCTAGAGAGGCTTGTCAGAAAGCTATGATGCAACTGACTTCTTGTGCACAGGACACATTTAGCTCAACTGATCAAGTTCAGGACCTTAAAAAGTTGTTTTAGAAAAATCACAAAAATATTCTAAAATCATATTGTTAAACTCTACCAACTAGACTCCCTAATTCCTGAATTTCAACAAATTTGGATGAAAACTTAATGAATTAAAAATCTGCAAAGATCAGTACTCAGAAGTTTTTGCTGCACATTTGACTTTTTTGGACAGAATTAAATGTTGACTTTTATGAAGTTTAATCCAATTTTTTTGAATGATTGTGATGTTTTAATATGAAAATACACTGATGTGAGCTATGTTAACTAATCTAACACCTATATGCAAAGTTTGAACAACTGGTTTTAACAGAAATGGAAATATGAGCAGATTTTAAGTGATTTGACTAAATGTGAAACTAATGATGCAACTAAATGTACTAAGTGACTATTATAAACCTAATATAGAATAGTGCCACAGAATTTAACCACAAACAAGACCTCCAACATAGAATCAAGGCCTAATCCAAACACTAGTTATGATATTGAATTGCAAACTCAAATCAGCGAATCACTTAACTACTCTTTTCTGATAGAAACAACAATTAAACAATTGATATCAAACTAAATGATAATAGGTTGTGATTGACTCACCATATTTATAGACAACATTTCGAAACTCGTTGATTTTGTTTTCTAAATTGACAATTTTATCAAGATACTGATCTATTCGTCTCCTTGAATGTTTTTTGTACTCAGAAAACTCTTTTTGACATGATAACAACTCATACTTGGCTTTTTGAGTTTCTAAAGTAAGAGTGTTAACTTGTTGTTTATGTTCAAATTTTTGTTGTTCTATTTGAGAAAGCAATTCATTCTTGGAAACAACTAGATCACGTATCTGTTTTTCAAAAGATTTTTCGTTTTGGTATGACTTTGAAAAGGCTACTTCAAAACTATATTCACGTTTCTCTTTAGTTTCAAAATTATTGAGTTGTAACTTATAGCATTCAATATCCTTAGTCAATAGTGCAACTTTATCACGAAGATTCGAATTAATCTCATTGCACTTCTCCAATTGAGATTGGGTGGTCTGAAATAAGGTCATGAGCCCAGGATCAGGATTAGACAAAGGTTCATTTTGTTCAACTTGAGTCTCAATATATTCATCCTTTAGATCCTCAAATGTAATCACACGGTCAACTTGATTATCAATGGTAATTGTAAGGTCATCTTGATCGTCAAATGTAACTACGGGATCCATTTGATTTTCTTCGTGATGAGATGTGGATGGCTCATGTTGAACACTCTGTTCCTCGTCGAATGCAGATGCAGGCGGAGATATCAGATCATGTATAAGACATATGTTAGGATCCGGTACCTGAGACAAGCCATCAGTGTCATACACTGGGCCTATATCACTCATGTGGAGCTCTTGCATGTTGGCCATCAACATTACAGCTGTGTTAGCTTGCAAGTCCTCCATGTCATCATCAGAATCTGCAGTAGCCATGAAGCTCTATTTCTTGTTGGTAAGTGTTCCACCAGCTTCATCCTTGAGAGCCAAGAGTAAAGCCTCCTTGTGATAAGTGTTGCCTCTTTTTCTCGGCTTTGGGCAAGCATTCGCCAAATGACCCTTCTCGTTGCAATTGTAGCATTGAAGACCATTATTCCCAGTCTGAACATTTCCCTGATCAACCATTTGAACCCGTTGTTGTGGAGCACCCATGTTATTCCTTCCAGTAGCGTTAAATCCTTGACCACTACCCATCTGACGACCATTTCCTCAGTTCTAAACCTCAACCCTTCCATTATTAACAACTGCTTGATTCCTTGTGTTAAATGAGGTACGAATACAATTGTTGGATTTGTTAGCAAATCTCCCGAAGGCTCAAGCAATTAACGAAAATCCTTGATTCAACGTATCGAAAGCTTCTGCATCCTCATTCGGTGTCTCACTATAGAGTATTGAATCAGTGTTATTGTTGTAAGGAACCAGTTGAGTTTCTTGTGCTTGCTGTGATAGATCATATGGTGTAATCTGAGCAGATTGTTGTGGTGGATTGGTAAAGACAGTAGGGAGCAGTGGAAATTGTGGATAACAAGCTTGAGTAAACAAAGCAAGAGTTTGATTATCCGGTAAAGGTGCAGTGACTCCACGGAGAGCTCTATCTTTGTCTACTTCCTTTTGATGGTGCTTCAAGTAGTCATACAACAACCCGTACTTTGCTTGGTGAAGATTTTTAGCTTGACGTATGAATGTAACATACTTTTCCCAATCAGGACCAAGACAGCTTAGGAACTTTGTGTTGATTGCAATCCTTGGCATAATGATGTTGTGTCTGTCCAAGTCATTGATGATGTCTGTAAACCGATGATAGTATGACACTAATGATTCCCCTGGTTCAATCATGAAGTTCTCATATGATAAGTAAAGTATTGATTCCATGTCTTCTTGATTGAGTTATGTGCCTTCCATTAGAAGATGGATGTGATCCCACATTGCTTTTGCATTTTTTTGAGCATCAGCACTGCAAAGAATCGGATTGGGTAGACCCAAAAAGATATATTGCATTGGCATTTCATCTTCTTCATAGTGAAGTAGTTGTTCAACAATGAGTTGATCTACTCTGAGAGTGGAAGTAACATCATCTCTTGGTGGAGTAGCAGTTGGATCTCCGGGCACTGTTGTAGTAGGCATTTGAAAAGGACCTTCAAGGATGACCTTCTTCAAAAACTTACCATGTGGTTTCTTGAGATCACAGAACCTAAAAAACCTCATCACCCATTGATCATAGTTTTCGGGAGTGAGCATTGGAGGTCTATCAAGGGGGTTCCTTTTGTGTTGTAACATTCATAGCTTCACACATCTTTGCAAACCAAGTGGGTTCCTTTTGTGTTGTAACATTCATAGCATACTTGCTGGAAACTGATATTGGAAGTAGTTAACATACTGATGTTGTTGACGTGGGTTTGGTTAAGGGATTTGTTGTGGAAGAGGTTGTGCAAATTGAGGAAAATAATTTCCAACTTGTTGTTGTTGTTGAAATTGTTGTTGAGGATATTGTTGTAGTTGTTGTTGTTGAGGATATTCATGAGGAAAGTAATTAGAGTAAGGTGGTTGACACATCTTTGAAACTTGTGTAGATGATGGATCTTTGTAGTCGAATGAAACTTGTTGTTGTTTGTTGAAGAAGTCCTTTAGGCGTAAACAATAGGCTTAGGCGTAAAGTGTTGAAGTTAAGCGTAAAATCCACTTACGTGTAAACTGTAGGCTTAAGCGTAAATCCTTCTTACACGTAAGCTTTAGGTTAAACATAAGCTTAGGCGTAAACTAAACTCTTAGAAGTAAAGTACCTTATGCGTAAGATTTAACTTAGGCGTAAAGTGCTTACTCGTAAGCTTTTGGCTTAGGCGTAAGTTTAGGGTTTTAACCAAAATCCTTCACACTTGTCCAAGTGTAAAAGATATCCACAAGTCGAAGTGTTTTTCAGGCTTATCCAAGCAAGAAAATCATTGAGTTACCAACAGCTTTGAAGATCGTGACGAAAATTCCTTACCCGTAAAAACTGCTAAGCGTAACTTTCTGACTTAGGCGTAGACTGGTAGGCGTAATATTAGGGTTTCACTAGGCGTAAACTTCAACAGAATTTACCAAAACTTATTTTTATGCACTAAAACGTTTTGTAAACTCGTTTTTAATGATGAAACAGCTTCAAAATCACCAAAATAACAAGAAAGTTTTGAACTTGATGAACCAAGATGAAATTTTAGCTTAAGCGTAAACTAATACCACGAACAAAAACGAGTCTAAAAAACTATGTAAAACACAAGCTTCGAACTTTTTTGCAAAACAATGATTCAAGACACTATATCAACCTAAAAACGTAAGAATCTTGAGGTTTAAAGTGTAAAAATCAAGGTTTTTAAGAAAAATAAAAGTGAGGGACATGAGGCCTTACGCTTACGGTATAAAACTTCAAAAAACAAACGTGTTTCACCCAACTAAATGGCGTATGATACCCTTTGTTAGGTCACCATGAATGAACACAAGTATGTAGATGATAGAAATGAGATGAGAATGGGACGGTTGAACACAATCACACGAATGAGATGAACAAAGGTTATGCGTAATATTGAAAGTGAACAACAACTCTCCAAGGAGAGGTTACAATGTATTTATAGGGGAAGGGAGCTAGGTCAACACATCTAGTCCCTTCCTTGGCCTTATGGGCATTTTCATAGGGTCATGGGCTTTCTACATAAGTCTAGCACTTAATTGCAAACATAAAAGCCATACATACGCAACCTATTACAATGAATTAACTAGCACTTGATAATACAGTTTAGGAGTGATTCCAACACTTGTTAACATGAATTTGTTTGATACTTGGATAATAAGTTTGAAGTTGGACCGTAATACTTATAAAATAAGTGGGTTATTAGAATTTGAATTTGACATTTGGAATTTGAATATCGATTTGGTGTTTGAAGACTTGATTATAGTCGTTTGGTATTTGATCGATCATTTGGGAATTTGTTAGTTTGAAAATTTAGATCTTCGTTTGTCGGGCTTTTGAATTTGGTTTCCTGAATCTGATTGTCTTTTTTGAAGATCATTTGAGCCGATTTGTTTGTTTGGTTGACCGTTTGGAAGTTGTCGGTTAACGTTTGATTGTTAGTTTAGAAGTTATCGGCGTTTGCTTTGGATCGAATTTGTTATGCTTTTGGGAGTCGATCGTTTGATTTGAATTTGGCTAGTATCGCTAGTGTTTGGAACTTAGAATTTGATTTTAAGCAGGTGGAGAACTTTAAGTCATGATGAAGATTGTTATAAAATTGACTTAAACTTTAAGGTTGGTAAATTTGTTTATTTGTTTAAATTGTCCTACAAGTTTGTTTAGAATTTGAAACTAATCTATGACGGCTAGTTTTGCCTATAAATATGAATCATTAGCGTTAGAATTCTTTGCACTTTGAAATTAGAATTTGGTACTTTTTTAATTAGAATATTGGGTGGTACCTTTCAATTTGGTTTTGTATCTGGTTTGGAATTTTGAATAAAGTTTCCATTTTGTATGTCGATTTTGTTTGTTTGATTCGTACTTTGATTACTAACACCAATCTTTTGGCCAACTAATCCACACGATCTGAGCGTGCCACCACACAAAACTTAAACCGGGTTGTATGTTTCATTGTTTTGGTCCATTTGTAAGTTAATTATGGTTTTCTAATCTACTAACTGATTACCATATCGTAGGAGCCATTGATTTGATATATCATCTGAATCAAGTCCATAATTATAACATTAACAATTGTCGAAGTTCTTTTTAAACATGTTATATAAGATATACACATTTGTACGTATATGGCAAGCATGTTGATGCTTAAACAAAATTGAAAGGTATAATGTCTTGACACTTTTGCGCACAAATATTATTCTAGAGTATCTTGATGCTCATAGACAATCATTGACCAGGGCCCGATTTTAGGGTGTGCAGAGTGCGCAACCGCACAGGGCTTTCAAATTTTCAGAGGCCCCGATGTTGTAACTGTTTAGGCTAATTTATAATGGGGTTTAGCGAAAAGTTGATAAGAATATAATTTGGATCATAAGATTTTGATGCTATTTGAGTGAAACAAAGATTAATCTCAAGCGTTCTTGAAAGAAAAAAGAAAAAACATTTACAGTGAACTCAGAGTCTCATAAATTGAAGAAGATGATAACTATGGGTAATATTTACTTTACACCCAAGTTGATCAAGATTACACTTTTATCCTAGTCTCGTAGTTTTATTCATTAACAAGTACACATGGTTCACCAAATTTACACTTTCACTCCATGTTTAAATAAAATTGTTGGAATCAGTCCAGCTTATTTTTAAATTTTACGTCTTCTAAAAAAATTGGTACTTTTAAGCTTTAAACGTGGTTCTATAAAATTAATATGATGAATACATGTTATACACTGTTATATTTTATGTTAACGTATGAGTACCTTTTTCGTATTGTAAAAATGGCGCAGGGCCTCCAAAATCAACGGGCCGGCCCCGACAATCAAGACCATCAAAGTTGAAGTTGAGGTTGTCCTAGTTGAATATCCTTGTTCGCCTTAGAAGAAGGTTCAAACTCGCCTAGATAACCTCCAAGCTGACTTGACAATCCAGGCTTATCAATCGGTTCCCAATGATAAGATTTACAGACCAAGTAGAGCATCATTTGTGCAACGTATCCAAGGAGAAACACGTTCATAAGTATAAAAACACACACTATTCCCACTATTAGGTTTAGAAATCCGTATGGCATGAACGCAGAGAACAATAAGACGTCGCCCACAAAGATGATGTATAACACGAATAATACGCACCATGATAACCACCTCTTTCCTTTAATGAGAGCATTGCTCTTCAAAACCGCTTGGATACCACATGAGCCTTCTAAAACAGTAATCACACTAGCCAGCTGCCAAAGAACAGTTATATATATAAGCCCATCAATACATGACAATTATGATCCAAAGCATCACGTTAGAGAAGACGCCGTCCAAGTTCGTCGTGGTATACAAAATGATAAACACCACTTCTGTGACCACATTGTAGACAAAGAAACCAAAGTAAGTCCACAAGAAAGTTAGAGCAAGTCTCTTCCACATTGGCGGGACAATTTTCAAGACTTTCTTGAATGTGACCTCGTTGCCAGTACACATGTCGGCGTTAGTGTAAACAATGGCAGCAGTTGACAAAAAAGAGAAAAGAAGAAGTAAGCTCATGAAGATTAGTTTGAATACCCAATAACCAATCCATGCGGATGATAGCTTATGATCAAGGTGATGGTTATCGACTTTACTGTTGTCTACCCTTTCTTCGGCCTGATATATATTCCAATCTAGTAAATAGGCAATGACATAATGAAGAATGAAGATGAAGGACAAAGGGGGGATGAAAGTTAGGGTGATCTGTGTAAAAATCTTCTTCCATTTCATTATGGTTTTGAATGTTTCTTTGTAAATGCCGAAAAAGCCTAGCTCTTGCATCTCTTCTTGAGGTTTATCCATGGTTTAGTATGTGGGAAAAGAGTTGGAGATTAAGTAGAGATGATGTATGTGTTTAATATATAGCTAGGAAGAAAGACTTGTTTGTACATTGTTTCATAGATTTTCTCGAGGTTGTTTGACATATTGCTATGTTGTGGAGAAGATTTCTAGGTAATACCCCATTGACTCTAAGTTTTTGTCGTATATATTGTATATGCTCGATCATATTATAGATGTGGTACTAAGAACTCCATTACTAAGATTTTTATAACTAGGGTTATGATCAATCATATTATACACGCTTACTAAGAACTCCATTACAAAGATATTTATGACTAGAGTAATGAGTCTGAATCCGATTCGCATATGTAAACTCTTTATGTTCGGCTGAGGGCTGACCTCAAAGGTCACTATGTATATAAATTATTTTGGATAGCTTAATAAAAAAAAAGTTAAAAACTACACGTTTAGCTTTAGAGAAGAGTCTCTTTTTTTTTGAACGGCGGTTATATTAACGAGCTTAGCAAGACGCTAAAACCCACAAAGAAACTATTACAAAAAAGCAGTCATTGGGCTTTTAAGCCAACCTAACCAATCTAGTTTTCTTCTAGCTCTAGCATTACACCAAATAAAAGACTGGGACACAATAAGATCAAATAACGGCCTTTAGATTGTTGCTCAAGAGAAAAGTAGCTTATTACGATAACTCCAAATGAACCACCAAGAAACACAAAACGTGGCTTCCAAGAACTCTTTCACCTCCTTCCTTAATCTCAACCCTTCGAGCCAAATAAGCCAACCTTGATAGGACGAAATACCAGTATCCAAAATCCCCCACCACCTTAGAACCTTAGCCATGATAGAAGCAACAACCGAACATGAAAAGAACAAGTGGTCAGAATATTCAACCCCTTCGTTACATACTGGGCAAACCATAGACGGAATTTCCAAACCTCTAGTTGACATATTGAATCTCGTTGGAAGTTTATTTGAAGCTAAACGCCAAGCAAAAATATTGACTTTAATAGGGATTAATTTTACCCATCTCGTATGCATCCCTTCCATATCACATAGCCCCTCATCGATGAAACGCCTAGCCGAACACACCTTGAACTCTCCATCTCTCTCGAGATTCCAAACCCACTTATCATGATCCTCAATAAACTCAAGCGAATCAATTAAGTTAGACAACTCTTCCATTTGAACACCTTCTGCTCCCCCCCTTGGCAATCTTCTAAACCCATGAAGGAGACCATTGTGAACTTTATCTCGGATAGACACCTCTTTGTTTTCCTCTAGAGCAAATAAACGCGGATATTTCACATCCAAAGAACCTTCCCCCAACCAATTTTCTAGCCAAAATAAAGAGTCACTACCATTTCTAGCCAAAATAAATAGAGAAGAGTCTCTGGTAGTAAAACCTGTGTAACAGAGCAAAACGAACGCAAAAAATTGGTGTTCAAATATATATTTTAGGAATTTCAGCTCAGTTAACATATTTCTTTCCAGGTTAACTTTCTCGGCTATATCTATACACATGAAAATAATTCGTGCAGCAGGCGCTCCTACAGCAAGCCTATGTACATCTACATTGTCCAGAGAAATGTGACAAAACAGTTACCACAACCTTGTATCATTCATCGCAAACAAACAAGCACAACTCTTCCAAATATATCATTTGTACAATATATGCATCGGTATACCTATCAATTTGGAACTAAATATCCCCATAAATTTGCTAAAAAAGTGCATAAATACATTGGGGGAGGTGACCAATGAATGTTATATAATAATAACAATAATAATAATAATAGACCTTAAAACTCACAATTCACAAATTTAATTCTCATGCACATGGTCAAGCTCGTGAGAATTTGGATGAGAACCCACACCACAGAGGCTGCAACGGTTAGATGATCTTTGAGAGCACCAATCATCTGGAACACTGAAAAAGTGGGTGTCAATGAACTTTCTGAATCTCTTTTTGTATTCTTTTGGAGAAATTATAGTCGGCAATTGGTTTTTAGGAACAACAAAGGACTTGACCCAGTTCTCAAGTTGCTTGTCCCAAGTATACTGCCGAACATAATCGATTATGCCACATACAAGCTCCTTCTTTTCCACATCAACCCCAACCAACAATGAATAATCCATCACATCGATCGACTGAAAATAAGAGAAATACATAATAAGTCATTAACTTCTAAATTATAAGGCTAACCTACTTACATGTTACATGATGTAAGAATACCAACAAGTGCAGATATAATAACAGGGACCCACTATAGGTGCCAATTTCAACACATTTAGAATGTTTTTGTTTTATCTCTGATGGGTCAAATAAAAAACTTGAAATAGCTCAAAAAGGAAACGTGGGTGAACCCAATTGATTGGAAGCCACCATAAGATTTTACCCAACCTAACCATTTTGCTACCTCTGATACAAGGAATGTCATCAAGTCAGCTCTCACTTCAATACATGTCTTTAGATGCAGTCCATACCTTTCTCATCCACGAAAGACTGCAAAAGTATTCTTTTTTGGGATATCTCACTTTTTTCTCTTTTTTGTTTTTCTTTTGAAAGCTTATTTGCCCATATGATCATAACAGGTAAATTGATCGTCATTGGTCCGAAAGGGTCATCGATAAATATATTACAGATATTTGACAAATAGCAAAATGAATTTCTTACACTATGTCCTAACCGGGAGGTTGGGCTGTTGCAATTTTTATACAAAACACATGGAGTATTATTCTACATTCAACTTCCACCTGACATTAAAAGCAAACACTAGTACCACATGTTTTAAACACTTCGTCATATTGGGAAATTAACATTTAATGATACAAAAAGTGAGTTTAAGTTGAGCGTTTAGAAGAAAAACATACTAAGCGCCAAAGGCCAGGTGGCAATTTCGACATTTGTACTTGTGAATGGGTCTACGTTTTTATGTTTTATCTCTTGCATGTAGAATAGGTTAAATCAAAAGAACTAGGCTGAAAGGACATGGGCCAACATACCTTAAGTCACTCAAACTGATTCCTTTATTTATCAAACCTCATAAATCATTTCATTCCAGAAATTAGATGATTACAAAAATCATATATAAATTGGTAAACATATTAAGCACATAATTAATTTATAGTAGAAAATATAATTAGATATTGACCAAGTGTTTTGGGGTCAACTCAGCCTGACCAATAGGGGAGTTCGCCCAATTGCAAGTTACGGGGGGTCAACCAATGAAAAGAAAAAAATAAGTGAAAAGAAAAGGGAATACTCACATTAAGGAAGGCAGTATCATTCCATACAGCTCGTTGCAAGTTCCTCTTTGCTTTTGTATTAACATATAATGGAGAAACGTTCATGTCATTTACAAAATTTTGGTCCAAAAGAACATCTCCTGCACCATCTACAGCAGCATTGAAACGAGCGTACAGAGCTCCTTTCAGATCATACTGTCTACTAATTTTTCGGCCATATGTAACATTCTCCATGACCATTAGGTCATGTTTTACCCCCGTCTTTCTTTTCTTCACCTACAATCATTTATAATGATCAGGAAAAACATACAAAATGAAATTAGAAAAACTAGAGGTGCCGTGTCAACCCATTTACGTATGAATGGGAAACTAGTGGGGTGAGTGCATTTCTCGTGAAGTCGTGATATGTTTATCAGTAATGGGTCAAACGGGTATATACATTAAACTAACTTAATAGGAAACTAGTGGGATAAAAGTGCTCCATCATTTTACCCAGCTTGGCTCAATACCATCATTTTACCCAGCTTGGCACAATACCAGAATTTACCCTCGTTGGACGTTACCCAACCTGCCCGACCCATTCATTTAGCCACCTCTAAAAAAAGCCATCTGATATTGAGAAAGAACAAACCTGATAAATCCCAAGAATTTTTGCCAGACATGTCTGATTTCCAAGTTTAAAGCACTGGTTCATATACCCAAAATAATTCGAAGCAAATCCAAGAAACGAACAAAACTCGGTATTTTTAATCTCCTTTATAATGAACCGATCATCAAGGGTTTTAGCAAAGAAAGATTTACTCTTCCCTCCTTTTGCATCCCACCGTTTACAACGGCTTAAAGAAGAAATATAATCTATTTCAGATAAACCACATTGACCACGAAGATCTAGGAAGTCTTTAGCACATAAACAAGCTACTGAATATTTAGCTTTATTAGCTAATCTTCCCATAGAGATGACAGGGTGTATATGCCTGGAAGAAGCAACAGAATCCAACAACTCTAATCCATCAAAGCTGGAAAACCGTGATTCATCTGAAGGCCATCCAAGTGCAGAACTATCAAAGTCCATGGAGGTGAAGGATGACCAATTCGGAAAACTCAACGATGACATAGTTTGTCCACTTTCATATGATTTAGTATCATGGTTCATATCTTCTGATGAATTCTTCCTGTCATTTAAAAAAGCCAATGCACATGCAATCATACTAGATAACTCATCTTCATAAGCTGATACTATGTGATTGCTAGTAGCTAACGGAAAATGAAGCTTTGAACCCTCCTCAGTAGTTATTTTGTAGATGGTGGACCCTGAAGTATTGCGAGTGGTGGGTTCATATTTTGGCAAGTATCCTCTTTGGAGATCGTATAGATGCATGTTTTGGAGTTGTGAGAAAGGTGCCCACATCCATCCTTTAGGATCTGCTAATTTTAATGAACTTAAAGAAGAAGATTCACCATTTATTCCCATTTGAGTAGACAAAGCAACATTATCTTGCATACCAATTTCATTATCACCTTCAGCTGTCACTACTTCGATTGGTAAATTATTTCTTTCTTCTGTTATGTCAACTTCTGGATCAGCAATATGATCAGAAACTGCTTCACCATTCTGAACAAGTTCAGTAGTCACTTTATCCTCAACAAATAATTGTTGTTCCTCCGGATCATTAGTGGTTTGAGGGTCAAAAACTTTAATATCAGATGAAAGAAGTGAATGGAGACGTTCATCCCAGATGTGTGAATGAAGCAAAAGCTCCCATTGTATATAATTTAAGCAGAGAGGCTTGTGCAACCAATCATTCACAGTAATATCACTAGTGCTTGTAGTGAGGTTCTTCATGCCAACCTATAGAATTAGATGGATAATTAAAACAAAGATAGAGATTGGGCCACAAAATGAAGACAACATAAAACAGAAATATACTTTAATAGAAAAGAATATTCTTTGATTATTAAAATAAAAAAAAAAAAAAAAAATTATACGAGGTATCATCGTTTTACACACTCATCAATATATATCGCCCAGTTCTAGATGATACCTCCCATTTTTAATAGTTTAAATTCTATATTACATGTTACCAGACTCCCATATCACAAAAATATTAGGGTTGGCCTTGATACTACAGGCTACTTGGTTAAGTATTATTCTTTCGGGCACAAAAGGATATGGGTGTCGTCATAGTCAACTGAGGGACTTCTTATTGCAAAATTTGAGTCACAATACTAAAGAGATTTTTTGAGCCTGTTTGCAGGTGCAAATTTCATAACATGTATCTAACGTCAAATGGCATAGACTATTTTTCTTTCATAGACCATTTTTCCTCGGATTTTTCTCATCCGAAGTTCCGAACATAGCAAGAGGGCAGGTCTGGTAACTGGTATAACTGGGTAGGGTGAGGCTGACCCACAAACACTTTTCGTCAACATATCTTTATATCACTAAACTAATGTGTTATTTATGATAAGAATAAATACTTTTACAGTAACAATCAAAATCCTTAATAAAAGTATCTAAAAGGCTGTGTGCTATAAATATATTGTGGGTGACTTTCAACACGTTTAACCTGTTCCCCTTTTGGATAAAGGTTCTATTCGATCCGGATTATTCGTTCCCACCTATCACCTGTTCCCAAACAGAGTACGATTCCAATCCGGATTGCTCGGGCGCCCAATCTGGTACAGTAAAATTGACGATCCGTTTATGGTTTGTAATCTGAATAGCAATGTTCCAATTTGCGTTCCAGTGTTTTTCAATTTGCGGTTCAATTTCCAAAACAAATTTTTGTCTTAACATATACAGTGAGTTTTTTCAGAATTGGAGCCAAATATTATGGAAATCCATTCCCAAAAGTTTGTTGTCATTTCATAATTATAAGCTGAATAATCCAACATTATAAACTTATGTGAATATCTAATCAGCTGCAAAACCATAAAAGGATCTGTATGTCTTCTCTAGTTGTGAACTTCTGAATAATGATTTTTTTTAAACTATTTCATTGACTATTGGTTATGAGAATCTATGAACTACTGAACTATTAGGGGATGTTTGGTACGAATGAATCGTTTCAGAAAGGAATTGCAACAGAGAATGGAATCACATAAATATGGAATAATCTAAAAGAAAGAAAATAGATTCCGTTGTTTGGTAAAAATGAAGACTCGAGCATAGGAATGTGATAGATATTGAATTCTCTTGTTTGGAACAAAAAAAGAATAAACTCATAAGAATGTAAAACATATATATACTGTAACACAGATGTAAATCCCCAACTCCATGGTACGAGTTTATGATCTCCCCTAATTATGATTTTCACATTATGTATGATCTTCCCGTTTTCCCCTAATTATGATCTACACATAGACTGCAAATAATTTTTATTGTACATTATGTTAACAAATAATTGCCATTATTTTATTTCTTCCAAGCATCTTTATATGGTTGAATGAAAAGTACACATTACAATAAATTTTTAAGCATTATAAGAAAGACCAAGGTTAATAATAAATATGCATATGTTCATATTTTTTTGTTGAATTGAAACGAAGTTCAATATAGTGATATGAATCATATTATTATTCACGTATTTAATGTTATCTAGTTGCTAGATAAGTATTACGGAGAAATATTATTTTATTAGGTGAGTCTTATTAGATAATGATTAGGAATTAAGAGTTTTATTAGGAAATGAGTCTTTTTTTAGAAGTCTATAAAGAGGGTATTAGGGCTGAATTATATGAATGGATTAGTGATTCAATATCATTATTGAGAGAACTTATTCAACGGTTTGAGGAGAGTCAAAGCGCTAATAGTCGACGGTTTGAGGAGGGGTAGACCTAAACTTAGGTTGGAGGATAGACTTAAGCAAGACAAGAAGGAGCTTTAGACTTCAGCAAGACATAAAGGAGCTTCTCTTGTCCGAGAACATGACCTCAAATAGGAATGCGTGGAGAGATAGGATTAGGTGAGTCTTATTAGATAATATTATTACGGAGAAATATTATTTTATTAGGTGAGTCTTATTAGATAATGATTAGGAATTAAGAGTTTTATTAGGAAATGAGTCTTTTTTTAGAAGTCTATAAAGAGGGTATTAGGGCTGAATTATATGAATGGATTAGTGATTCAATATCATTATTGAGAGAACTTATTCAACGGTTTGAGGAGAGTCAAAGCGCTAATAGTCGACGGTTTGAGGAGGGTGACCTAAACTTAGGTGAAAGGATAGACTTAAGCAAGACAAGAGCTTTAGACTTCAAAGACATGAAGGAGCTTCTCTTGTCCGAGAACATGACCTCAAATAGGAATGCGTGGAGAGATAGGATTAGAATTTGCGGGTAGTTCAGGCTAGGTTGTTTGAGGGTGCGAGGTAGTTGTTGCGTTTAGGCCTTATAGGAGTCTCTTAGTAGCCTTGCCCCTTGCGTTTTAGAAATATAGCCCCTTAGCTAGTTCCATTTAGGCTTTTTAGGCGTTTAGTGCCCTCCCTTGTCCCTTTTGCTTTGCCTTAGCTATAGGCCCCATAGCGTCGCCATTCTTAGATCTTTGTTGCTTTCTTAGGCCCTTTAACCCCCTTTTCTTTGCCTGTGTTTTTCTTGATGCTCTTGCCCTTTTGCTTTCTACGTTTTTGCTTTTGCTCTTGTATGCTTCTACTCGTGTCCCCCTACCTCTGCGCTTTTTCTTTTCAATTTTCTGGATTTCTTAGCACGTTTGCTTAATTATGTTCATGTCCTTTCTCTTATGTTATAAGTCATGGTTGCCGATATATGGGCGATAAATCAGTTGGCGCGGTCCACCGATTGATAAATCCACTAATCGTACACATTTATCGGCTTCGGTCAAAGGCGGTCAAAATCGGTCAAAGTCGGTCCTTGGGGGTCAAACTCGGTCAAAAGATTTGTTTGACTTTAAAAAAAGGGTATTTTTTTAGGGTTTTAATATTTAGGAACACTTTTTAGTTTTTTGTGGTTATTGACTTATTTGTTAGGATATTGCTAATATTTATTTTTGTAAAAATAAATTCCTTTATAATTTAGGGTCCGCGCCGAAAAGCCGATAAAACGCTCCCAAGACCGATTTATCGCTTGAAGACAGATTTTTACAAACTTGGTTATTGCTCACTTTCACACATGCACTTATTTATGAGCACTCTCATCGCACACACTTGCCGAAGGTTACTCTCGGGTTTATCTTAGGGTAAGGGTGGATCCGTCTACATTCTACCTCCCACATACCCCACCCCGGCAGGATTGGGTATGTAGTTGTATTGATAGAGCTTATTCGACCTCTGGATCATCCATTACTCTATCTTTGTTCTTTATTAATCGTTTTTATCTCATTTTTAATTCAGTTCATATCAAATTGGTATCAAGAGTTGTTCGTTTCTAACGGTACAACAAAAAATTCGAGTACTCCATAGCTACTATTCATCCCCGGAATTTACTGTTCATTATTTTACCGGGGAATTCCCCTTTACCCATAAAACTCACTGTTCATCGTCGGAGTTACTATTTATCCAATCGTAATTCACAAGGAACGGCAAAGATGATGACATGGTTTCAATCTGAATGGGAGGAAAGTTTAACGCAGTCGCAATCAAAATTGGAGGAGAGTATAACAAGGTTCCAATCTAAGATGGAAGAACATATTTCTCATTTTAAGCAGCGGTAAAAGAGAAGAATAAACTGATATAGGCAACGGTAAAAAAAAAGAACCAGGAGTGACGAGTCCATTCATCCGGGCTACAACAAAACCAATGATGTTATAAAAGAAGGATGAAGGCGAAGTTGTTTTGGATGAAGTTTGTGGTTGCATCGTAGCCAACTAGAAAAGATTTACAAGATTGAGTTTTCAAGAACACCCATATAGCAAAAGAGTTCGGCGGGCCTTATAAGGCGTATATCTACATGAAGAGCTCGTGAGAAATTTTCATGACTACTACTTCTACTTGATGCCTACAAAAGGGATTCAACTAAGAACCTCCGATCCAAAATTCAACATCATTTGAAGCAAAACCTTGAGGACAAAGTGTTTTTGGGGGCGGGAGTATTGATACGAATCATATGATTATTCTTGTATATTTATTTTCTAGTTAGTAGATAAGTATTAATATTATTTTATTAGGCAAGTCTTGTTAGATAATGATTAGGAATTATAGTTTTGTTAGGAATGGAGTCTTGTTTAGAAATCTAAAATAGGGTATTAGAGTTGTAATTTTGCAAGATAATGGATTAGTGATTTAATATCATTATTGGGAGAGCTTATTCGACTCTCGAACATTGATTACTCTATCTTTGTTCTTTATTAATCGTTTTTATCTCATTATTGATTCAGTTCATATCATATAGTATGTATATGTTCATATTTATTGTTGAATTAGAACAAATTAAAGGTCAAAATATATAAAGGCGACTTGGATGACAAAAGGTGAATCGGGGGTGACGATGATGTGAGAGAAAACCGTGTTTGGATTTTTGATTTTTTACCCAAATCAATAGATGTGCCACTCACATGATTGTGCCTTTTATACTCTCCTTTTTTCCAAATAGCATTATGATTCATTGAATTTTTGTTGATTCTCAATAATCTCTACTTTTTCTAGAGAACGAACTTGGTTGGATGAGAATCCTATGTTGATTCTCCATTTTCATTCTTTATGTCAACCAAACTAAAGAAAAGACCCCCTTTTCATTCTTGTGCTTTCCATCCCATCATACCAAACATCCCCTTGGTCTATTTTACATATACAAGTTTGTGTTTTATAACACATCTGATATATATTTATTATTAGGTAAATCATTCCCTTCAATCTCCCTTCACATCTGATTTAAATTTTTATTTATTTGTATCCGAAACAACGTCTACTTCTTCTACCTCTCTCTCTCCTATCTTTTTTCCACCCTCCCCTTCAATCTCCCTTTCTTATATTGTCAAACAAGATTTAATCAAATTAAACACCACCATATTCTTGCTCTCCTCCAACCGAACATAACTGGTACTATCTTTTTGTTGCGGAACCGGACGCCGCCACGCGCCACCGACCACATCGTCGGATTTTTATTGTTACCGGCGATCTAAAGCTTTTAAGCTCGGCTCCTTTTGCTGTCGTGCTTTCGAGTAATTATTGCCGGACGGTGACGCAGCAAACTCGGTGAAGTTTCAGCAGACTCTTCTTTGCTTGTGTGTTTTTTGCGGTGTTGGGGCTTCGTGGGACTCACATCCGGCGAGTGTCTCCTTTTGCCGGATACCGACAACCGCCGCCGGCCGCCTTCGCCAGCCATCGCCGCCATCCACGGAAAATTTTCGATCACGGAATCTTTTCGGCCCTAGTGAGTTCTATTTCTAATATTTATTATTATTTTTAATTTTGTTTTTATTTTTATTTATTTTCTGTTTTTGTCACCTACTGCTTTTGTTCGTGTTCGCATATTTTTATTTTGTTTGTTGGCTTCTTGGTGTTGTTCCCTTTTGTTGTGCCTTGATAGTGTGCCTGTTTGTCTAGGTCTTTCTTGTTGTTAGTTTGCTTGGTCTAGGATTGACCCCTTGGCGAGTGATGGTAACACGAGGTCATGTCTTGTCGGGTCGGGGTAGGCAGGGAAGGCGGAGTAGGTGTGGTGGGCGGGGTAGGCGGGGTTAGTGGAGTTGAGGGGGATGGTAGAGTGGGCGGTTTTAGGGTGGGTAGGGGCTCTGCTAGGGCTGCGTCTTCTCGTAGGTTTCGGGTGGGTAGTTGGAACGTGGGGTCTCTTACCGGTAAGCTCTTTGAGCTTGCAGATGCGTTGAGGAGACATAAGGTTGACATGCGTGCTTCCGTGAGACTAAATGGAAGGGTTCAAGCACGAGGGAGGTGAACGGCTACAAGCTATGGTACTCCGGATCTAGGTCGGCGAGAAATGGAGTTGGTGTTATTTTGGCGGCTGGACTAAAGGATAATGTAGTGCAAGTGATCCGGAGTAGCGATAGGATTATGGCGATTACTTTGGTTATCAATGGGGAGACCATCAACGTTATCAGCGCATATGCACCATAGGATATGCACCATAGGTGGGCCGGAGTGAAGCAGAGAAGAAGAGTTTCTGGGACGATCTCGACGAGCTCGTGAGGGAGTGCCCGTCGGATAGGCGTTTGTTTATAGGTGGTGACTTGAATGGCCATATAGGTGCGGATGCAGATGGATACGAAGAGATACACGGAGGTTTTGGCTTCGGAGTTAGGAACGACGAAGGTCGATCGATTTAGAGTTTGCTACCGCCACGACTTGGTAGTAGCAAACTCTTTCTTCAGAAGAGGGATGTTCACTTGATCACCTTTCGAAGCGGGCCACAACACCCGGATTGACTATCTGTTGGTGCGAAGAAGTGACCTTAGTAAATCAGGGACTGTAGGGTTTTCCAGTGAGACTTGCTCATCCCAACACAAATTGGTAGCAGCAGACATGCTTTTCGAGAGGCAACAATCAAGGAGATTAGTGACAGGGTTGCCGAGGATTCTTTGAAAGAATTTGTACGGTGCGGTGAGGCGGAGAATCGTTTAGAGTGAAAGTCTTAGAGGAGTTGCTACTCGGTCGGATGGCTTGGTTGCTAGAGAAGCGGACGTTGTGGGCACTCTTGCCGGCTTTATCAAAGATGCAGCAAAGGATTCCCTTGGGGTGTCTCGAGGGACATCGAGGTCCCGAATGGCCAACAGAGAATCTTGGTGGTTTTGCGAGGAAGTGCAATCCAAAGTCGTCGAGAAACAATCTAGGTTCAGAGAGCTTTTGTGCGAGAGGTCGCCAGCCGACATTACCGCGGCGTAAGAGAGGTATAAAGTAGCCAAAAGAGGCGAAAAAGGCAAGAGCTCGGCAAAGGACAAGGCGTACGAGGATTTGTATAAGAAACTGGACTCCAAAGAGGGGGCTAACGACATTTTCAGGATCGCTAAAGCCCGAGAGAGGAGAAGAAGGGACTTAGGATGCGTAAAATATATCAAAGATGTAGGAGGACAGAAGAGATGGGGAGATTACTTCTCCTCTCTTTTCAATGTAGGAAGGGCAGAAGCCAGCGCGGTACAAGAGAACCTTAGCCAACGTACAGAGTGCTACTATTCGAGGATTAGTCTACCGTAAGTGAAGATCGCACTACGTAAGATGGGAAGAAACAAAGCGGTAGGGCGGACCAAATCCCATAGAAGCTTGGAGGTGTCCGGGAGATAGGGGTTACATTGGTTGACGTGCCTCTTCAACAAGATCTTCTACGGGGATAAGATGCGAGTAAGAATGGAGACTCGGTGAAGTCATCCCCATCTACAAGAATAAGGGAGATGTACAAGTGTGTAGCAATTATAGGGGCATTAAGCTTCTCAGTCACACCATGAAGCTTTGGGAGAGAATTATTGAGAGAAGGTTGAGAAGGGAGACGAGGTGTCGTCAGAGAACCAATTTGGTTTTATGCCAGGAAGGTCCTCGATTGAGGCTATTCACCTTCTCAAAAGTCTCATGGAGAAGTATAGAGAAAGACAAAAGGACTTGCATATGGCGTTCCTTGATCTTGAAAAGGCTTATGATAGCGCCCCGCCGAGTTGATTTGGAAAACTCTTATCGACAAAGGAACCCCAAATAGATACGTGAGAGTCATTAGAGATATGTACGAGGGTGCCAAGACTCGTGTACGGTCCACGATGGGGACCTCGAGTTTTTCCCTGTGGAAATTGGGCTACACCAGGGATCCGCCATTAGCCCATACCTCTTCGCCTTGATTCTAGATGAGTTAACTAGAGGCGTAATATTAGGGTTTCACTAGGCGTAAACTTCAACAGAATTTACCAAAACTTATTTTTATGCACTAAAACATTTTGTAAACTCGTTTTTAATGATGAAACAGCTTCAAAATCACCAAAATAACAAGAAAGTTTTGAACTTGATGAACCAAGATGAAATTTTAGCTTAAGCGTAAACTAATACCACGAACAAAAACGAGTCTAAAAAACTATGTAAAACACAAGCTTCGAACTTTTTTGCAAAACAATGATTCAAGACACTATATCAACCTAAAAACGTAAGAATCTTGAGGTTTAAAGTGTAAAAATCAAGGTTTTTAAGAAAAATAAAAGTGAGGGACATGAGGCCTTACGCGTACGGTATAAAACTTCAAAAAACAAACGTGTTTCACCCAACTAAATGGCGTATGATACCACTGTTAGGTCACCATGAATGAACACAAGTATGTAGATGATAGAAATGAGATGAGAATGGGACGGTTGAACACAATCACACGAATGAGATGAACAAAGGTTATGCGTAATATTGAAAGTGAACAACAACTCTCCAAGGAGAGGTTACAATGTATTTATAGGGGAAGGGAGCTAGGTCAACACATCTAGTCCCTTCCTTGGCCTTATGGGCATTTTCATAGGGTCATGGGCTTTCTACATAAGTCTAGCACTTAATTGCAAACATAAAAGCCATACATACGCAACCTATTACAATGAATTAACTAGCACTTGATAATACAGTTTAGGAGTGATTCCAACACTTGTTAACATGAATTTGTTTGATACTTGGATAATAAGTTTGAAGTTGGACCGTAATACTTATAAAATAAGTGGGTTATTAGAATTTGAATTTGACATTTGGAATTTGAATATCGATTTGGTGTTTGAAGACTTGATTATAGTCGTTTGGTATTTGATCGATCATTTGGGAATTTGTTAGTTTGAAAATTTAGATCTTCGTTTGTCGGGCTTTTGAATTTGGTTTCCTGAATCGATTGTCTTTTTGAAGATCATTTGAGCCGATTTGTTTGTTTGGTTGACCGTTTGGAAGTTGTCGGTTAACGTTTGATTGTTAGTTTAGAAGTTATCGGCGTTTGCTTTGGATCGAATTTGTTATGCTTT
Organism: Chrysanthemum makinoi; assembly: GCA_910596185.1. NCBI lineage: Eukaryota > Viridiplantae > Streptophyta > Magnoliopsida > Asterales > Asteraceae > Chrysanthemum > Chrysanthemum makinoi. The sequence goes on from OU343220.1 coordinate 110,646,401, forward strand.
TGGGAGTCGATCGTTTGATTTGAATTTGGCTAGTATCGCTAGTGTTTGGAACTTAGAATTTGATTTTAAGCAGGTGGAGAACTTTAAGTCATGATGAAGATTGTTATAAAATTGACTTAAACTTTAAGGTTGGTAAATTTGTTTATTTGTTTAAATTGTCCTACAAGTTTGTTTAGAATTTGGAACTAATCTATGACGGCTAGTTTTGCCTATAAATATGAATCATTAGCGTTAGAATTCTTTGTACTTTGAAATTAGAATTTGGTACTTTTTTAATTAGAATATTGGGTGGTACCTTTCAATTTGGTTTTGTATCTGGTTTGGAATTTTGAATAAAGTTTCCATTTTGTATGTCGATTTTGTTTGTTTGATTCGTACTTTGATTACTAACACCAATCTTTTGGCCAACTAATCCACACGATCTGAGCGTGCCACCACACAAAACTTAAACCGGGTTGTATGTTTCATTGTTTTGGTCCATTTGTAAGTTAATTATGGTTTTCTAATCTACTAACTGATTACCATATCGTAGGAGCCATTGATTTGATATATCATCTGAATCAAGTCCATAATTATAACATTAACAATTGTCGAAGTTCTTTTTAAACATGTTATATAAGATATACACATTTGTACGTATATGGCAAGCATGTTGATGCTTAAACAAAATTGAAAGGTATAATGTCTTGACACTTTTGCGCACAAATATTATTCTAGAGTATCTTGATGCTCATAGACAATCATTGACCAGGGCCCGATTTTAGGGTGTGCAGAGTGCGCAACCGCACAGGGCTTTCAAATTTTCAGAGGCCCCGATGTTGTAACTGTTTAGGCTAATTTATAATGGGGTTTAGCGAAAAGTTGATAAGAATATAATTTGGATCATAAGATTTTGATGCTATTTGAGTGAAACAAAGATTAATCTCAAGCGTTCTTGAAAGAAAAAAGAAAAAACATTTACAGTGAACTCAGAGTCTCATACATTGAAGAAGATGATAACTATGGGTAATATTTACTTTACACCCAAGTTGATCAAGATTACACTTTTATCCTAGTCTCTTAGTTTTATTCATTAACAAGTACACATGGTTCACCAAATTTACACTTTCACTCCATGTTTAAATAAAATTGTTGGAATCAGTCCAGCTTATTTTTAAATTTTACGTCTTCTAAAAAAATTGGTACTTTTAAGCTTTAAACGTGGTTCTATAAAATTAATATGATGAATACATGTTATACACTGTTATATTTTATGTTAACGTATGAGTACCTTTTTCAGTATTGTAAAATGGCGCAGGGCCTCCAAAATCAACGGGCCGGCCCCGACAATCAAGACCATCAAAGTTGAAGTTGAGGTTGTCCTAGTTGAATATCCTTGTTCGCCTTAGAAGAAGGTTCAAACTCGCCTAGATAACCTCCAAGCTGACTTGACAATCCAGGCTTATCAATCGGTTCCCAATGATAAGATTTACAGACCAAGTAGAGCATCATTTGTGCAACGTATCCAAGGAGAAACACGTTCATAAGTATAAAAACACACACTATTCCCACTATTAGGTTTAGAAATCCGTATGGCATGAACGCAGAGAACAATAAGACGTCGCCCACAAAGATGATGTATAACACGAATAATACGCACCATGATAACCACCTCTTTCCTTTAATGAGAGCATTGCTCTTCAAAACCGCTTGGATACCACATGAGCCTTCTAAAACAGTAATCACACTAGCCAGCTGCCAAAGAACAGTTATATATATAAGCCCTATCCAATACATGACAATTATGATCCAAAGCATCACGTTAGAGAAGACGCCGTCCAAGTTCGTCGTGGTATACAAAATGATAAACACCACTTCTGTGACCACATTGTAGACAAAGAAACCAAAGTAAGTCCACAAGAAAGTTAGAGCAAGTCTCTTCCACATTGGCGGGACAATTTTCAAGACTTTCTTGAATGTGACCTCGTTGCCAGTACACATGTCGGCGTTAGTGTAAACAATGGCAGCAGTTGACAAAAAAGAGAAAAGAAGAAGTAAGCTCATGAAGATTAGTTTGAATACCCAATAACCAATCCATGCGGATGATAGCTTATGATCAAGGTGATGGTTATCGACTTTACTGTTGTCTACCCTTTCTTCGGCCTGATATATATTCCAATCTAGTAAATAGGCAATGACATAATGAAGAATGAAGATGAAGGACAAAGGGGGGATGAAAGTTAGGGTGATCTGTGTAAAAATCTTCTTCCATTTCATTATGGTTTTGAATGTTTCTTTGTAAATGCCGAAAAAGCCTAGCTCTTGCATCTCTTCTTGAGGTTTATCCATGGTTTAGTATGTGGGAAAAGAGTTGGAGATTAAGTAGAGATGATGTATGTGTTTAATATATAGCTAGGAAGAAAGACTTGTTTGTACATTGTTTCATAGATTTTCTCGAGGTTGTTTGACATATTGCTATGTTGTGGAGAAGATTTCTAGGTAATACCCCATTGACTCTAAGTTTTTGTCGTATATATTGTATATGCTCGATCATATTATAGATGTGGTACTAAGAACTCCATTACTAAGATTTTTATAACTAGGGTTATGATCAATCATATTATACACGCTTACTAAGAACTCCATTACAAAGATATTTATGACTAGAGTAATGAGTCTGAATCCGATTCGCATATGTAAACTCTTTCGGCTGAGGGCTGACCTCAAAGGTCACTATGTATATAAATTATTTTGGATAGCTTAATAAATAAAAAAAAGTTAAAAACTACACGTTTAGCTTTAGAGAAGAGTCTCTTTTTTTTTGAACGGCGGTTATATTAACGAGCTTAGCAAGACGCTAAAACCCACAAAGAAACTATTACAAAAGAGCAGTCATTGGGCTTTTAAGCCAACCTAACCAATCTAGTTTTCTTCTAGCTCTAGCATTACACCAAATAAAAGACCGGGACACAATAAGATCAAATAACGACGCCTTAGATTGTTGCTCTGAAGAGAAAAGTAGCTTATTACGATAACTCCAAATGAACCACCAAAAACACAAAGCGTGGCTTCAAGAACTCTTTCACCTCCTTCCTTAATCTCAACCCTTCGAGCCAAATAAGCCAACCTTGATAGGACGAAATACCACTATCTAAAACCCCCACCACTTTAGAACCTTAGCCATGATAGAAGCAGCAACCGAACATGAAAAGAACAAGTGGTCAGAAGATTCAACCCCTTCGTTACATACCGGGCAAACCATAGACGGAATTTCCAAACCTCTAGTTGAAATATTGAATCTCGTTGGAAGCTTATTTGAAGCTAAACGCCAAGCAAAAATATTGACTAAAATAAGGATTAATTTTACCCATCTCGTATGCATCCCTTCCATATCACATAGCCCCTCATCGATGAAGCGCCTAGCCGAACACACCTTGAACTCGCCATCTCTCTCGAGATTCCAAACCCACTTATCATGATCCTCAATAAACTCAAGCAAATCAATTAAGTTAGACAACTCTTCCATTTGAACACCTTCTGCTCCCCCCCTTGGCAATCTTCTAAACCCATGAAGGAGACCATTGTGAACTTTATCTCGGATAGACACCTCTTTGTTTTCCTCTAGAGCAAATAAACGCGGATATTTCACATCCAAAGAACCTTCCCCCAACCAATTTTCTAGCCAAAATAAAGAGTCACTACCATTTCTAGCCAAAATAAATAGAGAAGAGTCTCTGGTAGTAAAACCTGTGTAACAGAGCAAAACGAACGCAAAAAATTGGTGTTCAAATATATATTTTAGGAATTTCAGCTCAGTTAACATATTTCTTTCCAGGTTAACTTTCTCGGCTATATCTATACACATGAAAATAATTCGTGCAGCAGGCGCTCCTACAGCAAGCCTATGTACATCTACATTGTCCAGAGAAATGTGACAAAACAGTTACCACAACCTTGTATCATTCATCGCAAACAAACAAGCACAACTCTTCCAAATATATCATTTGTACAATATATGCATCGGTATACCTATCAATTTGGAACTAAATATCCCCATAAATTTGCTAAAAAAGTGCATAAATACATTGGGGGAGGTGACCAATGAATGTTATATAATAATAACAATAATAATAATAATAGACCTTAAAACTCACAATTCACAAATTTAATTCTCATGCACATGGTCAAGCTCGTGAGAATTTGGATGAGAACCCACACCACAGAGGCTGCAACGGTTAGATGATCTTTGAGAGCACCAATCATCTGGAACACTGAAAAAGTGGGTGTCAATGAACTTTCTGAATCTCTTTTTGTATTCTTTTGGAGAAATTATAGTCGGCAATTGGTTTTTAGGAACAACAAAGGACTTGACCCAGTTCTCAAGTTGCTTGTCCCAAGTATACTGCCGAACATAATCGATTATGCCACATACAAGCTCCTTCTTTTCCACATCAACCCCAACCAACAATGAATAATCCATCACATCGATCGACTGAAAATAAGAGAAATACATAATAAGTCATTAACTTCTAAATTATAAGGCTAACCTACTTACATGTTACATGATGTAAGAATACCAACAAGTGCAGATATAATAACAGGGACCCACTATAGGTGCCAATTTCAACACATTTAGAATGTTTTTGTTTTATCTCTGATGGGTCAAATAAAAAACTTGAAATAGCTCAAAAAGGAAACGTGGGTGAACCCAATTGATTGGAAGCCACCATAAGATTTTACCCAACCTAACCATTTTGCTACCTCTGATACAAGGAATGTCATCAAGTCAGCTCTCACTTCAATACATGTCTTTAGATGCAGTCCATACCTTTCTCATCCACGAAAGACTGCAAAAGTATTCTTTTTTGGGATATCTCACTTTTTCTCTTTTTGTTTTTCTTTTGAAAGCTTATTTACCCATATGATCATAACAGGTAAATTGATCGTCATTGGTCCGAAAGGGTCATCGATAAATATATTACAGATATTTGACAAATAGCAAAATGAATTTCTTACACTATGTCCTAACCGGGAGGTTGGGCTGTTGCAATTTTTATACAAAACACATGGAGTATTATTCTACATTCAACTTCCACCTGACATTAAAAGCAAACACTAGTACCACATGTTTTAAACACTTCGTCATATTGGGAAATTAACATTTAATGATACAAAAAGTGAGTTTAAGTTGAGCGTTTAGAAGAAAAACATACTAAGCGCCAAAGGCCAGGTGGCAATTTCGACATTTGTACTTGTGAATGGGTCTACGTTTTTATGTTTTATCTCTTGCATGTAGAATAGGTTAAATCAAAAGAACTAGGCTGAAAGGACATGGGCCAACATACCTTAAGTCACTCAAACTGATTCCTTTATTTATCAAACCTCATAAATCATTTCATTCCAGAAATTAGATGATTACAAAAATCATATATAAATTGGTAAACATATTAAGCACATAATTAATTTATAGTAGAAAATATAATTAGATATTGACCAAGTGTTTTGGGGTCAACTCAGCCTGACCAATAGGGGAGTTCGCCCAATTGCAAGTTACGGGGGGTCAACCAATGAAAAGAAAAAAATAAGTGAAAAGAAAAGGGAATACTCACATTAAGGAAGGCAGTATCATTCCATACAGCTCGTTGCAAGTTCCTCTTTGCTTTTGTATTAACATATAATGGAGAAACGTTCATGTCATTTACAAAATTTTGGTCCAAAAGAACATCTCCTGCACCATCTACAGCAGCATTGAAACGAGCGTACAGAGCTCCTTTCAGATCATACTGTCTACTAATTTTTCGGCCATATGTAACATTCTCCATGACCATTAGGTCATGTTTTACCCCCGTCTTTCTTTTCTTCACCTACAATCATTTATAATGATCAGGAAAAACATACAAAATGAAATTAGAAAAACTAGAGGTGCCGTGTCAACCCATTTACGTATGAATGGGAAACTAGTGGGGTGAGTGCATTTCTCGTGAAGTCGTGATATGTTTATCAGTAATGGGTCAAACGGGTATATACATTAAACTAACTTAATAGGAAACTAGTGGGATAAAAGTGCTCCATCATTTTACCCAGCTTGGCTCAATACCATCATTTTACCCAGCTTGGCACAATACCAGAATTTACCCTCGTTGACGCATTACCCAACCTGCCCGACCCATTCATTTAGCCACCTCTAAAAAAAGCCATCTGATATTGAGAAAGAACAAACCTGATAAATCCCAAGAATTTTTGCCAGACATGTCTGATTTCCAAGTTTAAAGCACTGGTTCATATACCCAAAATAATTCGAAGCAAATCCAAGAAACGAACAAAACTCGGTATTTTTAATCTCCTTTATAATGAACCGATCATCAAGGGTTTTAGCAAAGAAAGATTTACTCTTCCCTCCTTTTGCATCCCACCGTTTACAACGGCTTAAAGAAGAAATATAATCTATTTCAGATAAACCACATTGACCACGAAGATCTAGGAAGTCTTTAGCACATAAACAAGCTACTGAATATTTAGCTTTATTAGCTAATCTTCCCATAGAGATGACAGGGTGTATATGCCTGGAAGAAGCAACAGAATCCAACAACTCTAATCCATCAAAGCTGGAAAACCGTGATTCATCTGAAGGCCATCCAAGTGCAGAACTATCAAAGTCCATGGAGGTGAAGGATGACCAATTCGGAAAACTCAACGATGACATAGTTTGTCCACTTTCATATGATTTAGTATCATGGTTCATATCTTCTGATGAATTCTTCCTGTCATTTAAAAAAGCCAATGCACATGCAATCATACTAGATAACTCATCTTCATAAGCTGATACTATGTGATTGCTAGTAGCTAACGGAAAATGAAGCTTTGAACCCTCCTCAGTAGTTATTTTGTAGATGGTGGACCCTGAAGTATTGCGAGTGGTGGGTTCATATTTTGGCAAGTATCCTCTTTGGAGATCGTATAGATGCATGTTTTGGAGTTGTGAGAAAGGTGCCCACATCCATCCTTTAGGATCTGCTAATTTTAATGAACTTAAAGAAGAAGATTCACCATTTATTCCCATTTGAGTAGACAAAGCAACATTATCTTGCATACCAATTTCATTATCACCTTCAGCTGTCACTACTTCGATTGGTAAATTATTTCTTTCTTCTGTTATGTCAACTTCTGGATCAGCAATATGATCAGAAACTGCTTCACCATTCTGAACAAGTTCAGTAGTCACTTTATCCTCAACAAATAATTGTTGTTCCTCCGGATCATTAGTGGTTTGAGGGTCAAAAACTTTAATATCAGATGAAAGAAGTGAATGGAGACGTTCATCCCAGATGTGTGAATGAAGCAAAAGCTCCCATTGTATATAATTTAAGCAGAGAGGCTTGTGCAACCAATCATTCACAGTAATATCACTAGTGCTTGTAGTGAGGTTCTTCATGCCAACCTATAGAATTAGATGGATAATTAAAACAAAGATAGAGATTGGGCCACAAAATGAAGACAACATAAAACAGAAATATACTTTAATAGAAAAGAATATTCTTTGATTATTAAAATAAAATAAAAAAAAAAAAAAAAAATTATACGAGGTATCATCGTTTTACACACTCATCAATATATATCGCCCAGTTCTAGATGATACCTCCCATTTTTAATAGTTTAAATTCTATATTACATGTTACCAGACTCCCATATCACAAAAATATTAGGGTTGGCCTTGATACTACAGGCTACTTGGTTAAGTATTATTCTTTCGGGCACAAAAGGATATGGGTGTCGTCATAGTCAACTGAGGGACTTCTTATTGCAAAATTTGAGTCACAATACTAAAGAGATTTTTTGAGCCTGTTTGCAGGTGCAAATTTCATAACATGTATCTAACGTCAAATGGCATAGACTATTTTTCTTTCATAGACCATTTTTCCTCGGATTTTTCTCATCCGAAGTTCCGAACATAGCAAGAGGGCAGGTCTGGTAACTGGTATAACTGGGTAGGGTGAGGCTGACCCACAAACACTTTTCGTCAACATATCTTTATATCACTAAACTAATGTGTTATTTATGATAAGAATAAATACTTTTACAGTAACAATCAAAATCCTTAATAAAAGTATCTAAAAGGCTGTGTGCTATAAATATATTGTGGGTGACTTTCAACACGTTTAACCTGTTCCCCTTTTGGATAAAGGTTCTATTCGATCCGGATTATTCGTTCCCACCTATCACCTGTTCCCAAACAGAGTACGATTCCAATCCGGATTGCTCGGGCGCCCAATCTGGTACAGTAAAATTGACGATCCGTTTATGGTTTGTAATCTGAATAGCAATGTTCCAATTTGCGTTCCAGTGTTTTTCAATTTGCGGTTCAATTTCCAAAACAAATTTTTGTCTTAACATATACAGTGAGTTTTTTCAGAATTGGAGCCAAATATTATGGAAATCCATTCCCAAAAGTTTGTTGTCATTTCATAATTATAAGCTGAATAATCCAACATTATAAACTTATGTGAATATCTAATCAGCTGCAAAACCATAAAAGGATCTGTATGTCTTCTCTAGTTGTGAACTTCTGAATAATGATTTTTTTTAAACTATTTCATTGACTATTGGTTATGAGAATCTATGAACTACTGAACTATTAGGGGATGTTTGGTACGAATGAATCGTTTCAGAAAGGAATTGCAACAGAGAATGGAATCACATAAATATGGAATAATCTAAAAGAAAGAAAATAGATTCCGTTGTTTGGTAAAAATGAAGACTCGAGCATAGGAATGTGATAGATATTGAATTCTCTTGTTTGGAACAAAAAAAGAATAAACTCATAAGAATGTAAAACATATATATACTGTAACACAGATGTAAATCCCCAACTCCATGGTACGAGTTTATGATCTCCCCTAATTATGATTTTCACATTATGTATGATCTTCCCGTTTTCCCCTAATTATGATCTACACATAGACTGCAAATAATTTTTATTGTACATTATGTTAACAAATAATTGCCATTATTTTATTTCTTCCAAGCATCTTTATATGGTTGAATGAAAAGTACACATTACAATAAATTTTTAAGCATTATAAGAAAGACCAAGGTTAATAATAAATATGCATATGTTCATATTTTTTTGTTGAATTGAAACGAAGTTCAATATAGTGATATGAATCATATTATTATTCACGTATTTAATGTTATCTAGTTGCTAGATAAGTATTACGGAGAAATATTATTTTATTAGGTGAGTCTTATTAGATAATGATTAGGAATTAAGAGTTTTATTAGGAAATGAGTCTTTTTTTAGAAGTCTATAAAGAGGGTATTAGGGCTGAATTATATGAATGGATTAGTGATTCAATATCATTATTGAGAGAACTTATTCAACGGTTTGAGGAGAGTCAAAGCGCTAATAGTCGACGGTTTGAGGAGGGGTAGACCTAAACTTAGGTTGGAGGATAGACTTAAGCAAGACAAGAAGGAGCTTTAGACTTCAGCAAGACATAAAGGAGCTTCTCTTGTCCGAGAACATGACCTCAAATAGGAATGCGTGGAGAGATAGGATTAGAATTTGCGGGTAGTTCAGGCTAGGTTGTTTGAGGGTGCGAGGTAGTTGTTGCGTTTAGGCCTTATAGGAGTCTCTTAGTAGCCTTGCCCCTTGCGTTTTAGAAATATAGCCCCTTAGCTAGTTCCATTTAGGCTTTTTAGGCGTTTAGTGCCCTCCCTTGTCCCTTTTGCTTTGCCTTAGCTATAGGCCCCATAGTGTTGCCATTCTTAGATCTTTATTGCTTTCTTAGGCCCTTTAACCCCCTTTTCTTTGCCTGTGTTTTTCTTGATGCTCTTGCCCTTTTGCTTTACGCTTTTGCTTTTGCTCTTGTATGCTTCTACTCGTGTCCCCCTACCTCTGCGCTTTTTCTTTTCAATTTTCTGGATTTCTTAGCACGTTTGCTTAATTATGTTCATGTCCTTTCTCTTATGTTATAAGTCATGGTTGCCGATATATGGGCGATAAATCAGTTGGCGCGGTCCACCGATTGATAAATCCACTAATCGTACACATTTATCGGCTTCGGTCAAAGGCGGTCAAAATCGGTCAAAGTCGGTCCTTGGGGGTCAAACTCGGTCAAAAGATTTGTTTGACTTTAAAAAAAGGGTATTTTTTTAGGGTTTTAATATTTAGGAACACTTTTTAGTTTTTTGTGGTTATTGACTTATTTGTTAGGATATTGCTAATATTTATTTTTGTAAAAATAAATTCCTTTATAATTTAGGGTCCGCGCCGAAAAGCCGATAAAACGCTCCCAAGACCGATTTATCGCGAAGACAATTTTACAAACTTGGTTATTGCTCACTTTCACACATGCACTTATTTATGAGCACTCTCATCGCACACACTTGCCGAAGGTTACTCTCGGGTTTATCTTAGGGTAGGGGTGGATCCGTCTACATTCTACCTCCCACATACCCCACCCCGGCAGGATTGGGTATGTAGTTGTATTGATAGAGCTTATTCGACCTCTGGACCGTCCATTACTCTATCTTTGTTCTTTATTAATCGTTTTTATCTCATTTTTAATTCAGTTCATATCAAATTGGTATCAAGAGTTGTTCGTTTCTAACGGTACAACAAAAAATTCGAGTACTCCATAGCTACTATTCATCCCCGGAATTTACTGTTCATTATTTTACCGGGGAATTCCCCTTTACCCATAAAACTCACTGTTCATCGTCGGAGTTACTGTTTATCCAATCGTAATTCACAAGGAACGGCAAAGATGATGACATGGTTTCAATCTGAATGGGAGGAAAGTTTAACGCAGTCGCAATCAAAATTGGAGGAGAGTATAACAAGGTTCCAATCTAAGATGGAAGAACATATTTCTCATTGTAAGCAGCGGTAAAAGAGAAGAATAAACTGATATAGGCAACGGTAAAAAAAAAGAACCAGGAGTGACGAGTCCATTCATCCGGGCTACAACAAAACCAATGATGTTATAAAAGAAGGATGAAGGCGAAGTTGTTTTGGATGAAGTTTGTGGTTGCATCGTAGCCAACTAGAAAAGATTTACAAGATTGAGTTTTCAAGAACACCCATATAGCAAAAGAGTTCCGCGCGGGCCTTATAAGACTGTATATCTACATGAAGAGCTCGTGAGAAATTTTCATGACTACTACTTCTACTTGATGCCTACAAAAGGGATTCAACTAAGAACCTCCGATCCAAAATTCAACATCATTTGAAGCAAAACCTTGAGGACAAAGTGTTTTTGGGGGCGGGAGTATTGATACGAATCATATGATTATTCTTGTATATTTATTTTCTAGTTAGTAGATAAGTATTAATATTATTTTATTAGGCAAGTCTTGTTAGATAATGATTAGGAATTATAGTTTTGTTAGGAATGGAGTCTTGTTTAGAAATCTAAAATAGGGTATTAGAGTTGTAATTTTGCAAGATAATGGATTAGTGATTTAATATCATTATTGGGAGAGCTTATTCGACTCTCGAACATTGATTACTCTATCTTTGTTCTTTATTAATCGTTTTTATCTCATTATTGATTCGGTTCATATCATATAGTATGTATATGTTCATATTTATTGTTGAATTAGAACAAATTAAAGGTCAAAATATATAAAGGCGACTTGGATGACAAAAGGTGAATCGGGGGTGACGATGATGTGAGAGAAAACCGTGTTTGGATTTTTGATTTTTTACCCAAATCAATAGATGTGCCACTCACATGATTGTGCCTTTTATACTCTCCTTTTTTCCAAATAGCATTATGATTCATTGAATTTTTGTTGATTCTCAATAATCTCTACTTTTTCTAGAGAACGAACTTGGTTGGATGAGAATCCTATGTTGATTCTCCATTTTCATTCTTTATGTCAACCAAACTAAAGAAAAGACCCCCTTTTCATTCTTGTGCTTTCCATCCCATCATACCAAACATCCCCTTGGTCTATTTTACATATACAAGTTTGTGTTTTATAACACATCTGATATATATTTATTATTAGGTAAATCATTCCCTTCAATCTCCCTTCACATCTGATTTAAATTTTTATTTATTTGTATCCGAAACAACGTCTACTTCTTCTACCTCTCTCTCTCCTATCTTTTTTCCACCCTCCCCTTCAATCTCCCTTTCTTATATTGTCAAACAAGATTTAATCAAATTAAACACCACCATATTCTTGCTCTCCTCCAACCGAACATAACGGTACTATCTTTTTTGTTGCCGGAACCCGGACGCGCCGCCACGCGCCACCGACCACATCGCCGGATTTTTATTGTTACCGGCGATCTAAAGCTTTTAAGCTCGGCTCCTTTTTGCCGTCGTGCCTTTTCGAGTAATTATTGCGGGCCGGTGACGAGCAAACTCGGTGAAGTTTCCAGCAGACTCTTGCTGCTTGTGTGTTTTTTTTGCGGTGTTGGGGCTTCGTGGGACTCACATCCCGTGAGTGTCTCCTTTGCGGATACGACAACCGCGCCGGCTGCCGCCTTCGGCCGCCATCGGCCGCCATCCACAGGAAAATTTTCCGATCACCGGAATCTTTTCCGGCCCAGCTGAGTTCTATTTCTAATATTTATTATTATTATTTTTAATTTTGTTTTTTATTTTTATTTATTTTCTGTTTTTGTCACCTACTGTTTTGTTCGTGTTCCGCATATTTTTATTTTGTTTGTTGGCTTCTTGGTGTTGTTCCCTTTTGTTGTGCCTTGATAGTGTGCCTGTTTGTTTGTCTAGGTCTTTCTTGTTGTTAGTTTGCTTGGTCTAGGATTGACCCCTTGGCGAGTGATGGTAACCTGAGGTCATGTCTTGTCGGGTTGGGCGGGGTAGACAGGGAAGGCGGAGTAGGTGTGGTGGGCGGGGTAGGCGGGGTTAGTGGAGTTGAGGGGGATGGTAGAGTGGGCGGTTTTAGGGTGGGTAGGGGCTCTGCTAGGGCTGCGTCTTCTCGTAGGTTTCGGGTGGGTAGTTGGAACGTAGGGTCTCTTACCGGTAAGCTCTTTGAGCTTGCAGATGCGTTGAGGAGACATAAGGTTGACATTGCGTGCTTCCAGGAGACTAAATGGAAGGGTTCAAGCACGAGGGAGGTGAACGGCTACAAGCTATGGTACTCCGGATCTATGTCGGCGAGAAATGGAGTTGGTGTTATTTTGGCGGCTGGACTAAAGGATAATGTAGTGCAAGTGATCCGGAGTAGCGATAGGATTATGGCGATTACTTTGGTTATCAATGGGGAGACCATCAACGTTATCAGCGCATATGCACCATAGGATATGCACCATAGGTGGGCCGGAGTGAAGCAGAGAAGAAGAGTTTCTGGGACGATCTCGACGAGCTCGTGAGGGAGTGCCCGTCGGATAGGCGTTTGTTTATAGGTGGTGACTTGAATGGCCATATAGGTGCGGATGCAGATGGATACGAAGAGATACACGGAGGTTTTGGCTTCGGAGTTAGGAACGACGAAGGTCGATCGATTTTAGAGTTTGCTACCGCTCACGACTTGGTAGTAGCAAACTCTTTCTTCAAGAAGAGGGATGTTCACTTGATCACCTTTCAGAGCGGGGGCCACAACACCCAGATTGACTATCTGTTGGTGCGAAGAAGTGACCTTAGTAAATGCAGGGACTGTAGGGTTTTCCCAGGTGAGACTTGCTCATCCCAACACAAATTGGTAGCAGCAGACATGCTTTTCGAGAGGCAACAATCAAGGAGATTAGTGACAGGGTTGCCGAGGATTCTTTGAAAGAATTTGTACGGTGAGGCGGCAGAATCGTTTAGAGTGAAAGTCTTAGAGGGAGTTGCTACTCAGTCGGATGGCTTGGTTGCTAGAGAAGCGGACCAGTTGTGGGGCACTCTTGCCGGCTTTATCAAAGATGCAACAAAGGATTCCCTTGGGGTGTCTCGAGGGACATCGAGGTCCCGAATGGCCAACAGAGAATCTTGGTGGTTTTGCGAGGAAGTGCAATCCAAAGTCGCCGAGAAACAATCTAGGTTCAGAGAGCTTTTGTGCCGAGAGGGTCGCCAAGCCGATTACAGCGCAGAAGAGAGGTATAAAGTAGCCAAAAGAGAAGCGAAAAAAAAAGGCGTAGCTTGGCAAAGGACAAGGTGTATGAGAATTTGTATAAGAAACTGGACTCCAAAGAGGGGGCTAACGACATTTTCGGATCGCTAAAGCAGAGGAGGAGAGAAGGGACTTAGGATGCGTAAAATATATCAAAGATGTAGGAGGACAGAAGAGATGGGGAGATTACTTCTCCTCTCTTTTCAATGTAGGAAGGGCAGAAGTCAGCGCGGTACAAGAGAACCTTAGCCAACGTACAGAGTGCTACTATTCGAGGATTAGTCTACCAGAAGTGAAGATCGCACTACAGAAGATGGGAAGAAACAAAGCGGTAGGGCCGGACCAAATCCCCATAGAAGCTTGGAGGTGTCTGGGAGATAGGGGGTTACATTGGTTGACGTGCCTCTTCAACAAGATCTTCTACGGGGATAAGATGCCAGAAGAATGGAGACTCAGTGAAGTCATCCCCATCTACAAGAATAAGGGAGATGTACAAGTGTGTAGCAATTATAGGGGCATTAAGCTTCTCAGTCACACCATGAAGCTTTGGGAGAGAATTATTGAGAGAAGGTTGAGAAGGGAGACGAGGGTGTCAGAGAACCAATTTGGTTTTATGCCAGGAAGGTCCTCGATTGAGGCTATTCACCTTCTCAGAAGTCTCATGGAGAAGTATAGAGAAAGACAAAAAGACTTGCATATGGCGTTCCTTGATCTTGAAAAGGCTTATGATAGCGTCCCGCGCGAGTTGATTTGGAAAACTCTTATCGACAAAGGAACCCCAAATAGATACGTGAGAGTCATTAGAGATATGTACGAGGGTGCCAAGACTCGTGTACGGTCCACAGTGGGGACCTCAGAGTTTTTCCCTGTGGAAATTGGGCTACACCAGGGATCCGCCATTAGCCCATACCTCTTCGCCTTGATTCTAGATGAGTTAACTAGAGGGGTACAAGAGGGCATCCCGTGGAACATGATCTTTGCTGATGACGTTGTGTTGGTGGCACAATCGGCGGAAGGGTTAAACACCAGACTTGAGCACTGGAGGGAGGCTCTTGAAGACAATGGCCTTCGGGTGAGCAGGGAGAAGACTGAATACCTGAGATGCGACTTTGGGAGGATTGAGCCAGGTCATCACGAACAAATTGATATTCATATCGGTGATCGAGATCCTGACACCCAAGGAGTCCTTTAGATACCTGGGATCGGTAATACATAAATCAGGGAGGATAGATGAGGACGTAACCCACCGGATTAGAATGCGGGGTGGCGAGATGGAGGCGGCATCAGGAGTCCTTTGCGACAGGAACATCCCATTTAAGTTAAAGGGAAAATTCTATAAGGTGGCGATTAGACCGGCTATCTTGTACGGCTCTGAATGTTGGTCCATATTAAAGGCACATGCTAACAGGGTAGAGGTGGCAGAACTGAGGATGCTAAGATGGATTTGTGGTAAAACCTTGCTTGACATAATCCCGAACGGAGTTTTCAGAGCTAAACTCGAGGTCGGGAATATTGTTTCGAAAATGAGAGAAGGAAGGTTGAGGTGGTTCGGACATGTCAGGAGGAGGCCACAGTCAGCGCCAGTTAGAAGGGTCGAAGCGCTTGATGTAGATGGCGTGAGAAGGAGAGGCAGACCCAATATCAGGTGGGAGGATAGACTTAAGCTTGACATGACGGAGCTTAATTTGACCGAGGACATAATCTCAGATAGGAAGGGGTGGAGGGATAGAATTAGGTTTTGCGGGTAGGGGTGATAGGTGCTTGACTGTTTTTGCGGGTAGTGGTACTAGGTGCTTGGCTTTTAGGTGTCCCCTTTTGCCTCTTTGCGTGTTTTGTTTTGTGGACTCTCTTTTGCTTTGCCGTAGTCTTAGGCCCCGTGCTTCTTTGCTTTGCTATGTGTTGCCCCCTTTTGTTGGTCTGTTATATGTTGCGCTTTGCTATTGGCTTTTTTTTTTCGGTGCTTGTGGTGTGTGGTTCTTTTTAGGTTTGCCTGTCTGCTTGTTTGCTTGTTTTCTTTTCTTCGCTTTTGCCTTTTGTTTTTGTCGCATGCTTTATCTATCCTTTCGCACTAGCACACATGCACTTGCCGGAGGTCTCGTTGGAAGCAGTCTCTCTACACTCGGGTTTACCCTGGTGTAGGGGTAGGATCTGTCTACATTCTACCTCCCCCATACCCTGCCCTGGCGGGATTGGGTTTGTTGTTGTTGTTGTTGTTGTTGTTGTTGTTGTTGTTGTATTAGGTAAATCATTCCAGATTTACTTCCTTCTGGAGTGATCCCAAATGAACCTACCACCACAGAACCAAATTTAAGGTACCCAGCGAACCCCAAATCCTGAACATTGATTTCATACCAGAACAATGTCCGTTCCATTTTGACCTCTTTGAATTACAAGGAGACCTTTATTCATTTGACTATGATGGCAGTACTACTACAGCTACGTGTTTAAGACTTTTAGAACATGCTGGGAATATTAGTGCTAGAGCTACTTTAACCAATGTGGACTCTACTATTGTCTCTTTCTGTAAATATTTTTTGCTTCTGTTTTAGGTTATATTTTCTACAACTCATGTGTCATATGGCAAAGAAAGAGCAGACAAGATCCACATTGATGGCCCCCTTAGCCCAAACTGATGAAAATATTTATCGGCTTATATAATCCGGACAATTTAAAATATGCTTTCAGAATAACAATAACACATAGCAAGTAAGCCTAATACAATAGACTGATAAGAGTAGATCCATAAAGGTGGGAATATGGGTGGGTTGGGTAACACGTTAAAATGGTAATGATCAGAATGGTCGAATAGGGTTAGGGTTGAACCAACTCACAAACACTTTTTCAAGAATTTTCGTAGAATTTTACATATATAAGATGCTTTAGTTATGACTACAAAAATCTGTGTTATCCCAAAGGTGATCTAATTTTTGAAATAAAGCAAGTAGGAGGTTATATGGGCTGAACACATTTTGGGTGACTTTTGACCCTTCTATAATGTTTGACCATTGAGACATATTCAACCCCTTCCCATTTTAACCCAACTTTTTTCATATATCCATTTAGCCCATTAGAAGCAAAATACAATGCAAATCGACCCGCTTATCTGTAAATTGATCGAAAATGCCACCTCTACTATGATGAGAAAATAACCAACCTCAAAATGATCTCGTTCTTGTTTCAACATCTCTTTGATATCAGAGAATCTTATACAATGCCTTTGAAGGTTCAGCTTTGAGCCAACAAACTCATGTTCCATCTTCTTCAGCGAGTTCTCAACCTCCATAAACATCGAATTACCTTCTTGGTACACCTTAACACCCCAAGAAATACAATTTAGTTAATGATTGGCCAAATAAAACTATAATCTAAAATTACTACTATCATGACTAATGCAATGAACTAAAAGAGTAGCAATACTCATGGATATACATACATCTTCAACTTCTCTAAGAAAATCTCCTTCAATTAAGTCGCTAAACTCGATCTTCCAACGTGGTAGAGATACAGAATAGGTAGCTACTGTGGAGTATCTAAACATTGCAACCATGGAACCTAATCTGCAAGTTTCACAAATCAATATATCAGAAGAAAAAAATATATATTTCGATTACAGAAAGTACTAATAGTTTAAACTGCATTATAAGACACTTCCCTATTTCTCATCAATAAAATTTTCAAATTACAACCTTTAGCACAAAGTTTTAATATATATAAGAACTAGCGCCGTTTAAAAATTTATTGTTCCATAGAGCCAAGATCTTCAACACAGACAGAAGACTTTTTTACCTCGAATACATAACTATTTTTTGAGAGGCAATTCTAAGTAACTTAATTACTAATAACAGTATGGCATACTGTCACAATGCAATGGAGCAAGTTAATTTCTGTCACCGGAAAAATGGAGAACACTCCGTGAACTCTAATTCCTAGGACACATCAAACATCAAACATCAAAGATGGCTAAATGGGGAGTCAAGGTCGGGCTGACACCATTTTTAAAGTTATTTGAATTTCTCATAAATGGGTAGTGTAACAAATATGGCCAAAAGATAGTTTAAGAGACAATATAATATTTTCACTAAAACAATCTAGAAGGTTGTGTGCATGAAAATACATTTTAAGAAAATTTCGCCATCTATTGAGATAGTCATACCCAAAGAAGTGAAAGTAGTCCTTGTGGAAGGAATGCCCGCAGCTGGATGGTATTTCCCATGAAGAGTGGTTTGAAAATCCAAGCTCTAGAAACTTCCCAAAAGACAAACCTCGAGCAGCAATTGAAACCAATACTCTTTTTGTTGACTTTAAACTTCCATTGGAAGGTTTGCATTGGCCACAGCAACTCCACATCCAAAGCTTTCCTTCTTTTTCACCCGGCAAGTGCTTATCTAAAGGAAGACGTTTGACTTGAATTGTGAGTTGCTTGTTATGATGTGCATAGTAATGAAGATGAGCTTCTGGCAGTTCATTACATGTTCCACATGAAAGCTTCTGCATTGAATCACAAATATGAGTAAAAGTTAGCAACTATGCATACCGTATCTCACAGAGACCACATAATACATAAAAATGGTGATTTATATGAGTTAATCTGAGTAACAGATTATATATTGGGTAAGTAAAAAATTTACTAAAAAGAGAAAAAGGGTCACACATGTTGAAAATCTCACAAAGTTAACGTTTTATTGCTTAGAGATTCCTAAGTCGTTGTATATAAACTGTAGATCGTTATTAATAGCATAGTATTGCAATCATGTTTAACTCATTTTCTATTCTAAAATAAATGAACAAATAATGCATGTGAGGCAAGGCAAGCTAACCTGACATGCAATACAAAACTCTTTCAACATAACACGTTGTAACCTCTTGCCCTACCCCCGCCCATATTACCTCAACTAAAAAATTGAGCAGAGGAAAAAACATATTATGAGTAAAAGCACAAACGTTGTGGACTAAATCTACGACAATGGACAGCAAAATGTGTGAATTTCTAATGCTTTTGGCCTCCAAAATGATTAATACACTTAGTTCGATTACTCTTGCTAACATATTTTGTAATCAAATTCAACATATTTTAAAGCTTATGATCTCCTAAATCGTTTATTTATTTTATTACGTTTATTCTTATTAAAATTATTTATAATTAAACTTAACATAACATCTATTGATTATAAATGGACAAAACATGCTTTCAAGTCAACCTAACCTGACTCAACCCATCCCAGATCGTACTAAAACAACATGTTTTGACCCATTTCCCACCTCATCTGCCTGTTTTGCCATCTCTAATCCAAAGTGAGCAGAAGAAAAGACACTGTTACTTGTAAAAATCTAGAGCTTGTGAACTAAATGTATAAATGAAACAATAAAAAAGTGGAGTTTCAAGAAACCTGATTGAGCAAGTTATCCCGCAAAAACTTTCCAAGGGGGACATCAAAATGTCTGTAGAACTTGATACAGGAAAAGGAACTTTGCTTACAAGTAAGCCCTCTTGTCACATTCCTTCTAGACATCAAAACCAATATGCTTTCTGAATTCAACACTGCACTAATGTCATCCTTACGTTGCGTGCTGTCTTCGGAATCTATTCTTTCCATGTTAGAGTTTTTTAATGTTGATGAAGAAAGAAGTTGATCACTTGCAAGTGTCTCAGATTCATCAATACTATCTTTGACTTCAGTACCAGAAGTATCAACAAAGTCTGGGGAGCTCAAATCATGAACAGAGGTTTTGATATGATCATGTGTGTTCACGCCATTGTAGCCAAGGTATGCCGACATACTCTGATGAGCAGTATCAAATAAAGGAAACCCAACTTTCTGCAAAGAGGCTGAGAGTGAAGATAGGCCAGAAAGAACAATTGGGTCATATGGCTCATATGATGATAAAGTAGACCCTTCTAGACCCAAATTGTCAGATCCATTTTCATCAGAACCACTGGAGATGGGAATATCCACAGTACTGATCAAATCAATGTCGGCACTGGACTTGTTGGTTTTTGGCCCCTTTGTATCATCAAGATAGGCATCATCATATGGCTCATATGATAATATGGTAGACCCTTCTAACCCCAAATTGTCAGATCCATTTTCATCAGAACCATTGGCGAAGGGAATATCAACAGTACTGATCAAATCAGTTTCAAGGCTCGATTGATTGGTGATTGGGACATTTGTATCATCAAGACTAATTGATGAAATGATCTTTTCATTGTTGCTCGAGAATATAGCCATTCCATTGAGGGCAGTGGTAGAAAACATTGCCTGCTGATTCAAAATGAATGAATTTTCAAGGATCAAGTGGTATGCCATTATAACCGCAAATTGAACAACACATTTAATTCTTTTGAGTTCATCACTGTGAGATCCCTTCAGCAAAATCTGTATGAGTAACATTCACAATCATTGATGAGCAAGTTCTAGTCAGCAAAATAAACAATGAAAATATAAACTCACCGTATAACCCATCCTCTTGGGACACCCCTCGAGAAACATCAAAGTCTTCTTTGGCTTTTTTCCACTTTCAGAAAGATCAGCATGTTCTTCTACGATCTTTTCAAAGTATAACGATTCACACTGCTTCAGTTTTTGGTCAGCTAAATTATCGGAGGACAAGACTGGTGAGCCTGTACAGCGAGCAACTCTCTCCAAACGATGTAGTTTCATTTCCAAAACTAATGTCATTCCTTTTGCAAGGATCAACTCTTGAATATCACGGGAAACGGTTTTCTCAACTAAGACAACATTTGGACTCAACTTCTCAATCATCCCGATAAGATAATCCATTCTATCAGTATCCTGATCATGTATAGGATTAGAGGCAACAACGTATACACTAATGCAAAGATAAAGAAAGGTGGGAACTTTGACCTATTGTATTTATATGGGTCAACCGGGGTTGTGTTTATCTCATGGGTGAAAAAATACCTGGAAGGGGATTGAGTAAAATAGGTCATGGTTAAATTTTAATGCATGCAACTAGCTTTATTATTTTATCTCACGATTGAGATTATTATTGAACTACTACTGTCTTTGTAATCACAAGTAACAAGTTAGTCATTTATGACAAAAACTGATTTGGGATGAACACAACCCAGCCCCATTTCGGGACCCATAACAAATACATAACCCTCTTCATCCAAACCTGTTTTTGACATTTTACTCAACCCACCAATCTTTCTACTAAATAGTTCTCTTCAGGTTTACCTTTTTCATTGACTCGAACGATGACAATCCATCAGAAGAAACGCTGAGGGCACCCTTAATAAGCAGCAACTTGGGTTTTTTGCACTTTGTGGGCATGTGCTTGTGAGCTGCATGCTTTTTGAAGATAAGGCCTTTAAAAACTTCACTGCAACATTTAAAGCAGATATCAATATAAAAAAAGATTAAGAGAATACTTGTGAGGCAACGACACAAAGATTTAATTAGTTGTAGATGTATCCAAAAAGTGTAGGACCAAATGACCAATACATTGAGTCTGTGAGCTCAATGAGATTTTACAAGCTCCTTAACTTTGTGCATAATCAATCTCTTGTTAACATATAAGATTAAAATAATTAGCTATCGTTTCGGTCTAGATGGCATATTCATCATTTGTATCAAAGCAAGCAAATACACATATGGGCCATGAATATCTGCATACTTGCCAATACACAGTTGGCAATTGACACATAAAACAAATTGGCTAGAGGTAGCAATTTTGATTCAGATATATACAAATGGGTCGGTTTATTTATCTTTAAAGTGTCAAATGATAATGCTGAAAGATTTTACTACACAGGCAAAGGGTCAAACGTGTCAAACAGGTCAAACGGTTTTAAAGTTATACTACATGCATTTAAATGCACAAAACCTTTTTAAGCAATTTACCATAAAATAAAATAGAATTTATTGTGATCATATTGCAAAATAAAGATCATTTATATGATTTTTTTTTTTTTTTTTTTTTTTAAATGTTAGCAGGTACAAACTTATCCAATCGGTTTTGTAAAACAAAATAAAAAAATAGCCAACGTTTTGACCCGTAACCACGAACCCATTTTCCACCCTAGTATCGCGAAAGCCCACCAGAAACTAGCCTGCCATAATCAGGTTTAGTTTGAACGTAAATTTCAACCTGAACAAACTTTTTCGTTTTAACGTAAGTGGGTTTTTGCTTATAATGTGTATTATCTAGCAATTAATTTCAACGATTAATAAAGGTAAGTTGATCAATAATCTGTAAAAGTCATTTAACTTCAAAAGCAAGAAAAATTATGCAATGTTGAAGAAAAGCAAAAGTTAATTGAATGAACAAGTAAATTAGAAAAGACAACCTTTGATTTTGAGTACCGCTTGCAATACATTTGACTTTTACATATCCATCAGGATCCATCGCTTTTCCCTCAAAAGCATCTGGCTTTAGATACGAGGCAGCTTCCCATGATAAACGAGCAACCGTATCCACCCAATTATCACCATCATTTTCAGAACACGATATACCCATTGATTTAAGAAGATGCTCTACAAGTTCCTTAAATTTTCCATTCATAACTTGGTCCATTGCTTTACGTGTTTCCTCTCTAAACCTGAAACTCGCACTCCCTTCTTGTCCAAGGCTGCTAAGATTACTTGGTTTCCCCCATTTTACACCATCACCATACTCATCATCGTCGTCGTCATCTAAATTAGCAACACTATCCTCAACGTCATCCTCTACATCATCAGGTTCCGGGGGAAACCAGATATGAGAATCAATCACCCCGTTTCCTAAATACGGTTGATTCTGCTGTAACCTATTACTTTGGATATTTGCTTCTTCTTTGAGGGCCCTAAAATTGAACAATCACATAATTATGCAAATGAAAATTCACGATCCATCAAAAAAGTAAACTATCACTTTACCTTTCTTTTGAAGAGACATCGACAAGATACTCATCTGAAACATAAACGACAAAGCTTATTATAAAAACGTGTTTTTAGGACTAGAAGTGTAAGAAATAAACGGAAAATCGTACTGTAAACGGAAACAGCACTATCGGTTTTAGCCAAAGAGACAGCTGGACTTATTGACGATGCTGGTGGAGAAATCAAACTATCAGTAGTCATATCGTCTATTTCTTCCTCTTTCACGATTTACAATCCTGCAACATCCATCAACAATAATTACAAACATGAAACATTACCATCCTTGAGCAAATTATAAACTTAGGAGTATATGCAAACACATAGCGGGTTCCAGATGGAAAAATCTAAACTTGTACAAATATTACTTATTTTACCGGGCAAACCGTAATTTAAGAAAAAAGCAAAAGCAGCACCAAATGGTCGGAAAGACTCACCCTCCCTACCGGGGTAAAGGTTTTACAATAAGCAATCATAAACACTAAGAAATCATCCATCCAAATAAATAATTCTTGTTACCTAATTCAATAAAATTCAATCAAACACATATAACGAAAACGAGATCACTATCTAACTCACAAACTTGATTCGTTGACTTGTTAGTCAAGTAACTAAACAAATAATTCAAATAACTAAACAATAAAAAGCATTATTTCATCACAACAACAGATTTATAATCTAATAAATTTATAATAGTAACTAAAAGAAAACCCGTAAATCAAAAGTAAATGGTGACCTTAATTTAGATTGATCTGTGATATAATTATAAGTAAATAATTTGATGATGAATTCAAAGTTTTGAATTATAGTTTCTTTCTTGTGTGGAGGAATTGGGGAGAATGAGTTGACGGCCGGAGTGGACCCCACATGAATAGAGTGTGAGACCAAATTTGAAGAAAAAGAATGAATGGGAAGTTGACATTTGTTTATTATGTTAGGTGAAATGTGTCGATATTGAAGGGAGATCCTCTCAATTTGTAAAAACAACTTGACTCAAGTTAAGGAATTATTAGCTATTGAATTTGATCAAATGGCTTAAATCAAAAAAACCTTTTTTGATTTGAGCTATTGGATCAAATCCAATTGCTAACAATTGTCTAACTTGAGTCAAGTTGTGTTATACAACTTAAGAGGATCCTTCTCCGTCAATATTTTTACACTCTTTATTTTTGTGTTTTGTCCATTTTATACGGGAGGTTTTATACTTTGGTTAATAGATAAATATGTTACTAATTTTTTTTAATAAGTCTATGGTATTATTAACTTTTATTTTGTTTATTTTGATTTTTTTTTAAAAGGCAACATTTTTTGTTCACTTACGTTGATCTCAGTTAAGCACTGGATCTTATTAATTATCTTAGATAAATTTAAAACAATTAACGTATAGAAAGCTGTCTTGAAATAAGATTAAACACAATGCGGAATATTATGTTTAACAATAAAGAGAACAATGAACACAGTTATTATCTCACAAAACACTTCAATATATTAATACGAATACTCAAAAGTATTAGGGTTACAAAACCTTGAAGTGATCGACTCTAAGAATGATACGTACTATACATCTAACATAGGACCTTCTTTTATAGCACAAGGAGTCCTTTACAAGATATCTATAATGATACAATATTCGTATCAATCTAAATATATAATATATACACCATATCTATTGTATAAATATCTTTCCACGCGTCTTCAATCTTCTGTCTTTATCACATAAACAGTACTAATATTTTGTACTGCCAGTTAGTACTGCTAGTGTATTCTTCAGTAGTCTGTCTATATGCTTAGCAGTACTAAGTCCATATGCTTGACAGTACAAACTGTTAGCTTAATTCACAACAATCCTCTCTTAAACTTGTGATTTCTCTTCAAATCATCAAGTTTCTTGAATTAATCTTCTCTACATGATATTGGGGGGATTTTTCAAACATCTACTTACTTGGTCTGTTAGCTTGTACGAAGATTCTCTGAATTAAATCTCTTGCTATTTCATTATCTTCTTCAACTTTAAGCCTTGAGGATAACATAACCAGTAAGGTTTTTAATCTAAGAGGATATTCCTTTTCCACTAGCATAAATATATCTTAAGTACGCGTATACACATGATGAACACTGGATGAACTATATAATGTCCATGTAGTTCTTGGGATAGTAGCATCTAAACTCCAAAGTCAATCATAAGGATCAGGTTCAAACAATCTTTCTAATTCAACCCATAACTCCTGTTCCTTGTCATCTTCAAACTCCCTTTGATTACACCTTTGTTGCACCAAGTCCCATTGTTTTACCAGATCATCTCTGTCAAATGCTTTCACCATGTCTACAAATGTCTTATACATTTCCACAATATTACCAACTCTGATAATCTTCCAATCTTTTCCAAATTTGTCAGTATAAATTTCCCAATCTATGATAGGATGCTTGGTTTGAAGTGCTTCAACATGAATACCTTCATCAGGAACAATGATCATCATATTTTGTATATCTTCTTCTTCCATTTATTTCTTAGTTGTAGATGAACTTTCTTCAGTCTTTTGCTTCTTTGATGCTTCTGATTTCAAAACTAATCTTGTTCTCTTTGTTCTAGTAGTTGGTTCTTCTGTTCCTTTTGGCCTGAAATCTTGTATTCTTCTATAGGCATTTACATACATTTCTTGAATCTCTTCAAATGTTTTCCCTTCAGCTAAGCATCCCTTTTGTGATCTTGATGTTTTAAGTATATCTTCATACTTCTCAACATTTGTCCTTTAGTAGGAGATTTAACCTTTGTACTCTTCTTTGACCTCTGTTTCTCTCGCATTTTCTGTAACAGATCTTGAATAGCATATTCTTTTTCTTCTTCAAGAACTGCTGCACTTTCTTCTTCTTGCAAAATCTGAGCTAGAAATCTATCAGATTCCTCTTGAGTTATCTCTGCAGACTTCTTCAATTTCTGTTCTTCTAGGAACATAACTACCTCTTGTTCATGCATCTTTTGAGCTACTTCATCTTCAAAATGAATCTGTGCAGAATCCTTCCTCTTCTTCTTGAGTGGTTCCTCTTCAATTACTACAGCCTTTCCTTTATCTGCTCTTTTAAGCTCTAAAGCACTAGCAGTACCTTCTTTAAGACTAGCAGTACCTTTTGGCTTCTTAGAACTAGTAGCAGTATATTGAATGTCTTCAAGGATATCTACCAATTATGTAGGAGCATTAGGATCAAATGGCTCAGTTCTTTGATCACCACCACCCATATCTTCATAATCTCTACTTAAATTAAAATCTAATCTCCTCCCTTGAGTTTCTGCATCTGTTTTCCTCTCTGTTTGAAAAATTCACCAAAATCAACATCAATATTAGCATCAGCAGAACTTGAAGATTCAACAATGTTTGCTCTTCTCTTAGTCTTTAACGTCTTGACTTTGATCTCCAATCGCTTAAACTTTTTTACCAATGTAGTGCAGACTTTTTCATAGACCTCCTTTACGTCTGGAAGATCTTTTTCTAAAACCGCCAGCCTGGTAGATAATGCAGTACACATAACCGTCAATTCATTAAGTGTCAGACTACCCTCAGCACGTCCAGATGTGTCACCTTCTAGGAGAGGTGCATCATGGGGCATAGACTCAGTATCTACCCTAGTTGGACCGGAAGGAATACTAGAGCCACCAAAATTTTCCATTTGGCTTAGGATTCCATCTCCTATATCAAGCCCTTTTGGACTAGACACATTAGATGTTGCCATGGTTGGTGTCTTAGTTATGTTACCACTGCACTGTGCTGCTACTAAGCTAGTCACAGTAGTGGCAGCCCCTTCCACTCTACCAGAGGTAGTCTCATCTACCCCAGGGGTCTGAGTAGGACCACTTGGCTGAGATACCGTAGTGACATGTTTGCGTGTCCTCTTAGAGGTTTGTGTAACAATAGGGATATGAGTTATATTATGAACCACAATAGGTGTGTTTTGGGACTCAGCTGGGTTTTGCGAGTCCTTCACCCTGTACCTGCACAAGCATATTAGCAAACAAAGGAACTACTACCCCATTAAACAACCTTGATGCCATAGAGATATTTGCAAAAAGTTTTTGTTGCAAACAAGGTGTTGGATAAACATTTTGATGGGTAAGCAGTTTACTTTTTTTCAAAATAGTTTGAATAAACCTTGGGTACATTAAAATTTTTGATTTAGATTCCACATTCTTCACCATACTATCAAAAATAAATTTAGAAAAATTGAAAGTCCTATCAGGTGATAAGCATATGAGAGTAATAGCAATATTGCTACTGAATTGCTCCCAGGAAGTTTTCTTATGACTAATGATGAGTATTTAGACACTCATCAATCCCCCACACTAAGATATTGCTAGTCCCTAGCAATGTTTTGAGAAAAATTAATGGATTTTATCTCTTTACCAAAAGCCATTACTTCTGGAGTAGCCAAATGTTTTAGTTCAAGTAAGAACCATGGTACACTGATAACCATGTGATTTTGAGCAAACCACCAGCTTTCAACGGATTTGATTTGTCTTTACCAGAAGCCGTACCCTTCTGGACTAGCCAACTCTTAGATAAATTATCAATATTATCTTTGGTGAGTCGATTACCAATTATGGTTTTCCAACTGCCTTTACCACAAGCCATAAACTTGCGGGCTAGCCAACTCTTTACTTTTAAGGATATGGTGAGCTGAATACCATACAATTTTGGGCAAATTGTAAGCCGTCAACGGATTTGAGATATCTTTACCAAGAGCCGTTTGCTCCTGGATTAGCCAATCCTTTTGTTTATTAGACAAGGCGATATACCAAATGAGTAAGTGCAAAACACTTACTCCAAAAAAAATTTTGGCCAAAAATGGGGGAATTGGGCGGAATAATTACATGATAAAATTCGTGAGAATTCCCCCCCACACTTAGAAATGAATATTGCCCTCAATATTCAAAGTACCGGCGGTTATGCCGAAACATAGAACGTAAAAGGGAAATACTACGGCCATTATTTAGAAAGATGATGATTTTTTTTTTTTGTGAAACACTTATATACATACACAACATGTGGGGCAACCCCCCCACACTAGGGTGGTAGAAAATAGAAAGAAGTCAGAAATATGGGTGAAAACCCATATGGCATGCTACTGTTTTTGATTACCGAGTCGCTAGCTTGACTCGATCCCCGCATTCATTGGTTCATGGGGAAAGTTTGAAGATCCGGGACAATCACAGGAGGAATGTCCTCTCCAAAATAATGCTTCAACCGATGACCATTCACTTTAAAGTTTGGACCATCGGGTTGAGATAACTCAATGGTGCCATAAGGATAAACCTTAGTGATAGTAAATGGTCCAGACCAACGAGATTTAAGCTTTCCCGAGAAATCTCTTCAATCTTGAATTAAAAAGAAGGACTCGATCACCAACATTGAAAACGCGGTTTTTGATCTTTGAGTCATGAATCTTCTTTGTCTTTTCTTTATAGATCAAAGAGTTCTCGTATGCTTGATCACGGAGTTCATTTAATTCATTCATTTGAACTTTTCTGTGATCACCAGCTGTCTGAATATCAAAGTTGGCATGTTTCAAGGCCTAGTATGCCTTGTGCTCTAGCTCAACCGGTAGATGACACGCCTTCCCGTATACAAGCTTGTATGGAGTACACCCGATGGGTGTTTTGTAAGCTGTCCGGAAGGCCCAGAGTGCGTCATCTAGCTTATCCGACCAAGAGGCACGGTTTTCGCCAACCGTCCTCTCCAGAATTCTTTGATCCCCCGGTTAGAACCTTCCACTTGCCCACTTGTTTGTGGGTGGTACGCAGTAGAGAGACGGTGAGTCACACCATACTTCTGCATGACTCTTTCAAACTGGTCATTGCAGAAATGCGTACCACGATCACTGATTATGGCTCGTGGAGTTCCAAACCTAGCAAAAAGGGATTTTAAGAATTTCACAACAACTCGGGCATCGTTGGTGGGTAAAGCCTTAGCTTCGACCCATTTTGACAAGTAGTCAACGGCCACGAGTATGTACTTATTTCCGCGAGAAGAGGGAATGGCCCCATAAAGTCAATGTCCCAGATGTCAAAGATCTCACACACTTGAATGGCGTTTTGTGGCATTTCATTCCTTTGTGAGATATTCCCGTGACGTTGACAAGCGTCACAGGCTTTGACAAATTCATGGGCATCCTTGTAGATTGTGGGCCAATAGAATCCGGAATCAAACACCTTCTTGGCGGTGTAGTTGGGGCTATGATGTCCCCCAGTAGGTCCAGCATGGCAAGCTTTGAGAATGTCAATAGCTTCCTGACCATATACACATCGCCTGATGACTTGATCCGCGCAAATTTTGAACAAGTAGGGGTCGTCCCAGAAGTAATGTTTAACATCCTTGAAGAATTTGTTCTTCTGTTGGGACGACATCCCTTTCACTATGAAGTTACCCGCATGGTAATTTGCGAAGTCAGCAAACCATGGGGTAGTAGAGTCTCCACGAAAAGAAACCGCACTGAGTGTCTCGAGAGGAAACGTTTCATTTATTTCCTTTTTCTCGAACACATCCTGGTGAGGGTTCTCTAATCGGGACAGATGATCAGCAGCTAGGTTCTCAGCTCCTTTTTTATCACGTATAATTATATCAAATTCCTGGAGGAGGAGAACCCAACGGAGCAATCTCGGCTTTGCATCTTGTTTTGCAAAGAGATATTTAAGAGCCGAGTGATCCGTATACACCACGCATTTGGTCAAGATGAGGTATGGCCGAAACTTTTCAAACGCATACACCACAGCTAATAGTTCTTTTTCTGTAGTGGTGTAATGGGTTTGAGCTTCATTCATAGTCTTACTTGCGTAATGTATAGGCTGAAAATGCTTTGTTTTGCGTTGCCCAAAGACTGCACCGATAGCAAAATCACTTGCATCGCACATGAGCTCGAAGGGTAAATCCCAGTCGGGGGCAACTAGAATGGGTGCTTCCGTAAGCTTTTTCTTTAGTGTTTCAAAAGCTTCGACGCACTCAGGAGAGAAGATAAAAGGAGCTTCTTTTTCAAGAAGATGGGTCATAGGCCGAGCGATTTTGGAAAAATCCTGTATGAATCTACGATAAAACCCGGCATGACCCAGAAAACTCCTAATACCTTTAACGGTAGTAGGATGAGGCAGTTTAGCAATAACATCAACTTTTGCTCTATCTACCTCCATCCCATTTTTGGAAATCTTATGGCCAAGGACTATGCCTTCTTTGACCATAAAGTGGCTCTTCTCCCAGTTTAGACATAGATTGGTGTCTTCACACCTTTTAAGCATTTTGTCTAAGTGGGAGAGACAAGTCTGAAATGAATCCCCGATGACTGAGAAGTCATCCATAAACACCTCCATTGTTTCCCCGATCATGTCGTGGAATATGGCCATCATACAACGTTGGAACGTGCGGGGCGTTACATAAGCCAAAAAGGCATACGTTTGTAGGCAAAAGTTCCGTATGGGCAGGTGAATGTGGTCTTCTCTTGATCCCGTGGATCAATGGGGATCTGAAAATAACCCGAGAAACCATCAAGGAAACAATAGTATTCGTTCCTTGCTAATCTCTCAAGCATCTGGTCCATGAAGGGTAGAGGAAAATGGTCTTTACGGGTGGCGTCATTCAACTTACGATAGTCAATACACACACGCCATCCGGTAACCAATCGAGTTGGAATTAACTCGTTTTCTTCATTCGTGACAACAGTTATGCCCCCCTTTTTTGGAACACAGTGAATTGGGCTAACCCAAGGACTATCTGAGATAGGGTAAATCAATCCTGCATCAAGAAGTTTGATAACCTCTTGTTTGATAACATCATGGATTTTTGGATTCACCCTTCTCTGATGTTGAACTGCTGGATTGAAGTCATCCTCCATCAAGATTTTGTGAGTACAAAATTCAGGGTTAATACCCTTAATGTCGGAGAGTTTCCAAGCAATTGCTTGCTTGTGTGACTTCAAGACCTTTATGAGAGCAGTCTTTTCATCTTTACTCAAATCTCGAGCAATAATGACGGGCAATTTATCATCACCCTCAAAAATGCATACCGAGATGAGGCGTAAGTCCTTAAGTTCGACTTCAGGAAATTCTTCAGTTTTCTCAACTGACTTGACTTCCTTGTTATGAAGGTTGACGGGACGGAGTGGAGGAGAAGTGTCCTGATTTAACAACTTCTCAAGAATAAGAATATCTCCCTCCGGATTAATCTCATGGTGATTAATCTCTTCTGGAATTGCATCACTAGTGCGAGGGGTTGATGAATGATCATCTTTAAGCATTTTCTCAATGAGAAGTATGTCCCCTCGATGTCAATTGGAGCGTGATCAATTTCCCATGGAACAGAATCACTAGCCAAGTATGCTTCAATCTCTTCCAAGATGAAGTCGCTTCCCTCAAACGGAGTGAGAGAAGGAGTATAATTGGCTATGATAGGTTGCGAAGATGTGGTGGGATTTCCACTCACAGAATTATGAGAATAACCCAGAACTTCTTGAGAGTACTGATGAGTGTGTAAATACTCATCATTTTTGTACAAAATAAACTGCAAAATCATCTGAAAACACTCAGAAACACATCAAAATGATCAAAATATCACAAATCAGTGTTTTATGTGTTTCAAATGCAAAAATATCAAAATCAGATGAAAAACATATCAAATTTGCAAAATTGCGTTTTAGTCCCCAAGTTTATAAAACTGTCAAAAATAGTCCCTGAGCCAAAATTTCAAAAGAAAAGTCACCAAAGGTCTTTTAAAAATCATAAATTGTCATATTTAGTCCTTTGGTGAAAAATCTAAAAGTTTTGAGAAAATTACATTTTAGTCCCTGAAAATCCAAAATGTTCAAAATTAATCCTTGGGAATTTCAAAATGTTAAAAATTAACCCTTGGATTATTCAAGTTGGCAAAACCAACCTTTTTACTACTCTTCATAAAGTTACATGTTTGGTCCTTGGGAATTGGGGCTTTACACATTTGGTCCTTTGGTTTTGAGATATTACACATATGGTCCTTGTTTTATTAATCCTAAACTAACCAAACCGGACCCTAATATAACCCAAGCCCAAACACAACCCCTGGCCCAAATCCTTTACCCGGTCCTCAACCCCACAACCCGACCAACCCAAATATTTAAACAATAAACAAACCCGCCCCCCAGTTGTCTTCCCCGACAACTCTGTCTGCTACCACCTCCAGCCTACCAACCCACCCTACACCACCAATTGTCCCCCCCCCCTCCTCACCAACCTCACCAATGCATTTAATGCATCCTTTTCCTGTCCCTAATATCCAAACCCGATTTTCCCGCCAAAACAAGATTAATGGCCAGGATGAGTTTTAGCCAATCTATGGCTCACATTGATGCTGGGATTTGATCAGAGGAGTGAGAAAGAGACTTTTGAGCATATAAGAAGCCAAAGAGAAGCAAGTTTGGGAGATAGTTTTAGTTTTCTTAAAATTGTATGTCGTTTTTAAGCTTGTAGCATCTTAAGTAGTTTTCAGTTATGTTTTAAAGTTTATTTGTACTCAGAAAAGGCATTTTAGTGTATCTAAACTTAATTTAAGCATCAATTGCAGTTCATGTTCAGTTTCCAAATTTTATGCCACTGTTGAATTTTTCATTCTCAAAGTCCTATGTTAAATCTGTTAGTAGTTTATTTTTAAGCTTAAACAAGCTCTAATAAGCTTGTCAAAGCTTTGTATAAGCTTATTTATACAATTCATGCAACTTTGGCAACTGGTCAACAAAAGTCAATTTTGGAGAAGAAATGATGCAGGGATGATATGGTTGATTCAGGAATGGAAATAGGGTGAAATGGAAGCATTTGGGTTGGTTTATATAGGATAGTGCTCTTTGGTTCTCTGTTTGCAAACCATTGTGGTTTTGGACTCTTGTAAGTGATTTCCACATGATTTTGTACTTAATGTATTTGTAGTTATTATCTGTCAAGATCTGTTCTAAAAGTAGTAATTAGGTTAAGTTAATCTAGTTTGATCATTTGTGCATGCTTAGTCAGGTGTTATCTCATTTAAATTTGCAAATCAATATATTAAAGGGTGTTTGGTTTGCTGTCAAACTGTCTCACAGGTGAATGCAGTAGTAGTTTTTTTGTTGGTTCAAGTTTAGTAAGCTCTAAGTAACTCATTTGAGTCCATATATTGTGCCTGCAAACACTACAAGTCAACTTTACATCTAATCTGTCTCGCTGTGCTTAACTGTGAGAATTTTGTAACTCAAATCACTCATCTTGTGTTCAAAAATCATTAAGCTAGCTTGTAGTAGTCATATAACATCTTATAACATCCATATCAGTCTTAAAATTAGATCCAAACTTCATAAAAGTCAACTGTGTATTCATTTTCAAAAAGTCAAAATGTGTCAAAACTTGGGTTTGAGCAGATGTTGCAGCATCTGCACAGGTGTCATCAAAGCTATTTAGGTTCTGGTTTTTGGAATACAAGTAGTCCTATAGGTGGTCTTTAAGTCCTCACTTCTGGTTTTAGCTTTAGCACTCTGGATTAGCTTGTGCAGAAGCTCAAAACAGGTCTCTGGTGCCCTGCACCAACTCAGTTAATACTGAGTGATTTTCTCAGTTTTAGCCAAGCTTGCACAGAGCTTATTGAAGCTTGTCAAGGGCTGGTTTTTTTGGTCATAGGTAGTTACCTAGGTCTAGTTTAATACTTGATAATTAGTTTTTAGTTTGTAGCTTATTTATAGATTGTGCTTGAGCTTAAAGTTGATACCATTTCTGTTTTTTAGCTTAATATCAAAAGCATCAAATCTGTGATATCCTGCCATTCAGCAGTTGTAGCTTGTTGATTTAAGTTTCATTTTGGTCATTTTAGTATATCAGTGCTTCTGTAATCAGTGGGCTACTTGTTTGGCTCATTTGGCTTATTTTAGTACTTATTCACAAGCACTTGATTCATCAGTTGCATTTTTCTCCACATAACATACTGCCTTTTCAATTTTCATAGCTTCTCAATATTATTTTAGAGTTTTCCTGAAATTTTCAGATTTTTATAAGTTGTTTTGCTATTTTTCTTGATTTTAAGTAGTTTTTAGGCATTTTTAAATAGCATATAATATAAAAAATTCAGAAAAGTCTCAAAAAAATAAGTTTTCATTTTTATTAGGCTTAGATAAATATAAAAAGTAGAAAAAGTAATTTTCCATATTTTTCATAAGTCATTTTGTAATTTTTAGTAATTTAATTAGTTTTTAAAAGTTTAAAATTCCTAGAAAATAGAAAAATAATCAGAAAATTACAAAAATAGTTTTGAAAATTCTATTTTGATATTTTAGACTTTTCCATTTCTTAATTTTATTTTTCTAGCCTAATTTCCTATTTTCTTGTATTTTAGGTAATTAATTAATAGTTAAAAATAGTTTTAAATTAGATAATTAGTTATAAAAATAATTTTCTTTTTTTAAATATTTTCTTTTATCATTAGGTTTGCAAAAACTTCATTTTCATATTTTTAGGGTTAATATTGATTTAGTTTCACGTTTTTAGTTGTACGTCACGTAGTTTTTAAATTCAGTTTTATAAAAACATAAAAACAAAAACATCATTTTAATTTTAGTGATAGCGTTTATTTAATAGGTTTTATCTTTTTAATTTCCTTTAGCATTGCATTTTAGCCTTTGTGTTTGTTTGATATTTCTGTAGTAATAATCAAATCATATTCCCTTTTCGTTCAAACTTCTCGATCACTACTCGTTGATTGATCCATTGCATAGCTCGCTGGGACATAACGACCCGGGGAGACTCTATACTCTCCTGGATTTCATTGTATTGGTTTTTGAGCAGTTTTAAGTCTGTTACAGTCTGTCATTCACAAGTGGCAGACTTGCGTGATTAGACTTGACTGTTTGGAACCAATCAAATTTTGGCGCCGCTGCCGGGGAGCTGTGCTGATCTATTTTCCGTGTAGCAGATTAGTTGTTTGAATCCTCACTCATTTGTTTATATCATCCATATCCATCTATATATATATCCATATTTTCTTCTAAAAAATCCAAAAACCCAAAAACAACCAAAAACGTATAAAACACAAAAATATTTTTCTTTTGTTTCTATATATGTATCAAATATAAAAATACAAAAAGAATCGTCGTTTTCTTTAATAATTAACAACTTAAAAGATTACCACCGAAAACCAAGGCAGTGCACTACCTAACTGGGGGTGCGACCATAATAAGTTCCCGAACTAAAGATATAAAACTTGCCTTTGTGTCCTTGTGATTGGTGTACCTTTTTCAAAGAAGCCATTCACTTTGGATTATTGGTTAAGTTCACTGTTGTTTTGCCTCGATTTTGTGTTAATTGATTTTGTTGTGATATCGACGTCTCAGAACCAGAAAACCCATAAAGATTCTTCTCACCTGATTTTTATAAAACGTCTTCATAATTCTCATTCTCATCTGAAATATCTTCATAATTCCATTTCTCTCCTTAACTCTGAGAGTCCTTAGAGTTATCTCTAGTGCATGCGCACTCGTTCTTCTAGATCATTGAGTCCTTTGCGTGATCTAGCAGAAATTCCTAGAAGACGTTCTCGTAGGCGTGCTGCCCAAATAGTCGAACCCGAGATTCGTACTATTTCTAACAACACCATGGCAGACGAACGTACTATGGCGGAAATGCTCCAGGCACCCACCGAGGGTTATGGAGATGCCATCGTTTTACCAGTAATCAACTCTGATCACTTCGAATTGAAGACACATTTGATCCAACTTGTGTCTACAAATCAATTCCGCGGGTCTGACCGAGAAGACCCGTATGCACACATCCGTTGGTTTAACAAGTTGACTTCAACTATCAATTTCAAGGATGTGCCACAAAAAGTAATCAAGTTGATGCTTTTCCCGTTCTCACTTGAGGGACAGCCCGATTTGGCTGGAAAAAGAACCTCCTCGATCCATCGAAACTTGGGAGGATCTGGTTCAAAAGTTTGTTAATTACTTCTTCCCTCCATCAAAGACGACTAATCTAAAAAATGAAATTTCTAGATTTCGTCAAAATTTCGATGAAAATTTTGGAGAGGCATGGGAGAGATTCAAAGATCTCCTCAGGAAATGCCCCCATCATGAATTCACGGAGCTTCAACAAGTCAATATCTTCTACAATGGGTTGAACGGTAACGATCAAGATTCTTTGAACGCATCCGCGGGTGGCAATATCTTGAATCGTAAACCTAAAGATGTGCTTGAAATTTGCGAGAGTAAATCAAAAGTTCCTATTTCTCGAAACAAAGTCAATGTTCGAACACTCTGCTTCTTCATCCAGTAACTCTTCTGAGTTAGCAGCTCCGTTAGCCGCTCTAACGGACATGATCCATTGTATGATAAAAGAAGTAAAGGAAATCAAAAGCGAAATTCATAAGCCGGAACCAATCAAAGCCATAAACAAGGTGTGTGAAATTTGTAGTGGTCCACACGCGTATTATGATTGTCAAGCAACCGATGCTTCTTTTTACCAAGCTCCCGTAGCTTCGGTAAACCACAATCAATACCGACCACAAGCTGATCCTCACTACCGTGCACCTAGCGGTATGACACCACCTGTTTTTCCTCCTGTGCAAAACCATGGCAATCAAAACCATGGCAATCAAAATCGCTTTGTTCCGAATCAAGGACACAACTTCAATAACTCTCAAAATTTCAATCAAAACCGGAACAATTTCAACCAACCATATCAAGCTCCTAATCATCAAAGTTATCAACAACCTCCTCAAGCTCCCATGCCAAATGACTTCATGAAAATGACTGAGTCAAACATGCGTTCAATGCAAACTCAGATCAATAACATGAGAGGTGAGCTAAAAAGGGAAATTGATACCACATTATCTCGGCAGACAAATGAGTTGAAGAATATGATGAGAAGTTTCATGAACATGAATATGAACAAAGCTTCACCATCTTCTGGGGGACTCCCAAGCAATACTATTCCCAATCCTAATGCCGAGTTGAAAGCCGTCACCACTCGTAGTGGTAAGACGCACAATGGACCTACGACTCCTATGCCCCCTCCTCCTGTGGCATTGAGTCAAGTTACCAAGGAGACAACGGACAAGGTGCATTATTCAAGCCCACGAAGTACCGCACACGTCCCACCTTCGGTAGTCCAAGCCTTAAGTCCGGAACCCGAAGTTCCGAAGAAAAATCCTGAGTCAAGAAACACTTCCATCCCGGCTCAAAAGTCTAGTCAGCTTCCTTACCCATCAAGAATGAATGATGAGAAGCTCAAAGACAAAAACAAAGAGCAAATGGAAAAATTTTTCCAAATCTTCAATGAGCTTCACTTTGATATAAGCTTCGTTGATGCTCTCGTTCTAATGCCTAAATTTGCATCCACGCTTAAAGGCTTACTCACCAACAAAGATAAGTTGTCTGAGATGGCGAAAACTCCTCTCAATGAACAATGCTCAGCGGCCATTCTTAATAAGCTTCCCGAAAAGCTTGAAGACCCTGGCAGGTTCTTAATCCCGTGTGATTTCTTGGGGATGTTTCAATGCTCCGCCTTGGCCGATCTTGGCGCTAGCATTAACCTCATGCCACTCTCAGTATGGAAGAAATTGTCTCTTCCTGAACTTTCATCCACTCGTATGACACTCGAGCTAGCGGACCGTACCGTAACTCGTCCACTTGGGATAGCCGAGGATGTCGTGATGAAAGTGGGAAAGTTTCACTTTCATGCTGACTTTGTTGTAGTAGACTTCGATGCAGATCCTAGAGTTCCCCTTATCTTAGGGAGAGCTTTCTTAAGAACGAGTCGTGCTCTGATGATGTGTTTTTTTGCTGAAGAGTTGACCATTCGAGTTGACAACGAAGAGCTCACGTTAAATATCACCAAACTCCAAACCTCTGTACAAACAGAGTGTTGCCACAATTGATCAAAGATCTGAAAGATTCAATGCAACACTCTCAAACTTCACGGTTAAGAGGAGTTTTCAAAAACGTGCTGAGCTCAAAGCTTTAAAAATCACCCCTGGTTCAAACAAATGGTTTGAAAGCTGTACCAGGGAAGTCAAGAGTGTTCTTGATGATGATGACGATGATCTAGAATCGGAGACTTCATCGGAAGTGGTGGAAACTGCTAGCTCTAAGAGCACACCACTTGTCCCACCTCCGGCATCAGTTTGTCGCATCGATATTGTTAAGTCTGTGGATGAAACCAAAATCTCTTCAGTTTCATCTGAGTTGGATGATGATGTTTGTGATCCAATGGGAGACATTCTTCCCATTGATGAATTGTTCAAAATTGATCCATCATCTTCTAGTCTTATTCCGACTCTTCCATCCCTCTCTCCTCCCTGATGAGGAAGATGACAACGTTTGGAATGAAGTCGATGCATTTCTTAGTGATGAGTCAATTCCAACGGGAATTGATAACACTTACTTTGATCCGGAGGGAGACATCCTTTTTCTGGAAAGTTTGTTGATTGAAGAACCATTTCCCACCCTCCCTCCCTATCTTTTCTTGACAATCACCATCTAAGCTTCAAGTTTAAGCTTAAAAATGTCAAAAATGGTGATTTGCTTCTTTCTGATGAGGAATGGACTTGCATTGTCATACATATCTTTGTTCCATTCTTCACAGATGGTGTGGTTGCTCTTTCCCTTTTCTCTTTCGGGAATGAGGACACCATCTTTGACCCGGTATCATCCTTTATAGTGTCTACTATTAAACAATACCGCGGTTATATCTCGTCGGTGTGGAACTTTCTGATGTTCATATGTTCATTAACATTGTGGACGAAAGTCCGATCGAGATTGGTTTTCCACGTTACTTTCCCCATGAACAAATGAATGCGGGGATCGAGTCAAGCTAGCGACTCGGTAATCAAAAACAATAGCATGCCATATGGGTTTTCACCCATATTTCTGACTTCTTTCTATTTTCTACCACCCTAGTGTGGGGGGGTTGCCCACATGTGTAAAAAAAAAAAAAAAAAAATCTTCTTTCTAAATAATGGCCGTAGTATTTCCCTTTTACGTTCTTTGTTTCGGCATAACCGCCGGTACTTTGAATATTGAGGGCAATATTCGTTTCTAAGTGTGGGGGGGAATTCTCACGAATTTTATCATGTAATTATATCGCCCAATCCCCCCGTTTTTGGCCAAAATTTTTTTTTGGAGTAAGTGTTCTACACTTACTCATTTGGTTATCAATGTCAGTAAGACAAAAGGATTGGCTAATCCAGGAGCAAACGGCTCTTGGTAAAGATTTCTCAAATCCTTTTATATGGCTTGCAATTTGCCCAAAATTGTATGGTTTTCAACTCACCATATCCTAAAAAGTGAAGAGTTGGCTAGCCCGCAAGGTTATGGCTTGTGGTAAAGGCAGTGGAAAAACCATAATTGGTATTCAGCTCACCAAAGATAATTCTGATAATTTATCTAAGAGTTGGCTAGTCCAGAAGGGTACGGCTTCTGGTAAAGACACATCAAATCCGTTATATGGTTTATGATTTGCCAATAAATCAGATGGTTATCGGTGTACCATGGTTCTTGCTTGAACTGAAACATTTGGCTACTCCAGAAGTAATGGCTTTTGGTAAAGAGACGCAAATCCATTATGTTTTCTCAAAAAGATTGCTAGGGACTAGCAATATCTCAGTGTGGGGGATTGATGAGTGTGTAAATACTCATCATTTTTGTACAAAATAAACTGCAAAATCATCTGAAAACACTCAGAAACACATCAAAATGATCAAAATATCACAAATCAGTGTTTTATGTGTTTCAAATGCAAAAATATCAAAATCAGATGAAAAACATATCAAATTTGCAAAAATTGCAGTTTTAGTCCCCCAAGTTTATAAAATTGTCAAAATTAGTCCCTGAGCCAAAATTTCAAAAGAAAAGTCACCAAAGGTCTTTTAAAAATCATAAATTGTCATATTTAGTCCTTTGGTGAAAAATCTAAAAGTTTTGAGAAAATTACATTTTAGTCCCTGAAAATCCAAAATGTTCAAAATTAATCCTTGGGAATTTCAAAATGTTAAAAATATAAACCCTGGATTATTCAAGTTGGCAAAACCAACCTTTTTACTACTCTTCATAAAGTTACATGTTTGGTCCTTGGGAATTGGGGCTTTACACATTTGGTCCTTTGGTTTTGAGATATTACACATATGGTCCTTGTTTTATTAATCCTAAACTAACCAAACCGGACCCTAATATAACCCAAGCCCAAACACAACCCCCGCCCAAATCCTTTACCCGTCCTCAACCCCACAACCCACCCAACCCAAATATTTAAACAATAAACAAACTCCGCCCCAGCTGTTCCCCGACAACTCGTCTCGCTACCACCTCCAGCCTACCAACCCACCCTACACCACCAATTGTCCTCCTCCTCACCAACCTCACCAATGCATTTAATGCATCCTTTTCCTGTCCCTAATATCCAAACCCATTTTCCCCACAAAACAAGATTAATGGCCGTGATGAGTTTTAGCCAATCTATGGCTCACATTGATGCTGGGATTTGATCAGAGGAGTGAGAAAGAGACTTTTGAGCATATAAGAAGCCAAAGAGAAGCAAGTTTGGGGATAGTTTTTAGTTTTCTTAAAATTGTATGTCATTTTTAAGCTTGTAGCATCTTAAGTAGTTTTCGCTATGTTTTAAAGTTTATTTGTAATTTAAAAGGCATTTTAGTGTATCTAAACTTAATTTAAGCATCAATTGCAGTTCATGTTCAGTTTCCAAATTTTATGCCATCGTTGAATTTTTCATTCTCAAAGTCCTATGTTAAATCTGTTAGTAGTTTATTTTTAAGCTTAAACAAGCTCTAATAAGCTTGTCAAAGCTTTGTATAAGCTTATTTATACAATTCATGCAACTTTGGCAACCGGGTCAACAAAAGTCAAATTAGGAGAAGAAATGATGCAGGGATGATATGGTTGATTCAGGAATGGAAATAGGGTGAAATGGAAGCATTTGGGTTGGTTTATATAGGATAGTGCTCTTTGGTTCTGCTTGCAAACCATTGTGGTTTTGGACTCTTGTAAGTGATTTCCACATGATTTTGTACTTAATGTATTTGTAGTTATTATCTGTCAAGATCTGTTCTAAAAGTAGTAATTAGGTTAAGTTAATCTAGTTTGATCATTTGTGCATGCTTAGTCAGGTGTTATCTCATTTAAATTTGCAAATCAATATATTAAAGGGTGTTTGGTTTGTGTCAAACTGTCTCTCTGGTGAATGCGAGTAGTTTTTGTTGGTTCAAGTTTAGTAAGCTCTAAGTAACTCATTTGAGTCCATATATTGTGCCTCGAAACACTACAAGTCAACTTTACATCTAATCTGCCTCATCAGGCTTAACTCGTGAGAATTTTGTAACTCAAATCACTCATCTTGTGTTCAAAAATCATTAAGCTAGCTTGTAGTAGTCATATAACATCTTATAACATCTATATCAGTCTTAAAATTAGATCCAAACTTCATAAAAGTCAACTGCGGTATTCATTTTCAAAAGTCAAAATGTGTCAAAACTTGGTTTGAGCAGATGTTGCAAAGATTCCTGACAGTGTCATCAAAGCTATTTAGGTTCTGGTTTTTGGAATACAAGTAGTCCTATAGGTGGTCTTTAAGTCCTCACTTCTGGTTTTAGCTTTAGCACTCGATTAGCTTGTGCGTAAGCTCAAAAGTGTCTCTCGGTGCTCAGCACCAACCTTAATATCGAAAGTGATTTTCTCGCTTAGCCAAGCTTGCACAGAGCTTATTGAAGCTTGTCAAGGGCTGGTATTTTGGTCATAGGTAGTTACCTAGGTCTAGTTTAATACTTGATAATTAGTTTTTAGTTTGTAGCTTATTTATAGATTGTGCTTGAGCTTAAAGTTGATACCATTTCTGTTTTTTAGCTTAATATCAAAAGCATCAAATCTGTGATATCCTGCCATTCAGCAGTTGTAGCTTGTTGATTTAAGTTTCATTTTGGTCATTTTAGTATATCAGTGCTTCTGTAATCAGTGGGCTACTTGTTTGGCTCATTTGGCTTATTTTAGTACTTATTCACAAGCACTTGATTCATCAGTTGCATTTTTCTCCACATAACATACTGCCTTTTCAATTTTCATAGCTTCTCAATATTATTTTAGAGTTTTCCTGAAATTTTCAGATTTTTATAAGTTGTTTTGCTATTTTTCTTGATTTTAAGTAGTTTTTAGGCATTTTTAAATAGCATATAATATAAAAAATTCAGAAAAGTCTCAAAAAAATAAGTTTTCATTTTTATTAGGCTTAGATAAATATAAAAAGTAGAAAAAGTAATTTTCCATATTTTTCATAAGTCATTTTGTAATTTTTAGTAATTTAATTAGTTTTTAAAAGTTTAAAATTCCTAGAAAATAGAAAAATAATCAGAAAATTACAAAAATAGTTTTGAAAATTCTATTTTGATATTTTAGACTTTTCCATTTCTTAATTTTATTTTTCTAGCCTAATTTCCTATTTTCTTGTATTTTAGGTAATTAATTAATAGTTAAAAATAGTTTTAAATTAGATAATTAGTTATAAAATAATTTTCTTTTTTAAATATTTTCTTTTATCATTAGGTTTGCAAAAACTTCATTTTCATATTTTTAGGGT
Organism: Chrysanthemum makinoi; assembly: GCA_910596185.1. Lineage (NCBI taxonomy): Eukaryota > Viridiplantae > Streptophyta > Magnoliopsida > Asterales > Asteraceae > Chrysanthemum > Chrysanthemum makinoi. The sequence goes on from OU343220.1 coordinate 110,688,923, forward strand.
TAATATTGATTTAGTTTCACGTTTTTAGTTGTACGTCACGTAGTTTTTAAATTCAGTTTTATAAAAACATAAAAACAAAAACATCATTTTAATTTTAGTGATAGCGTTTATTTAATAGGTTTTATCTTTTTAATTTCCTTTAGCATTGCATTTTAGCCTTTGTGTTTGTTTGATATTTCTGTAGTAATAATCAAATCATATTCCCTTTTCGTTCAAACTTCTCGATCACTACTCGTTGATTGATCCATTGCATAGCTCGGCAACATAACCTGGGAGACTCTATACTCCTGGATTTCATTGTATTGGTTTTGAGCAGCTTTAAGTCTGTTATGCCTCATCATTCACAGTGGCACTGCGGATTAGACTTGACTGTTTGGAACCAATCAAGTACTCTTCGTATACATCAATGATATCGACGGTTAACCGACTCGTAATCATAGTTTGCAGAGTACCTCAAGTTTGATCGTTAAGTTAAACGCTATACCATTACAACACGTAATGTGATTTCTTGCTCAAATACATCAATGAGAGCACGCCCGTTCTCGGAATCCTCTTCCAACAATGAGAGGAACCCGTGGATCGCGATCGAAATCAACAACTACAAAGTCACCGGAAATGGAACTTCCCTACTTTCACAAATACGCCCTCGCAATTCCAAGAGGACGGAGATTGTACGACCGCAAGCTCGAGAGTCATGCATGTGTAAGATCCAAGAGAAAGTTTCTTCAAAACTGAATGAGGCATCAGGTTTATGCTTGCACCAAGATCGGCTAAGGCAAAGCATTCAACCATTCTAACAAGGTAAGAGAAATTTTCCAGATCTCCCAAATTTCGAAGCTTCTTCAAGATAACCGCAGAGCGCTTGAGAGGAGTTTTAGCCATTTCAAACAGCTTTTCTTTGTTGCTTAACATGTGTTTGAGAGTTGATGCAAACTTGGGCATCAACATGATAGCATCCGCGAAGCTTATGTCAAAATGAAGTTCTTGGAAAATTTGAAAGAATTTTTCCATTTGATGACCTCGCCGCTGGGAGCTGCTCTTGTAAACGTGATGGGTAAGGAATAGAAGATTTGGATTTTCCAATGGGAGCTACAGGAGGTTCAAAAACAACTCCTGGATTGGATTTTGGTTTCGGACAACCCGAGGATGGACATTGCTGGTACTTCCGTTATTAGTAGGAAGTTCCTTGTCCGTTGTCGCCAGTTCACTTTCCACTACCTTCGGGAGAGAAGAAGAAGAGGTAGTAGGAATAGCGGGTCCATCATACGAAACACCACTGTTTGTGACGCCTTTGCATCGCTCGGATTAGCGATCATGTTGCTAGGTAGAGTACCTGAGCCCGAGGGTCGATCATTTAAAGACTTCTTTAATTCAGCGATCGACTAACCAACAACCTGCTTGTCTCCTCTTGAGTCTTCTTCATGAATTGCCTTAAAAGCTCATCGATGTTGACAAGTGGAGAGTTGGAGGGGTAATTTGAGGTCTTATGTTCTGATTATAGCCAGAATTCCCTTGATTAGGATTCATATTCCCTTGAAATTGATTCCCTCGATTATAAGTGTTTTGATTAAGATTTCCTTGATGTTGGAAACCTTGGTTGGGACCGGAATAGAAATTACCTTGGTTTTGATAACCTTGGTTCATTCTTTGTTGGTTCTGATTCCGGTTAGGATTCTGGTTGAAACCGGTTGGTGCCTGATAAGTGTTAGCACGGTAGTTTGGTTCATTCTGAGGACGGTATTGATTACCTCCTTGATTTGAAGTACCGACTATAGCATTAGCTTCAAAAGGACTACCATCGAAAGATGTTGTAGTATGCATGAAGACCACCACAAGTAACACAAACTTCAACTTTCTTCACTTCACCATATGATGGTGCTTGTGTGAAAGTGACTTTCTTTTGTTTAGCAAGAACCAAAGCCTGAACAATATCCGTGAGTTTGTCAATCTTAGCATCGGTGCTAGATGTACTCACGGGAGATGAAGTAGAAGGTCCAGCCTTAGACTGAGATTGATATGTCTTTGCTCGAAAGGGCGACCGGGACTTGTTTTCAATGATTTGCAAGGCTTCTTTTGTGGTCTTGCTCAGAAATTACCTCCCGCGGAGGCATTTAGAGAGTCTTGATCACCTTGGTGCAGACCATTGTAGAAAGTATCCATTTGCATTAACTCGTAAAACCATGATGACACTTGCGGAGCAAGTCTTTGTAACGATCCCACGCCCCAATGATTCATCAAATCTCTGAGAAAATTTCATTATCTCATTCTTAAGACTTGTAGTTCTTGATGGAGGATAGAATTCGTTCACAAACTTTGTGACTAGATCTTCCCATGTCTCAATGGAACGAGGGGTTGTTTCTCAAGCCAATCCCGGCTTGTCCCTCTAGAGAAAATGGGAACAAAAGAAGCTTGATAGCTTCATGTGGGACATTCTTGTATTTGATGGTAGATGCAATCTTGTTAAACCATCGAATGTGTGCATGAGGATCATCCCGCCAAAACCATAGAATTGCTTGGGTTACCGACAGTAAACGTTTTGAGCTCAAAAGTGTCACCACGCATGGGACAACAATAGCATCCCCGTAACCCTCGATGGGTGCTTGGAGAAGCTCATTCATAGGCTTATCTTCTGCCATCACGGCAGGTGGTGGTGGTAGACGCCTCGGCCACGGCCGGGAGCGTAACGCCCTCTACGTCTACGAGGAATCTTGCCAAGCTCAAAGTGGACTTGAGAGTGGAAGAACGAGCGCATGCACTAAGTTTAAAAATCGTTCAAAACAAAATGAGGCAAAACACAAGTGAACTTAACCAATAATCACAAATGAAATGGCTTTGAAAAGGTACACCAAATCACAAGGACACAAAGGCAAGTTTTAAATCTGATGTTCGAGAACTTATTATGGTCGCACCCCAGGTAGTGCACTTTGATTTTGCGGTGGTTGATTTTTTATGTATATTAAGTACCACTGAAAAGACGTAGGTAATGATTTGTGCTGATGGGTTTAAAACTTTTTGACAATATGGTATTTAATTAACCAAATATAGAATCATAGAAGTAAAACGCTACGCATTGTTTTGTTGTTTTTTTATTTTGTTTGGTGTTTTTAACACTTTAGGAAAAGTGTTAATGAACTTTTTGATTTATATTAACTTTACGTAAAAACTTTTACAAACTGCGGGTATATGTGCAGTACGTCCTAAAATGCTAGAAACACGCCTTAAATTCTCCCCGCATGGCGCCAAAATTTGATTCGTATGAACCGTCAAGTTATCTCACGAAGCGGCCACTTGTGAATGACCAACTGTAAGAAACTTAAAACTGCTCAGAGCACAAATGCAATTTAAAATCAGGAGAATACAGTGGATTCCTGGGTCGTTAAGTCCCACGGAGGATGAATTGGTGTTTAAACAACTTCAGATGATAGAATGATCACTAAGGATAGTGATCAGTAAGGTTTTGAATGGATAATTACCTAAAGAAAAGATTTACAAATAACAAATGACTTAAATGAAAATTAAGAAAATTAAAAAGTTAAAATCTATTAAATAAACGCTATCACTATTTTTAAAGGCGATGAACGTTTAACACCTAAAACTTAAAACTTACGTTTAAAATAAAATTACGTCTACGTACAAAATAAAAAGTGAGTTTTAAAGAAATAAAAGACCTACAAATATGAAAATGGTATTTTTACAATCCTAATAATAAAAGAAAATTATTAGAAAAAGAAAATTATTTTAAAACTATTTATTTAATTATTATTAATTAAAAACTATTTATTAAGTATTTAAAATGCACTAAAATACAAGAAAATACAAAATTAACCTAGAAAAATGAAATTAAAACTTAGAAAAGTCTAAAATATGATAAAACTTATTTTAAAACTGAAAATATATTTTTAAGACTTATTATGTATTTATTATTAATTTAAAACTATTTTAAACTAATTAAAATGCTAAAAAATACTTTTTAAACTAAGAAAATTATGGAAAAATACTTTTTATTACTTTTATATTTATCTTAATCTAGGAAAATAGAAAACATATTTTTTTAAGCTTTTTCTGATTTATTAATATTAAAAGGTATTTAAAAAGGATTAAAAACTAGCTTAAATTAAGAAAAATAGCAAACAGTTATGAAAAATTATGAAAATTTCAGGAAAAGTCTATTTTAATATGTAGAATCTAGGAAAAATAGAAAAACATGGGCTTGTGTGGAGAAGCAATCAAGTAGCGGCAAATGCTATTTATAAGCACTTGAAAAAGCCAAATGATAACCAAAGACCACCAAACCTACACAGAAGCTATATTAAGCTAAAATGACTCAAATAGAACAGGTTTCAACAAGTTTGAACCTCTGAATTACAAGTTATCACAGATTTTATGTTTGAGCTTAATGAGCAAAACAGATTTTAGTAGGCTACTTTGAGCTTATGCACGTAACACCAAATAAGCTAGAACTAAAAAGCAATTATTGGAACTTGTATTTAGACCTGGTTGGCTACCTAGAAACAAAAGATGAGATCAAAACAAGCTAAAATGAGCTTTTGAGAAGCTTTTTCAAAACCTGTCAAACCATCGAGATAAAAATCAGCTATACTGATTGACTTGGGACAACTTGATAAGCACTTGCAGGCTTATCAAATAAGCTGCAACTGCAAATTTAAAACTTGGAACTTGAAAAGGACCAGGTTAACTGTCTTAGAACCAAAAATCAGAAGTTATGGTTAATTAATAAGCTCTGTAGAAGCTTATGATTGAGTCAAGTTAAAACCTGGTGTACAAGGCATATTTGCAAACAGGTGTGAAAAATAAGCTAAACAAAAAGCTATCAAATAAGCTATAAATGGAAAATAGGAACTTGTAACCTTGAGACAGCTTGGTTGGCTTCTCAAAAAACCAAAACACACAGGATAATGATCACTAATAAGCTCTCTAAGAGCTTATGAACTTGGCTACCAATCTGTGCACGACGTGATTTTGACTATTGACAAGTTATAGAACAGTTGACTTTTATGAGTTTTAAATCAATTCTAAGGACTGACTATGATATATTAAGCTACAATAAGACGAGATTAAGCTAAATTATAAGATTCTAAGCTAGTATGGTGAATTTTACCTATCAAATCCTAACAGTGAACTTATGAGTTGGGATTAAAAAGTATTTTGACTTTCTGTCTAATGAGCAATGTGTTTTCTTGCTTGTACTGAGTTCTATAGACCAAGTTTAACTTAGAACAACCAAAAACAAAGGACTGCACAACATTTAATACAGTGAACTAAGTAAAACCAAACACACCTTAACAAGACTGTTTTGGTATTTTACAAAGAGTTTCACTGATTCAGATCATGAGCATGATTTCAAACCTTATATAATCATTTTATAAGACTAATGAAACATAAAACACTAGCCATAACAACATTAAAATAGAAATTACCAAATAGGCTAAATTAACTGTTAAAATAAGATTTTATAGTAACTACCAATTTAAAATAACAAGCTACTGATTTTAATTATTAATTATGCTTAACCACACTTAATGAACAGGTAAACACAAAGATTTAAGCTTATAACCGCTTGCAAAGTTAAAAGCCAAAATGGATCAAAATTGCTTACAAATGGATTTGAGGCACAAACTGTGAACTAGGACCAAATAACACACCTATTGCTTCCCATGAAGCTCTAAACCAATCAGCTTTCCAAAATCAACACCAACCAAATTTTAACCTTCTTCACCATGGACTTTTTTATTTTCAAACTAATTAATTGGTATTTTTGTGAATTTTCTGGTTTTGATTCTAAACTGCTTTTTAAAGTATCTAAAAGCTTTAATAAGCTTTATAAGGAGCTTATATGACTTACTCAGTCCAAACTAACAGCTTCTAACAACATTTCATTATATTGAGATTTTTTGAATTAGTAAAAATTGCATAACATGATATAAGACCTCAAAAGTGAAATTGATGATATCAAAAGTTTTATATTACACTGAAAACATGAAATACAAGATTTAAAAGCTTTAAAATACACTGATAATTAAAGTTTAAGCTAAAACGACAATGAAAATTAAAATTACTCTAGATTTTTTCTCTCTTCACTTCTGCTTCTTTTATGCTTCAAATATCATCCACGTGGCTTTTTGATGCAATCCCACCTCTCAATTGGACCAATGGAAGTGTTTTGAGTGTTAGCTTATTTTTGGCGGGAAGTGCATATTTGACTTATAGGTACTGTAACAGGCAAGTAGGGGGGGGGTGGGTTTGTAGGGGTAATGATGAGTGAGGAGAAAGGTGTTTGGGATAAGGTCTTGGGATGGAGCAAAATGTACGGAAAGGAATATGAGGTGGAAGAAGGTGAACAGTGGGGGAGTGGCTTCCGATTTTGACTTATTTTGACCAAGGGTCAAAATGAGTTTGGCAGGGTCATTTGGCATCAAGTGTGGGTCAATTGTTAATTTTGACAAGGCTTATTAGACAAGGACTAGTTTTGTAATTCTTCCAAACTTGAGGGGCCATTCCTGTAATTTTCTCAAAGTTAACACAAGGACCAATATTGACAAGCTTCAAAAGTACAAGGACTTGTTTTGACATTTTCAAAATTCCAGGGACCAAACTTGACAATTTCAAAAGTTCGACCTTTTTCTGCATTTTACAAAATGTTTATTCAAGGACCATTTTTGACAAATTAGAATATTTCAGGGACCTTGAATAACATTTCTCTTTATTTAGATTTACCAGGGATGCTTTTTGACAACTTTTGAAACTTGGGGACTAAACTGCCAATTATGCAAACTTTATAATGTTTTTCACGTGATTTTGATATTTTTAAATTTAAAACACATAAAACACTTATTTGTGATATTTTTATCATTTTGATACATTTCTGAGTGTTTTCAGATATTTTTGCAGTTTAATTGGTACAAAAATGATGAGTATTTAGACACTCATCAACTAATACAATGAAGAAGTGTGTGAATGAAAAATCTCCATTGTGGGGAAAACAACCTTTTTGACAATTAAGTTTTTGATTGGTTGTATCATAACCCATTCTGGAAAGATAGTAAAAAATCTCAGTATTTGGTAAATCAATAATTTCATTTTCATCTTCCAAATGGAGATGCCTCCTAATAGAAGGCTCAGTAATTCTGATATTCTTACCAGCTACTTTTGCTTTTAATTGTTTGTCTCCCTGTTCAAGGGTTCTGACAGTGACCGTCTGCCAAAACTGTTGGATATGGGAGACATAGATAGTGGGATTAATAGTAAAATCATACCTGATGTTGGTATTATTCAAGAAATCCACTATCTGATGAAAGCTTTCACTTCCTTCAGGTTTTTCCAAGAAAGCGACCTGATTGTGTGATTTCACAAATTCCAAAGTAGCCATTTAGATTGTTAGCCTCGCTCTTTTATAAAGATAACGTCACTTACATGAATTGGACTAGATGTTTAGTATACTTTGCCCTCAGGGACTAGTATCGTTTAAGTGGCAAAATTGTAGCATATTGAGCCTATAAATACCCCTCATGACTCTCCATGAGGGGTGAGGTTAATCATTAGGTCATTTGTATTGTTTTCATTTTAATCAAGTATCCTTGTGTTTCTCCTCCCTCTCACTACTTTCTCTCTCTAGAAGATGAATCTCTTCATCTTCTTCCACCAACCAAAACCACATAAATTATAAGTTTTCGATCCTAACAAGTGGTATAAAACCATGGTTATTGTGTGTTGTTTGATTTATTGTGGTTTGAATCTTGTTTTAAACTGTTTTTTTGTGCTATTTTTTTGGGTCGAAATTTTTTTTCCCTATTCTTCTGGTTAACAGTTTATCACATGTATTGTATCCTTTATTTGGTCTAAAAAGTCATCTGGTCTATCACTGGTTACAAATCTGGTCTTGTGTCACTTTTGTCCAAAACTTATATATGTACTATCATTTTTTTTGACTTTTGGGTACCAAACCGTGAATCATCAATGGTCTTATCGTCAGATTTGAGTGATAATACGGGGTCAAAAAGAAGCAGTTTTTATGCTTTTTTAGGTAAACATGAATCTGGTAGGAATTTTGGTTGGAATACTCGCCAGAAAAAAAGGTCAAAGGGTCAAAACCCTAACCTTACGCCTAAGGACATGCTTACGCGTATGGAATACGCGTAAGAGCTTACGAGTAACAATTTCTTACGCATAAACAATTTCTTATGCGTAAGAATCTGGTTACGCCTAAGAAACTTACGCATAAGCAGAAAAATTACGCATAAGCAAAAGTTTATACGCGTAAGCAAGGTTTAGAAATTCGCAAGGTTTAGGCGTAAAGAAAACTAACCATGGAAAAGAGCTTATGCGTAATTAATACAAAGACCTTGACCAAAATATACCAAATATCATAAACTCATACGACTTCGGGATCTATCCATCATCAGTCCAAAAAAATTTAACAGATTCGAAAAACAACTCCAACATCCAATCAAAATCTATCCTAACACATCCTCTACACATAACAACCATAATCAGAAATTATATCACATCTCCAATCTACGTCTACACAAACGAAAATGAAAAGAAATAAAAAATCTCATATTCGATTCATCTTTTTTGCAATCTTCTCAAGATTGTTTCAATTGAATCATTAATCCATCATTGATCCTTTAGAAGCTTAGCTTCTTTAATATCCGAGTAAAAAGAAAGAGTTATAACAATATTGTTAAACTCGTTTCTCTTGATTCGTTCAAAACTCAACATATAAACAACAACAACAAGAAAACACCTACCCGAGACCCAATTAGGATCTTGAAGCCGTTTAGAGATCAAGAAAACGAGTGTATCATTTTTGTGTGCTATCAAAGGAAGTGGCTAAGGCTGTTTTTGTGGAAAACTAGAAGGGGGGTTGAATAGTTTTACCAATTTAAACTTTGTTTTAAAATATTTAGATCGACTTATGTCAATCTATTTAGATGTGTATGTTGTACATTGATAGATAGATATATAAATGTGTAATAAAAGATAAAGAGTAAGAAGCACATAACCACGACACAATTATTTATAGTGGTTCGGCTACAAGGACACCTTACTTGCCCTACTCCACTCCCCGAGTCACCTACTCAAGAGTTCGTAATCACTACATGACACCAACTCCTTATGGCGGAGAAGCCTTCACAACGTCGCCTACTCTTTTTCTGGTACTAGGCTAACCACCGGATTCTTTCACAAAGGAGAACCACACCTACCACAACGTCGCCTACCCTTTATCCGGTACTAGGCTAAGTACCGAGTTCCATTACAATGGAGGAACTACTACCCAACACTACACAACACCTAACCCCAAAGGATACCTACTCCTTATTACAACACCATCAAGGATATCAACATCCTTGGAAACAAACAATCACTATTTGTATAACGATGCACCTCATCGATTATACGACCTTGGCATCCTTCACTAATGCCCTTGACACGAACGCTCGACACCTTTCACTAATGCCTTCGTCTTGACTCCTTTAGCATTCTTCACTAATGCTTTTGACATGGACGTTAAGCACCCTTCACTAATGCTTTCGTCTTGACTCTTTCGGCATCCTTCACTAATGCCTTCGACACAACATTCTTATGGAGAAAGAAAGAAGTATCAACAAGAGAACCTCAGTAGTCTTGATGATGACGAAGTATGGCAACTCATGGACTTGAGCTTGCTTGACTTCAAGAAGTGGTGATCTCGCCTTTAAGAGGAACCTAGAGAATCACACAAAAAACAAACTACATAGAAAGATCCCTTAGGATCTGTGGTTAGAAGGTTACAATACTTGGAGAAAGTATGTGTGAGAGTGGCAACCCAAAAAGAAGAAATGGCTCACTATTTATAGAAGAAAAGTATCTACTGGTGATCCGTGGGATGCTCCCTTTTGCCCATGGGTTTTGGGTCATGGGTCATGGGTCATGGGTTATGGATCATGGTATCAAAGTAGATACAATGTATCTTCAAGATGCAATGCATCTAGTCCATGGTTCATGGATTAAAACTATGGGCCATGGATTAAAACCATGTATGACTTAAGCATGATGTCATGCAATGGGTTATGGGTCAAGTTCCATGGGTATGGGTCATGGACTTTGGGTTGTACCCAACTACATTCAATGTATTTGGTCAATGGGTCAAATACTTAAGTTTCTACCCAATTGTATTACCCATTATAATACATACTAGTTATGTATATATTTACTCAATATGTAAACACTAGTTGTTGTACGTATGTATTATTAAATCATAAAATCACTTATACTTGTTTTTGTGTTTTATGTGAAAATGTAAGTGTGTTAGAAAAACTATTGGCTCAAACCATTTACGTATTTTATTTGTTTCGTTAAAATGATTTTACGTTTGTTATCGACAAAACATTAGAAGATCGTAAAATATAAATAAATGTTTTTACGGCTTATTTGTATTAACAGTTTTGATTGAGAAAAAGAATTAGGAGAAGCGTTTTTGTTGAGATTCGATTTGTGATTTTCGTTTGGTGAGAGAAACGTAGATAGTGGTAGGCGCTTTTTATCACAAATGACATTTAGGTTTAGGTTAAAAGTAGTTTTAACTTTGTTTTATAACCGGATGATATAAAGTAGTTGTGGCTTTGGATCGGGTTTGGATCTCTGAAATGGATCGTGGGCTTTGGCATCCTAACAATTAGAGTTGGGCTCGTGTTTTATTGGATTTTTTGATATTGGGTTGCTAAGTGTGTGCTTAAATGGGTCTATTAATGAAATTTTATGGACTGGGCGGATGGTATAAGCTGAAGTGGTTCTCCAAAATTTTGTTATCCAAATTAACAATTCTTGGATAGAAAATTTTATCATTATGCAAAAGAGTGGTATTTTTGGTATTACAATTTTCACGGAGGGATACAAATTCACGGCTTGAGCAAAAATTTGAAAAAGAAAAAATGACTACGGGGTTTTTGTACGGTATTGCTTACGAGGAATTGAAGTAACGTTTCACGGGTGATCTTCTTTATCGTTGAGACGTTGGTTGGTTGGTTGCATGTCTCAAGATAACTTGTTGGGGCATAACTATCACTTTAAGTGACTATGAATTTGACAATCTAGTTATAACTGATGTAAGGAGTTACGTTGCAGTGCTCACAGTGTATAACTATCACTTTAAGGAGTTACGTTGTAGTGTCACACAGCGTTGTGGATTGTTCAAAAATTTAGAACAAGCGGTAAGTCACAAAGTTGGGATGTTTACTTCCCTTTTATATATCATTTTCTCCAGGAAAGACTAATTTGGTTTTAAAGTATTGAGATTTTTTGCGACATGTAACACCCTAACCCGACGAGGGTAGAAGTGTCACATTCTGGTGTCATATCAGAACATACAATTAAAATTTTGCAAACGGAAGCCCTATAAAAATAAATTACCAAGTCATTTAAACGGATGACTTACAAAGAAAATACAAAATTCAATATGCCCAAAATGAAAAGAAATCAAAAAACAATGGCTCTTCAAATCAGTCCAAAATGATAAGGTAACTAGGGTCAGTCCACTCAGATAATCCAACTCTCAGCCCATCCAAGCCCATCTTCAAACCTAAAACCTGCCGCAGGAAAAGAAATGCGGCTGAGCTTAAAAAACCCAGTGAACAGATATAACAAAACGAAAGCTTACAAAATCAGAAATACGAATGAAACAAAGGAAACAATAACAAGGTCGCAACGGAAAGGAAACAATGAGTCAATGAGGATCTTGCAGAAACACAATTATACAGATATCTAGAAAGAACCGATAACAGAGGAGGACAAAGCACATAACACATTGATGACATATACACAACACATCTAAATAACCAGGCATGCAATAAATCATGAAGTCAGAGTACATATAAGCCAAACGGAAGTCCAAAAGCTAGCGGAAGCAAATAACTAGAAAGTGAGCATGGCAATCACACAAGTCAAGTAACCCACAGTTAATAACATCACAAGTATCACAACAGCAGAAAATACCATCAGCAGTCAGACATGGTAACCACACGTATCAAGTATGAATTCAGCATGAACGCTATAATTGAATGAATTAAGGACATAGAAGAGCAAATTAAACAAGTTAACAAGCCAGACCACATAAGTTGAACCATTTACCCCATCAAACAGTAGCATAAACAACAATGTAAACATGACAGATCAACAATAAGCAGATAAGGATACTAACAGATATCCATAGTCCACGAGGTTAATAGAACGAAGTTTACATGATAAACAGTCAAAACAATCGATCACACACTGGCATGGTCACCAGACAAATCAAAGGGGTCACATAACAAGAAATAACATATAGTCAGATGATAACAGGTGAATCATATAATTCGCATATTAACCATATCGCAGCAGGTAAACTGTAGTCACATAAACATGTAAAAGCATAATCACTTTCACTAATCATATAATAACCCGGTACGTGAATGGAATGATAGTCTGAAGTAACGAAAAAGTGTATGACAGATCAATGCAATGGAATATAGCATGGTAGTAGAGTGAGTCATATAAGGGTATTGAGTAAAGGATAGTCAATACAGAATATGGTGCATTGGGGAATACAGAAGGTACAATATAGGTATATCAAAAGTGTAAGGTTTGTCAGAAATCTATCCCGAGCCAACAATACAATACAATACAATCAATAGTGGCATTAGCAGCCCAATATCCAATAGTAGCCATTGTATTCAGAGGGGTGACCTCGAAATACCAGATCAATAGGAGGGGAGACCTCAGTAACCAATATGGAGTAGCTAGCTCCCAGACTGTGAGGGGGTGTATTGCACACACGCACCACATCACCAATACAATATATCAATATCAATCCAATACAATACAAATCTAGGATGCATCCATACGCCCTGCAGAACAATAGTGGCCATAACAATAACAATGAAGATAATCAATACAATATAGGGACAGTGTGGAGCATCACTCAACCACACTAGAGTCATGCCATTGGTGCATCAATGACACGGCCATGTTACCTTCATGGCTAGGATAACAATATTTGGCTCGGGTATCAATCTGAAGGGTCAAACAAAGGTTCAAAGTGTAGCAATATATAAGTCTTCATAAGCAAAGGGTCAATATCAATGGTTCACAAATCAACGGTTCAATAGTACAGATTCAATAGCACAGGTCAATAACAAAAGTTCAATAGCAAAGGTTCAGTAGCCAAGGGTCAATAACAAATGGTTCAATATCAAAATGGCAAGAGATCAAAAGATGTATAGAGATCATGAGAAACCTTATGAGAAAGGTCAGAATATCTGTACCTTAACGCCAATGACAAGAAAGCAAACGAATGAATGAACACGAAGACACAACGTCACGTCTTCTTCAATGAATCTACACGGATTACGGTTCGTATAATAATTATTAGCTCATTTAAATCACAATGGATTTATTGCTTATATAAACCGTATTAATATTTTTAGAGTTATTAAGCGTATTCTCATTTTTAGTAACGACCAATTAAATTAAACCTAAAAGGTCTCATTTTCCAAAATTATTTCATGCACGTTTAAGAAAAAGAACATATGTTTCACCTACATGATCGGTCTATATTCAAGCTTGCCCGCGGTTCAAACGACTAGCACCCATGACTTAGAAACCATGCATTATGATAAATCCCCGACTCATCTTCCCCGAACCCTTTTCAAAACACCAAACGACACACGAATGAATCCCGCGATCACCCTCAAAGTTACCCCACAAGACCATTTCATCCGTATTCCATATTATATCTTTTTTACTCTTTTACTATTTTAAAATACCATATGCTTATCACGTATACATGCATGCCATACACTATTGACAAATCATCTCACGCACACCATTTTAAAAAAACCCAATCTCATGCAATCACATCCCATAAATCTTACTAGCCCATTCCATATAGCATGCATGTATTCTCAGCCATTGTTCATTCTCTTATCTCAAATATTTGTTTTTCTTAAAGTTTTGCAAAATATGGCATACATGCGACACCCTTTTTACAGACCCAAAACCCTTACGTTAGGGCATAAAACCTTCATTGTTAAACCACCCACATGACCTATCTTACACACGACTCAAACAGACCGTGTGACCCTCCTTTCACACGACACAAAATAGCCCACATGACCCGACACAAAACAGCCCACACTATACCCTTTTTAATGATGTCGACATTTAACATGATTCAAGACGTATTCGCTTCTTATAACCCTTACTTGACTCGATACCATCAGTAGCTAAGCGTGTATGTGTCGTATAAATGTGAGTCGAAAAGATTCAAAACAGTTTTGTAATGGTCGAATAAAGATAGCCTTTCATTTGTTATTTTATGTGAGTCCCTTTTATGATTCAAAACAGTCACACGGTTTACAAACAATATAAGAAGGAAAGAATGAAGACGAGATTGATATGATACCCTTGCGAGATGAGAACATGAAGCGAAGACACTAGGGTCTTAAAACCCACGACGGTAGCAGCTATCATGGCCAAGAGAACCCTATGCCTAGCAGCCTAAACCCACGACAGAACCAAGGATTCATCAGCCTCACGACCAAGAAACCCCACGACAGCAGAAATCCAAAAGAACCCGCGACCAACCCTTCTTGAACCAACCTTGATCACGGCTACGTCACAATGTACGGACCTCCCTTGAACCATCTAATTTTCGACTAAAAATGGGGGGAAAAAATGGGGTTTGCCGTCACTTTAAAGTGCTAGGGTTTTTATGTTTTTTTTTGAATGTGTAATGTGCAGGTTACAATTGTTACGTGAATGAGAGATATATGGTGTAAGTTGGTCGAATATCATGGGTATCAAAAACAGAAAATGGACTTTCCAAAACATAATTTATGATGGGCTTGGTTTTAAGTTGTAATGTGATGTAAATTTTTGGCCCAAGCAAACTCTAAGTCGTGTGATTTCATTTTAGACGTAAGTGTGTCGATTTCATTTATCTTGTATATTATGTTTGGTAATTATTTACAAGTTAGGTTAGAAATACATTTAATAAGCTTTGAGTATTTTACGTACTCTATAAATATTAAACTTGAGGGGTAAAATGGTCATTTAACACGCTTACGCTTTTTAGGGTTTTACAACTCTTCCCCTTTAAAAGAAAATTTTTGTTAGGATATAGAAAGTCAAAGTGCTGAAGAGTCAAAGTACTGAAGAGTCAAAGTACTGCTAAAGAAGAAAGTCAAAGTACTGCTCGTTCATCAAATTACTGCATGGTTAAATGACTGCTATGAAAGATCGTTAAGGATTATTATGTAATTCTAGAATGTTCTAAGTTTAGTTTAGTATTACTTGACGTAAAAGGAATAGAATTGTAAACCGACTAGGGTTATCCTTATGCCTATAAAAGGACCCCTAGATTGGCATTAGAGACGCGAATGTACATGCAATATTAGAGTTTACTAAGTTCGATATTAGAGCTGTTAGGGATTGTTAGTGAATTTGTATTAAGGTGTTCAGAGTTTTAATATAATTGTTAAAGTAAAAGTTAATTCTTCTTAGCTTTATTCAAGTAAATTCCGCATACTTAATAGAGTTAATTCAGTGTTTCATTGTTAGTGACTTAGGATTTATCTGAGGTTGCTAAGCCCTTACAAGCTACATAAAGTTAGTTTGGTTAGAGTACATCGATCCAACAAGTGGTATCAGAGCTTGTGTGGAAACTCTGATTAAGAAGAAACCCTTAAAACCTAGTTAACAACAAACCCTAAAGATGTCGACTGAAGCTGCACCACCCCCATCCATCACCTCACTCAGAATTCCTATTATCAAGAAGGGAGAGTATGATCTTTGGAGCATGAAGATGAGGCAGTACATTGCTATTACGACCATGCACTGGAATGTAATTGTCAATGGTAATGAAGTTGTTGCAGATCCTATTGAAGTTCCTAGATAACCTAAACCACCTAAGGCTGTCTTGCCAGCAGCTACAATAAGGAATCAAGAAAAGGCTCTCAACATCCTATTGTCTACTATACCTGATGGTCACCTACTCAAGTTTCATGATGCTAAGGATGCTAAACAACTATGGGCTGCTCTCAAGACAAGGTTTGAAGGTAATGATGCTTCCAAGAAGATGCAATGAAATTGAAGCAACAGTTTGAAACATTCACTGTTGGTGAAAGAGAAGGTCTTGATGCTACCTATGACAGATTCCAAAATCTTCTTAGTATGCTGGTGTTATACAAAGCAGAGGTATGTGTTGAAGATGCAAATCTGAAGTTCTTAAGGAGTTTGCTATCTACATGGCATGTGATTGCTACTATGATCAGAGGACAACCTAGATTGGATGTTATGGACTTTGATGATCTTTACAACCATTTGAAGGTGTATGAGCATGAGATGAATGGACAAACAAGTTCAAAATCTCACAGTATTGCTTTTGTGTCGTCCGAAGAGAGGCAGTACTTCCACTGTACTCTTACCCTACTCAAAGTACTGTTGCTCAAAGTACTGTTACCTATCCTACCCCCAACTCAGCACCAACAAACACCATCCATTCTGATGAAGTTGTATGCTCATTATTTGCTCAGCAAGCCACTTTACCTGTTACTTATGAAGAGGATTTGTCACAAATTAAAGAGGATGCTCTTGAAGAAATAGATAAGGTGGCAAGTTGCTATGATCACTGCTAGGATCAAGAAGTTCATGAAGAAAACAGGAAGAGGCATTGACTTCAAGCCTAAGCAGGGTATAACGTTTGACAAGACCAAGATTGAATGCTTTAATTGTCAAAGAACTGGACACTTTGCAAGAGAGTATAAATTTGCTAAATATCAGGCAAATAGAATGATTGAGAAACCCAAGCTTGAACTAAAGGAAATCCCTATTACTGAAACAAAAGCTTTGGTTCCTCAAGAAAATCTAACAGAGGTTGACTGGAGTGCTGAGTTTGATGATGAACCAGTAACATATTGTATGGTAGCAGTGGAAGAATCAGTGGAAGAGTTTGATTGGAGCACAGCCTTTGATGAGGAACCTGGACTTGCTACTTTGGAGTCCAGAGATGGTCTAGGAAGCTTTGATTGGAGCATGGAATGTGAAGAGGAACCTATTCTGCTTGCTATGGTAGCTACTTCACCAAGTTCATCCCCTATCTCTGAGGTATGCTCTAAGTGTCATGATTTTTATCAAAAGGTGCTTACTAATT
Organism: Chrysanthemum makinoi; assembly: GCA_910596185.1. NCBI lineage: Eukaryota > Viridiplantae > Streptophyta > Magnoliopsida > Asterales > Asteraceae > Chrysanthemum > Chrysanthemum makinoi. The sequence continues at coordinate 110,706,108 of OU343220.1, forward strand.
ATGTAACTGAAAGAGATAACTGTAGAAGGGCTAGGTCTGAGGTAGCTGGTTATCAAATTACTTTAGAGTCAATGGAAGCCAAAATAATCACACATGAAAATAATCAGATGGCTTGGGCAGAAAAATATGAGCAACAGGATTACCAATTAAAACTAAGTGAATGGAAGTTAGGATGTAAGGTTGCTGAATTAGAAAAAATGACTAAAGAAAGGGATGAGTTGCTAGAAAAGTTTGCTGCTTGGGGACAATCTGGCCTTTCACATGTTAGTTTTGTTGAAAAACAGAAAAGAGCACACATTAAAACTGGCCTAGGTTTTGGCATGGACTTTAGTAGCACAGACGAAAATCCACCTAGTGATCAGGATGAATGTGATTTTGAGGATATAACAACTAGTGATGATGAACTCATTAACTATGTAGATACATCTAGTAATGAGGAATCAATTAGTTAAACACCTCCTGAATTTAAGAAAGACAAGGGTTATCATGCAGTCCCTCATCCCACTGGTAGTTTTCAACCACTTAGGACAGATGTGTCTTGTTTTGGAGTAGACAATCTAGAGTTTAGGAAAAAGCTTATTGTTCAATCTAATACAGGTCCATCTAGTTCTGACACCCCGAAAGAAACAGTTAAGAAACCTAAGGATGATAATGTTAAGAGTCAAGCAATACCTTCTTCTCAAAGTACTGCTAGAAGTTCAGCAGTACCTTTAAGAAAACCTTTCCAAAATACTGCTAAACCTTTTTGGGATAATTTTGGTCAAAACAGTTTTCATCATTCACCAAAAAGATGTCACACCCCCAAATTACCTGTTTTGCAGCGGAATGGAATTCCTGGGGGATGACTGTCATAGCACCACAATCACAGTTATATTGAACGACCTAAAGTGTCGTTTGGAAAATACATCGTTTGATTTAATAAAATGATCAGAGTTTACAAAGTATAGGTCCCAATTGAAAATCAACATGTGCGGAAAATAAGTTTGGTACAAGTCAAACGATGTTTTTAAAATGTATAAATCCCATGTGAGACGCGTCGTCATCGCGACTCTATGATATGTCCACATGCATGCCATGAAGTGAATGCCTTAGTTACCTGAAAATACATTGCTAAAAGTGTCAACACAAAGGTTGAGTGAGTTCATAGAGTTTATGTATATGTTTAATACGACTACCACAAGTATAAGTTATGTAAGACAATGATGTCACAAAAATGATACAATTGCTTAAGCACATGACAAGCGTTGATGATGCCCCCAACAGAGTGTTTTGCCAAATAACTCAAATAATGATAATGAAATGAAATGCATCCGTCCGGTTGGAATCCACCAACCCGGATGGAGGTGTCACCCTCGATAGATCTATCCACTCACCCTTGCTTCTATGAAATTAACGGTTCATGATTATGAAATGGGGACATTTAACTGGCAATGAGGTAACTTAAGAAATGTAATGAATTTGGTATACTTGGTAAACGAATAAAAATGATGTGCAATGTATTCTACCCCGTAGGTTTGAAATAAAGTAAAAACTTGAATAAATCGAGGCTATGAAAACTCACCTGTTGCAATGATCATGATGATATAATGGCAATACTGAAATGAGGCGCAATCTCTGACCGTGACCTATTATGAATGATGTGTTCTAATGTAAATCATGAAGTAATGTCGTGCATGCAAATCCACATGTAATCTATACCACTTGTACGCTTTTGAAAATAGAATTTATCGTCGAAATATATGTTTATGACATCTCGTCATGTTATAAAATACTTACAAGTATATACGTTGAAATGATATCCTACGATAGTCATTTTGTGATTTAATATGAAATTATAACTTTTCGTCGTAAAATAATGTTATTGAAAATTTCATGAAAGTGACAAAACGGCCTTGAAAAGCTAGTCGTAAAATGGTGCACATCGAGTGTTAGGAAACAAACTCAACGGTTTTGGGAAGCTTGTATCATTATCTCAAAGTTTTAGCATTCAAGTTTTCATCATAGGGGTCTCGATCATGGAGAAAAAGATAGGTAAAGTATGGTACTTGTATCCGAAATATTGTTTAAGGGTGGTTTTCGGCAAAGTTTAAGTGACCATATTTTATTCATTACAACTCCGCCATTTAACGGTTGGACATTTTCGAAATTAGGCTAGGCGAACTTACTTCTACTAGAAGACATCATTTTATAAGAGAAAGTACTCCAAATTAGTTCTCCAACTTTTGTTCTCCAAATTTTGTTCTCCAAAACATTTGTTCTCCAAAATATTTGTTCTCCAAATTTTGTTCTCCAAATTTTGTTCTCCAAATTTTGTCTTAGCTTCATATCAAAGTAAACTTATATATTTTTGATAAATCGACACATTTCATAACGCTTAAGACCCATTTTTGACTCGTAAAAAAAATGGACGTAACATGCTGAATTTTCCGGTGTTTATAGTTTTCGTCGTCCAACTTGAAAATATCATAACTTCTTCGTTATAACTTCGTTTTAACCCGTTCAAGCGGCCACGTTTTCGTTTTAAAGTATATTTTCCAAATATCTAGCCCAAAATATTTTTCTTATCTGTAAAAATTCCAGAATTTAAAAAAATAAGATCAGACCTCTAAATAAAGTTGTCGAAATGAGTTTTTCTCACAAAAACCTATTCTAACAAAATCAAAACAACTCCGAAGCTATTCTAATCCTACCATACACCTTCTTAGGGTGTCATGGGTTCCTAGACATCATCAAACATGATATGTTACAAGGATTATTATTTGGATAATTAAAACTCATTATATGTACTAAAAACCAATAAAAGTGGTATGGATCATGGAATTCATGCATGTTTTCTTACAAAATGATGAGATGTCATAAATATGAATATGAAAGAGTAATAAAAATCATGGAATGCTTACTTGAATGATTGAAGAGTTTTGAGCTAAAACCTTAATTAATCTTTAGGTTTTTATTCCAAAACCTTAACATAGATTACTAATTGAACTTGATAATCACATGAGCTAGAAAAATTTATTGTTTCCTCTTGGTGTCTTGGATTGGCCGGTTCTTCAAAGAAAAGGGAGGAGAGGATTTTGTTTTTGTTTACACCTTGAATATGTGAAAACTATGTGTAGTTTAGATAATATCTAATGTAGAGAAAGATATTTTGTAATAAATGGTGACTAAGGGGGTAAGGTGGCCAAGTTATGGTGCTTAGAGGGTGAGGTGTAGTTTTGATTAATCAATGTATTATTTGTTATATATAATGTGTAATTTGTAAATATAATTAGGTATCAATTGTATGCTAGCTAAAAATAGATTTTTTTTAACGGAACAAAATAAAATGTATTGAAGTCATAAAAATTATAAAAATACATTTCTTACATGAGTTGAGTGAAATAAATATTTATCGAGTTGCATATACTAAAATCGTCGAATTATATAAATATAACAATTTATTTACAAAATAAATTTAAAACATCGGGTAAACTAATAATATAATTTTTATAGTCTTAAAATGAGTATAAAAATATATAATGATTATTTTTGGAAGTGTTGGATCAATATTCAAAAAAATGTTTACGATAGCGTTTATTTAATAGGAAAATAAATGTTTAATTGAAAAATGCAAATCCATGCATGAACCGATATGAAATGATGTTATTGATGATATGTAGACTAAATCTAGTCTATATGAAATGTCCTTGATGATATGTTCATGAATACGCAGCTTAACCCTCCGTGTTACGATATTGATACTGTAAACCTAGTTTACGTAAAATAATGAATAGTGACTCATGAATAGTGATTCCCGAGATGAATAGTGAAATTTCCAAAGTTTGTAAAATGACCTGAATTACGAAGTTGTCACATTCGCCCAACCAAAAGGAATTCAGTCCCTGAATTCACCATGTTAGGTCTCTACGGTGTTACTTGTGAAGAGGTGAGAATATTTGAGTCGCATTGGGTCGTCCAATGTTTTTCTGAATCGTACCATGCCCTTCCAAGACGGGACTTTGAACATAATCTGTTGCCAACTTGAAATTCTAATGGTTTGCGACTTATGGAACATACTTCCAATATTTTGCGTCGTATATTGACGTAGTTTATCTAGCTATAAGTTCTTACTTGTAACTGATTCTTGATTTGTACAATTTCTTTGTTGTTTCATGAATAAGTCATTGACTAGTGAGTTGGACTTTCCCTGAATTTTGACCCAACCAGTAATCAATATGTTGATGTAATAACTATTGTTGTAAAGCAACTTGTTCGATGAAGAATGATTTACCTAATCATTTCTAGAAAATTACACATGCCTTGAGTATATCTTGTAATGTTTGAATTGTTCTCTTGCTCTAACCATTGAGCTGAGGATAATAGGCGGTAATCATGTCCTAGTAGGTTCCATGGAAAGATTGAAATGATTGCTAGAAATCTAAGGAAAATCGGCTTCCTTATATTATGTACAACTGAAATTGATACTACGTGTCTCGTGCCAAATTTCAAAATGTTAAGTCTATCGAAAAATGACCTTATTGAAAAGAATAGATTATGGGTAACAATTGTGATTCCTCGCGTTTCTCGTTCCAGCGAATGTCATTACTTGAGTCTTACTTGCCTATGGTGTTTATTATCCATGACTAAAATGTTTATGGTTTGATTATCGAAGTGTTTCCATGCTCTATGTTGTAAAATCACAAAACCTTAAATATTCAAGTGATGTGGTGTGATGGTTGATTGTCAAGATTTGTCCCAATATTGAGTGCTTCTAAAATATTTCATCACTTATATTGCTATCATGCTAGCAAGAAAATAGATATCAGCTCATACTATATCGAAGAATGTTTGTTCTAATTTCACTTGTAGATGGAGAGTCATTGATTGTCCGATATGTTCAAACCTGTTGCATCTCTTGATATGAAAGTGAGGCTATCTGTAATTTCTAGAGAACACAATGCCTTAGGGGAAGTTTATATCGATAACCTAAATTTAACCAAAATTTTCCTTTAAGGGAAACTCATTGTAGGAAAGTTCACATATTGTTGAGGCCATGTTTAATGGAATGTTCTGCAGTCTCAGCTAGAAGACTTGGTTGATCCCTATAGTGTTGCTTAGTGTGTATATGCTTCGTACTAAATCTTGTAACTCGGCCTAGCTAGTACTTTTGAAATGATATAATTTGGCTTCTAGTCCAAAATAGTGGTTCGGAATGTCTCGTGGTGTCTTAAGATTTTTATTGAGTTGTGAATCATCTTACTACATACCTCTAGTCCTTGTTGGTAATTCCGAAATCCTTTCATTGTTTTCTTGTATCGAGGATCCTCCTCAGATGGTATAGAAGCCTTTCCTAAAAAAAAGGTCACTCGTCAAATTCTAACTTATCGGTTGAGTGAGGGATGTATGGCGTAGGCTTCTATGGAGTGTTAACAAAAGGAAATGTTTATGAACAATTTATCTGATTACAAAGCTTTGCTTTTGAGTGAAGATTGTTTTCATGACATAATTCTTCCTAAATTATACATAGGTGATCGGGCCATGTATAATCGAGGACAAATGATGTGATGCTTGGTTTTGTTGAAATGATATTATGTTCCTCAAGTTTTAGATGGTATCCAACGTTTTGTTTTGTAAGATAATGGCTCAATGATTTTTCAGAGTAACATGAAAATCGTTTTGCATGATGGTATTAAATAGTTGATAAAATGACTGAAAGCCAATTGATAGGGTGGTAACGAACAACTTTGTTTTAAAACTTTATGAAACAATGTTTCTAAGATGGTGGTAAAATAGCTCGAAATAAAATTAAGTGAAATAATTTCATGAAATGGTAGCAAAATAACTTGAAATACAATTTGTGGAATGGTTTGTAGGATACATGGGAGAACCTCATAGAGTGGTAATAGTCTCCTAATTGGTCATGAATAAAGTTGGCCTAACCCCTAGTAAGATAGTGGTATATTGTTGTGAAATGATTGAAAATTTAGGCAATTGGAATAAGGAATGAAATAAACAAAGGTTGTGATTATCGTGGAGATAATAAATGATAAAGATTACATTTGCTAGAAAGGTACTTATTATCTGTTCCTATTGGTAGTCTAATCATGTCTCAAGCGTAGGAGTAGTAGGCTGTCTAGCAACAACAACTTTGAAACTCTCAGAGTCCTCAAATCTATAAGATAGTGTAGTTTCTGTAGTCTTAGTGGTAGATGGTAGTGGGTGTCAAATCATGCACGCCTCTGCCGCAAGTTAAATGTATGACTAATAGGTCCATTAGGACTAAGCCTGTAAGTTCTACCAAATGGTATAATCTGTCCCAACCGAATGATAAAAATTGTCCTGATCCTACAGTGAATCAATGGTGATCGTGATGGTGTAGGTGCAACTTCGTCCTCCTAAAGAAGTTCAGTCTCATCATCCGATGTTATCGTGTGAAGTCAATGATGTTAAAATTGTGATACGGAATGACAAGGCATTCTCCATGTCAAAGTGATGGGATGGGTATCTGAAGGCATTAATGTGACAATCGATTTGAAATGAAAGTAAATAATTCGCAAAATGTGCGTATGAAACCGCATGTATAGTGACTATGCATTTATGATGAAATGATGAGATGCTATGATAATGTAGTTATAGTCTAGGGTCAATGATGCAACCTAGTTCTTTATAACCGGCTCATGCCAATATGTCACAACCCCAAATTACCGCTTTGGCAAAGGAATAGAATTCCTGGGGATGACTGTCATAGCATCACAATCACAGCTATATTGAACGACCTAAAGTGTCGTTTGGAAAATACATCGCTTGATTTAATAAAATAATCAGAGTTTACAAAGTATAGGTCCCAATTGAAAATCAACATGTGCGGAAAATAAGTTTGGTACAAGTCAAACGATGTTTTTAAATTGTATAAATCCCATGTGAGACGCGTCGTCATCGCGACTCTATGATATGTCCACATGCATGCCATGAAGTGAATGCCTTAGTTACCTGAAAATACATTGCTAAAAGTGTCAACACAAAGGTTGAGTGAGTTCATAGAGTTTATGTATATGTTTAATACGACTACCACAAGTATAAGTTATGTATGACAATGATATCACAAAAATGATACAATTGCTTAAGCACATGACATCAAGCTTGAACGATGTTCGCCCCAACAGAGTGTTTTGCCAAATAACTCAAATAATGATAATGAAATGAAATGCATCCGTCCGGTTGGAATCCACCAACCCGAATGGAGGTGTCACCCTCGATAGATCTATCCACTCACCCTCGCTTCTATGAAATTAACGGTTCATGATTATGAAATGGGACATTTAACTTGGCAATGAGGTAACTTAAGAAATGTAATGAATTTGGTATACTTGGTAACGTAATAAAAATGATGTGCAATGTATTCTCCCCCGTAGGTTTGAAATAAAGTAAAACTTGAATAAATCGGGCTATGAAAACTCACCTGTTTCAATGATAATGATGATATAATGGCAATATCGAAATGAGGCGCAATCTCTGACCGTGACCTATTATGAATGATGTGTTCTAATGTAAATCATGAAGTAATGTCGTGCATGCAAATCCACATGTAATCTATACCACTTGTACGCTTTTGAAAATAGAATTTATCGTCGAAATATATGTTTATGACATCTCGTCATGTTATAAAATACTTTAAAGTATATGCTTGAAATGATATCCTATGATAGTCATTTTGTGATTTATTATGAAATTATAACTTTTCGTCGTAAAAAATGTGTTATTGAAAACTTCATGAAAGTGACAAACGGCCTTGAAAAGTTAGTCGAAAAATGGTGCACATCGAGTGTTAGGAAACAAACTCAACGGTTTTGGGAAGCTTGTATCATTATCTCAAAGTTTTAGCATTCAAGTTTTCATCATAGGGGTTTCGATCATGGAGAAAAAGATAGGTAAAGTATGGTACTTGTGTCCGAAATATTGTTTAAGGGTGGTTTTCGGCAAAGTTTAAGTGACCATATTTTATTCATTACAACTCGCTTCGACTAACGGTTGGACATTTTCGAAATTAGGCTAGGCGAACTTACTTCTACTAGAAGACATCATTTTATAAGAGAAAGTACTCCAAATTAGTTCTCCAACTTTTGTTCTCCAAATTTTGTTCTCCAAAACATTTGTTCTCCAAAATATTTGTTCTCCAAAATATTTGTTCTCCAAATTTTGTTCTCCAAAACATTTGTTCTCCAAATTTTGTCTTAGCTTCATATCAAAGTAAACTTATATATTTTTGATAAATCGACACATTTCATAACGCTTAAGACCCATTTTTTACTCGTAAAAATGCGTAACATGCTGAATTTTCCTGTTTTTATAGTTTTCGTCGTCCAACTTGAAAATATCATAACTTCTTCGTTATAACTCCGTTTTAACCCGTTCAAGCGCCACGCTGCTTTTAAAGTATATTTTCCAAATATCTAGCCCAAAATATTTTTCATCAATAAAATTCCAGAATTTCAAAATATGATCGACCTCTAAATAAAGTTGTCGAAATGAGTTTTTCGCGAAAACCTATTCTAACCAATTCAAAACAACTCCGATGCTATTCAAATCCTACCATACACCTTCTTAGGGTGTCATGGGTTCCTAGACATCATTAAACATGATATGTTACAAGGGATTATTATTTGGATAATTAAAACTCATTATATGTAACTAAAACCAATAAAAGTGGTATGGATCATGGAATTCATGCATGTTTTTTACAAAAATGATATGTCATAAATATGAATATGAAAGAGTAATAAAAATCATGGAATGCTTACTTGAATGATTGAAGAGTTTTGAGCTAAAACCTTAATTAATCTTTAGGTTTTTATTCCAAAACCTTAACATAGATTACTAATTGAACTTGATAATCACATGAGCTAGAAAAATTTATTGTTTCCTCTTGGTGTCTTGGATTGGCCGGTTCTTCAAAGAAAAGGGAGGAGAGGATTTTGTTTTTGTTTACACCTTGAATATGTGAAAACTATGTGTAGTTTAGATAATATCTAATGTAGAGAAAGATATTTTGTAATAAGTGGTGACTAAGGGGGGGGTATGTGGCTACGTGGGGTTATGGTGCTTAGGAGGGGGTGAGGTGTAGTTTTGATTAATCAATGTATTATTTGTTATATATAATGTGTAATTTGTAAATATAATTAGGTATTAATTGTAGCGTTAGCTAAAAATAGATTTTAACGGAACAAAATAAAATGTATTGAAGTCATAAAAATTATAAAAATACATTTCTTACATGAGTTGAGTGAAATAAATATTTATCAAGCAGTGCATATCTAAAAACCGTCAGAATTATATAAATATAACCATTTATATACAAAATAAATTAAAAACATCGGGTAAACTAATAATATAATTTTTATAGTCTTAAAATGAGTATAAAAATATATAATGATTATTTTTGGAAGTGTTGGATCAATATTCAAAATAAATGTTTATATAGCTTTTATTTAATAGGAAAGTAAACGTTTAATTGAAAAATGCAAATCCATGCATGAACCGATATGAAATGATGTTATTGATGATATGTAGACTAAATCTAGTCTATATGAAATGTCCTTGATGATATGTTCATGAATACGCAGCTTAACCCTCCAGGTTACGATATTTGATACTGTAAACCTAGTTTACGTAAAATAATGAATAGTGACTCATGAATAGTGATTCCCGAGATGAATAGTGAAATTTCCAAAGTTTGTAAATGACCGAAATTACGAAGGTCACAAAAGACATGATAGTTTTAATCATAGACATAAAGGAAGATTTTTTGGGAGTATGGGTCAAAAATTGTGTTTTGTTTGTTATAGTCCTTATCATTTGATTAAGGACTGTGACTTTCACTCAGATTACTTAAGCAAATTCCCAAAGACCGAATCCAACCAAAAACCAAGGGAGATTAAACCACCGAATCATTCACATAGGGTTAACCACAACAATTTCTCACAAGACCATAGGTACACTCACCAGAGAAGATCTTTTTCAAAATCATCAGTACCTTCTCAAGGTACTGCTAGATTTTCACCCAATCAAGGTACTGCTAGCACTTTTTGGAATGGAAGCCCTAGGAGATCTAATTACTATTAATCTAGAAGGAGTTACACCTCAAAAAGAGTATCTAGATCAAAGCACCCTACACCAAAAGTTAAAACATGTTGGGTTAAGAAGGAAAGTACTGATGGAGAACAAACAGTACTTTCAGCAAGTGTAAGTGAAACAGAGAATTTTGTTGAAAATAATAAAGAGAATTCGGATGAAAAAGAGATTTTTATTGAAAAACCAACACAAGTTTTGGAACAACCAAAGATAATTGATCATGTGCTTAAAGACAGTGGAAATTACATACTTAAAGAATTTAAGTATGTAACTCCACATGGGGAACACAAGTCAGTAATGGCTTGGGTTCCTAAAATTAACTAACTCTTTTATCTTTGTGCAGGGCAACCTAGAAGAGGAGCTTAAAGATCATCTAATTGTGGATAGTGGTTGCTCTGGAAGCATGACAGGAGACAAAGAGATTCTGTTAGATTTTAGATCTTATTGTGGAGGAAGAGTTGCATTTGGGAATAATGCTAGTGGAGGAAGAATAACTGGCAAAGGAACTATCAAAGCAGGAGGCATAGATTTTGAGAATGTTCGCTATGTAAATGAGCTCAAATTCAACCTTTTGTCAGTCTCTCAGATCTGTGACAAGAAGCACCCTGTGCTATTCACTGACACAGAATGTCTTATTCTTTTCCCGAATTCAAGCTTGTTGACGATAACTTGGTAGTACTGAGAGTACCAAGAACCAATGATGTGTACAGTCTGGATATGAAGAGTCTTCTCTCTTCTGAAAGAGCAACATGTTTAGTAGCAAAGGCAACACTTGAAGAAGCACATATGTGGCATAGAAGATTAGCCTATGTAAATTTCAAGAATATCAACAAGTTGGTCAAAGGCAATTTAGTTAGAGGTTTACCTTCCAAAACATACAGGAATGATCACTTATGTTTGGCGTACAAGAAAGGTAAACAGCACAAAGCTTCATGCAAGAAGATTGAGGAAAGAACCATTAGAGAACCTTTGGAGCTGCTGCACATGGATTTGTTTGGACCGTTGTTGCAAGTCTAAACAAGAAGAAGTACTGTCTGGTTGTGACAGATGATTGCAGTAGATTTAGTTGGGTATTTTTCTTGGGATTTAAAGATGAAACCTTGATGCTATTCATGATCTTATAATAGCTCTGGAAAACCAATTGAGACTCAAAGTAAGAGCTATTAGATGTGATAATGGGACTGAATTCAAGAACAAGCTTATGGATGAATTTTGTGCTAAGAAAGGAATCAAGAGGGAGTTTAGTATTGCCAGAACTCCACACCAGAATGGTGTTGCAGAGAGAAAGAACAAAACTTTGATTGAAGCAGCCAGAACAATGCTTGCAAATTCCTTATTACCTATTCAATTTTGGGTCTGTAAGTACTGCTTTCTTTGTGTTGAATAGAGTATCAGTCACTAAACCTCAGATGAAGACACCTTATGAGTTTCTTATGGGAAACAAACCTAACATACGTTTTATGAAACCTTTTGGATGTCCTCTGACTATTCTTAATACTATTGATGCTTTGGGAAAGTTTGATGGCCGAAGAAGGATATCTATTGGGATATTGTACCAACAGCAAAGGTTTTAGAGTGTACAATAGAGTCACTAAGAAGGTTCAAGATTTTCTTCATGTTGAATTTTAAGAAGATCAAGAAAATCAAAAGGGTAAAGGTCCTGATTGGATGTTTGATCTTGAGGTTTTGACTCCTTCTATGAATTATGTTCCTGTCAGAGAAGAAAATCAAGTTGATCACAAGGAAGAAGAATTACAATACATTGTTCATGGAGTCAATATTAGACATGATGCTGTTCCTGATGAAGAACCTATAACTGTTGAGAATGAGAAAAGTACTGATAAACCAAAATCCTCATTGTCTGCTGAAGATCAAGCTATTCAAAATGAGCTTAATAGGATGCTTTTTCAAGATGTAGTAGCACAATCTTATGATGATGATCAAAGAAGAGCTTATGAAGAAGCAAAGAAAAAAAAACAAGACTGCAGAGTTCTCTCACGGTACTTTGAATGACAGTACTTTAGATCAAAGTATTGCTGCACCTGTTGGCAGCACTTTGGATGATTTGGACGATCCTAACATGCCTGGCTTAGAAGATACTGATGATGAGTTTGAAGATGAAGGTATTTTCTCAGATTCCAATGAATATGCTGATTTCACAAATTTGGGTGATAATCTTGAAGTTCCACAGACTCCTATCTTAAGAGTTCATAAGAATCATCCTACTGGTCAAATCATTGGACCTTGTACTTCAGGAGTGCTAACTAGAACAAAAGCTAAAGGATTTTCTCATACCACAATGCTTTCCTTAGCTTTGTGTATAAACAAAACAGGCTGAATCATAAGGATCACCAAACATGTTTATTCACTTGTTTTATCTCACAAGAAGTACCCAAGAATATAGCTCAAGCATTAACTAAAGAGAGTTGGGTTGAAGCCATGCAAGAAGAACTTCTTCAATTCAAACTTCAAGAAGTTTGGGTACTATGTGATCTACCAGATGGAAAGAAAGTAATTGGTACAAGATGGGTTTTCAGAGTCAAGAGAGATGAAAGAGGGAATGTCATCAAGAACAAGGCAAGGTTAGTTGCACAAGGATATAGACAAGAAGAAGGAGTAGATTATGATGAAGTGTTTGCTCAGAGCAAGGATTGAAGCCATTATAATATTCCTTGCTTTTGCATCATATATGGGATTTCAGGTTTATCAAATGGATGTCAAGAGTGCCTTTCTCTATGGCAAGATTACAGAGGAGGTCTATGTTAAACAGCCTCCTGGTTTTGAAGATCCTGCTCATCCAAACAAAGTCTACAAAGTTGTTAAGGCTCTTTATGGCCTACATCAAGCACCTAGAGCTTGGTATGAAAGGCTCTCTACTTTGTTATTGCAACATGGTTATAGGAGAGGAGCAATTGACAAGACTTTGTTTATCAAGAGAGATAAGAAGGATATCATGCTGGAACAAGTTTATGTAGACGATATCATCTTTGGAGCTACAAAATAGTCCATGGTAAAGGAGTTTGAGCAGCTGATGCAACATGAATTTCAAATGAGTTCTATGGGTGAATTAACTTTCTTTTTGGGGCTTCAAGTTAAACAGTCAAAGGAGGGAATTTTCATAAGTCAAGATAAGTATGTCTCTGACATTCTTAAGAAGTTCAATTTTGATGCTATGAAGCCAATCACTACACCTATCAAGTCTATCAACTCATTGGGCAAGGATGAAGATGGTCAACCTGTTGAAGTCAAGCTGTACATATCTATGATTGGCTGTCTTATGTACTTAACTGCATCTAGGCCTGATATCATGTTTGCTGTCTGTTTAAGTGCAAGATATCAAGTCTCACCTAAGGTCTCCCATATGAATGCAGTAAAGAGAATTTTAGTTATTTGAAACAACAACCTAAGTTGGGGTTGTGGTATCCAAAGGATTCACCTTTTCACTTGGAGGCTTTTTCATATAGTGATTATGCAGGTGATAACTATGATAGAAGATCAACCACTGGAGGATGCCAGTATCTTGAAGACGATTAGTCTCATGCAATGTAAGAAGCAAACTATTGCAGAAACATCATCCACTGAAGGTAATATGTGGCTGCAAGCTGTTGTAGATAAGTCTTGTGGATGCAGAATCAACTTTTGGATTATGGGTTCAACTTCAAGAATACTCCTATCAACATTGATAATGAGAGTACAATTTGCATTGTGAAGAATCCAGTTTATCACTCCAAGACCAAGCACATTCAGATTAGGCATCACTTTATCAGAGATTGTTATGAGCATAGGTCATTAATGTTGTCAAGGTTCACACAGATAATAATGTAGATGATCTACTCACCAAAGGTTTTGATGTTTCAAGATTCAATCACTTGGTGGTGAGTATTGGTATGATTAATTACTAAGCTACATTTAAGGGGAGGACTGATTAGTTAGTTAGACAGTCCTATGCATTGCTTGAGGGGAGGCAATCCAATGCCTATTTGGAGTTTTTGCCATTATAGAGAAGAGAATGGAAAAGTACTGCTTTTTGGTTTTATGAAAGTACTGCTCCGAAAGTACTGCTTTGGAAAGTACTGCGCACGTGGAAAGCACTGCTTGTCTTATCAACGTACTGTTCCAACGGTCAAAAGATGGGTTTCAAATAACGATAAATTTGTTATTATGGGCTGTGATTTTTCAAATCTTACCTATATATAACTACCTCCCATTTTCCCTCTCATCTTAATACTTATCAATCTTTTCCATATTTCTCTCTCTTTCACATTTACTATTCATCGAATCACTTTACTTTAAACACCAACCAATGTCGAATTCAATGGCGAATCGAAATATAGTTTCTAAACACAAAATGGTGGCTAATTTGGATAAAACTTAAGCTAATGTCGTATTCCATGACATTATTGATTTTCTCACTGGATCTCCAATCAGTTATGCACTTTTGGTAGAACTAGATGTTATTGAGCCATGGATTCAACAGTTTTGGGCGACTGCTAGAACTCACATGGAGAATGATGAGTCATATATACATGCTAAGGTTGCTGGAAGGATTGTAAAAGTTAGTGAAGCCTCAATTCGAGAAGATCTATTGTTTGATGATGAAGAAGGAGCTATACGTTTTGACAAACATCTTCTTTGGGATACTTTAAGAGACATTGGGTATGAAAGGTTCTAAATGAAACAACATTCAAGAAACCCTTGCTTGGTACATGTATTACTTCATTGTATTAGTTCTAAGAGTACTTCATGGGAGCAATTTGGTTCTAATATAGCATCTCGCCTGGTTGGCTACAAATCGTCTCTTCAACTTTCCAAGACTCATTCTAGATGGTATGCTATCTCACATTTCATGGATCACCCCTAATGTATCCAAGATTTATCCAAGTTTTCTTGAATAAACAACTTCATGATGTACCAAAGCCTTCAAGCTTATTACCCTGGTTCAACCTCAAAGATTTTCACCTTCATGGCTAGAAAGAGTGATAAGTTTTCTGGAAGGAACACTCCCTTAACTACTTCAATGATGGAGATTATGCAAGCAATTGAGATGAGGGCCGCAAGTGAAGAACGAAGGTACCGTGATCTCTGGCAATTCTTCGCCAAGGTACTGATATACAAGAAGATACTGCAACTTCGCCTTCACCATCTCCACAAGCATCTACTCATGGTAATTTAGAACCAGAGGTAAACCCACCATCCTCTCCCAATGATTACACTTCAACAGATGGGCTTCAAACATCTGGAGGAGATGAGGGAGATGTGGCATATGCGGGTCAGGTTCTGGACAACTATGCTTTAACAAGGGAGCTGACACGCTTAAAGAAAGATTTTGAAGCTCAGGCTGCACAACTAAAGAAGTTGAAGACCAAGTTTAGAAGATTAAAGTCTTTTGTCTGGCCTTTAATTCAACATCATAGGCTGTGGGTCAAGTCACATCGGAGGCATAAGAAGAAATTTAAGAAGCCTTCTAAGGGCAAAAAGGTTCAACAGCAATCTTCTATCCAATTGGGGAGGAATCTGGAGCAAGATAATTTGAAAGAAGATGCTGAGTTTTATGGAGAAAAAGAAGATGAACCTCAAGGTACTGAAGCACAAGTAAATATTGAAAGTACTGAGCCTAAAGGAACTGGTGTACAAAGTACTAGTGATCAAGGTGCTGCTGATCAAGGTATTTCTCTTCAAGGAACACATAGACAGGAGCTGATTACACCAAGGACACTTAATTTTGATGAAGAAGCTTGTCCTTCCACAGTTCTACAAGAAGAGGAAGCTGATACACCTATGGTCGAGCACACTGCAAGTGATGATGAGACAATTGCTCAAATTTTGCAAAATCTATCAAGACCAAGAGGTGTTAGCATTCCAGGAGTTGCTGAAGAACAACCACAAGCTTCTCAACCAGTTTTAGATCCAAAAGACAAAGGCAAAGGCAAACTGGTGGAAACAAAGAAGAAGAAAAAGCTGACTTTAGCAGAGTTAAGAGCTATTGAAGTGGCTAAGAATGAAGTAGCTGCTAGGGAGCTACAAGCTAAATTTGATGCCGATTGCTCAACCAAAGGAAGGAACCTGAAGCTGCTACACCACAAAGACCACCTAGTAAAGCTAAAGAAAGAAATGCCATGATGGCTTATCTAAAGGTTCCTGAACTATTTAGAGATAAAAGATTTATATAATGCTGTCAGAGAAGCTTATCAGAAGCAAGTTGAGAGTATTATTTCTTTTAAGGATGATAAGCAAAAGGAGGATGATACTAAAAGAAGCTTAAAGAAAAAGAACAATGAAGATGAACAACCATCAAAGAAGATTGAGTTAAGATCGACAGTTGATGAGCCGAGAAATTACATAAGTGTTGTCGACTTTGATCATCCTAAATCCAAAGATGTTGCAGTTAAGAAGTCCAAGATAACTACATTTGAAGTAGTAGAATCAAAGGATGGAAACTATTTGATGTTCCATAGGGAGGATGAAAGTTTTAGAGTATTCAATTTGCTATGGGATATATTACCATAGATAGAGCAGACCTGTTTCAACTATATCAGTTAGTGCAAGAATACTTTGAACATATTCCATCAACTGGAGTTGGCTTAGTATTGCTAGGAGATCTGACAACTATCTGGGAAACTGAGGAAGCAAGCACTGATGCACTCTGGCAAAATCAAGAAGATTGAGAGATTACAAGCTGGAGATTCTTTGAAGAATCAGGAGTGCATGCTTTGGAATTGGAAGATGGAACAATGATCCATATGTTAGCTGAAAGAAGATATCCTTTGACTAGAGATCTTATGAGAAGGATGCTGGATCATGGAATGGAAGTCGAGGAAGAGAATGAAACAGCCCTAATGATTATTGAATTATATATCAAATGGACAACGGCTGAGGATGAAGCATAAGTACTGGTATAATGTTTAATTGTATAAATTTTTGAAAAATAAGTACTTTATTCAAAGTACTGCTGGACAAACAGTACTTTAATCAAAATATCACTGCAAACACAAAACTAGTAAATGTTTTTAAAAGAAAACTTTTGTTAAGTGAAAAATATTTTGAAACAAAAGTTAAAAGAAACAAATGGTTTTTGAGATGGTTACAACAAAAGGTTATCAGTCCACCATGTTTAACAAAAGGACTGGCTAATCCATGAGCAAACGGCTCTGGTAAAGATATCTCAAATCCGTTATATAGTTGACAACTTGCTAATAAGTTGTATGGTAATCAACTCACCATATCAGCAAATGTAAAGAGTTGGCTAGCCCACAAGAAAAATGGCTTGTGGTAAAGGCTGTGGAAAAACCATTTATATGGTAATTAGTTCACCATGGTTGCAAGAACTAACTAGTCCAAAAGGGTACGGCTTTTGGTAAAGACAAAACAAATCCGTTGATAGCTTATGATTTGCTAAAAATCATATTGTTATCAATGTACCATGGTCTTACACACCTAAACATTGGCTACTCTAGAGTTAATGGATTTGGTAAAGAGACATCAAAATCCATTAAAATTTCAATGATTCACCTCTCACAGGAGTTTACACACCTGGAAATGATGAGAATAGACTGAAACTTAAATGAACTGATGTACAATTTGCCATATGTTGCTGAGTTGCTGAAAAGATGGAGCTTGCTGATTATTGCTGTAAAGAATTACTGATAAAGACTACTTTGATGATGATAATACAAGCAAGGGAATACAAAGACAAATCTTTGAAGATAAAGACACAATCTTTCCTTCAAGACAAAGACATTAAAGATGAATATACAAAGGAACTTGAAATCAAGCAAGTAGAATTCAAGTTAGGGCAGGATTGTTGGGATATAGAAAGTCAAAGTGTGAAGAGTCAAAGTAATCAAGAGTCAAGTACGCTAAAGAAGAAAGTCAAAGTATCGCTTGCTCATCAAAGTACTGCATGGTTAAAGGACCGCTATGCAAAATCGTTAAGGATTATTATGTAATTCTAGAATGTTCTAAGTTTAGTTTAGTATTACTTGACGTACAAGGAATAGAATTGTAAACCGACTAGGGTTATCCTTATGCCTATAAAAGGACCCCTAGATTGGCATTAGAGACGCGAATGTACGTGCAATATTAGAGTTTACTAAGTTCGATATTAGAGTTGTTAGGAATTGTTAGTGAATCTGTGTATTAAGCAGGTTCAAAGTTTTAATATAATCGTTAAAGTAAAATAATTTTCTTAGCTTTATTCAAGTAAATTTCGCATACTTAATAGAGTTAATTCAATGTTTCATTGTTAGTGACTTAGGATTTATCCGAGGTTGCTAAGCCCTTACAAGCTACATAAAGTTAGTTTGGTTAGAGTACATCGATCCAACAATTTTCTTCCTCGAAAATTGAAGTCGCAGAGGTACACTGAGACTAACGAAGTTAAAAGCGCACGAGCAATCCATAGTCTCACACGTGTATCATAACGATATTGGTTCCAAAGCGACAAATCCCATAATGCATCGATGTCGCTGAGAATCTCAGAGGCAATGTAATTCCAAATGAACATGAGGAGTGACAAAATAATGCATATAAGTCCTAGTCCATTCACGCATCAACCCCCACGATTTCCCAAGATGTCGATGATTTCAATAAGTTCAAATTATATGATCTCGTGATATCATGTTGATCAGCGCCATAATACTTGCATCACATAACAAGTCCTTATTGTCATCATATTCTGCCTCGAGTCATGTCAAACCACATAACCAAAATCACAACAAAACAAAACATACCGGGTAGCAAATAACATACCAAAAACAAAGCCGTGATCACATACATGCAACATATACTACATCAAACGACTTACCATATCACCTAAGAAGAAGGCCACCAACTTGCTCGAAACGGTTCTCATGACTCATTATCGACGATCCAAAATAAAAGTTTAGATATTACCAAAATGCTATAATGATAGAACTTCACGATTCAAACCGAAGTTCGAACAAATCAAGAAAGTAATATCGATCAATTCATAGAGCAAAATATCAAATCGTCTCTAACGCGCGGACAAACAAATCAGGGAAAAACACAAGCTTCCAATTATATGAAGTAGATGAACCTTTTTAGCCACCCAGTTGAATCTTGTCTCCGTCTGCTCGTTGGTCCGTCCAGCCTCCCAAAGCAGATCCCGATGTCTCCCAAAGAAGATGGGTCTGCGCGGCTTTTGCTTCACTAACCTCTCCTACCGGGATATGTTGCGTGAACGTAGTAGTCGACACCATCATCTTTGATTCCACGAAGTAGTCTCCATCGATGATCGACAAACGGATGTGTAAATAGAAATAGCAAAATCAAATGCTAAGAGAAGAAAGCCAAATGGTGGAAGACAAAAGAATGTCGAAGTCAACCAACGACAATCAAAAGGAATCGAAAGGATCGCACGTATAAAGCCTAATGTCTACCCGTCCTAACATGTCAATCCTAAGGTCAACAAGATCTAAACCTTTGCTCGATACTATAATTATAACACCCCAACCCAAAAGGGTAGAAGTGTCACATTCTCGTGTCATATCGTAACATACAATTAAAATTTTGCAAACGGAAGCCCTATAAAAATAAATTACCAAGTCATTTAAACGGATGACTTACAAAGAAAATACAAAATTCAATATGCCCAAAATGAAAAGAAATCAAAAACAATGGCTCTTCAAATCATCCAAAATGATAAGGTAACTAGGTCACCCACTCAGATAATCCAACTCTCACCCCATCCAAGCCTATCTTCAAACCTAAAACCTCGCCGTAGAAAAGAAATGCGGCCGAGCTTAAAAATCCCAAGGAATGATATAACAAAACGAAAGCTTACAAAATCAAGTACGAAATGAAACAAAGGAAACAATAACAAGGTCGCGAACGAAAGGAAACAATGAGTCAATGAGGATCCCTGAGAAACACAATTATACGTATATCCGTAAAAACAGATAATGAGGAGGACAAAGCACATAGCACATTGATGACATATGCGACAAAGACATCTAAATAACCTGCATACAATAAATCATGAAGTCGAGTACATATAAGCCAAACGGAAGTCCAAAAGCTAAAGGAAGCAAATAACTAGAAAGTGAGCATGGCAATCACACAAGTTAAGTAACCCACAATTAATAACATCACAAGTATCACAATAGTAGAAACACCATCAAAGAGTCGACATGGTAACCACACGCGGTCAATATGAATTCAAAGATGAACGCCTATAATTGAATGAATTAGGACATAGCGTATAAAATTAAACAAGTTACCGCCGTGACTACTAAGTTGAACCATTTACCCCATCAAACAATGAAAGCATAAACAAAGAATGTAAACATGACAGATCAACAATAGCGCATAAGGATACATAACAGGATATCCATAGTCCATCGGTTAGAGCAATAAACGTAACATAAACGAAGTAATCAC